>OX578273.1:64819080-65454080 GCA_951217065.1 Baccha elongata | reverse complement strand
GTCTGTAAGTCTGTCAGTCTGTCAGTCTGTCTGTCTATATGTCTGTCAGTCTGTCAGTCTGTCAGTCTGTCAGTCTGTCAATCTGTCAGTCTGTCAGTCTGTCATGACATTACGATGATAGCGAAGTCGAAAAAAATGGGACTGGCAATTCTGTCAGTCTGTCAGTCTGTCTGTCTGTAAGTCTGTCAGTCTGTCAGTCTGTCTGTCTATATGTCTGTCAGTCTGTCAGTTTGTCAGTCTGTCAGTCTGTCAGTCTGTCAGTCTGTCAGTCTGTCAGTCTGTCAGTCTGTCAGTCTGTCAGTCTGTCAGTCTGTCAGTCTGTCAGTCTGTCAGTCTGTCAGTCTGTCAGTCTGTCAGTCTGTCTGTCTGTAAGTCTGTCAGTCTGTCAGTCTGTCTGTCTATATGTCTGTCAGTCTGTCAGTCTGTCAGTCTGTCAATCTGTCAGTCTGTCAGTCTGTCATGACATTACGATGATAGCGAAGTCGAAAAAAATGGGACTGGCAATTCTGTCAGTCTGTCAGTCTGTCAGTCTGTCAGTCTGTCAGTCTGTCAGTCTGTCAGTCTGTCAGTCTGTCAGTCTGTCAGTCTGTCAGTCTGTCAGTCTGTCAGTCTGTCTGTCTGTAAGTCTGTCAGTCTGTCAGTCTGTCTGTCTATATGTCTGTCAGTCTGTCAGTCTGTCAGTCTGTCAATCTGTCAGTCTGTCAGTCTGTCAGTCTGTCAGTCTGTCAGTCTGTCAGTCTGTCAGTCTGTCAGTCTGTCAGTCTGTCAGTCTGTCAGTCTGTCAGTCTGTCAGTCTGTCAGTCTGTCAGTCTGTCAGTCTGTCAGTCTGTCAGTCTGTCAGTCTGTCAGTCTGTCAGTCTGTCAGTCTGTCAGTCTGTCAGTCTGTCAGTCTGTCAGTCTGTCAGTCTGTCAGTCTGTCAGTCTGTCAGTCTGTCAGTCTGTCAGTCTGTCAGTCTGTCAGTCTGTCAGTCTGTCAGTCTGTCAGTCTGCCAGTCTGTCAGTCTGTCAGTCTGTCAGTCTGTCAGTCTGTCAGTCTGTCAGTCTGTCAGTCTGTCAGTCTGTCAGTCTGTCAGTCTGTCAGTCTGTCAGTCTGTCAGTCTGTCAGTCTGTCAGTCTGTCAGTCTGTCAGTCTGTCAGTCTGTCAGTCTGTCAGTCTGTCAGTCTGTCAGTCTGTCAGTCTGTCAGTCTGTCAGTCTGTCAGTCTGTCAGTCTGTCAGTCTGTCAGTCTGTCAGTCTGTCAGTCTGTCAGTCTGTCAGTCTGTCAGTCTGTCAGTCTGTCAGTCTGTCAGTCTGTCAGTCTGTCAGTCTGTCAGTCTGTCAGTCTGTCAGTCTGTCAGTCTGTCAGTCTGTCAGTCTGTCAGTATGTCAGTCTGTCAGTCTGTCAGTCTGTCAGTCTGTCAGTCTGTCAGTCTGTCAGTCTGTCAGTCTGTCAGTCTGTCTGTATGTCATTCGCACCTGAAGCATAAACGGTTGGACCAATATCCTTTAATTTATATAGGAAAAACCCCTGACTGGGGTTTTCCGAATTTTTGTTCTAGGCCTAAAACTAACGGTACCTGCCATATAACGGTTATCAAAAACTAGTTTTTCTCGAAAACGGCTCTAACGATTTTTATAAAATTTGACCTAAGTGATACGAAATTAAAAGCCTTTCAGATGGCATGAACCATATTTCTTTAGAAACAGATTTAACAGTACCTGCCATATAACGGTTTTTTAAATTTTGACTTTCTCGTTAACGACTGAGTAGATTTTTACAAAATTTTATTTCTAAGATTTCTTAGAAGACCTAGATAGCCAAAAAATAATAGTGTACTTAATTTTTTATGACGTTTCTTAAAAAACTTAGATTAATTAAACAATTTTTTTTTGTGAAAATTAAATAGTTTGAAAACCAATTCATGAATCTTTTGGAAATTTATTTTTCGGATGAAAATTATTAATAAGCTTAAATTGGAATTCTCCAAAATTAATATTTTAAAAAAAGTTGGTGAAAAAAATCGATTTTGTCGAAAACTGGACCTAAGATTTTGAAAAAAAAAGTTGAATATATTGTAATATTTAATAATTACTGGCATATACCACGATTTTCTCGGAAAACTCTAGTTTGTTATAAAGTGATTTTCAAAGATATTTGTTTTTATTATTTTTTTAAATCAATTCTTATTCAATTATTTGATAAAATGAAATGATTTCATATAAAATAATTTCGTGGCAGGTTCTTTTAAGCTCTTGGTAACTTGACACAAGAGCAAGTTTGTGCGACCCAGTCGTGCCTTTTATTTTTTTTTTTACTCCTCTTATTTGTACTTCCTCTCCCCTCATTTCACTTATGTCGGGATATTTTGGTCTGTAACTTTGCGGGCACAATTCTTGGTTAATTTATGGATTTTATATGTATATCAAGGGTATAACTTGTTCGCACCTCTTCTCTTTTAACAAAACAAAACATATGTAGATATACTTTTGGTGTGAAAAGAAAGATACAAAACGAAAATAGTCCTCACTTAAGCATATCAGATGGGAGATTGTATTATATTTGTTTTTTTTCTGTCTAATTCATTTTTATTACTGTATATGTGCCTTATCGAATACCCTCGGGATATGCCTGTGATGGGAAAAAAAGAGCATTCTCTCTGCCTCAACCCTGTTTGCATTATTAAATTAGGTAGCTTGAGAATATTATTTAACAAACAACCCATCTAGAGAACTGAGGCATTCATACTGAAGAAGACACATCCAGATAGGGGTGTGTCGGAAAACATAACTCGACAGGCAGATAGATATCCGAATTTTCAGCACTTTTATCCGGCTTCTTTCTGCTATAAAATACCCGAAAGAGTAATAATGCCATAAAATTTTACGACAAGGCTTGAAAATGTTTTTGTTTCCAGCTTCCAAAAGTATAGGTATACCAAATGTTTTTCTCAACAATTTTCTCATTCAGATGTTTCAAACAAAAATGCTCGTAAAAAATGGAACTTACCGAAAAAAAAACTTCTTCTCCTCCATTCATCCCTCGTCGTCGTCGCCATTAGCGAGATTCATAGTCTCTTCTCGGTTATTTTTTTTGTCAGATACCTAGTATATAGATATAGATCCATCGAACCAAATGAAGGATATTCGACTCTAAACAAAAGTGCAAAAGGTAATAAGGATCAGGATGAGCAGATAACAATATGTTCATACTAACGGTAAACGAATCATTTCAGTTTTCTTCCTTATTCCTTGGGTTGTTTCGTGTTGATATGGTGTATCTTTGTTGACGTATAGAAACTTTGACAAATATGATCTCATAAAATACAGATGGGCAAATAAGGAAGAAGCAGAAGATGAAGCAAACAAGACTGCAAGTTATGTTTACGGTGACGTAAAAGAATAGATTGAGTTGATAAATTTACTTAAATTGGGTCAGACAGAATACAGAGGGAGTGTAAATTTTTTAACAAAAGAGGAAAAAAAAAACATTTAAACGAAAGTGAGAAAATGTGATGATGCTTATATAGATGGGTTGTGGCAACCGTTTAATGCCCGGTAATAGAGGTCAATTAATTATGAACAACGATAAGGAAAACCAAGGAATTATTAAAGACTTAAAGGAGCAATCTAAGTCCCTACATTTGAGTGAGGGACTTACTTAAGGGACTACACTTGAGTGAAATTACTAAACTGGCATTAGTCTTTTGAAATTATGGTAAAGGAATGTAGCTTCGTACATATTTCATAAAAAAATTGTTGGATGAACTTAATTCTAAACAAAACCTATTAGTGTGCCACCTTTTTGTTTAGTGGGAATAAGTGTGTTTAAAATTAGGAGAGATGTGTCATTATTACAAAAATGAGATTTTCTATTTAAAGGACATTGTTGTTGAGTGGTTGTACGAGTAAAATATAAGTTATAACTTATTTAAATAACTTGAATTTTAAATAAGTTTGTGAAAATGGTAGATGACCAACCGAGTTTGTGGCACTTTTTGGGAATCCCCTAGAGAAGAAATTTGAATTTATGTTTTATCCAGGCTATAACGGAAAGAAGAAGCGTAAACTGGTTGAAGTTAAACAGTTGAAACAAGAAATAGTGGAGAAAGTAGTAGAAAGTAGAAAGTATAGATGTTTCAAACGACTGCAAAACGGTAAAGTAGATGACCCCGGTCCCCGATAAAAGCCAGAATAAACAAGTAGTAATCGTGAACTCCTCAGAAGGGATTTCTTGAATTCTCTATACCAGAACACAATATGAAGAAGACCAATGGCATATGCCAAGAATTCTTCAAAACTGCCGTAATCTTTATGTGCTTGGTTCCATACCGCCACTTAAAAGAAACTCATGTGATTCGATGACGAATGCTGGACGTGCCCATATGTAGCAAAATAGAAAGCCTGCAATGCAATGGTGCAAAGAGAAACAGGAGCTTCTATTGAATTTTTTTGTTTAACATATCCAAGCCGCAATTGCGTTATTGTTTATTGGGAAAAACCTTAACGAGACCTTTGATGTCAAAAAAGTCTTAAAAAAAAGATACTTCCTTATACTTCCTTATTTATGGCTTCCAGCCATCGTTAGAAACTCGAGTGTTAACCTACAAGGCAATATTGTACTAAGGTCAATAAGTGCTGGCAGCAAAAGTCGATGAAATTGATATGTTTGGATAACATATGTTAAAATATGTTTGTTTTAATCGTGATAGCATTCAAACGGAAGGAGTTTCAGATAAATTACGAACAAATTATAGTCTAGTCAATTCATAGCTTAAAAGGGGGGTGTATAGTGCGTTGGCAGGGACCTAAATCCATTCCTTCGCTTCGGAATATGGTTCAGGCTGCTTAATTATTAAACATACCGAATAAAAGTCCTGACGTCTGGGAGGTGAGTCGAAGAAGGGGAAGAAGTATTAAGTTCCCCTATTTGAGGTTAACGCTTATACCGAATATGGTCCGTTCTAGGGAATAATTTTCTGGAGAGTAAACTGATCAGATTTTCTACAATTGGTATTTTGTATTATTATGTTGTTTCAATTCTCAGGCGTTTCCACGTTTGAAGCATCGCAAAGGGGACGAATTACAATAATAAGTGTTTTCCCACATTTTTTTTTTTTTTTTGATACATTCCGTAATATCATCTAAACTGTTTTAATCTGAAAAATGTATAACAAAATATTTGTTGTTATCAAGGTATTATACAGCTAAGCAAAATCTAAATAAGTAAAGCCAAAGAGAAATAAAATCGAACGTTGATAACACCAAATACCATCGACACCGAAAAATTCTTCGATTGGTTTTCGGTCCACTTTGTTTTGATCATAGGTGGAAAATAAAGTTCAACCACAGCTCCAATGGTTGGGCTATATTATAGAGGAAATGAAAAACAAATGGTGGTCGTAGGAGAGAAAAGCACCCGAGCCGAAAAAAATCCTCGTTAACATTGTTCTTGAAGCAATAATTGGATTATACCTATTTTACATAACTCGAAATTAAACAAAACAGAGGTAGGTACAATCTTTAAAAATCAGTATAACTATTTCCTTATGTAAATGGCAACCATTATGAGTGGCATAACAAATATCATAAAATGTTAATATAAGTTGCAGCTACTATGGGTGTAGAAGAAGCCCAAACAAAAATTTGCTTAAAATTTAAGTTTGATGTTGAAAATATCAACAAGTACCAACCTTAGATATTTTAAATTTTTCCGCATCAATAAAAGCGAAACTATAAACTTTGTTATTAATAATTATGTATGCGTTAAAATTGTGTATGATATGAATTTCGATTATGTTTCTAGCTTTCTATGCATTTTAAGAATATTCAAACACTATTTTGTATTCATCCTATTATATTCCTTCACGATATAAACTGAATAGGGTTACTCCTCTTCCATTTCCTTATTTTACATTTCTAAACATTTCTTCCTATTAATACACTCCAATGATTTAAAAACTAATTTAATTATAAATCCTATCCCTTGATGAAATGTAAACATATTTTGGTGAAAGCAAATGCAAAAATAAAAGTTGTTGGTAGTGCGATTTGAAGGTACAAAATGATATCTCTTTTTCTAAATAAACAAAATAAATTAATAAAGTAAAATTATTTTTTTTTCTAAACGAGTTATTCAGTTTATGAGTTTCGGGATTATTATTAACGAAATGGGATTAAGCTCGTTAGTATGCCTTGTCCAGGGTCATGGTCAATTTGAAAGGTATACATAACTACAATAATGTAGTATGATTTAAAAAATTCAAACTCCGATTTGGTACCAGGCACGCCTGACTACCAAACAATACGCGAAACCTGAAAACTATGTACTGTTTTCATTTATTTGCTGCGAACCGAACCGAATAATAGAAATGAACGAGGAGCGAATTGTTTATTTCGTCTGGTTGATGTCCATTGAATTCCGGGTGTTTGTTGCGTACATAAAATAATATGAAAACAGAAATAAATAAACAAAAAATAATTAATTTTAATAAAAGTTCGTAAGCTAAATACATAAATATGTATATGATAACAAACTTACAAAAAATTATATTCAAAAAAATGGAAAACTTTTTTCAAAGAACAAAATTGACAATTTTAGGTTGTTGTTTGTGATAGAAAAAAGGATTTTTTTGAAAAGCATTCACGATGGCCTTCATTCACAACTATATGCTTTTTGTATCTTGACCCGAAGTAAACAGAGTGCATGTAGTTAATCAAGCAATAAAATCGCTTATCAATTGTTGCTGTTCTTTAAATAAAAATCATATATGTTATACTGGAATTTATTAACTGCATCACCTTAAAAAGCAACAATTAAAGGATACGACTGGCATCCCACAAACTTGCTCTATTGGCAAGTTATCTGAGGAATGACATGTTTGATTGTTATCTCAAAACATTTATTTTACGAATGCATAACTTACCTTATAGTATACCTGTAAACGCAAGTTAAGACTTTTTTCCCAGTTTGTTCCCATTTTTTGTTCCCATTTTCTCTTGGGCATTTTGTCTATAGCGATTTTCTTATCGGGATTATCTTTGGATCAAACATCACCAAACTTTGAAAAAAAACCTCCAAACCTAAGTTGTGGGGTGTAATAGATAGATATGACGGTTATTTTCAGCATATCAAGAATAACCCAATTAAAGCTTGGTGCCGCGTTTTGAAGAGTGTCATAAGATACTCACCCTTATTACGGTTGTCAAAGATCATTTGTTTGATAGACGGTAACATTTATCAATCAAACAAAATTTCGGTATTATGATTGTCGTTTGATAAATTTTTGATCTATTGTGAATGATTAACAAAATTCTCTTGTGAACGGGCATTTTGTTTGACGTTTCAGAATTCTATTCTTTTCATTTGTGATTGGATTGCGTTTTTTTTATTGTTTTAATTTATTTTCGAGTAAATGAAGTAAATATCATTGGTCTTTTTTTATTATTATAGGTATTTGTGTTGTAAAAAAGTGAAATATAAAAGTGATAAAACATTTTGTGGAAATAATAGAACAGGCAAAGGAAATGTGCATTATGTAGGTACAATGTACGTACATACATGTACCTCCTATTTGCACACCAAACAACAAAAAGAAAAACAGTCTGTGCAAGTGAATTTTAATAAAAATATGTTAACCAAACACTAAACAGTATTAATAGTATATTGTATAAATAAATATAAAAGTGAACAATACACTGCGTTTTCTTACAAAAAAAAACAATTAGTTCTAGCAAAATTATTTATCAACAGCGAATTTGCGTTTGACTGAAAATTTGATAAACACCAATATTTTTGACAACGATAATACCAAGTTAGTCAATAAAACTATTCACAATAGATCTGAAATCTGAGTGGCACTCACAGTTTATCAAAAATTTTGATAATTGACAACGATAATACCGATGGATCAATTTTGTTGAATAACATCAATTATCGTTTTGATATTTGACAACCGTAATAGGAGCCACTATCTCCTTGAATGACATTTTTAATATCAAAGGCCTCGCCGATGTTGTTTCGATCCTAACAGTAGCTGCGGGTGTTTTCGATTGCTATTCTGTACAGCTGAACGAGTTTGTCGTTGATGCTAAAGTTGTGACATGATTCTGGAGAAGCTCATTTCTAGAAATGCTGTTGTATGAAGCATAGAAGTTGATGAAGATGTGGTTTGTATTGAATTGGTTTTCTTCAGTGTCAATCATAATGCAGATAATTGGTCGATGATACCCAGCTCTGGTTCTACCATTATCACCATTATACCATTTCCATGAAAAAAGCAGATAGAATCTTGAATGCTTTATTCAAGAGACTAACACCCTTATTACCGTTGTCAAAGATCAATTGTTTGATAAACGATAACATTTATCAATCAAACAAAATTTCGGTATTATGATTGTCGTTTGATAAATTTTTGATCTATTGTGAATGATTAACGAAATTCTCTTGTGAACGGGCATTTTGTTTGACGTTTCAGTGTTCTATTCTTTTCATTTGTGTTTGCACTTTATTTTCGAGTAAATAAAGTAAATATCACTGGTCTTTTTTATTTTTATCGGTATTTGTGTTGTAAAAAAGTGAAATATAAAAGTGATAAAACATTTTGTGGAAATAATAGAACAGGCAAAGGAAATGTGCATTATGTAGGTACAATGTACGTACATACATGTACCTCCTATTTGCACACCAAACAACAAAAAGAAAAACAGTCTGTGCAAGTGAATTTTAATAAAAATATGTTAACCAAACACTAAACAGTATTAATAGTATATTGTATAAATAAATATAAAAGTGAACAATACACTGCGTTTTCTTACAAAAAAAAAACGATTAGTTCTAGCAAAATTATTTATCAACAGCGAATTTGCGTTTGACTGAAAATTTGATAAACACCAATATTTTTGACAACGATAATACCAAGTTAGTCAATAAAACTATTCACAATAGATCTGAAATCTGAGTGGCACTCACAGTTTATCAAAAATTTTGATAATTGACAACGATAATACCGATGGATCAATTTTGTTGAATAACATCAATTATCGTTTTGATATTTGACAACCGTAATAGGAGCCACTATCTCCTTGAATGACATTTTTAATATCAAAGGCCTCGCCGATGTTGTTTCGATCCTAACAGTAGCTGCGGGTGTTTTCGATTGCTATTCTGTACAGCTGAACGAGTTTGTCGTTGATGCTAAAGTTGTGACATGATTCTGGAGAAGCTCATTTCTAGAAATGCTGTTGTATGAAGCATAGAAGTTGATGAAGATGTGGTTTGTATTGAATTGGTTTTCTTCAGTGTCAATCATAATGCAGATAATTGGTCGATGATACCCAGCTCTGGTTCTACCATTATCACCATTATACCATTTCCATGAAAAAAGCAGATAGAATCTTGAATGCTTTATTCAAGAGACTAACACCCTTATTACCGTTGTCAAAGATCAATTGTTTGATAAACGATAACATTTATCAATCAAACAAAATTTCGGTATTATGATTGTCGTTTGATAAATTTTTGATCTATTGTGAATGATTAACGAAATTCTCTTGTGAACGGGCATTTTGTTTGACGTTTCAGTGTTCTATTCTTTTCATTTGTGTTTGCACTTTATTTTCGAGTAAATAAAGTAAATATCACTGGTCTTTTTTATTTTTATCGGTATTTGTGGTGTAAAAAAGTGAAATAAAAAAGTGATGAAACATTTTGTGGAAATAATGGAACATGGATTAGGAAATGTGCATTATGTAGGTACAATGTACGTACATACATGTACCTCCTATTTGCACACCAAACAACAAAAAGAAAAACAGTGCAAGTGAATTTCAATAAAAATATGTTAACCGAACAGTATTAATTGTATATTGTATAAAAAAATATAAAAGTGAACAATACACTGCGTTTTCTTACAAAACAAAACGAATTAGTTTGAAAAATAATTTATCAACAGCGAATTTGCGTTTGACTGAAAATTTGATAAACACCAATATTTTTGACAACGGTAATACCAAGTTGGTCAATAAAACTATTCACAATAGATCTTAAATCTGAGTAGCGTTCACAGTTTATCAAAAATTTTGATAATTGATAAGGATAATACCGATGGATCAATTTTGTTGACTAGCATCAATTATCGTATTGATATTTGACAACCGTAATAGGGGCCTAATTATTCCTCACCATCATGATGGACACAAAAGAGCTTTCTCTTCTTATTTTTACACTTTTCAATTGTTTAGCTTCGGGGCGGAACACATAAGTGCCTCTTTACGGTACAGAAAAATACTCAGGGGATAATAATAGACCAGGGCCACCAAAGCAGTTACGTAGCTTAAGTTCCTGCCAAAAATTGTTTTTGAGCAAACAAGTTTATTTGTAATAATAATATAATTTATAATAATTTCGTTGGTGGGTAAGCAATTTTATAATTTATTTTATAAAACATCCAAATCATGTGGGGATTTTGGTTACGTCGATTCATTAGTCCATGTGAGTACTTAAGCAACATGTAATTTTTTTTACTACCAGCACCTTAAAGCTTATTTTAAAATAAATAAATACATAAATTCACATTGTTTGAAATTTTCCCCAGCATTGCAATTTCCTCATCATCATAAACAAAAATGTTTTCAAACTAGTTGCAGATAGTAAGAGCTACATTTTTTCGACAGCGACTACACAAACTGGCAAAGCTTAATTATTTTTTTATTTATTTTTTGTCAGTTTAACTTAATTATAAGCATAACCAATTCGTTTTATCAAAGCAAAGAAAAACTAAACTTCAAAAAAAAATTGTTTTAATTAAATTTAAAGAAAAAAACAAAACACTGAAATACCAACAACAAAAATAGTTTTTCATTTTTTTTTAAGGACAAAAATGCGATTTTAATTTTAAACTTTTTATGAAAACAACTGTTGAACAAAACTCAACGCAGAAGGTAGTCCAATTGAATTTCCTCTTCCTCCTAAATCAGTCGACCTCGCTATGAATTCTTTCCTGCTTTTTGAACTAAAGACAGAAAGAAAAAAGAAACAGTTTGAGCAAAATGAAAAGTTATTACTTTACAATTTTTTATCTCGAGCAGATTCCAACGATTTCATCATTCAAATAAACTTGAAATAAACTTTCATTTCCATTTTCTTTATTTCACTTATTTCAGTGCAGCTTGAAGTGTGAGGTATATGAGACATAAAGTATTGCAGAAGTCCTTATACTGAAATAGAGGAATGGTATCCGTCATAATATGTAACGTTTGACGTTGCGATGCCTTTTTATAGAAAAGGCTAACGCTACAATCGTATTCGTGCACATAACTAAATGTATTCTATATTCCTATATGTCCTCAGCATCAACGTCTGTACAAAAGGACTATACTTGAATTAATAAATAAATTCCTTTTTTTTTGTTTGTCTTTCTTACATTTTTCATCTACCGGGTTCAGGAACGTTCACTTATAGGTGATTTGGGGTTCCAAACTACCCTTAATAAAGCATCACATTTTAAAACATGTATTTTAAACTGACACAAGTCCTGGCATATCCAAAAGATGTTGGCAACAATTGAAAATAGTATTCTGCGAGTACCGTTTGTATTTAAGAATAACACAACCAACAACAAATCCTGCTTTGAATTAAATCGAAGAATAACGAAGAATCGAGAAATTATCACAATACAGAAGTCCCCGACTAAAAGACCGAGAGACTGGGATGATTCCAAGTCCAAGTCCTTCTTTGCTTGGTGTTTAGTCACTCCATAAGCGAAAAATTATTCGAGGGATTTGCGGTCCGCTATGTGTGAACAATGTGATGCGAAAAAGGTTCAACGACGAAAATTACAATTTGCACCTCCATATATAGATCTAGCCAGAAAGATACGTTTTAAACGTATTTTATTTCTCCAATATTCTTTAGGATCTAAAGAATTTATTTAAACTTGACTCGCCCAGCGGGTCCAAACTCGACCACATATTCACATTTTATTGTTTTGGTAGACATTTTTTTAGGTCCATTTTAAATTAACATAAGTCCATTCAATAAAAAGGTTGTAGAGTGCCTGATCAGGGACCTAAGTCATTTGAACTTTGTTCATCAATATGTGAAAGGAGTTTACAGTCTTGGCGGCTGGATGGTGAGCTCCAGAGAGAGGAGGGTTAGAAGTTAGAAGGGAATGGTCCGCTGTTAAAATTCTCAGCCACTAAATTTAATCTCATACATTTTTTAAAAACTTTTGTTGTGTACAGTTTTTCAACTGTTTCCATGCTGCACATAACAAAAAAACATTCCGTCATATCTTCTAACTAAACTATCAATCTGACTATATCCATGAAAGGAAGTTAAGTTATAAATAAATGAATTGCCTTTAATGAAATTAATCGAACATGGTATGGATATCGTTCCTTTCTCAAAAAAACATATAATACATTGACCACCAAGAAGAACTATTTATGACTACAAACTAAATAAATTTTTATTTAAATAAAATGTCTTTTCGAATGGGCGAAATAGAAAGAACCAGAATGAAGGAACAACAAAATGTGAATGTGAATTGCATAAGTACGAGAATTCCTGAAGAAGGTGCCCCCTTTACAAACTTTTCTGATGATCAAAATGAAATAAAAATGATTTTCGAATTAATATGAGATTATTAGCACTACCAAAGAAGTCTGATAATCGGATTCGCCACCGTGAACAAAAAAAAACACTTTAATTCCACTTATCGTAACGTGAATTGAATTATAGAGCTTAAGCAGCCAAATAATGAAGCATTAAACTTTTTTTTTTCAAATGTCCCTCCCCAAAGTTTGTCCTGCTTCCGCTCCTGTTAAGCATGCTTTCATTTTCCAAACACAAAAATTGGATGCATATTTATATGGATGGTAGGCAAGATGTGCCATGAACACGGGCAGAAGCAAGCCAACTAAAATTCATATAGATAAAGTTTTGCATCGCTTTATTTGAATGCATTCTGTAAACTTAATTTTTAAAACTTTGAAGACTGTATTTCGTTTCGAAGAACCTATTTCAATGAAGAAAACCCAAGTTTTAAGTTTAATGGAAGGAATAAAACACAATCATATTGAAAATAAGACTGTGATGGCAGATTTATTGGCTGCATATACAATTCAGAGGGTCCATATGGCAAATTTCTGGCTTACCTCTAACCTTAAGCGAACAGGTCAATCACGACATCAATAATCGCAAACATATAATCTGTCATCATTCAAAATTAATAGATGTTTTGATTTTTTTTGTCAAACAAATGCACGCACAGAGCCTTGTTTTTTACAAAAACTATAGGTATTATGATTGATATCAAATATTTGACCGTGGTAAGGTTATTAGCTTTTTTAACTCTTTAATCTCACTCTAGTATCCTTAAAAAAACATAAAATATTTCGCTCAAAAAATATTAAAACAGTTTTTTTCTTTAATTTTAACTCCTAAATCCGGGTTTAACTCTAATATCCGTACCTAACCTACATAAGAAAAAGATCAAGATCATAAATGTTTACTTTTGACTATAGTAAAAACTATCGGAGTTTTTGTGTATGTTGAATTGCCCCAGTCAGACAGCCACATAAAAGTAACGGGCATTTATAGAGATAGAATTTCAAGTTTTCGTTGAAAAAATAGAAAAATTCAAAAATGCACTTTACCTCCTTATCTTCTTCCTTACACTTCAATCATAATGTTTGTTCCTAAAAACGTATTTTAGCCTAATTTGTGGTAAGTTTTTTTTTAACTGATTTTAAGTCTGAAATAAACTTGTAAGTGTTACGTCTTACAAACTTGTTGCACCTATACCGACCATATTTCAACACTACTACTGGACGAAAACTATACTTGTTGTGGTTGATTATTTCTCTACAGCTGCGCATTTGACGTTAGCAGTCCAAGACAAAAATTGGCATTTTTAACAAAATCCACGATAACCAGGATTTTTTGACAGAATTGCATATATACTGATATGTGACTTAAGTCAGACAAGCACATACAAGTAACAGGCTTTATATAGAGATAGAAATACAAGTTTTTGTTAACAAAATAGAAAATATCAAAAATGCACTTACCATCCTTCTTCTTCCCAACGCTTAAATTATAATGTTTACTTCTAAAAACGTATTTATTTTTTTAACTCATTTTAAGTATAACATTATTAACAAGAAAAAAATGCATCCGTTTAGCATTACAATAGAGTCACTTTATTAACGCTTTAAAAGTCGAAGACACTCAAAATTTGAAAAGTCCCTACCCAATATTAGGCTCTTTTGATCTTAACTTATGATCGTACAAAAAAACAGTCTATGACAAACTTGTAGGAAAATTTGACTTCTAATAGTTTGGACAATAGTTTTTTTTCGATAAAATACATCTTTTGACTCTTTGTAGTTTTGTAGTTTTAACATAATAGCGAGGGGGCGAAAAAGGGGCGTGGTTGTTGAAACTGTATTTTTTTATCAGCAAAACATCCTATGCAATATATCAAAAATTTAGAACTATACCTTTACCCAACCTTTTGTAGGGTTAAACTAAACCTTTTTATTTACTGAACTTATTGTAGAGAGAACAAACGAGGGAGGGGGGAATTTGAAAGTAACCACACGTCATTTACCACATGTAAATTTACCACTAAGGATATTCAACAAAATGCCCATTTTACAATCAACGAATCAATTGCTAGTACCTTTTCATATACAACAAATTATTACCTACTTATAAGTAATTATTATGTTAAACTTCATACTTCGAACTAAAATATAAATCCATCGGTACCTGTCTGATATAGAAAAAAACTTTCACCATCAGTAGTTATAATTTTATTCTGGGAGAATGTGAACATGTCAAACGAAACACTGTTAAAAAGTTAACTTCGCTAACAAAAACTAATTGCACTATTGGGTCGCACAAACTTGCTTAAGCGCATTTTATTTAAAGCCAACAAAAAGGAAACACCCTTATTTTACAAACGCTTCAAATATTTAACAATGATAACTTACACTTTCAATTCATTGACGTCAATCGCCGTGCACGTATAATAGGTCTGGAACAGATACCAGCTCAGCGATTCCCATCATCACACTCAAACTTTAGACGTCATGACAAAACCTACCATTTATAAGCATATTCATCATCATCGTTTTTCCAGTTTTGGTTAAAATCGCAGTTTGTTGGGCACGAAACCAATATACTTGCCCCATAGGTACATATATTACGTAAGTAAAACGAAATAGTTAAAAGGACAACCAGCTTTGCAATAATGTCGTAATCCAAATTCGTTTTGACTATTTTCTTTCAGTTTTTCTTCCATCATACCATCATCCCATCATCCCATCATCTCACAAATAAAGTTAGTCCTTTACTATTTTATAACTCAAATCTGAAAAGGGATTTCATTGAAAGGATTATGAAAAGTACATCGACAGAAAGGCTTAACAAATCAATTTGTGACTGTTTTATGTTAAGGATTTTGATAAAATAAAAAGTTCATACATGTCACTTTTATAACAAAGTAGACAAAATAATGGTTGGAATCATTTTAAAGGAGCAGCCATAAGAGTTGATTCCGAAAAAGGCTTTTCACTAAGTGTTATCGTAATGGTTAATCCTATTTGAGAGCCAGAAAAGTGAAAATACTTTTTTTCTTTTTTTTTTTAATGACAGCTACATGTGTGTGGTAGAAGTTATATCTGTATGACGTATGAGGGTAAATATAAAGGTATATAGAAAGAGGATAAAGAAAGGATTAAAGCTTTTGATTTTTTGGAATATGAATTCATTCACAACAAAAAGAAGCAGGTAAGGTAAGGACTATATGCACTTTGAAATATACATAGTACCTAGGATATTATGTATTTCAACTCAAGATTTATTATTCAGGCTTTCAAATTAGCCTTCCAGCAATTTATATTCTTAAGATAACATACATCTTTCCGTTTCTTTTTTCTTTGCATCTTAAAACTATGAAACAAGTTTCCCCTGGATAAACTAATGTCCTGTCTATATTTTCATCGTCATCACGTGCAAGCAAGCCTAACCTTTAATTTCTAAAATTATTTGTTTTATCACTTTTGAATTGATTTTATAATGTTATAGCTTTGCAGCTTCATGCGGACTAAATGATGATAGCTTTACCCCTAAATAAAACCTATAATTTCTTGACTGCTGTATATGTGTGGATGCAATGATGATGGAGGAGACCGTCTATACTATTCCTCCATCCATTCCGGATGGAGAACATATTGATTAATGGCAATTGTTAAGTAACAGCTGGTAATTGGCATATAATATGGGTGGTAAAATGGCTTTCAACAAATCGTTTGGGCTAACATAGATAAATGGTATGAAATTAAGTTGTCATATCTGTGGGCACACTATATCATTCAATGAATTGGTGAATGTTCATGGAAAATGCTAGTGTTTTAAGTTTTTGTTCTTAATTTCATTTGAGTTTCCAACTTTAAGATGAGAAGAGGGGTCGTTCGAAAGAATTTATGACACAGATTGTTTGTGTAAACCAATAATGCCTTTAAAAATATTTTTTTAAATTGTGGCATTATTAAAAAACTATTGAATCAAACCTGCGTAACTTAGAAGAAGAAGAAGATTTTTTGCTTAATATCGTCAGCAAATAATTGTCTTACAAAAAAATTTTCTACACAAGTAAAGTATAGAAAATAATAATTTGTTATAAATTTGTCTAGTACCTTATCCTCTGATCGCGAGTAATAATACAAACTACATGCAAATCGACATAGTATAAAATTCCGGTCACAAGCAATATCAAATTTAGATGCGTACAACTGTGGTTTTATATCAATCAAGATATGTATATATTTGCCGCTAACTTCGTAAAATCCTTTACTTCATTTTTTCTTTTCGAAGATGAAGAAGAAAAAACAGTTTCGCCTACCGCAATAAAGAACGTGGAAAAATACCAAAAAATATGTGGCTTTAAGCTCAAGTTGTGCTTTATTTTTTGTATATAATATAAAATAACTAGCTGACCCGGTGAACTTCGTATCACCTAGTTCGTTACTTACAACTTTTAATTTGTGATTACTGGTTGCACTATGTACGTTTAAGATGTTTCGTTATTTACTCAAATTTATTCATAACTAAAAAAAAAAATTGGAAAACAATCGACTTGAAGGGCCATCCCTGCAACTTCCCCACTATTTTTGGACATTAAGTGCATACAATTTTGGGAGTTTTAGTGCTTCTGACTTCGCAAAGCTTTTAATTAAAAAAAACATTATTTTTTGTAATTTTAAATTAAAATAACCTGACTCGGCAAACATTGTTTCGTCATTTATATTATTCCTAGGAAACATTTTTTTAGTTCAATAAAAAAAACTATCTACTATAAGTGTGTGAGGATGTACTTATAATCGAAAGCGTTATAAGCAATAAAATATGTTTTATTTAGGTTAATGAATTAATATTTATTAAAATAACGACTATATTTTGAACTATAATTTCTGATAGCTCTCTAAACATCAAAAATAATTATTTACCTTGTTACTATCAATTATGGCAGTTGAAAAAAAAAATTAATCTCTCAGTGCAATAGAGTGTACAATATTCTTGGTTAGTCCGTCTTTAGCCAACACAAACAAACTGGATGGTTTCCCCACGCGAGAACATGCCACATATAGTTGTCCGTGGGAAAAGCATGGTGTTCCCAAATCTAAGCCACATACAGAGGACAAACTTTTTTAAGAAACGCACAAAAAATTAAGAGCGAATACCTAATTTTAATTAAAACACTTGTAGTTCTTTTTACATTATTTTCATAGTAAGCTAACATAGTACCTACTGATTTAAGGCAAAATAAGGAGTCACCCTGGAAACTCGTATACAGCTTCATATTGGCGTACTAAAAGTTGTGTGCAAAGGATAATGGCACTGACGGCTGCGAGGAACCACGGCCTAGTGACATACACCCAATCCTTTTGTGTGCGTTGTTAGTTCTACACTACAAAGATTGAAGGGGAAGTACAATATTTCGTCGAAACGAACGACTAAGATGAGATGCACTTTTCATGACAATTATAGTTTTGGAAAATTTGTCACTTCCTCGCAAGAGGCCGGAGCAGGACCTCTAAAAAAACATTAGATGTACTCAGGGATCGGACCCAGAACTACGAAAAGTTAGTTATTCAATGTCAAAAGTAACAATAACCGCGTGTTTCGCGATTATCTCGGTTTCTCTCAAATAAGTGATGCTGATATCAATTATCAAAATTGTAGAGCATACAATTTGCGACAGATTTCGTAAAAAATATTTTTTTTCATGCCCTCAACTGTTTTGAGATAGAGGGCGGAAACCGTATCGCGCCACTCAGCTATACATACTGTAATGAAAGGTCGTGAGTTAGAAAAAAGTTGTTCCTTCAAATATTGTCCAGGCTGCTGAAGGAGTTAACATACTAAAAGTCCCGACGTCTAGAAGGTGAGCCGTGAAAAGGGAAGGGTCATAAATGCCCTTTTTTTATCTTTGGCTTATAGCTTATATTAAATTACAGCTCATAAAATTTACTACAACATTTTGTTATTTGATTTTTTTTTTTGAAGTCTCAACCGTTTGCGAGCTATGCATCGCTTAAGAGAAAATTATGACTCAGTGTTTATTTACATGAGATCAATTAATTAACTGAGAGTTAAAACTATTTTTTGTCAGATTAATAAATTGTAGATAAATAATTATTGCACTAGAAATTAATGATAAATTTACGATGATAGTATAATTAACATCAGAGTTGCACAGAAAAATTAAAATAATACGTAGTTTTTAATTGACAAATAAAAAATAGGGGTTGATCGTAGAGGGGTGAAAATTAAGGGTTGTATGTATTTTTGTATGCTGTATCATAAAAAAATTAAAAAAAAAAATTTGTCCAAAAAATAAAAAAAAATTTAGGGGTGGATACCACCCTTAACATTTAGGGGGATGAAAAATAGATGTTGTCCGATTCTCCACCCTGGCCGATATGCTTGCTTCGGATGACGGAAATCGATCGAGCCGTTTCGGAGGAGATAGATTACAAACACCGTGGCAGGAGAATTTTATATATAAGATAATAAATAATAATAAAAATACCCTGACAATAAATACATATGTCATAAACTCATAAAATAAAATTTTGCAAATAGGCCTTTAAGAAGTTAGCCGCAGTAAACATATATAGAAGATTTCCGACATTATTATTAATCGATTTCATGAAAACAAAGATTTAGGGGTAATTTTTAATCGTGAGTTGAAATTCACTTCCCATGTACCTGCTTAATTAAATAATGAACATTGTACATACATACATATACAGGGTGTCCCGCGACTCAACGTCAAGCGGGTACCGGGTGATAGGGTAGGTTATACCGTACTGCAAATAGTAAGAAAAAAAAATTATATCGCTGTGTTACGTAATAAAAGCAATATTTAAAAAATTATGAAAATCGATACCCAAGGCCACATTTTTATATACTGTGGTCACAAATTTTGATATTTTTCAGTGATTTTTTTTCTACGTAATCCTTAATAACCATGCTACTGAATGCAATCTCGAAATCCAAATTAAATGTTGTAAGTTTCGCAAGAAAAATGAAGTTTGACTGAGTCATTTTTCAAACAAATTTTGTAAGCAAACTTTAACACATCATATTTAAAAAAAATGTAGGACACTACCCACGGCAAGTTATTTAAAAAATTGACCCATTTTATCAAGTTTTCAAAATAGTTCAACACTTGCCAGTTGCTGCTTCCATAATCATGTTACCAACATTTAAACCATTTTCGAGCAAGTAAAATTTAATTTTTTTTAAATAGGAACGTATTATACCTTATTGATGTAGGACCCAAGTAAGCCATTCTTTAAAAATTTTATTTAAGCTGCTTAAGTAGTTAACATACTAATAGTCCTGATCCCTGGGAGGTGATCCGGAGTAGGGCAAGGAGTATAAAGCTCCCCAAAGGGGGCTTTTAAGGACTTACTCTTATACCACGGAAATAGTGCGTCGTAGCGAATATTTTTTAAGAATAAACAAAAGCCAATCGAATTTTGTACAATTTTTGTCGTGATCACTTTTTTCCAAATATCAACTGTTTCCGAGATACACGCATCGCAAGGGACAAAAATTACAAAAACAAGTGTTTTATTTATATTTTTCATCAAGCATTCCATTATATTATCTTCTAAACTGTTAATCTAACAAAAAAAAATTATTCGATAAAGTAAAAGAAAATTAGATTAAGTACAAAGAATTACCCATTAAAAATAGATTCTTGAATGCAAAATACCAAATTAACCTTACTTAAAAAATGAAAAGTTATAATTTTACAAATGTAAAACAAACTAAAAAAAGGTGAATTTGGTCTTTTGCATTCAAGAATCTATTTTTAATACGTAGTTTTTCAAAAGAAACTTAATTCCCTATAAATTTATCCAAGGACTTTTTTTTGTCAGATTAACAGTTTAGAGTAGACGATCCGGTACCCCCTTGACGGTGAGTTGCGGGACACCCTGTATGTAATCTCCAAAGCTAATGAATAACATTGGTTTCATTTTCAGAGACTCATCTCAAAAGATTTTACTGATCCTTATACTCTTAAAACATTTATAAGTTTTGCCTTAGTTCGTTCGGTTCTTGAATATTGCTCGACTTAAAAAATGTCGAACTAATTAACAACTTCGACTTTCATCAAAAAAAAAATAGCGTGAACAGAATTGCCAGCTACAGTCTATTCTTGTTCTATTTCCATTTCCGTGTGTCGCGCAGCTTGCTAATACATAGTTCTACAGGACTGGCACTGACGTAGGAATTCAATTCATCGTCTATTACAAACACCTAGTATGAAAGATGAGACTGCTTTATTAGTGGAAGGGGGAAGGGGGAATATATTTAAAAAAATAGAAAATGTAACGAAAACTAAAATAAATTCTTCAAACATTAATCACTTGAACATAAAATAGAACCACAATATTTTTTTTTCTATCTCATAGCAAATCTATAAAATGTGTTAAAATGATATTAACCAGACCAGAGTAAGAAATCGTCTTACACCAGTCAAAATAATGTCCATTAATCAAAAATGGCTTAATTTTGTTTGCTCACAGTACTTTTAGCTTTCGAGTGATTTTCTCATCAAAAAGAAATAAACTCAACCTTCAATGTTCAGTCCTGTGTGTCATTCCTTACAAATCCTCTGCCAAGACACTGCCTTACGGCTCCTACCACAAAAAAACAATCGGGTCCTAGATCGATCTATTTGTCTTCATCTATTCCTCGCCAACCAGACATCAACTTTGCTTCTCTTCCATAAATTATTCTTTAATAAGCCGACCTCGAAGATGTTACTTGTTCCATTCGGATACACTATTTCTGGATATTACTTTTAACTCTATTTAGAAAATCCGCCTGCCAGTTTGCTCGCATAAAGTCCCACACGAACACACATATCCTATAGATGTCAGCAAGAGGTATCTCTTTTCATTTATGTTCGTAGGCCAAAATACTAAACAAATGATTTATGAATTTAATTTCGGTCTTGTCCTAGCTGTTTTTGGTGCTTATACATTCCTACAACAGTGCCAAAGAGTGCCGGTCTCATATTTTATACATCTAATGACGTTTGCATACAGAAGGAACTCCTAATGGCAACCTTTGTCCCCCCCCCCTTTTCCTCCTTCACCATCTTTGTGTTTTACTATGCTTTATTTGAGAACGCATACCAACAATGAATGGTGAGATGAATGAACAGACGATGGAACGCATCTTCCCAAAGCTGAAGGCAATAGTCAAGTTAAGAAAAAGCAAAAGCTTTAACGTGTTGTAAGGGACAAAAATTCTCCCACATTATTCCACTGAGCGGGCGTCTTGACACCCCGATGCTCCTTCAACTAATGCTTGCTGTTAAGGAATTACCTTACTTTGGTAATTATTATTTATGAATGACAAAAAGGGAATTCGAGAAGGTACTTTATAGAACCATCAGGCTATAGGTACGTCCTCGGTGAGTTTTGCTGTGATAAAATTCTAGTCTTCGTCAACATTACTTTTGCTTTCATTGCCCACCCGTCGCGCCATCGACATAATTTGTTAAGGTGGTTGAAAGGAGAAGTTTTTCTGTTGATTCAAAGTAAAAGTCGTATTCATGATAACGTATATGGGTTTCTTTTCAATTAAATGAATTAATGACAATGTTCCGTTCGCGTTTCATTTAGAGTCCTCTCGAGAGGTAAAGTCCTTGAATGGTCAGACAAGGACGTAAGAACGATGAGAAGTTTGGTTGTTTTTTTATGTTGTGCAGACTTGGGACAATCTTTATGTACACATTTTTTTTTTTTGTTCTTTTGCCATAAATGGTTATTTTCTTTTCTGACATTTTAACGGTGCAAAAAGGTCCAGTTATCAAAGTCCTGATTGTGGGGAAATAAAAATATAAAAAAAGACGACGGATGTGCTATTTTGACTATTTTAATTGTTTTATTATGCAAATTATTTTTAATTACCCATATTTCCTCTGAAAGGTTAATGATGTTCTGGAGTATAACGAAGTCATATTTGTATAGGTAAGGTATGTAGATTATGTACCTATAAAGAGTAATTTCAATAAGATGCGGCAAAAAAATAGAATGCTATAATTTTAGTTCATTTAAATCGAAGACCCAATTGTTTAAATTTAACTCGATATACTACCAAGCAATGTCCGTGTCTATCCCTAACCCACGGAATGATCGGACATCCAAGATACTGTCATATAGAAGTAGACATAATATAGTCTGCCGTCTATCGCAGTGGCGCACAGTGGGACGAATGTATACGAGTATAAGAAAAACGGCATTTTTTATAGCTCGTGTTAAAATTAATGAAACCAATTTAATGTATCCATTTAACCCTGTTAACATCTATTTAAATTTGAAATTATATAAACAAGTACTTTTTAGCACGAGATTTTACAAGCATAATTAGGCAAAAGAGCTGATCCGCGAACTTCATTATCTCTTAATTATTTAAATTCTTTTTTATTTTTCACTTAAAAATATTAATTTACATAACATGTATGTTACAAAAGTGTAAATTGAAAATTTTCAAAAAAAAAAAACTTTCATACAGAAATAATGAAATAAATTAAATAACAACTCAGAAGGTACCTACAGAACAATACAATTCAACTGAAGTTCAATTCTATTTCTTTGTTCCAATAAATAATACATATTTTAGTAATTTAGGCCAACTTGCATCAAAATTGTATGACAGTATAGTAACTACTGATTTATTCATGTTTAGGCACTATCCCTCAATAAAAATATAAACTCGTTGCACTAATTCTTTTAGCGGTTTATCTATAGATAAATCTTCAAAATATTAGTCCACTCATTTTTCTCTGGATAACTTTTAATATCTGTCAAATAGAATTTGACGAGAAATTGCTATTGCTATCGATGAAGTTGGGCTGCATGTGTGCGGCAAATGTTATTTTTGTTTTGTTGGTTTTTTTTTTTTTTTTTTATCAAGCCGAAAGCCATTGTAGCTAGTGCTTTTTTTTCTATGTTAGCTTTTAATTTTAATTAATTGTTAATAAATAATAGTAATAATAATAATAATAATAATAATAATAATATTTTTTTTATCTTTTGTAACTTGAGTTTTCATTCGTGCAACTTAAAATGGAAAACTAAAAACTTATCTATTTAATAGGCAATATTCATGGATAAACCAGTAGTTGCGTGTTACTATTGTCATAAAAGTTTCTTGCAAATGGACCTTAATCCAAAAAATAATGCTTGACATTTTTGAATTGTCAAAAACTAGTATAGTTCAATTTTTCAATTTGAACTAGTGTTTTTATTTACGCTATAATTAATAACAACCGTTGGCATAGATAAATTAAAGTTAAGTTATTGTTTGTTAACCTTAGGAGCTTAAGGCCACTTGCAAGAAAACAAAGGATTAATTTGTAAAATCATAGATAGCTATCCAGGAATAGGCCCACTTGCACGAAACTTATTTGACAGTAGTAACCTATCTCCACTAGATTTATGGACAGTTTCTCCAAACACACAGGATCAAAAATCATTCAAATAATTTTTTCTCTCAAAGCACCCAAGAAACTTTTTTTCCGAATTATTCAACGCCCATGGTTCTGCCCCATACAGCAGGACTGGGATTATTCAGGTCTTGTATAACATCTCATTTGATCTGCGAGAGATGGCCTACTTAATACTTGTGGGCCCGAATTGTTTTCGGGGTTAAAACTATTTTAAATAGTTAGTAAATTAAACATTTTGTTTCACTTATTAGTTTTTGTATTGTAGTTAAAATTATGTAGAAAATTCAATGTATTCTTACAACCCAAAGGAAGATTTTTTTAAGAATCATTTTTTTTTTAAATTCTTAACTATTACCTAATTTTAATTGTTTAAAACTTAAATTTTTGTTTTGTTTTTAGTTTTTTTGTGATTTTATCCAACTAGATGTCCAATGATACAGAACAGATGAATGTATATTTTAGGCACTACAGCAATAAACAACTCTGCGAGGCAGAATCTCTCCACTGGAAAAATACCTGGTCAATGCAGCTAGAAGACAACCATACCAATTCACTGGTAAGAGCTTAGGTAAGTGTAAAGATATACTCCAGTCCGAACAACGCTACATTGATGCCATGGCTCTTCAGGACGAAGAAATTATAACAATCAACGATGACGAGGCTTAACAATTTTACTTTGAGGCAACGTCATCCTAATATCCTACCAGCGCGGCTAAATGCCAACCCCCACCACCAAAATACAAGAACAACCGGATCTGAACATCCGAAAACAACGTATTCCATTATTTTATTAATTTACTTACTTTTCATAAATAGTTTTATAGGTAGATATGTATATATGTACTTTCTTAAATAATTTGCCGTTAGTCGTGTTCGTTGAATTTTACCCAGGGTCGACCCAGGTTTTCTTGACAGCCCCAAGAGCTGCCAAAAAAAACTGGGTTTTTTGGTTCTCAAAAAACGCACAAGGGTGTTGGTTTTGAGTTGTTGACAAAGAAAAAGAAACAAAAAAATATTTGTTTACAAACTTAAAACTTGAAATTTGTTGCTTGTTGTACATTCCAAAACGTAAAACAATTACATTTTGCTTAATTTGTATGTTTTCTATTTATTCTCATTAAAATATATAATTTCTTTTCTTTGCACTGCAAAAGTAAAATAAAATATTCAATTCAGCGAACGATTGTAAACATGTGTTTTTTTGTTTACCTCAACTCGCTCTAGCCAAAATCTAGAGCTACTTCAGGGCGAGTTGAGGGTGACCCTAGGTCTCAAAAAACAGAGAATTTGTTCACCAGGGCGAGTTGAATTTTTTCAAAAAACCATTTGGGGCGACTTCAGGGCGACTCCAAGACTCAACGAACAAAACTATTGTGAGAGGCCCTATGTCAATGTGCCAACACAACTTTTAAAAACACTTTTTGAATTAGCGACGGAATGTCTAACATAAATTATTAAAAAAAAATTTGACAACGCCGACTATTATTTTTTTTTTCATAGATATCAGCTAAAACGCATAAATTACTGTACAGGGACGTTATGTTGTTCTTTACTTTTGGGATCAACTAAAAACGCTAAGGTAATAAGTCCTGTCACTTTCGAATTTGACCTTCTACAAATTAGTATAACAAATCAACTTGTAAAAATCTTCTTTTGGTGATGTTTTTTTTTTTGCAAGCATATAAAGTTATAAAAAAAATTACTTAAAAAAGTGTTTTTTTGCGAATCGTTGGTTTGTTATCGAAATTTTTTTATTAATAAAAAGTAAGCATCTACATCGTGTAATAATAATAATAATAATAATAATATTTAACTATATGTCTGTAAGGCACATTGCCTTTTTTAAAATGCAACAGATGTTGCACGACACTAGTTAGAAGGAATAGAAAGATAGGAAAGAATTGTTTTGGTACAATGGATAGAGAGCTAGTTGATTTTTATTTTTCATTGCATAACCTCATGGGCGACGTCCAGCATAAGCTGGGAGGTATGCTGAAAAGAGAAAAATGCTTTGTAACAGAGTGAGGATTGAACCTGCACCCTCTGGGTTAACAAGCAAGCACTTAATTTCAATTTTTCAATTTCAATTTTAATTCAATTTTTATTTTTAATTCAACTTATAACTACTTAAATGCTAGACAAAAACCTTAAAAACTAGCTTACAGAATAACTTAACTAACTTACTGGCCCCATACGGGCGCTCTAAATTATACTATAACTATATATTGAAAATGCCTTTGGGCGTAAAAACTAACTTAAATTAAAATTCAAAATTACTTAAAACTAAACGAGAAAATTTTTAAAAACTCGTTTTCCAAGACATTTTATTTTATTTTATATAAAAACTTAAAACTACCCTTTACCTAAATAAAACTAAATTAACTAAAATATACGTAAATATACGTAATTAACTTAAAACTACTTAAAAATACTTAAAATAACTTAAAACTAGAACAGCCACCAGCAGCCTTTTTTTTTTTTTTTTTTTTTGCGCAGCAGGCAATGCATATGCGCACACGCCTATAAATATATATATATATATATTTATATACATATATATTTAACAGCGCCAAATGCACATACACACAAACAAATGCCATTTAATGTGTTTTATATTTTTTTGGTGCCACCACTGTCCTACATAAAATAAACCTATTAATACTTAAAAATACGTAGGTCGGCCAAGGCAACAACTTTGACTAACCATCAATATCAAGGTGGTCACCCAACCACCAGTATTTTTGAACTTGCTTATAAAAGACCCTTTTGTCCCGAAGGGGCACAGCTCTACTGAACCGCAGACGCTCTGCTCCGTTCCCAGAGCCGACGTCTCGACCATACAGGATTCGCCGATCCACAGTTCTACGGCCGACGTGGTAGATTAGCGGAACCGCCAATCTATCCTGTATCAGCCCCCGACTGTCTAAATAGAGGAATGTCTCGGGCGGGATGAAACCGTTAAGACAAACGCTCTCACTATATTCTTCATTGGGGTAATAAGCCCCGAAAATAAGTCCATTGGCTGAGGTCATCGCTCTTGCAATGTGACCCCGAATCAGCTTAATTAAAAAGTTATCTATCCTGTTTATATTGGCCCCGTTGTATAAGACCTCGTTGGCATAATAATGTTTGTACTCCGACTCTGGTGTTCTGTGTAATCCAAGACAGGTTCTAAGACACTGCCTCTCAAACACCCGAATCTTTTCCATTTGAGATGGGGCAACGTTAAACCACACAGGGCACCCATAGGCAATCATCGGCCGGATGAGGGCCATGTAGCAAATCACCTTCACCCTGTTTTCAAGGCGGCTGCTATAAAACAACCGTCTTGTCAGAGCAAACGCTCCCCTAGCTCTGGCCAGAGCAGCATCTATATGTCGATTGAAATATAGATACTGATCTAGCCAGATACCAAGGTACTTTACTACATCTTTACTCGCCAGTTGATGTCCACTTGGTCCAACGATCACTAGATTTCTCCAGTTCTTTCTTGTGTCCCTAGAAGCCCTAGACAAAGGGGTTCTAAACAGGATAGTTTCTGATTTCTGAAAGTTAATTTTTAACTTCCAGTCATCACAATATCGCTGTATCTTGTTGAAGTCACGCTGCAAGAGAATTCTGATGACTTCAACTTTTGGACCCGTCCTGTACGCTACAAGGTCATCGGCATACGCAATTGCATGAGTGAGACTACCTATCAGATCGCTGGTGTAAATACTAAAAAGAATCAGCGAGTTCACAGCTCCTTGCTGTAGACCGTTTTTAATATCAAAAGTTGTGGCGGAAGTTACATTGCCACTTTTGACAACAAACTTTCTACCATTGAGCATGTCATGAAGCATATACAACAGTGGTTTACTTATGCCAAATCTGGTTAATTTCAGATAAAGACCCTCAAACCATACGGTGCAGTGTCGAAAGCCTTCTCTAAATCAACAAGAACGGCACCTGTGCATTGATTTTTCGCTTTGTTCCATTGAACATCAGAAACTAACTTAGACGCGGCATGAATAGTGTCATGTCCCGCCTTAAAGCCAAACTGATTGTCTGGAATAATATTCTTGTCCTCAGCCCACTTGAACAGAGCTCTATTGAGAATCTTTTCGAATACCTTACTGATACTTGGAAGAAGACTTATCGACCGAAGATTTGCCGAATTGGAGCTGTCCTTTCCCTTTTTGGGGAGAGGATGGACCACAGCTGTCTTCCAACTCACTGGATAATATGCATTATTCAATGCGTTGTTAAACAGTGTGGTATAAATGTCTATGGCTTCCTCAGGGAGATGTCGTAACACAATGTTGGGTATACCATCGACCCCCGCAGATTTCTTTTTCTTTAATGTTTGAAAAATTAACTGAAGTTCTACCTTCGAAATTAACAATGAACTGGGTCCATTTCGCTCGGCGATGGTGGCGTTTGCCAAGTTTTCGTCATTGAACCCGGTGAAACCAGTATTCTCAGATCGCCATTGCGTTATGTTATTTCCAAGATAGAAATTGTGCAGCAAGGCTCTGTTCTCCAGGTCATGATTCGGACGAATGCTGGCATTCGCCTTATACACTTGCTGGAAAGCAGCCCCTGCAGCTTCTACCTTCTCCCGAGGATCTTCTATCATATAAAAATTATCATCGAAAATGGCACTTTCCGGATCAATTCCTGCAATCGTTAGTACGTCTTCGTTATCTGTTGTCCTCTGGAGTTTAAGACATGGAAGATCGTTTTGATCATTTCTTCTAAATATCTTATTTATTTGGGGAAACATACTAGGGTCGCTAGAATTAACAGCCCGAATTCTGTTATCCCAATATAAATTAATAGATAATCTATAGTTTTGTCTAATCAGAACGTTAATGTTTTTGATCGACGACTTCAATGTCCTAATCTCCAGATCACGTGTGTCCGTGAATCGTCTGTACAGAAGTTTCAATCTAGTCAGCAGTCCACTTTTTTGTCGGTGTAGTGCGTCGATTGTCGCGTTCTTGTATAAACCATTAGGGTCTTGTTCCTTATATTTTGGAATTGTTCTGTCCATTGTTATAGTCGTATCCATTTGAGTCAGGAACCCATCGATCTCGACGTTCGTCAGGTTTCTGTCATTTGGTGGAGAAATGTCATCGGAACGTATTTCTCTTGCCAAGGCGTTGGAGAAGCGTGGCCAGCGCGTCTTACTGAAATTGTAAGAGTGCACAGGCACATACTCATCCAATTCCACAAGTTCGCTCGGAAGCTGTATTACGGTGGCAAGTCCGCAGTGATCGCTGTCGTATTCAATTGTTCGTACACAGTTTCTTGTCTGTTGATTTGTTGCGTCAGTTATAACAAGTCGTGAGTCAAGCAGTAAAAGATCCAGAAAGCCACCGCTCCTAGGAAACGAAGGTCTATCTGTCGCAAAAAGATCGATCCTACACTCAACACTGTGACGACCCATCCAATTAAATAAATGGTTCCCTCTCGGATTTTGAATTTGATTTCCCCAATCTTCATGTTTGGCGTAAGCAAGCACTTAATCCATTGTACCATTGCCGCCCATTGTAGAACTTTAAAATTTGCAACAATAAACAATCTGACTAGATGTACATATGTACATTGGTTTATCGTTAAGTAGGTATAGACGTTTTTCGTGGTTGCCACTTTTTTATTGTTCAAACTAAAAAAAAATTCTGTAAAAAAAAAATCAATGTATACTTAAAACCGAAAGGAGCTAGTCTGTTACGCTAGGTGTTGCGGGTTCCATAATCGCCTTGGTAAATACCATTATTTTCTTTTACCATGTCTCAGAATTTGTTGAACGTTGCATGAGGTTATTGTACCAAAAAAATTCTTTCCTATCTTTCTATTTCTTCTAACCAGTGTTGTGGAACAGCTGTTATATTTAAAGTTTTTCTTTTATATTATTTATATACGGAATGGCAGAATTATCAGGCTATTAAATTTCGTTAAAATAGGTAATCTGTTAACAAAGCCGTCAGTGTAACAAAAAAGGTAGGTACTACAGGAGGTTCCGTTAATAAGTTTTTTTGAATTCTAGTTCTCAAAAAAAAAGACGACCTTGAATTCCTTTTATTTAATTTATTATTTATTAACAATTTAAAAAGTGTCAACCACAAAAAACTTTCATTAGTACCTTAACGGTAAGTCATAAACTGTTTTTTGTTCAAATTCCTTGACTAAAATATCATTCAGTTATTGGTCAAATTTTGTTCAGTGGGCTAACGAAATACCGTCATCAACAAAAAAAAAAAAACAAATTGAGAACGAAATGAGTTTCAGAAAAAATCTATAGATAAATAAAAATAATTAAATACTTGTTACATTGAAATATTAGATCGTTAAAATGGCTTAAAAATCATCCTTCGACACCAAAATTTGTTATAACAGGACCTATGAAAACGCTGAAAATAATATATGGAGCGGTGTTTTAGAATTCCAATATTTTTTGTTTTTATTTTTAACTTAACTTAACGGCGGATTTTAATGGAATTTCCAAAGGATTTATTATATAAGAATAACATTCGTACAGGACATTATTTTAAAAGAAAAAATAATAGAAACATCTTTAATATAATATAACAAAAAAGGTTTTTAAATTACCTATCCATAATTGCTGTATTGTTCACAATTATTCTTTGTTTACCAATAAAAGATAAACAATTAAGAACAATCAATACCTAGCCTATAAAAAAATTTAAAAAAGAAAGATCTTTGTTCGTTAACTTATACAAATCGCAAGGATCTTATTTCAAGGTAAACTTGAAAAATTGAACATTTTTAGTCTTCTAGAGCAAAATTCGACAACTTCAAATGTTGCATATTATTTCGAGCATCAAAGTAAGCCGTATCTTGTGGATTTTCTGGTGAAGGAATGAAAGGTGGAGTTTCTTTTTCTAGGTTTCTCCAATCTATGCAGTTGAAAAATCGCATCGATTGAACTTCTTTTGCAGCTGGCCTTTCTGATGGATCCATGGTAAGAAGCAGTTCTACTGCTTCAACAGCTTCCGAAGAGAGTGCTTCATCATCCTGGGGCCATTCAATATCTATAAAAAATAATTAAGATAATTAATTTTCCAATTGACGGTGAATGACGTTACTTTTATGTAGAATGTTGTCAAAAACTTTTTGTGGAGTCTCATCGTTGAACGGTGGTATGCCAGTCATAAATTCATAAAAGCAAACCCCCAATGCCCACCAGTCAACTGCTTTCCCATGACCATGTCTGCAAATGAAAAATATATAAGATATTAAAATTTACAAATCGCTTTCTCTTACAAAAGCAGCAATTCAGGCGCTAAATAGTCTGGAGTTCCTAGTATCCGCTCGTCAGACACGAGCGCCCCTCGGCGAACTGATTTCGGCGTTCGAAAAGGTGTATTGACAGTCTTGGGAGTCTTTGGCAAACCAGCTCCTTGATTTATTGGGGACATTGTTGGCTCGTCGCTGATTTTAATATATTGCACTCCTCCGCTTTTATCTCCTGCCAATTCGCGTTTCTTTGTCTCTGTCGAAAGTGGCAGAGCAAATCGAGTGGCCTTCAGCTTTCCCATTAGTCCGCAATCACGTCGAGGCGCTTTTTGCGATGAAACTGGCGTAGAAAAGACCACATTGACAATGTTGTCATTAATCGGCATCTCATCATCCGACAGAGATCGAACTTTCAGCACACCTCGTATGGGTGACTTTGCTTTTCGTTTTTTTGGCGTACTACTTCCAATGTCTATGATGTCGATTTCCTGTGTAAGCCCAGTACTGCCAGAACTGGCATCAACGTCATAGCCAGAATTATTATCCGATCGATTAATCAGATTGATTTTTCTTTTTAAACTTCTGGGAAAGAGGAATCTAAAATAGCAATTTTGGTAGAAATATTATCACAAAAGATGGAACCTTAGGAACTCTGGTCGCTTAAAACTTCGGGAGGTATTGCGGAATGGCGAATGCATGCGGATACAGCTAAGCTCGTTTGTGTTACTAACATTATAGCTAGATACAGGGCTGGTGGTTAATTTAGATAGCGCATGCGAGTTGAAAGCAACAAACCTTCGAGAATAATCCGAGCAGCTGAGATCATCTTTGGAATTGCACATGTTTTCGACTTTGTCAATCGCTGAAATTTCACAGTTTGTATTATTCGAATTTGAATTACGACTGGAAACACCTGAGTCTTCTTGGGTTTTTGAGGTACGCATTCGCTGTTAAAAAAGAAACAATATTATTTCAATAATAATGAAAATAATTTTTAAGTACAACCATTGAAAATTCAAACGACGTTTTACTGACATCTTCATCAGTCTCTGGTTTCTGTAGATTTGTATTCAGTATGTTTTCCTTTTCTTCTGAAGGAGCTCTAGAGCCGATATTCTTGCAGCCCTATTATGGCATCAATTTTTAATAGAAACAAAAATCATTAATAAATAATATAAGATTTCAGCTTACGTTATTATTTTTCAGTTTAAGTTTGTTGCTGCTATCAATGTCGTCTGTTTTGTTTATTGAATGGAACTCATTTGATGAACTTTTACTTAATTCAGCTGAGGTGCAAGTGTGATATGATGATGAGCTATCAACAGTCTAATGGGAAGCAAAGATACAAACAAATTAAAACAAATTAGAGGAAAGGCTACTGAACTTACTTGAATACAAGTGGGTGGTGTTGGTAAAGAGATATTTATGTCTTCGGCAGAAAAAAATGGAGATACACCAGAAATTTTGCTGTCGTTTTCTTTTTCACTGTTGATTGAGGTATCAACTTCACTGTCCGATGATTCTAGAATTATGTCTGTGGGTTTTGAAAATTTTTTCAGCATAAATATTTTTTTCGTAAAAAAACAACTTCAGAAATAGAAGGGTATGGTGATTTTAGAAAAATTTGTTCCGCATGTGGTCTAATTTTTGTTTATGATTTCTCAAACGTCGCAAAATCACATCGTCACCTCCAAGTTGCAGTCCTACTGCTGAATGACCGAAAGTAGAACTAACGACGAGCTATGGATCCATAAGGGCCATTAGCTATATCAACTGAGTTATCTTCGCAGGAACTAGGAGAAAACATGTCATAACACACAGGGTGAGTCATGAGCAATGCGACAAAATGCTAGGGCGTGTAGGTTGCGTTGAGACAAGAAAAAAATCGTAAGGGAGGGGGGGTCTATTCCCCTCCGTTTAGCCGGGAGGGGCAATTTTCGAAAAAACTGACTTAAAATGGGAAAAAAATTATTTAAAATCAACGGCTTCATTCACAATGCTGTGCGATAAGTTTTTGAAAAGCCAATAACTTTTTCTTTCATTCTGTGTTTAAATAAATCTATTCTAAGAAATAGTTTTTGAAATATTAATTTTCAAAGTCAAAATTTTGAAAAAAAAAATTGAAAAAAAAATTTCAAATTCATTTTTTTCAAAATTTTACGTAATTAAGTGCTAATTTTAATTTCAAAATTCAATGCTGTTATTAATTTTTAGTCAAAAACAGAAAACCGGATGCCAAAATGTATCTTAGTTTTTGAGAAAATAAGAAAAACTAGAAGTATTTTTTTTCCAAGAAAAACACTTTTTTTTTTTGGTTTTCCAAATTTGACCTGCTCAGGTCAATTATTAATAAGGGAATTATTCCTTTCTTATTTTTCATTACATACCAACCAATTTTAATCAAATAATAAAAAAAACGAATTAACTTTTTACTTATTTTACTAGTTTTACTTTTAATTTTTTTTTATTTCTCAAAAACTAAGATACATTTTGACATCCGGTTTTCTGTTTTTGACTAAAAATTAATAACAGCATTGAATTTTGAAATTAAAATTAGCACTTAATTACGTAAAATTTTGAAAAAAATGAATTTGAAATTTTTTTTTCATTTTTTTTTTCAAAATTTTGACTTTGAAAATTAATATTTCAAAAACTATTTCTTAAAATAAATTTATTTAAACACAGAATAAAAGAAAAAGTTATTGGCTTTTCAAAAACGTATCGCAAAGCATTGTGAATGAAGCCGTTGATTTTAAAAAAAATTTCCCCATTTTAAGTCAGTTTTTTCGAAAATTGCCCCTCCCGGCTAAACGGAGGGGAATAGACCCCCCCTCCCATACGATTTTTTTCTTGTCTCAACGCAACCTTCACGCCCTAGCATTTTGTCGCATTGCTCATGACTCACCCTGTATAAAAACACACGGTGTTCGCCACTGAATTGCAACCAAATCGCTGATCTGTACGTGGCGACCACCCTAGGGAGTCGTCAAGAATTACTGGGGGGGCAGGGGGTTTGTGGGGGGATTGAATTCAATCCTCAGCATACCATCTGCAACTAAATCTATAAGATTTTTTTTCATCTTCATCGATGGTACATTGTGCGTGTTCAAAAACGGATTTAGTATCCATCTCTGTCTATTTCCAATTTTAGAATAAAGTTTCGGAAAGTAACTTAAAATTGTTTTCTCTAAACTTTGCAGACTTTCAATTACGAGAGGAATGTGAGAGGTTAATCATATCGATTCATCAGATGAAATTAATTGGATAATCTTATTTTCGTCTCTCTCTCTTAAGATGTTTAAGAGGTCAAAAAGGTCATCGAGAAATTATAGTTTTAAAAGCCAATGGGGGTCAGAAAAATGATTCAATTATCCAAATGTTGAATCTTTTAAAAACATCAATAATTCAGCTTTTAATTCTAGAATTCATATCAATACCTTACCTTTTGATAGCCATCTGACCTCTGTGTGATAAAGAAAGTTTTTTTATGCAGCGAACACATTTCGTCACAATGATCTTAAAATTCGACTTTGTAAGACCTTGCCTTTTATACATTTCACAACTTTGATTACATCTTTAAATTCAGAAAGTAAAACCTTGGCTGCCAGTGCTTACTAGTCGATGAAGAAAGCAGTGTGTCCATGAAACGTTCGGCATTATTAATTTCAATTAAGCCCTCAATCACAAATAAAAAAAAAGGAGCACGAACCTTGACAAGAAGTGTAGAGCGTAGATTTTATAGAAGTGGCAACAACCAACAAAACTAGTCGTTCTGGAGCCTGCAAAGATAGAGAAAAAATTACCTGGGTAGACAAGCAGTCGATGTTCAACATCTAAAAGATTATTTTAATTAACTGCTTAACGGCGATGACGTCCCAAAGCCCTCTAATGAGCAAGATGAGCTAGCCAATCTAGAGAGTTCCCAGTACCCGGACATAATGAGATTTAAAAATCCATCGCCAGACTTAAATAAAACAGAGCTGCCGGGACCCTATGACCTTCAAGAGGGAATTTTTAGGTACGCTGGAGGTATGGTTCCAATACGACCCTAACCCTGCCATCGAACAAATGTTAACACTGCCCCAAATTCTGGAAAAGATCCAAGAATTAAATAATATCGATACCCAATATCTATTTATCGATTTCAAAGCCGCTTATACCATTAAGGAATAGAAAAGAATTATATCGTGCACGTGCCATGACTAGCTTATACATATATGTATATCTGCCAAGTATATAAATCTAATCAATATGTTTTTGGAGAATACTCGCTTTCTCGTTTAAGGTGGGAGAGATTATACTGACATTTTTAACACCAGAGGCATTAGACAGGTACATGCATTTTCATATTGTCCTTGAGAAGGTAGTTCGCAACGTCCAAGAAAATATATATTATACTAATAGATTATACTGAAACTTTTGCATTTTCATGTAGCTGCTTTAATATTGTCATTGAGAAGGTAGTACGTAACGCCAAAGCAAATACATCGGGTATTTCACAAATCTATTCAAAATCTTAGATATACTAACCCAAAGCGAGCAGTCGTCACTCGTGCTTTGGAAAATGTTGACTAGGAAGCCAAAAGAAATTTCTTGCTAACGAGGATAAGGCGAAGTATTAGCTTTCATCAACAAAAGTAAAATAGCACTATGTTCATGGTCAGAATTCGAGTTTTCTAACCTGGGCTTTTGCTGTAAACTCAACAACGAACATAAACGTTTTAAAAGTTCATCAATTTTTTATTGAATTAAAAATTACCCTCTACATATTTGTATGCATATATATATTAACATTAATTTGATGATCAAAATATTATAAAAATTATTCTTTAAAATATCCCCTCATTTTGAATAGAATTAATATGGTAAGATATCCCACAACTACTGAAAAAAATTACAAAAACAAATTGTTATTGAGTTCAAACAATCAATTAACATAAAATAAAGTTTTTAAGTCTAAACTTAGTAAAAAAAACTGTTCAACCTGAAAATAAAAACGAGGATTTACTTACTTTATTTTGATTCCTCTTAAATTACTTACAGTTTGATCCTAACGGTTTTCTATGTCCGAACATAAAATATCCCATTCTAAAAGAACAGGTAGCCGAGATCTTTTTACTCTCAAATCGGCCAGGAACAAAAAAAATATAATGTCAGCAATTCGAGTGAATATCAGTACAACATTTCCCAAAGTAATATCTCCTTTTGTCAAGTAATCGATGAAATTGAAATGAATACTACTTATCACTGTTAAAGTGTTGCCATGCAAAATTATTAAAAGGAGAATCTGGAACATACAGTAAAATTCTCGAGTGGTTTTGAAAATTTCCGAGTAAACAACTGAGCAGCTATCCAGTTCCTTAGCAAAACCACAAAGGACTTGTATCCGACGATATTTTGTCATAGAATGGTATTTTGTGTTTCGAATCCGATTTGCAAGGGATATCATGTGATTGCCAAGATTTTGATACATTGAAGTCGTTATCAAGTAGCCAAAAATCATTGTATCAAATACAATAAACCAAATAATCGGAAAAGTGTATCCGAAGAACATTTGGATTAAAAATACACAACTAAAATTAGTTGGCATGTTTGTAAACCTTGACATGACACCTTGACATGACACCTTATATGAACCATTGCTCATTAGCCGGATGAAGCTTATCACATAGAATTCAGGTCCTGTTGCAGTAGGGCTTTTAGTCAGTTTTGTAACTTGGTTATAAATTTCTATGTTTTTTTCGGACTAACCTTACAATTTTTCTACTTCGAAACAGTTAGCGAAAGCAAAAGTATAAATTAAATGTATGCCCACAAAAACAATATTATAGCGATGAATTCTAGTTTTGAAGGTTGTAATCATATTTATAATCGAAAAAGTGAATCCTATCACACAAACAAACCGAAGTGTGGATTTTAGTGGGGTGTTCAATGTCACCGCTTGGCATTAAAGAAAAACATACCATATCCAATATTTTATAATAAAAGTAAACAATTATAAAGTAAAATTTTAACAAATATTTAGATCCGTCTAGCCATCGTTTTGAAATACTACTAACTCAATAAAAAAATGTCGACGAAAGAGTAAAGACACATCCATCAACATAGATTACATCGCATTTGAATTATTTAATTTAACCTTTACATTGTCTCATATTAACAATTCCTAATTTAATATCCTGACATTTTGCATTTATTGAATACAAGAAACTTGATGTAACGGAATACGAATCGAAAAATATGTATTTTAGTATTTTAGTTAGGGTCGAGCGTCAATGTATGGACAAGAAGAAGTTGTTAAATTAGCTACGAATGTCTTTGGTATGTTTCATTTCGTTGGGTGGAAACATTGGTTTGAAATTATGAATGTTGGATATAGTTTTCAGCCCTCAACTTTTGTTTTGGAAAAATCTGTTTGAATTTCATGTTACTAAATTAAACATTATTTTAATTACTCCTTCATGTTGTATTATTATTATTATTTTTTTAATGAAAAACGGCAATACACACCGCACTTCAACTTTTTATTTGTTTTTTTTTTATAATAAGCGCGCACTCAAGGGGTTATGAATACCCTTACCTTAACACAGTGCGAGCGGTCAGAAGGGTAGATGATAGGAGATACCCATGCACATTTGAATGTCTGAGCATCAAAATGGAAGAAAAATCGAGCCACAAAAAAAAGAATCTCTATACTTCACTGTACGTCCGAAGTAATGCTTTAGGATAAAACGATGAGCATTCCTTGCTGTGTGAGTATTACAATTCAATTTGTTCAGGGGAGAAATGCAACTGGCTATTTTTTCGGAACATTCTTTATAAAAAAATACCGATAAAATAAAGAAAGACAAGAAACATTACGACGATGTTCGAGGGATGTAAAAGTTTCCGTTATAGTACTATCAATTTCAAGGCTGGGTTCTATAAGAATTAAAGATAAGTTATAGGAGTACCTGCCCAAACATGAGAATTGTACTCAAATTTTGGACGAATATGACAGGCAGATCATGGGATGAAAAAAAATTCTTATAGCGTTGCAGTAAACCTAAGCATTTCGCTGCGTTTTTGACAATATTAAATACGTTTCACTGAAGGTGGTCTGTGACACACATAAGAAGTATGGAAAGCTGATCAATTTCTTTGATGCAAGTGCCACTCATCGACAGTGACATTGGGTGTTTGTTCCGCTATAACGACAGAAGGCAGCACTGAGTTTTCGAAACATTAAATTCCACGCGGTTTTTGATTCGCCATTGGACAATGTTGTCAAGATCCGAATTTAATGAGCTTATCATAAGCAGATGCCAAACTCTATCAAATGCTTTGCAAATATCGATATCCTTACTTTCTCCAAAACGGTGTAAAGTGAACCTATTGCTACGAAAGCCTTAATGTCGGTCATTAAGAAACTTTCGTTCTTGAAGATATTTCTCAAGCTGATAGTTTATCAGCGTTTCCATGACCTTAAAAGAAGGGAAGTTAGTGCAATCTTTCGATAGTTTAAGGGTGACAAATACTGACAAATACTGTTTTCGATCCACTCCGAAAGAGACGAGTAGAATAGGACAGATGGAAAAGTATACGTAGTTTTGCCAGCGTAGAAGCACACCTCTTCAGAACTATGGGGCAAATACTATCCAAGCCAGCGTATTTGTGTATGTCGAGATCATTGAGAACTCTTGAACTGTACGAGTGCGAAAGAAAATTTTTCCCATAAAACCGTTTATGCTCTCAAGTACAGGAGGAGTCGTATTACTATGTGGCAGAGTCGAGTTAGCAGCAAACTGTGCTGAAAAGATATCAGCTTTTTCTTGAAAGCTTACCACTGGAGCCGCATTTCGTATATTTTTTATTTGCGACTTAAATTGAGGTATTATTGCCATATCCACTATATTCAACTGATAGAAACCTTTGGGGATTACTTTGCCATAAAACTACTAAGGAGGCAGGCAGTACTAAATATTTTTTAAAGTGAGAGCAAAAATAAAAGAAAAAACTGCAATTTAATAGGCAAAAAATGTGCGCGTCTGATTAAGTGAAACGCACTTTATGTTAGTTTTTAAAGCATTAAATTCACAAATTTGCATATTTAAAAGGAATTTAGTTTGATATGGCTCGTGGTTATTTCAATGCTTTCTCTATATTTTCATTGGTTATAGTTTCCAAGCAAGAGTTTGTGCTGTTTAAATTTAGGCAGTCTTTTCCATATCATCGCTCTTTTCAACTCCACTCTTTTTTGATAGTCTTTTTTTTATCACATTTCCATCTAAATTGCAGTAAGGTTTTTGCACTAGAGTAGATTTTCGAAACCTACTTTTAATACAAATCTGCCTCTTCATTATCTTGAATAATTTAAATGACCTGGTACTCAATACAGCGCGACGTTATTTCGACTGTCTATCGTTTTCAATTTCTATACACATTCTCATATTAATTTGGAGTTCATGGCATAGGAACTAAGATAGAGGCTATGAATCAAATATTTTTGGCCCAGATTTAAACGTTCTGTACTTAGGTACTCTAGTTTTTCCTAGAAAATATTATCCGTAATGGTAAATATAACTTACCTCGAACAAAACAACGCAAAGCAAAACATTGCCATAATGTCAAATAGTTAAGCTGCAATCAAGGCAGAAATCAGAACATATTTAATTATGGATCATAAGCTTAAAGGAAGTCCCAATTTTGCAGTTGTTTGTGCAGCGCTTACAACGATTCAAAATGTTACCATTGTATATACATTTCTATAGTATTTTCATGCTGAATAATCACCGCCTGGCCATCTTGAGAAACGTGTGATAAACACATTTTTAGGTTCGTGCATTTAATAGTTGTCTATTCTGTAACCCTGACAACAGTCGTAAACATATATTATTTTTGTTTTGTTTACGACTCTTGTCAAAGAAATATGGATTTTAGAGCCAATAAAATACATTATATATTATTAATTTGTTTCGTAGACGACTATTGTTAGGGTAACAGAATAAACACTTAGTAAATGTAAGAACCTCCAAATGTGAAGTTAACAACTTTGTTTAGATGGCGCTGCTCCATGGTTGTACTATAGAAATTTATATACGATGATGTTACAATCACCCTTATTGCGATATTCGTTTTACTAAAACGCCTGTAAAACGACACGGCTCTAAAACGGAACACTGTTGTTTTTTTTTAAAGCCAAACGGAAATAATGGTAAGAACAGTGACCAACGAAGATAATTCTGACATTTAAATTTTACAAAAACCTCAGCAGTACTCTTAGGAGCCGTGTCGTTTTAGTGTCGTTTTAGTAAAACGACTATCGCAATAAGGGTGAATATAGAAAAGGTATGAGATTAAATTGACGACAATTTTTTTCGTACAAGAAGTAAGAAGAAACGAGTATCTTTTCATGTCAAAATGACAACAATTTTGTTTTAAACAGCTCACTCTGAGAATCTACATTTTTAACATTTTAAACTGTGAGATGGACAAACTTTTTTCTTTTCTTCTTCTCAATTATTGCTATTGATCTCATAAGCTATCTTGTGAGAACTAATAAAAACAAAAGCAAAGAAACCGCCATATGGGCAAAGCACCCCGGCGTAACATTCCGGACAATATAAATTTATTTATATTGTATCCTAAGAAAAGAAAAGAAAATAAAATAAAAGCAAAGAAGGTACAATACTTACCACACTTACTGTGTTTGTTTATTGCATTGATTAGATGAGAAGAAGCTCCGTCGCTCTTCTTTTCAGAACCAAAAGAAAGGTGTGATGTTAAAGAAAGTAGTTGCCCAGGTGTTCTAGCATTCAAATTGGGCGAACAATTGATCAAATCAGATATTTCAAGATCTACAAAAATGTAATTTGAAAATGACATTTTTTTTTTTTACAAAATAATTACCTCTGCTCAATTCAATCTTACTTAATCCAAAATCCGTCAGCTTCACGTGACCAGTTGCTGAAAGAAGCATATTATCTGGTTTAATGTCTCTGTGAACGATTCCATGTTCGTGTAGGTATTGAAGAGCCAAAGTTATTTCTGCCACATAGAATCTTGCAGCAGATTCATCAAAGAAACCATACATCGCTAGCAGAGATTTCAAATCTCCGCCAACCATGTACTCCATGACAAGATAAACACAAGACGTAGACTGTAACGAGTAGAAAAGACTAACACAGAATGGACTACGAGATAAGGCAAGAGCATTGCGTTCCGTAATGACCTGAGAAACCATATTCTTGTTTATCATTTCAGATTTTCTCATAACCTTTTGAAAAAAATTAGATTTATAATATTTTGGGAACGGTTGTGAAATGTAAAATTACCTTTATAGCGAATAGTTTATTAGGATTATTATTTTTATAGCCGAGGAATACTTTACCGAATGCTCCTCTGGAAATTGGTTTAATGACAACGAAGTCCTTTATTGTCGGAACCTGTAATTCAGATCCACGTTAGTATAGAGGACAATTTCTTTTAGCGCGACATTAATTTTTTTAATTTTATAAAAAATTAATTATTAAAACAAATTTGTTATATTGTTACCTTTGTGTTATTTTCATATTTTGTAGTTAGAATATTGATTTTATCAAGTAATTTCTCTCCATCAATGTGAACTTTTTTTTTTGGTGTCCTATTGTCAATCAAGGAATTTTCCATTTTATAATCGAAATAAACACTCAAGAGAATTTATAAAATGAATGGTGAGATGTTATACTATTAGAAAAATTATCATTTTTATAATTAACACGTTTTTTTCAATTAGATTACAGACAATTTATGAAAATTTGAACCGCTTTTCGAAAAACAACAGTTTAATAAAAATGCATTCAAAAAATGTTGACAGATTATTGACAGTTGTTTCATAATGAAAGCGTCTAGTGAACACAAGTGAAACAAAAATTAAATCGGTAGAGTTAGTAATTACACGAAGCCTCAATATACACGCCACGACTCTTTGTTTTATTTACGTGTGCTAGAGCCTGTTTAGCCTGGGAAATTTGAGTCTGACGTGGTGAGTATTATCGTGATTAAAAACAAACGCCCATATTCATAGTCATATTGTAAACTCGAATTCTTCTGAACTGGAGTCTAACGTTAACACTCAGTTGTTATAAATAGATGTTTTGTCAGCTCTGATGTTTAGTAAAACACGAGTGGATCGTGTCCCAAACTTGGGTTCCACAGAAAAAGAAAGGTTGAAAACAATGCATGACAGGTTTTTTTGTTGATAATCCCTGAGGACAAATATCATTTTGAGGAGTTACAGTAATTACAAATTTATTATCAGCTATTCCTTATTTAGCATTAGATTTAGTACAATGAATTTAAGTAGGATTTGCAGTTGATAATGCTGTTTTAACTCGATTTTTTACACTTTTTTACATTTTTTGTAGGTAGGAACAGAAAACTATAAAATTTTAAATAAGCACAGTCCGCGATGAAAATATCAAATGAAAATTCAGAAAATGTCTGATAAAATGCCACTCTATCTTGTTTCTCCATCTCGATTATTCTTTTGCACAATGATATCCTCATCTGCATGAATAATATAGGTACATATATTTGTCTTATTATAGAAAGGTAGGTATGAAGAAATATTACATTTTTATGCATAGCAAAAACTCGAGTTTAGCTTAAAAACAACTTAATAAGAACTTGTCAAACATCTATGAATACGGCAGAAACTGTTTGAGGACGCCTCACTTGAGGCGGGTGGAATTTTTGTAAGGCGACTTTTACACGGTCAGCCACTTGACATCAATCTAGACCGTGTTTAGATCGTGTTTAGACTTGGAAATTTGAGTCTGTCGTGGTGAGTACTCTCGTGATTACACAGGTCCTCAATTGAGGACGCCTCACTTTAAGCGGGTGGAAGTGAGATGACCGTGTTTAGACTGGGAAGTTTGAGTCTGGCGTAGACGAGACGAGAGTTCGTAGGAGAGAAGGATGAGGGGTGAGTACTCTCCTGAGGCAGCTTCAAATTATAAACATCGAAAGCGTGAGTACTGTTCCAATTCCAAATTCCAGTTTTTTTCCCGTTTTTGTTCATTATCTGCTTGACTTCCGATGTGTTAACATCGCAGTATTTTCATAATTAAGCTAAATGCAGAGTGATAGAATATGAATTCTTGGAAAAAGAAAAAATAGAAGCATTAATTATTATTTATGGAAGTTATTTTCTTTTTAAAATGCCAAAAATTTGCTTCGTACAACTGTTTCACTTTACAAAAATTCCACCCGCTTGAAATGAAGCGTCCTGAATTGAGGACCTGTGTAATCACGAGAGTACTCACCACGCCAGACTCAAATTTCCCAGTATAAACACGGTCTATGACCGTGTTGGCGAGAGGGTTGATAACCGGTTCAAGTCACAATTTAATTGACCGGGCATTAATTGCTCGCAAAAATTTGGCGTTTGTATTTTGTTTGTGTTTTTTATAGTTATTAATATTATGAAATGGATTTCTGTTTTTTTATTTGTTTTTTTTTGTGTTTTTGAAAAATATTTTTTTCACAAATTGTGGAAATCTACATAAAAATTTGTCCGGTACCGTTTCCTTTACATTTCATCTATGTTTTCGTTTCACATTTCACTTCAGCTGCATACTAGGCTTTAAAATTTGATTTTTTTAATGGTGTTTGTTGTTATTAAAAAAAGAAAAACCAGAAATTCGAATAAATGTTATTTATTAAGTACAAAAAGAAATAACCACGCTACTTCGTAAAACGCAATTCGTTGAAGACAAAAAAACAAAGAGAAGACAGAAAGTCGTTAATTCAAAATATAAATGTTTGAACTGAAAACACGAGCGCCATCGTGCGTTTGAAACTTTAAACTAAACTTTATCTTAAGGCGCGTACAAATTATTTCATAACTCTAACACTCCCACTTTTAGTTAAAAGTTTCTACTAAAACAACTTCACATATATAATATCTAAGCAATCTACTTCATATTATTTCATCAAAAGAAAATTTAATTCACAAATAAAATATTCACTATTTTACTGAATTTACTTGAATCAAGTTATAAAAGCGGAGCAAACAATTTCATAAAAATCAAAAATAAATCAAAAATATTTTAAAAGAAAAATTTTCAAACTAATTTGTTGTTTGATGTCGGATCAACTTTTCTTGAAAATATATTCATCCGTTGGCAAAATAGTTGGTGTTTTACCTTTGGCAAAGGCTTCGTGAAGACATCTGCCAGTTGTTCAGTCGTTGGCACATACTCAAGATTGAATATCCCATCTTCAAATTGCTCCCGGATGAAATGATAACGTACGTTTATGTGTTTCGTACGTTTATGGAATTCTGGGTTCCTTACGAGACGAATCGCACTCTGACAATCCATGAAGAACATTGGAGGCTCAATTTGTTGTCCCAACAAGTCAGTCAGAAGGCTTTTTATCCACACCAGCTCCTTGATGGCATGCGCAGCTGCCATGTACTCGGACTCTGTTGTTGACAATGCCACTGTTCGTTGCCGTTCTGATCCCCAGCTTATGACGCAATCACCCAACAGGAAGACGTAACCAGAAGTCGATCGTGCTGTTCTTTTGCAACCTGCGTAATCTGCGTCGCTGAAGCCTTTTAGTTTCAAATCGTTTTTGCCTGTAAAATACAAACCAAAATCAGGTGTACCTTTTACATACCTTATAATTCTTTTTAATGCATTAACATGTGCTTCCGCAGGGTTTTCCATGTATCTGCTGACGTTTCCAACCGCAAAACTTATATCTGGACGTGTTCCTACGGAAAGATACATCAGGCTGCCGACTGCTTCTCGGTATGGAAAATCAACTTTCTTGCTAGCATCAAAATCACTCAAGTTCTGTGTGTTGTCAGATGGTGTTGCTGCAGGATTGCATCTATCCATTCCAAAGCGATGAATGATCTTTTCTGCATACGATTGCTGGTTGATATGTATTGAACCATCCAACATCTGATGAATTTCGAGGCCCAGGAAACTTTTTGCCTCGAAAAATTTAATTTCGAACTCCTTCCGCAAATGTTCAATCACCCGAAAAATAGCCGCTTCATTTTCTGCTGCAATCAACCCATCGTCGACATAAATTGCTAAAAGCATCATTCCATCAGCACCATGATGAACAAAAACGCAAGGATCTGAAACACTTGCAGTAAAATCAAATTTCGATATAAAAGCTGTGAACTTTTTGTTCCAGCAACGGGAAGCCTGCTTCAAACCGTATAGGCTTTTATTTAATTTGCAGACTTTATTACTGCAATCGCTGAACCCCATCGGCTGTCGCATGAAAACATCTTCCGTCAAATCACCATTCAGGAATGCAGTTTTCACATCGAACTGCTTTAACAACATGCTCTTGGAAGCCGCTAGTGCAAGTATGGACCGAATAGATGTGAATTTTACTACAGGACTGAACGTTTCCTGGTAATCTATCCCATACTCTTGCGTAAAGCCTCGCACAACCAAACGTGCTTTGAAACGGTCGACGCTGCCATCTGTTTTCTGCTTCACCTTATACACCCAACGATTGTCAATTACCTTTTGATCCTTTGGCGGTTCAACCATCGTCAATGTGTTATTTTGCAAAAGTGACTCGATTTCTTCATCCATGGCTTTCTCCCACTGCTTGTGTTCCCGTGATGCAATCGCTTCCTCGTATGACTTAGGTTCTTCATAAACTGCTATTAAGGCTGCTGCATGATTAGCTGTTTCATTAAAAGATAAACGTCGTCGTGGTGGTGATGCAACTCTTACTCGAAGACGACTCTTGACAATGTTTTTGTCGTCCAGACTACAAACAGCGCCACCGTTTATTTGATCCACCGGTGTTTTCCATGAGTCCAACTCAGGATCATCTGCTTCAGCACCATCTGACTCCAAAAAATCATTGCCATCTTCCTCACCAGCATTTGCCACAACGTCACCAGTATCAACAACAGCCATAGCTTCTTCCACAAGAAAAACCACATCACGTGCAACTTCTATGCTGTTTGATTCAGGATTGTATACTCTGTATGCTTTTGAGTTATTGTCATACCCAACGAATACACATTTGACTGCCTTTGGATCCAATTTTTGCCGCTTCTCCTTCGGAATGTGTATGTAGACATAAGAACCAAAAATGCGAAGATGGTCTACTTTCGATTGTCTGTTAAACCATAACTCATACGGTGACTTTTCGGCAACAGTACTCGACCCAGCGCGATTTAGAGCATGAACAGCAGTGTTTACAGCTTCCGCCCAGAATTTCTTTCCCATTCTTTTAGCATGCAACATAGTTCTTGCCGACTCAACAATCGTTCGCATTTCTCTCTCGGCGCACCCATTCTGTTGCGGAGTATAAGGGACTGTGCGTTGATGGTGAATACCCATGTTTTTGAAAAACGATCTCAATTCATCATTGACAAATTCAGTCCCATTGTCAGATCTTATAACACGAATGTTGTGGCCCTGCTCCTTTTGAGTCATTTTTACAAAATGTTTAATGTTGCTCGCCACTTCTGATTTTTGCTTCAAAAAGAACACACGACGAAAATGGGAGAAGTCATCTTTCAGCAACAAAAAGTATCTTGATCCACCCAGTGAGTTTTCTTCCATCGGTCCACATACATCTGCGTGAATAATCTGCCCGCACATCTTTGATACCTCTTCACGACTCTTATAGCTGCCACGATGATGTTTTCCGTAGACACATGCTTCACATGTGAACTCTTCGTTGATGAAATCAATACCTTTATGTTGTAGGAACTTTCTCACATGTGACACGTGTTGATGAGCTAGACGTTCATGCCAAACACGGAGTGAATCCTTCTTCGTTACAACATTTGCTAACACTTTATTGTCCTGTGTTGTTTCAACTTCAACCACTTTGAAGAACATTCTGAAAAGCTTTTCGTGTCGTGCTCCCACTGCAACTATTTCTTTTCCATTCAGAAGCTCACAGCATTTATTATCGGAGCGAAACAGATACCCTCGATCCATAGCTTTTCCTGAAGAAAACAGATTCATATGAATTTCTGGAACGTACAACACATCTGTTATATGCTTCCGAATCCATTCACTGCCGTTGTATGCAAGGATTTGAATGTCTCCTTTTCCTTGAACTACGATCTTTTTGCCGTTTCCAACCGTAACGTTCATTGCTGCTGGCTTGAAATTTTGGAACCACTCACGACGATGGCTCATGTGGTCGCTTGCTCCGGAATCCAAAACCCACATATCTTTATCAGCAGGTGAAAAAGAGACATGACTAAGAAAAGCACCAGTCGATTTTGTTTTGGCTTCGCTGTGCTTGCGTGGACAGTCACGTTTCCAATGTCCCTTTTCACCACAAGAAAAACATGCTCCTTTTGGTTTTCCTTGTTTCTTGATGCCAGTTTCTCTTCCTCGATTCGACGGATTGCCCTTCCTGACAAAATGACGCTTCATAACCAGAGCTTCCACGCTTTCTACTTCACCTTGCGCTTTCAGTCGAAGTTCCTCAGCCATTAGCCTTGCACGCAAATTGCTCATAGTCTGCTCACCGGAACTTGTTGATTCCCAAGCACTATGGAAATGATTGAACTCCGCTGGTAGAGACATTAAAATTTTTGTCATAACCATTGAATCGGAGATGAGTTCTTTTTGGTCTTTCATCTGCTGCACGATTTCCATCAGCTTCGACAGAAAAGAAGCAATATCGTCAGCTGGATCCTTCGTAAAGCTGTAGTATTTTTGTTGCAAAAATAAAATATTGGACTTGGAAGCTTGTTCGTAGGTGCTCTTCAGTGTCGTCCACATTTCACAGGCTGTTTCGCAGTTCATTATTTGCAACAGCGGCTGCTTGTGACATGCACCAGAAATTGCACGCCGTGCCTTTGCATCAGTCTTCTTCCAAGCAGAAAGTGCCACCGCATAATTGTCAGTACTAGATGCTGGAGCAACAGAAGACCCATCCACAACGTCCCACAACTCACCTGCTTCCAAAAACTGTCTCATTAGGAATTTCCATGTTAGCCAGTTAGAGCCTCCCTCCAATCGATCAATCTGGAAACGTTCTCCTTCCATGACTCGATTTATTTTTTTTGCCAAACAATTAATATTTATGAAAATATATAAAAACTACACTTTTATAACTTTATTATATTCTGGTATGGTCTGGGCCCATAACCTGTTGTTATTAAAAAAAGAAAAACCAGAAATTCGAATAAATGTTATTTATTAAGTACAAAAAGAAATAACCACGCTACTTCGTAAAACGCAATTCGTTGAAGACAAAAAAACAAAGAGAAGACAGAAAGTCGTTAATTCAAAATATAAATGTTTGAACTGAAAACACGAGCGCCATCGTGCGTTTGAAACTTTAAACTAAACTTTATCTTAAGGCGCGTACAAATTATTTCATAACTCTAACAGTGTTGCCAGACAGTCAAGTTTGGATTTTTTTTAAACTTCTTTTTTTTTTTTTAAAGTATATGTGATAGCTGATTTGTTCCTTTTGAGAAACCTTAAAAAATAAGTAATTTTTATTTTATTATATAAATGCCCCTACATTCATTTCAATAGTGGGTATATTGTCTTTCCGAACATCTAATAAAGCCTTAATCGGCCTGGGTATATTTTTAATAAGGTTTGCTGTGATGGTACTGTTTAAATTATCACATTCCTCTGCAAGAGCAAATTTCAGTGTTTCTGGAAGCGCAGATCTCCTCTTTATCATTTTTTCCAGCAGATCCCAAACATGTTCGATGAATTTCTTATCCGAGCTCATGGCGTGTGTGAATTGGGTTAAAGTTTTGGGTAAAATTTTCTACCACGACAAAGTTTTGACGTTTGGTTTGAGGTGGGATAAAATTTAGCCATTTGAACATCCAACCCATAGACAACGCCTTGACGCTAGCAACGCTTGTTGACGCCCAAAAATAGCTGAACATTTGAAAAAAAAAACACAAAAAAATTAAAAATATAATTAAAAATAAGTTGCAGTTTTCTATTTACATTCAAACCCCTCGTTATTTTGGGAAAAAAACAAATGCACAATGAATGAAGGATATATTAGGTTTAAGTTGTAAAAAAAAATAGTGATAATTGCAATATTTATGACACTTTTCCCAAAAAGATCATAAAATGTACCTGCTTTTTTTGTTTAACTTGATTAAAGCCAGAGACAGGTTCAAATACTATTGAGTCGTTCATCTTTTGCCTTTGGAATGTGATCGGTTCTTGACATTGTCAAGCTGGCCAGTTTCACTCCGGCAAATTCTCCGTTGACATCGGCCAAGCTACTGCCAGATGTTACTGGTGATGCTCCAGTTAGGTATTCTTCACAGCGGTCTGAAATATAAAACAAAATATTAATAAAACATTGAAGAATCTAAAAATGTTTATGATTCTTACCGCATAACCATTACCAGCAGCTTTGACACACTCTTCGGTAGCATCACCTGAGACACTCGGTTCAAAAAGCCGACAAACGTTCTCCATTCAAGGTGACTGGGACACAATTACCATCGGACGTCGATGAGGCCTAAAACACAAATAAATTTATAAAACTTCGCTATGATTAAAACAGAAAAAAACTCACAACTTTGGTCACAGCCAGGGGATTGTACGCCCAAGATGTATTCTTAATTTTCACTTTCAAATTCAGATCTGCCATTCCTTCGAAACCAACTCGATAGATATTTTTAGCTCCGTTGTCCCACACTGCTTATCTTGGTGATGTCGATGACCAAATCAGACTCTTTCTTTATTATATTACATATATAATAGATAGTTTGTTTTGTTAAACAAAAAAAAATTAAACAAAAAACTGAATCAGAAATTTGATAGCTAGATTTGATTTTTTTAAAGTAAACAATAGGGAGTTTTACCATCTTGTCAAAGCTCACACTATGATGAAGACAGATTGAAATATGTATCGCGCTTTTTTCAAACTGTCAAACTCAAGATCTTGAAGAAAACAATTTGGAAATAATTTTTAAATGCGGTATTCTTTTTTGTGTGAAATTTGTGATTTCCGTGGCTTAAAAATTTATTTTAATTAGCAAAACCAACAATTTTCACAATTTTCGCGCACAAATCTTTAAAATTCCCGCTTTTGTTTTCAATCAATTTTTCAACAATGATAAAAAAAATCAGCTCTTCATCATACTGCTGTTTTTGACAATTCTGTGAGAACGAGAAAGAGATATATCGTTGTTACCTAAAAAGCCCTATAGAAAATGACATTTGATTTCAAAGTCGTATGTCTATCCCACTCGATCGCATAACTTAAGAAACAAATAAGGGATTTTTTCACTCTTACACTTTGAAGTTGGATGTAGTTAATTTTGTTATTCCTTGGAATAGTTAACTGACTCTTTTTTATTGCTTGAAAAATCCGACAGTGTTATCAGACTGTTAAAGAGTCAGTTAATTTTATTCTTCTCATAGCTAACTGACTGTTTAACTGACGAATGAAAAATTGGCCCTAAGGATAGTAGACAAATTTACTGTTTCAAGCTTAAAAAACAATTAAACAGTAAAATTTTCGTTGTATAAATCAATGTTAGTTTTATTCCAAGAATTGCAACAGTTTTTAGTAATGAGTACTACCTCCTGATTGCTGAATCACTTCAAGTAGCCTGTTGTGTAGAGATTCATAGAGTTTTGTCAAATAACCAAACGAAATTTCGGACCAGGCTTGGTTTATGGCTTCAATTATCTCTTCCGTTTCATCATACTGCCTTACTCCGTCGTAGACTTTTCTTGAAAGCCAACCCCACTCGTTTTCCATGATGTTCAGGTCGGGTGAATATGGTGGCCATGCAAGTAGATTTACATTTTGGTTCTGAATCCAGACTTTTGTTGTCCGTGCGGTATGTATATTTTAGAACACAATGTACAATGTACAAACATAATTTAAAAACATAGGTAGGTATACATATTAGGCCCAAAAATTCCTTTAAAAAAAAATCGTTAAGTATTTTATAACAATAAGAAGCAACAAAGTCTAAAGGGTTCAACAAACAGCTTGTAGAATGTGGTTTGTCCTTGAAAACTTTGTAGAGCTTAAAAGCGACTCTCTTTCAATAACATAATAAATCTTCCATTATGAAGGGTTCCACTCGTTTGATAAAGAAGGCACCAGATGTAGGGAATGTTTTTTACATTGGGTTGTTGACCATTTGTTGAGATTCTTGTCTCTGCATCGCATTTCTATTATACCAACTCAGTAAAATATAAAAGCGATGTGAGGAAGCACAGAAATAGAGATGTCCAGTTCTTTGAGTTGGGTATAAAAGTAGCATTTAACTGTACAAGTGTACAGTGATAATCCTGGAGTATAGTTGATAAAGTGCTATCGGATTTCGAGTACGTCATGTGCAGAAAACCAGGACTGATATGTGGGTGTCCAATGCAGATTTCTATCCACGTGACGGTCATTATTTATGTAGTACATACATATAATTTGAGCATAAAATAGTTTCTCTTTTTGTTGAATGATATTGACTGTATTGGATATGGTTCAAGAAGAGTATAATTACTTTGATTCATTTAAATACGATGCTACTGCAAAGGTCAAAATTAAAAATAACATCCGGGGATATTTCTCTAAAAATAGTTTGTACCAAGTTTAAAAAAAATCGCCCCTATCTTTAAGGCTGTATATAAGTATCGTTATAACCAGATTGACAGACAGACTAAAACCCATTTTTTAACGTTTTTTCTATTATCGTAATGGCATTTTTCATTGTTACCTACATTTTTTTTAGAATATTCCATAACTTGCCTTATTGTTCCTATTATATTGCAAATAAAAAGTTCAAACAATATCTGCAGCAATTTTCATTTGTCGAATTATTCTAGAATCGTACAACCTTGGTTCAGCATAGGTTGAGGTTTATAACTCGCCAAATTCCATAGCTAATCCACCGAAAAACTATGCCTTAAGGCATTTTATAACATTTTCGTTATAAGTAAGGAACAGTTTGCATTTGCATCCTTTAATACAAACTCTTTCTTTTGTTTGAAAACTTTGATAGAAACTCAATTGATTCATTAGTCCAAAAAAAAAAAAAAAAGATTTCGTTGTACCTAAGTAGGTATAATAAGTGAACAGAATTTCCACCAATTTGGTGAACCTTTTATTTGTTAAAGTCCTGATGGAGTTAAGTAGAAGAAGCTGTTTTGAAGGATTTTGAATTATTTTAGGATTTTAATTATTAAATTTTATTAGAATCAAATTGAAAAGAATAGCTAAAGGGTTGCAAACATCTTTTTATGTAGTCTGATGAAAAAACCAAAAGCGTAGGTACAGACTGTTGGCTGATTTAAAAGTAAGACGAGATCAAAATGCATGTAATAAATGGAGGGATTTTTTCTCCCTCGTTAAGGCAGAAGGGGATTATTTGTTACACACAAATTTTAATTTCCGATTATAAAAAGGTACTACGTATATAACTATAGATAGAAGACTTTCTCTTGAGACAATTTGGTGAAGGGTCATATACAAATGCATGGCTGAGTAAGGGAAAAAATTGTTGTAGTAAAAATCTTCTGGGTTTGGAAATGTAGCGTTTGGGTTTCTAATTGACTGGTGTTTTGGGTGCCAAAGATCTTTGAAAAAGTTTGTAATGTTGATATAGTCGAGGGTATATAATAGTTTTTAGCCAGTTTATTTATAGATCTCTACCGTGACTATGCTGTTCGAGGATGGTATAGTGAATATAAGCTAACTAACAAATGTTTGATTCCTAAGAAATAAGATACATGTTACCTACTGCCCTCCTAAACGAAAAGGTCTTAACTAAATTTTTGATTTTTTTATTTTCCTCGTTTTGTTTGGTCTTAAATTTAGAAACCTGATAATAAAATTCAATAAATAAATATATACCTACAGGTACAGGTAAATATAGTACAAAGTAATTAATAGTATAAAGTAATTAATTAAATAATTAATTAAATAATATCTTTCGAAAAGTTAAGAAAATTCGACATTTTTCAGCATATGCTTCGCGAAAATTGTAATTTAAGATAATTCCTTTTCGCTTAGGTATGTAGTGCGAGAAGCGACTTTAAGGTCACCTATCCCATCTCGGCATTTGGATAAATTGACACGAACCGATTCGTTTAGCCCTACCATTTCCAAAACTGATGGTTATACAAGGTTTTTCAGGTGCGTTTGGTCAGAAAAAGGCCACTTTTGATCGCATTTTTGGCTGTTCTTAACACTATGCCCACACGAAAATAAAGTGCATGACTGGGTCGTACGAATTTGCTCTTGTAGCAAGTTACCACTAAAATAAATTAAATTTAATAAAAATAAATTGAATAATTTTTGTTTAATATAGTTGAAAATTATGAACAAAATCATATGAATTGTTTTTAAAAGTGCTAAGTTTTAAGGAAGATTCAAATGAAAATCAAAGTATGTAGAAAATTGTATTTACTAAAAAAATAATTCCAAAATCATTAGAGCGGTTTTTAAATAAATCGATGTTTACAATTTTTATAAATTTTTTTACGAATTTGAAAAACTCCAATTTTAAGTGCCAAATAGTAATAGCATTTAATGCACAAAAAATGAAAGTGTATAGTCAAGCTGATTTCCAAATATAGAATTTACAAAAAAATAGAATAAAATAAAACTATAAGCACTTTTTCAAAATGTTGGTATCAAAGTTTTATCAAGTCAGATCTTTAAAACTTTTTTTTTATCAAAATCGATTAACCCGTTCAGAGATAGCTCAAGAAAAAAAAATAACGGTTCTATGAGAGGTACCGTTAATAATAAATCTTTAATTTTTTTGAAGAAATTCGTTGGAGCCGTTTTTGAGAAAATTAACCGTTATATGGCAGGTACCGTTATTATTTGAGCTAAACAAAATTTTCAAATTCTCCTTTAAGTAATGGTCAAAATTTGAAGGAAATCGGTACAGCTGTTTAGGCTGTAATTACTGATACAACCAGACTGGCAGACAGACAGACAGACGTAAATATCATGTTTGATTGTTATCTCAATTTTTATTTTGTTCGAATGCACAACTTGCCTTATACATAGTACCTAAGTATAATCGCAATTAAAAATATGGAAAAAATGTTCTAGAAGGGGACTGCGCTGAAAAACAGGGAAATAACAATTATTTGTTGCAGAAATAAATACGAACAAAGTACCTAGTGAAAAATTGAAAATATCGAATTTCCACAAAAATTGCTTATTTCCATTTAACTAACTGCTAGAAGTATGCTATGTTTTTGATCCAATGTTCAAAGTTGAATAATTTCGTAATACGAAAAATCGTACCAAAAATTATTTTCTCCGGATAATAATGCGAAGAAGTAGATACCTCTTTTTTTTATCAAAAATTTATCTCATAGGTCCAGGAAAATAACCTTGCGGGAAATAATTTTCACCTATGGTAAAAAATAATAAATTTTTTTTTATGTAAAGTTTTATTTCTCACAAAAGTTGACAAATATCTTTTTTTTACCTTTTTTTTTTAAATAATAACCTATCCTTTTATTAAGTACAGAACATCTAAAAACTATTTTTTAACAGTAAAAATTTTAACACGTTTTTTGTAACAAAACAGACCCCAAATGGCAATTTTCTGACCAAACCTACCTCAAAAGACCTGTCTACAAATGTTAGGGCTAAACCTATCAGTAAATGTCAATTTATTTAAAAGCCGCTATGGCGCTATGGGATAGGTAATTTTACTGTGGGACTATTAGTTCCCCGCAGTTCCAAAACCAAAATTAAACAATCAACGGAATCATTTTTCTACAACTAAAACAAAACTAGGTCAAAAGAGTTATATGATATTAAAACCGGACACACTGCCAATTTACCTAACTACCTTCGTCCTGGTTATTGCCAATGATCAGAATAAGCTTTTAACAGATTAAAACAAAAAAAAGTTTCCAAATCTATACATAGTTTAGGTAGGTACCTTCTGATAAATTGCTAAATCCAATTTATTTATACAATGAAATGTTTCTTGACTTTTTGATAAATGATAAGCTAATTAAAGAGATATTAAGTCAGTACATACTTGGGTTCTTTTACATTTGAGTCCGTAAACAAGAAACAATTACTTTATTCAAGAAAAAAACAACACTGACAAACAATTCTTTCAGATAGGTACTAAATTGTTTTCCAATTTCGATGCCTATCAATAAACTTACTATGTATAGGTATAGTTACATCCACTAACTCCTAAATAATTAAGTAAGTGGTCGTTTTATTAAACAGCTTATGAAAGCTTTTTCTTAAATTGATTTTGTTGTTTGCCTACTTATTTTCTTCACCAAAATTAATATTAACAATAAATGTCTTCAGTGGTCATAAAATCATTCAATGAAGTCTACGAAAAATCTTGATGTACCCATACAATTTTGCCAACCAAATATCTATAGGTAGCTTCATACCTACGAGTAATGCAATTTATTCCTGTGTTCTGTGAATATCTCATGAAATGTTGGTTTCATTTCATCAGACATCTATGTATCTATACATATAAGAAATGTATCTATTTGATCGATAACCTTTCATCGGATAACATGTTAAACTTAATAAAATAGAAGTAAGAAAGAAAAATAAATAAACTTTTTTTTTCATGAGGGCGGAATAAGTATTTGCAATTGCAGAGAAGCACGACTTTCTAACAATTTGCAACAAATTTGGTATTGATGTTAACATACCATACCAACAGCATTGCGTTAAAATGCTCACGCTTTGCGCTCTGGGCTTCATAATAAAATTGTTTGTAGAAAATATTCTGACAACTTGGCACTTGGCAAATTGCAGGACATAAGATATAATGTAGGGTAAGGTTGCCTAAAATGACCGACAAACTCTGTTAGTTTTCGTTTGATTTTAACAAATTTTTTTGTATACCTACATATTGTTTAAAATTCAATTTTCTCTTGTAGACGTGGGTTAATAAATCGAAACGTATTTTTTGTTGTATTTTTTAGAGGGTGGAAGGGTTTTTAAGTTAAAGTTTCTAAATATTGTATTTTTTTTTTCAGGCTTGCACTTACATTTTTCTAATACATTCTACAAAGCTTATTAAACATTTATTTTTGTCGAAAATGCACAGTAGACATATGTATGCAATAACATTTTGTATAATTTATCAAAATGTTTGTAATGACGAAAACAATATTTTTAGGTTTTAGTTTTTTGATAATAATTACCTAAAGAAATAAATATTTTCAGTGTTAGCGATTAAAATAGCATATTTGGTAAAAAACTTTTTATGGAACAGAATTTACATATTTTGGGAATGTAATTCTCTAGTTTATCATACAACACCGACACAAACGAATTATTACCAAAGATGTTGTTTTAAATTTGACAAATCAAACTTTGTTTTGAAATTGACTTTACAACAGAACGACAAATTGTATTTTTGTGTTAACTTTAAGGCTTGGAAACTTCTAAAAAAAAACATTGGCTTAAATTGTTTGTCATCCTATTTAGTAGGTAATATAGCATAATATCATACTATCTTTTCCTCATTTTCAATCATTTTACTAACTCCCAGCACTGTATATAAATTTCTATAGTACAATCATGGAGCAGCTCCATCTAAAGAAAGTTGTGAACCGCACATTTAAAGGTTCTTACACTAAGTGTCTATTCTGTTACCCTAACAAAAGTCGTCAACAAAACAAATTAACAATATTAAATGTATTTTATTGGCTCTAAAATATATATTTCCTTGACAAGAGTCGTAAACAAAACAAAAATCATGTATGTTTACGACTGTTGTTAGGTTAACAGACACCTAGTAAATGCACGAACCTAAAAATTTGTTATTCACAAGTTTCTTAAGATGGCCAAGCGGTGATTATTAAGCATGAAAACACTATAGAAATTTATATACAATGCTCTCAGTAAAAAATGTATGAATGATTTTTTACTTGCGATTATAGGATAGGTTAGATCGATTTTGATAAAATTAAGTGTGACTGATTTTTTTCCAATAATAAAGTTTTTCGTTAGAAATTTATTTTCAAAATCACCTTATAAACTGTACCCGTCATATAAACGCGTTCAGAAAATCTATTTTTGGTAAAATTTCTTGTGACTGATTTGTTGTCAATGACGGAGTTTTTCCTTTGAATTTTTTTTTTCAAAATCACCTTATTAACGGTACCTGCCATAAAAACGCTATAGAAACTTTTTTTTTCTTCCGATCAATTATCATAGTTTCTTGCTTAATCCTAAGCCAAAGGTTAGTAATCTTACACAAGAGCAAGTTTGGCCGTTTATTCTTCATTAAGTGTGATGGATTATGTAGAGTCTGCGTATTACGTATAAGTTCCACAAAATTGGTTTCGTGACTTGTGATTGTGAGAATGGTTATTCTCTCTGAGAGATTTTGGCATGATGTTTTTAGCGTTAGCATGATACTAGTGGGAATAAAATTTGCAAGTTCCACATAAATAACGATAGTAAGTAAAATGCTAAATTTAATGCCAATGGCAATTTGCAGAAAAATGTAAAATGTATGAAAGTATGTACAAAGTATTTCTTGTTATTTTACCAAACTCGGTTGTATTGAAATGTTTAGTATACGAAAAAACCCTAACCCAACAAATAGCCTACATATGATTGAAGTATATTTTTTCAGTTGATTTCATTCGTAACAAACCCCTCGGTTAAATAGGTTGAAATGACAAAAACCAATTTCGTTGACTATAAAATTTGGGGACATTTTGAAAATTAAAAATTTTAATATTTTCTGGAAGTTTTAAAGCTTGGTAAACTATAAAAGTAAATGTTTTACGTGCCTATATGAAACTTCGAAAAAATATAGCACAGAAAGTTATGTACTATTAAAAAAAAAAAAAAAATTAGATGTTCCTTAGTTGCGTCATTTAAAGCTACCTTTTCCTATATGTTTACTGAAGCTGTACTGACCATGTAGTTTTGCAATGCTTCCGAAAAAAAAATTAATTTCATTTATCTTAAAAATACATCTAAATTGCTTGAAACAAGTTTTAAAAACTGGATTTCAAAAAAAAAATTTGTTAAAAAATTGTTTTTAATATTAATCAGATCATTCAAAATCGGAGCAGTCGTTTAAGGTATATTAAATATTTTATGACCTGCAATTAATATATCGAAAAACTACCGGGTAAATCGATCTAATAATCGAAAGTACCTAGGTACTAAGTTTGAAGAAAATCGACCCAAGCATTTAGGTTGTAGGTCGCGATATAATAATGTGAAGAAGATCTTCACACTTTAAAGACCAAAACAATAGCAAAGCGAAATTTTATATTAAACAGTATTTTCCAAATCTCCTATTAAAATATAATCAAAACAAATTGTGAGATTTCTGCTCGCTCATCTTAACGCTGTACTGAACTCAATTTTAGTTTTCAGTTTTACTTGCGATTATAGTTATATATTTCTATCGACTATATAAACGTTACCGATAATTCTATTTTTCTAGAAAAAAATTTGCTGAATTTTGATAAAATTTTATATGAGTGATTTGTTGTCAACGATGATGTCTTTCATCTAATTTCTTTTACGAAGAAGCTTATTAACGGTACCTGCCATAAAACTTTACTTTTTTGATACAAACTTATATTTGTCTTTAAAACGGCTCCACCGATTTCGACGATATTTTATATTCGAAAAGTTCTGATTAGTTTGATTAGGTACTTAATATTACAATCAATTTTTGTTAAGTATTTTCCAATAAGTTTTTTTTTTTTTTTTAATTCTATTTTCTGATTTTGACTAAATATTAATAAGAGTACCTATTGAATTTTGAAAACAAAAGTAATACTCATTAACGTAAAATTTAAAAAAAAAAAAAAACAGATAAAACAATTTTAATTTTTTTTTTTTTTTTAATTTTGAGTTTTAAAATTAATTTTTTTTTTTTAAATATTTGCTAAAACAACTTAAAAATAAAATAAAAGAGAAGATTTCTGGATTTTAAAAAAAGTATAACAACGCATTATAAGTATTACCGTTAATTTTTAGTATATTTTTTCTGTTTTAAGTCAATGTTTATTAAATTACGGGGGGTGATAGACCCCCTTCCCTTGTTTTGATTCAACCTACCCGTTACAGCTGTTTTTTTATGTGAATCACTTTTTACAGGTGATTTATAAGTGGATTTATGAGATATTTTGAGGCTGAATATATCCTCAGCCAATCGACTTAAGATATGGGTGTAGTGATATAAAATGTTAATTTTAAGACGGCCTATCATAATATTGACGTTTTTTTTTTGGTGACCGGCTAAAATAAAATAATCCCAAATTTGTGAATGTCCTCTGCGTTGGGTTCCATGTCAACGGCATACACAAAAAATGTGTTTTCAGTACTCACATATTATGTATATCTTAAAAATGGAATATTATTCTCTTTTTTACCTAATTGGTTAAAATATTTGCTTATGATGTTATTATCTTTTGACCTTTTGTAGTGTTTTCGTAAAGAAAAAAAAGTTATCATGCTTTTTGAAAAATTATTTATTCCACTTAAAAGCCAAACTAGATAAAATATCAATAATGGAACGAATTTATTTAAAAATAAAATGCAATATTTACAGTTTTCATGACACTATTACAAAAAGGACATATTTATTTTATTACAACATCATATCCTTGTTTTTAGTATTATGTAGGTAGGTACAAATAGTTCAACAAAATAGTGATATCAACAACATACATGTAAGGAAAAATCTCTTTATATCGGTAAACTAAAAAAATCTGTCATCCTTAATAAATGATATAAACATAAACAAGCTTCTTCTGAATCTCATTCCCTCAAAAATTTAATCCATCCAAAGAGATTCCAAAGGAATAAAAATGTAATTATTTAAACTTTACAGCCACGTTTTCTGATTCCCCTCGTTAAACTTTCCATTCTCCATAAATCTGAGCGCTTCCAAATTGTTGTTGCTTGCTGTCGTAGCAACTGTAGTACCACCATCCGCATCTGTAATGTTGTCATTAGTTACGACTACGTCAGGTTTTCCATTGCCAATTTGTCAGGACACCCCTTTTCGGTTGGATGCCCAGCGCTGTTGCGCTGGGTGAGTAGAATCACTCCTATGGAGATTGTGGTCCTTGCTCAAGGAATTCATTGAACACATGTTTTTATTGGTAACTGAACCAATATGTGTGGAATCTGTCGTTGCTGTTCCGCTCTGTTGGTTGTTATTGGTCATAAGGGTGGATGTTCGTGCTAGGCCTGTGGTAAAAATAAAAAAAAATGACTTTACATTTTGCGAGCGAGTATTTATCTGTACAAATAAGTGTCATTTTGTCATTGAAATTTCCTTTATATGTGGTATTCGAGGGTATTTTTTCATATTTTATTTTCTTCCAAGAAAAAGTACATGTTGTCTTGAAGAAAGGTGTATAATTATGTAAATTGAATTCGAAATCAATATGACTTCTAGAATATCAATAAACTAGGGTTGTGTTAAATGTTTAATTTAAATGTGATACCATAAAGTTTAAATTAAATCAGTTGAACCGTTATCAATATCTACATATATATTTTTTTTTATGATTTGAATTTTATTTTTGACACCCTAATTTGAAATTGGAAATTGAAAACTAGTACAATATCACTTTTGATTATAATAGAATTACTCGAAATTGAAACTATAGTATCTACAATCTACCTATCTAATAGATTTTTACAAAGAATTGAAAATAAAAGCATTCTTTGAACTGTTGGCAGGGCAGTTTGTTGTCCTTCTTTGTTTGGCGTTTTCATTGTTCTAAAAAACTAAAATATGTACTAACATAATAAATAATTTCATGGTTTGCGGTTCGTATCAATAACTTTTTAATCTATAGTTCAATAGAATCTTATGGTGTTATATCTATTTTTTGTAAGAAATTCGGAAAAACTTCTCTGGACATCATTTCTCCAATATTTTATAACTTAGTAGGGAAAGAAAGTGAAGAAGAACTATAAAACTGGGGAACCAGAGAGAATATAAGAAATTCCATACACAGAACTATGTGCGAAAACATGTACGGTATTTAATACCTTCCAAGGTATTTATATAAAAATATATAAATGAAATTAAAGATGATATCATTATTGTAATCTCCTATCTTACCACAGTGTGATATTCGCCTACTTTTAGGTGATCCAGGACACGTATATAAAAACGACCTATCTGTATCTATAAATAAGAATAAATTCATATTAAAGATTATTAACGATAATATCTAAATAATAATAATTTTTGTGGCACGTATATTTACCATTTCTCATAATTCTATGATGATCCGGTGAACCTGAACATGAATATCTTGATGTTAATGCCTCACGTCGTTGCAGAGTATCCTCTCCTAAATACACAAATGGACACCAACTGAAGAACTGTTTGAATCCTCTTCGAAATCTGAAAATAGAAATAAAACAAATTTCAAATACATAGAATCAGTCTTAGGACATTTAATTTACCAATACCATGGGGGAAAAATTAAAATGATTTTTTTTTACCAAATAGGTAAATAAGGTTTAATCACCTAAATACAAACAACAACATCATCATCATATATATCCATCTAATTGCAATTAGAATATAACTGTCAAAGGATATCATGAAATCAGCTTTTTGAATTCAAAGCCCTTTGATTAGTCTTGTATATTCAACAGCAGGCTTTCATCCAATGTTCATCTCGTTAACTGTACTGACATTGCATGTCGGACTTTTTCAAAGTGTTCGTTCTAACCTCAACAACATCGATTTTGTTAACTTCGTGCGGTTATGTAAGTAGAAAAGGCCTTATATGTATACACACATCAACTGCAGGAACAAAGGAGGGTAAGCTATCAATATGTTTCCATTGTTATTTCAAATTCATGGAAGGTTAATTTTCAAACTTAGAATTTTAAAGTTGACCCAATTAATATGCTAATGTTGTATCTATGTCCTCAAGATTTATCAAGTCGCAAATATATAATGAGATGGGTTTTCAAGTGAATTAATAAATTATTACTATATAAAATCAATGTTAAAAGGAGTTCTACGAATAGCGAAAAACTGTTTTTTTTTTTCTTTTTATTTGTTATTTTTGTGTGTTTTGAAAAATATTTTTTTACAAATTGTGGAACTCTGCATAAAAATTTGTCCGGTACCATTTCGTTTACATTTCGTCTATGTTTTTGGAGACGACGGAAAAATTCGTTTCACTTCAGCTGCATACTAGACTTACGCAGCTGCAGTTAAACGGTGAAACGTTTCAGATAATTTGTTTTACAAATGGCGAAACTCTACATTGAATTTTGTCCGGGACTAGCACTCCATTCATTTGTACCATTGCCGCCTTTAACATTTGAAAAAATGTCGCTCCGTAAGATTGTGGTGTAGGAATATCGGGTGTTGAGAGTTATAAGCAGCCAACAGTTGGGATATAGTGTCATGGCTTCTTTTACCGGGGCACGTTTTGCGTGTTGACGCCTCGGTTGACGCACATAAACGGCACCAAAGGGTGTAGAACGTTAACAAGAGTCTCTTCGAGAGCAAAGTAGACTGTATAATCGTAACAGATCTATAGTGTCCAATGTTCAAAATTGTATTCTACACAAGAACATCCATTTTTATTCTACACCATTATAAAATTTTTTGATTCAGTATTTGATTTTCCAAGTAGCCCGCAACGTAAATTCAAACGTGAGCGCATAAAATATTGCGTTGCTATTTTTTTTTTGAGTGATATTATAAATAACAATTTGCTGAAAATTTTTAGGTCTACGCCGCGACCGTGAATTACATGCAGAATATGGCAATACGATTGCCGAAACGCGTCCAAAATTTGCTAATAAGACTTTCCAGCTTCAATAAAAAAGGAATCAAAAGTCGTTTCAAATCATAAGTGACTTTTTATCCACCCTGTAGTATACGTACCTATACTCGTATAGTTTCAAGTAAAAAGCTAATGCGTGAATGATATAATTCTTTCAAACGAACAAAAATGGTTGCCATATCAATTCGGCTGAAATTAATTCTATTGTTCTTTATGGTAGATGATGCTGTGCTCATAACATAGTCATAATCCTTTAATGATTTGCTTAAATCCAAGCTCTCCACAGAAAAGAGGTTTCCACTCAACATTCATTTTCATACACAATCGGTTAAACCAGAACGTTAGCGTAACGTAAATATATGATGCTTCTGCTCTTTATTTCCCACATCACATGAGCTTAAAGAATACTGTGCGTTTTATTTTGGCTTACACACGCTTCTCTACTGTACATATCCATACATTACCATTGGATAGCCGAGCCCATTGAAATGAATTCCAGTTTACCATAAATTGTGCTTGTTTTTTTTGCAAAGCACTTAGAAGTTAGAAACATGGTTTTAGTTCACACAAATTCTTAAAAGGAAATTTCCGGTTAAGATGAGCCACAGCTACGAGTTCAACAAATAAATATTCGGATTTAACTGCGTTGAGCGAAAAAAATATATTAAGCACGTTTTACTGTACATATTACGCAAAATGTTACATGTATAGGTATATACCTAAGCTTTTATGAGCATGAATTCAAACTTTTTTGTTTTGGAAACGAATGAAAATGAACATTGTTTCAATTATTATTGTATTATTTTTCAAGTTTCCTTTAGCGTTTATTGATACAACCTTGGTCAACTTGATACAATTTGCTTTGTGACACAAAAAAAATTCACTGCCAGTCTGTAGTAATAAAGGATACTTTTTTATCAAAATCAAGTAGATACTTAATTCATATAAAGTTGAGATACGAATAAAAAATTGTATACAATGAAATAAAAAAGATTATTATTTTTTTACTTGTTAAGGTACTTGCATCTTGAATATCTCAGAAACTAGGTAGGTATCTACGTGATTTAGCACAAAATGTGTATGTATTTAAATTTATTTGGCTTTAAAGAACAAATAAAATGAGTTTTCAAAATTGATAATAGGACCATTGGGTACGAAATGCTACTAAACCAAAAATCCAACAATTTGGTGGTAATTTTCTTAAAATGGCAGCCAAACGACCATGACTTTGACCATGTAACTATCAAGACAAAACTTATGAAGTGAACGGCACACGTGATATTATGGGGTGGTGGCCCCAATTACGCGAATAAATAAACTCAAAAGGACTGATCAGTGAATCAATTTTTTTTACTTGTTTGAATAGATATCTTAGAAAATATATGTATGTGATGTAAAAAATGAGTTTTCAAAAAAGGACATCCGCCACTTTTCATAAAAATTTGGGCTAAAAGTCGATATTGTGATTATTATTATTATTATTATTATTATTGTTATTATTATTATTATTATTATTATTATTATTATTATTATTATTGTTATTATAGACCGTGTCAAAATGAACATTTTATATTACTACCCCAACATTCTAAGTCGAATACTTCAAAGTATTTCACAAATCCAATTATCCATAACCTATACAAAGTGATTCACATAAAATTCGAAAAAAAAAACCTGGAACGAGTAGGTTGGTTCAAGACAAGAAACACATTATGTATACAATTTGAAAAATTAAGTTGTAAATTCAAAATAAAAAAAAATAAAAAAAAATACTTTTTTTTTATTTTAGGTATTTAAGTACATTTATCTACTATTTTCGTTTCAAAAGTGAGATGCTGTTAATTATTTTTTGTCAAAAACTGTTACTCTTTAAGAAAATGACAAAAACCCTAATTGTGTGTTTAGCAAAGCTTCAAGACATTAATTTATAAGATAAACAGCTCACGTGACATGAACTTGCCTGTAGCTAGACTTTGAGATAAAACTTTTATAGGAAACAAAAATAGCTAAAAGAACAATCCTACGACATCAGTTTCATAAATAACAAATTATTTTTTTTGAACCACATAGGTATTAAAAAATATATTATATTGTTATAAAATTCACAATATTTATATTTACCTTGAATTCATCCAACAATATATAATTGGATTGTACATCGAATTACTCATAGCCAGCCAGTAAATTGCCAAAAATACCTCCTGAATGAACGGAGTCTCTGTGATGGACGGGTAGCACGAAGTTACAATAAAATATATCTGGAATGGCAGCCAGCAAACGGAAAATATGAGCACAACAACAATCATCATTTTGACCACCTGCAAGGACGTAGAAAAAAAATACAAAATGATATAAATAGCACTATTATTATAGGAAAGTAATGTATATAGTTATTTATAAACTAAAAGTTAATACATATATCAACAATATGGTCACGATTTTGGTTGTGATTGTGATTCTTTTGTTTATGTGGTTAGCCAAACAAAATAGCTTGAAAATTGGAATAGTGAAATATTTTTTTTTTTACCAAACAGCGAGGTTTCTTATTATGAAAATAATGAAAATGCACCACAATGCCCACAGAGTCAAATGAACATACCTACCTAGTTTTTTTTTACCTAAATAACAAGGAATCACACTGACAAAAATATCGATCTCCTTGTCAAAATAAACGAAACGTTTTGTTAATTTTACAAACATTCATTGTTTATAGTCATTGCTATTTTCTAAACTTTATCATTGAGTTAGTATAATTAATATGTATTATTATCTCCACAAAAAACTACATACATTGTCTTAAAAAATGAGCTGATTGATACATTAATGATGCAAAAATAAATCAATGAACATAACCAATAAACCATTTTTCTTCTATTAATAATAATCTATTATTTAAATAATAAACGCTTTTTTGTTGTCCCAAAAGTTGGAAAAAGCTGCGAAATGCTTAGGTTTCTTACGACGATGCAAGAAATTTTTTTCTCCCAATGATCTGGCTGTTGTCTATAAGGCGTTTATTCGTCCAAAAATAAAGTACAATTCTCATGTCTGGGCAGGAGCTCCTAGAACTCAGAAAAGAGCCTTAAAAATGATAGGGAACACGAATATAACGGTAACAATTCTGTCACTTGAACAGCGCCGAAATGTTTCTTGCCTCTCTTTATTTTATCGCTTTTTTTTATAAAGAGTGCTCCGCCGAAATAGCCAGTTACGTTCCTCCCCTGAAACAATTCAACCGCAATACTCGTACTGCAAGGAATGCCCCCCAGTTCACCCTTGAGCCCAACTTCGGACGAACAGTTAAGTACAGAGATTCTTTTTTTAGTCGCACTACACGAATGTGGAATGCTTTACCCGGCTCTGTTTTTTCCCTCCATTTTAATTTTCAAGCATTCAAAACCAAATTTCCTAAACGCTCGTACTGTGTTAATCATGTAAAGGGTATTCATAATCCCTTGAGTGCGCGAAAAATATAAAAAAAATTCCGCCCCTATGCAGATTGCACCATTCCACCTGGACGACGCAGGCCAACCATTCTGCCCACCCAACCTAGATGAAGTGAAGATAGCTATATCTAAACTTAAGAACAATAAAGCTGCTGGAGCTGATGGCCTTGCGGCCGAGCTGTTCAAAGCAGCTGGCGATGAACTGGTTAGGAATATGCACCATCTAATCTGCAAAATATGGTCAGAGGAAAGCATGCCCGAAGAATGGAACCCTAGCATCGTTTGCCTCATCCTGAAGAAAGGCGATCCTCTGAACTGCACCAGCTATAGAGACATGGACATTACTGAAGGTGGATGAAATTGCTTTAGGCTACTTGGAAAGAAAAATACTCCGTGTGATTTATGGTCCTATCTGCGTAAATGGGGAATGGAGAAGAAGATATAACAACGAACTGTACGGGCTGTAAAGCGACAAAGCGACATAACTGGAGGCTGCTAGCTAGAAACCGAGCCGCCTGGAAGAAGCTTGTTGGTTGAGGCCCTGATCCACCCCCTTAAGTAAGTAAGTAATTATCTTGTAGATTTATATCAACTGTTTGTTTTGCATGTGGCGCCATCGTCAGTTTTTATGGAACTGGGAGCGGCCATTAAATTCCCACCTTCACAGCATTTGTCAAATTAGGAATTAACAACCTAAACTAATTGTTGACATTCAATTTACTCTAAACAATAAATTGGAGATAGACGCTGATGCTGACTGATGGTAGAACCAGTTTTTCTTAGAAGATTTTTATGAATCATTTTCAAAATTGTTGTTTATTAACTAAGCAAAACTGCTCATTCGATAATTCAATATCGGCAAAAAACATTTTAGGAGAGGTTTTGTTTTTATTTTTAATTTTTTGTTCTACATATATTTTCCGCAAAATCAAAATCTTATATACCAACGTCCAACATATTAACCTTATTTGAAGCTATTTAATGAAATTGAGATCCAATTTTAAAAGCAAGCTAATAAAAAGTAAATTTTAATAACCTTGGCTGTTAACGGTTACGTAGCTTATAATTTTGTTAATAAAAAAAAACTGATAACTAATAATTAGGAGACAAATATGAAGGTAAACTAATCAATTATCAATATCAATTTATTAATTTAATAATTAAATGAATTAACTAATTGGCAATATTTAAAGAACTTACTCTACGTTTGCTTTTTACATTTTCCACTTGACGAGGTGTATACTCCCCTATAGTCTTTGATCCCCACAACTCAACGCCTACTCTGGCATATGTGAATGTCATTGATATAACTGGCAAAAAATATGTCAAAACGGTAAACACAATGTTGTATCTGAAATAAAAAAAAGTGTATTTATCAAACAAAATTGAAAATATGAGAATTTTATTTGACAAAAAATGTATGTCGAAAATACCATTTAAGCCGAAAATACCATTCAAATTTTCAAGCTTTTTACTTGCGATTATAGGTACTATAAAGGAAGTTTTGTATTCGTAACAAAAAACTTTTGAGATAACAATCAAACAAGAGATTACGATGATAAAGAACACGAAAAAAGTAGGTCCGACAATTTTGTCTGTCTGTCCTACTGTCAGTCTGGATGTATCGACACCTACAGCCTAAACTGTTGGGCCGATTTTCTTCAAACTTGGTACTCTGTATTTTAAGAGTAATATGCCCAGGTGTATTTTTTATTTTTATCCTAACGGTACCTGTCATATAAACGCTACCGAAAATCCAATGACGGAGTTTTCTGTTACAATTTTTTTTTCAAAATGACCTTATTAACGTCACCTGCCATATAAATTCTATAGAAAATCCGACTTTTCTCGAAAATAATAAGATCGATTTTGATAAAATTTTGTGTGACTGATTTGTTGCCAATGAAGGATTTTTTCGTTAGAATTTTTTTTTCAGAATCACCTTATTAACGGTACTTGCCATATACATTCCATGGGAAATCCGACTTTTATCGAAAATAATACAATCGATTTTGATAAAATTTTGTGTGACTGAATTTTACCAATAAGGAAGTTTCAAGTTAGATTTTTTTTTTCAAAATCACCTTGTTAACGGTACTTGCCATATAAATTCTGTAAAAAATCCGACTTTTCGCGAAAATAATACGATGCTTAAAGTGCAGATACTTTGATTCAAGTTAATACGGCAGAAAAAGACTAGAATAATGGTTTGTACTTTAAACAAAATCTTTTAATTAATGCCTGTCAAAGTGGGTGGGGTTTTCGCTAGTTTATCATAATTTTAAGTGCTATCATTTAAATGTAAAAATCTTTCATACATATGTATGTATAAGAGTATATGTAAAATTCGTTGAAACTAATAATCCGTAATATCCGTCTTTTATTGTGGCTTAAGAATTATATAAGCTATTAACATTCATACAATTGGTAACAACTTGAATAATTTTTTTTTCACTAATGTATTTCCTACAAAATACGAGTATTACCAAGAACTAAAATATTAATCTCACATTTGAATACACTTCACTTACATATATTCTTGATTTGAATGATTCGTTGATCCATCTGGCCATTCTGAATAGCAAACCGTTCGTATTCCATCTTTTGACGATATATCACCTGTTGTGAAGAATAGCAGCATAGGACATGATATCACAATAGAGAATACCCAAATGGAGCCAGCTATTGTTAAGGTACATCGTTTGCCCATTCGTGGCTTCAATGGCTTCATAATGGCAACATACCTGCAAAACACAAACAAGAAAATAGGAAAAATACTTTTATTCACGATGTCTGATATGTGCGCAAAGTTGATAAAGTATATCTATTTCGAAAACCTTCTGCAGATCCCGAAAAATATAATACCTATGACAGTTTAGTTTGTTCGTTCGGTAATGTTTAAATAAAATACAAAATATGAACACGGAATTCGTATGATTGCCATAACGATTGGCATGTTTATTCTTTTTATTTATTTTTTTATTCCACACTGTTTAACTTCTGTTAAAGAAAGTTAAAAATGCAAACAAACTCAGTACATTTTGGCAGAAGTAATTTTGTTAGTTTTAGTTCTTTTTATTCAAGAAGGAGAGAGTGGGTGTTATAGAAGAATAGAAGTAACAATCTCAATTAAATTCGATGCTGCTAGGTACAGAAATTAAGCAGAATAGTCAACAAAATCTATACTTAAAATCAAAGAGCAATAATTCATCTACAAAATCCAAGAAAATTGCATAAACATTTCTGTTCGGAAGATGAAAAAGTACATATTGCATTTTAAAGAGATGTTAGAACTAATCTTGATGGCTACGGGGTGAGTGGAAACATGTGCCGAAGTTAATAAAACATGGTATAGGTATAAACATAGCTCACACCAACAAAACAAAACTTTACCAAAACTAATAGCAGTGTTTTAAAATACAACTGTATTTATCTCTGGCGTCTGAAGTAAAATATCTACTAAATATAAAAAAAAAACACAATTGCAGTCCGAAGTGGGGGCATTTGTGAGAAAGACTGCATCAAAAGTGCATTTTCTTTTTTTAAATAGACAAAATAAATTTGTTAAGCACTTAAATTTAATTTTAAAATTAAGTGCTACGTTCCCTGATCGGAAATATGGTGTTGCAACACGTTTTTCAGTGGGCTTTCTGCTTGCAAGACACATTAAAAAATTGCAGAAAGCCCAGCGAAAAACATCTTTCAAACCCATATTTTGAAAGCTTGTCAATATTATTTTGTCTCCCGAAAAAAATCGATTGTTGCAAAAAATGCATTCTTGAAAATGCCCCGACTCTGGACTGCAAGACGCTGGCTTTTGAAAATGACAACTGTATAGTGCATTCCAATGATACCAACTATATATTTGGTTATCAATCACACCGAAAAATTGCTTTGGGCTCTGAGTCTAATTTGACCAAAGAGCGAGTGTTTTGGGAATAGAGTTATAAAAGAATTCCAATAAAAACAAAAATAAATTTAATTTTACGTAGATAACTGCATATAGTTTGCTACAAGAACAAGAGCAATTTCGTCCAAAGGAGTCGTTCATTTCATTATGTAAGATTCGACACATTGAAAACCCATAAATTCCTTATTCACCCATCTATGTTTAGTTTAGTACAACTACCTATCTTAACGAAACCAATTTCAAGTTAAAAACTTTATTCATTTTCAAATATCATCCATATACCTACGGGTATGTAGCTAACCCAGATAACATTGAATATACATATATGTAGGTAGGTTGTAGGTATACATATGAAGGTATAAAAAGGAACTTTTGATAAATTAAAAATGATCTGTATGTTATACTTCTTTTTGTATAAAGTAACACCGAAAAAATTTTCTATTTCATTTGAAGAGGTATAGATATATACTACTATACGTATGAACGTATATATACACTTTTTTTTTAAACCATTACGATACGCCCGCCCGTACCTAGCAAACAATTTTAGTTTCAGTAAACTTGATGAAGTTCAACAAAACAGTTAAATGAAAATAGTTTCCATCATTTCATTTCAGTTCTTTTTCTCATATCAGGTGTTCGAATACCTTTACCTAATCGTAAGGCTAAAAAACAACTGGTTAAATTCCATTTAAGACAGGAGCAGGCAATGAAGTATGCAAATTATGAGTAGGATGTGCTGTATTTCAGTATATGTACCTATGTCAAAATAGGAAACTTAGACAAAATTACGACAAACATCCAACAAAATTGGATTTTGGCGGAGACCCAAAATTTGGACAGGACTAATTTTCTTAGAATGGAAGGGTGGGGGTGGGTGCATAAAAGGGTGCCAATATTTAGTTGTCTGCCAATTTCTTGGAAACTATGAGAAAAAAGCAAAAATGTTAAGCCTAAAAATAATGCAAAAATACCTAAAATTTTCCAGAATTCATGGAAATCTCGCGCCAAAAAAAAAATATGCTTTTAAGCCTAATTTACAAACTTGGTTTAGAAATAAGACTAACACCAACGATTTGGAAATTAGCCCCAAAACTCACAGGGCCTCGGACGTACGCAAACTACCATCCCACGGAGTTTTCCTTTTTCGAAACAAGCTATATTTAGTTTTTTTGCTTTTAAAAAAAATAAATTTTGTTCTTTTTTTTTAATGCTAAGAAAAATGCGCAACTTATTTATTAAAAAAGAAAAACAAAATTCCTACTTTTGCGCCAAACTTTTTAAGCATTTTTGCCTAAGAAAAAGGGCAGATAAATTACGGATAAATTTGGCAGATAGGTACTCTAGGTACTATAAACATGGCATTACGAAGACAGAAAAAGTGGGTCTGTCCCGGCACGAACACCCTCAACGGCTGTGCCGATTTGCTTCAAACTTGGTAAGTACATAGTATATTTAGGTTGATTTACCCGAATTTATTTTTAAATAGCGTTCTATAGGCTTAAAAATAAATGTACTGGCCATATCACCTTTATTTTCTCCAGAACGGATGTAACTATTTCTATCATTGTTCATACGTGTAATGAGATATCAAATGTCTATCAGATACCGAAAACCAAACTTCCCCGAAAATTCGTTTAACGGTGTCTACTACTACTATAAAGTCCAGTCGGCAGATAGTTTTAGGTGGAAACATTTCGGAGGTCAATGAAACTTTCAGATGCTGTTTTGGGATGGTTGATTAGCATTTTCTCAAGTTTTGGACCTCAAGGGCCCTATGCTAAAAGGGGGAGGGCAGGAAAACTGCAAAACTTTGGACTTTTTCGGTTTTTCCTCTTTATTATTTTTACTTGTTGTATATAGGTATAATAAGGCAAGTTATGCATTCGTAAAAAAAAAAGTTTTGAGATAACGATTAAACATGAAATTACGATGATAGAGAAGACGAAAAAAAAAGGTCCGACAATTCTGTCTGTCTGCCTGTCTGTCTGTTTGGATGTATCGACACCTGCAGCCTTAGCGGTTGGACCGATTTGCTTCAAACTTGGCATAAACTATTCTTAGCGAAAAATCCCCGTATGTTTTTTTTATTTTTGACCTAGGCATAAAAATAACGGTACCTACCATAATTCTATTTTTCTCGAAAAAAAATACAATCAATTTCGATAAAATTTTATATGAGTGATTTGTTGCAAATGGTGATGTCCATCATTTAAAAACAAATTTAATAGAACCGTTTTTTATTTGTCCGACTATCTTCTGAACGGCTAAACCGATTTTAACAAAAATTTAATATTCAAAATTGCAAAAAAGTTTTTGAAAAAAAGGAATTTTTGAAAAAGTTCTTTTTTGCAAGAACCGATAGTTCCAATTTTCTCGAAAAATATACGATCGATTTCGATAACATTTTATGTGAGTTGTTTGTTACCAATGGTGATGCCTTTCGTCTGAATTTTGAATTTTTTGATATTTTTCGAATTTTCTTCTGAATTTTATAAATTAAATTTTTTTTAAGTCCATAGTTTTCTACAAGGGCAAGTTCGTGAGACCCAGTCGTGCATTTTATTTCTTAAGTTCTACACAAAAAGCAAAAAAAGAGATATATGGAGCTTCAAAAGGGTAATTTTTCTAATTTTGCTAAAAAAATTAAAAAAATGACAATTTTCACTTCTCTTATTACTTATTTTTCTTACGTTAAGGCCAAAAGCGTTCAGGTATGTTTTGTAGAGCGTTAAATTTGCAACAGTACTGATTATTGAAGCATGTTTGTATGTAATTTCGTTACTGAGATATGGCGTTTCAAAAAAGGGATAATTTTTCAACTTTTGCCAGCAAATTTTTTAATCTTTTTTTTATAACAAAATTTGTAAAATTACTCGTTATTTTGAGCGCAACTACACGAATGTAGAAAAATGAAGTAAACAAAATGTTTTCATCTTTACTTTACTTCTTTCTCATTTTTAACCATTTATAGCGCGCAAATATAGCGCGAAAAATAAGAAATAAATCGAACGTAGCTTATTAAGTTATTAATAATTAATTTTACCTTTTAGTTAGAACCTAATTTAATAAAGATTTAATTATAAAATGTTGACATAACAAAAGCCAAAGTATTTATTGTATTTTTAATAATAAAATTAAATTATTTCTTTACTCACCTATCTATTGATATCGCCATCAAGGTGAACACAGAGGCACATATACTCAGGGTGGCAATAAACTGAGAAATTTTGCAATATAGCTCGCCGAAAGGCCAATCGTTGTGCAGCATGTAGATAAAGTTGAATGTTACATTCAGCGACGATACCATGGCATCGGCTATGGATAGATTTACTGAAATGAATAAAAAAAATAATTTACTTGATATTATTGTCAATTAAGCTATTCAGAACAGTGCTGGGGGGCTTTTTTAAAAGAAATCCCTTTTACCAGTCCAAAAATTCCCTTTTTTTCCCACAAATTATTTCATTTATCTCTTTTTATTTCCCTCAGAAGAAAAAGTAAAAATAAATATAAATTTAAATGTACAGCTCCAGTTTTTTTTTATTTTTTTATCAAATTTATTTTAAATATTAATAGTAGAAAAATAATGAAAGTGAATAATTGCATTTAGAATTTAGTTTAAAATATATTTGTAGATGAAAGTGGTTCCAAAAATGTATGTAATAAAGATTGGTCAAATATTTTATTTTTATTTATATTGTTCAAATACGTTCATAAGAAACATTTTTTAGTGTAAAAGATATCGTTTGTAAATAGTGGAATAAAGCCTGTACACCGACTTCATAATCTACATATGATTTATTTTTATTGGCTAAAGCAGATCGAAAAACGAACATTGAATTTAGTGTATCGGACGTAGGTACTATTATTCATACAAATTCGATTTTCTTTTGTTTTACAATCTATGAGAATGCTGAAATAAAAGTAAACCCTACTGTTTTTTTTATTTGGGTAAATAAATTCACCGTCGATGTCTTAAATGTAAATTTTGTATTTTGACTCTTTAATATTAAATGGAAAAATCCTTTGCTTTAGAGTCTCATTGAAATAAAAAGAAAGAAGTTGAGGGCCATATCACGAATTTAAAACTAAAGTATAGGATCTTGGATAGAAAATATTTTTTTCATTTCATATTAAACAATTAGGTACCTACATAGAAATGTTTGCAATTATTTTTCACTTCGGTTAATTACAGTTTCAACTTTGTCAATTGAATTTTCTTCAAATTAAACTTAAAATTTTTGTTCAGAATTTATATCTTCAACAGGTATAAATGTAATGATAGATATTACATTGACCTTCGTAAATTATTTTGTGTAACTTGTAAGGTCTTATGAAATGTTATCCTAATGAAAACATAACCTTTCTACATTAATCTGCTAAAGCGCGAATCAAACGCGAATTAAACAATTTTTAATTTGAAATAAAGTATTGAATTTATTGCGAAGCCGGCTAATTTAGTGTGCACAATTCACTGTGCACAATTTGCCCCACAGTGAATTCTACGCACATTAAATTGTGCACAGTGAATTATTGTCCCCACAGTGAATTGTGTTCCACAGTGAATTGTGCACAGTGAATTGTCCATACAGTGAATTGTGCTCAGTGAATTAGCCTAGACCCAATTTATTGAAATATAAAAGTGAATAATTCAAAAAGTTTAAATAAATTCCAATGTCATTTCATTATAGATTCGCAAGAGGAAACGGATGGTTGAACACCCCAGGATGATACTAAGGAACTAAATATGGACTACAGATGTATGGTAAGAGGAGGAATTGGTAAACCCTCAAATGGGCATCACAATGGGTCTACATTGACCTAAGTGCGCTGGGGCTGAGCTATTGGCTCTCCTACAGCAACCCGCAAACCTAACCTAATGTAATTTCATTGGCTTTGTTTCGCCGTCCTTCGAACGATTCTAGTTCGACAATGGCTTTTTAACAGGCGGCTATACTTTCATAATTTTGTTTACTTGACTCTTTCACACCTGAAGACTTGGGCTTGGTTTGACTTATTCGTAAAAAATGTTAATCGAACAATTATATAGAAGAAAACCTAAACTATTAAAATATATATACAATGGTTCGGCCAACAAGACTTCAACAGCTCTTTTATAAGGACATATAATAGCCTACGAACCTAAAACCTTGAATATCTACTTACCTTACTTGACTTTTTATATACCTCTACCTGCTAATTCAGAACAGGGATAAGAAATTATTAAAATTAAATGTTCAAGAACAAAAGAGCTCCTATGAGCAAGTTCAAAAATCCTTTTTCGCATATAGGAAACGAATTTTATATAAAATGTATAAGAACATCAAAAGGATAATTAAATACCTCTGTTCTTATATTAATGTTTATTACTGATCCTTGTTATGCGACACTAATGTAGATGCATAGCTGAACAATGTCAAAATGACACAAGAGTGTCGGGGTTAAAAATGCAAATTAATTGCAATACAACTTGTTCTGTGCAAAAAGTTAAATTGCAAAGTGGCCACAAGACACAAGAAAATGTCCTTGTCCAAGTATATGCAATTTAAGTTTGTTGGGGTGATTGTTGACAAACGACATGTCTATATGGTCGTTCATTCCAAGTATATAGCTTAACTCACCTAAAAAGTAGTTGGTAACCGTTCTCATCCTTTTGTGGGCCAGCACAATCCATACAACAATTATATTTCCACCCGTCGCCACGATGACCATTCCTCCAAAAATAATACTCCACAAAACTTGGCGCCACCATGGTAGGATAAATGAGATGTCATCAGCACTGTGTAAAGAAAAATAAAAAAAAAATTGGTTTAAAAATAGAATTGTAAGGACAATACCTATACTATAGGAATAGAAGTAGCAATACTTATAGAAATAAAGTGCACGACTGGGTCGCACGAACTTACTCTTGTGATGCATTTTTTTTTTAATATAAAGGAAAAAAATCATATGAATTTTTCACAAAAGTGCTTAAACTTAAAGATTCAAGACAAAATCAAAGTATGCAGAAAATTTTGTTGCCTAAATATAAGTTTAACAAAAATATTATTCCAAAATCGTTAGAGCAGTTTTGAAATATAGAAATATATCGATGTTTACTTAATATTTTCTTATAAAAAAGTTTTTTTTTACAAATTTGAAGAACGCCATTTTTAAGTGGTTAATTTTTTGCATTTTATACACAAAAAATAAAAAAAAATTGTGAAGGCGTTTTCCAAATATTAAATTTACAAAAAAATAAATTTAATTAAAACTAAAATTAAGCTTTTTTGCTTAATATTGGTATTGAAATTTGTTCAAGTTATCTAGAACTTTCCAAACGAAAATTTTTGGTTTGAAATCAATTAAACCGTTCATGAGATAGCTCAAGAAAAAAATAACCATTCTATGGGAGGTACCGTTAATATGCTTGACTTTATCAAAAGCTTGCGATTTATCAAAAGGAAATCAGACAGAAATTAATTTTAATTTTTTTCAGGAAAATCGTTGGAGCCGTTTTCGAGAAAATTAAGCTCTCTCCTCCTCTAAGGAACAGTCTGCAACCCCTATATACATACCAGATTTGAAGTAAATCGGTAAAGCCGTTTGTGCTGTAGGTGCTGATACATACATACAGACAGACAGATTTTCTAGACCTACTTTTTTAGTCTTTGCTATCATCGTTATATCATGTTTAAATGTTATCTAAATTTTTTTTTGCACGAATGCATAACTTGCGTTATAATACCTATAATCGCAAGTAAAAAGTTCTTTTCCATTTTAATTAGAGGGATATAACATGTGGAAAAATTAGGGATGTCTTTTTACAAACATAGATGGGATAAAGCAAATATCAGTGTAGGATTTGTAGGAATATTGTAGCCATGGTGAAGTACTTACACTTCAATAAATAAGAGGATGCTATGTAGATACAAAAAGAGATGAACAGCAACACGACTATTGAATCAAAAATTATTTTTTTAGCCCACATAGTAAGAACTGAGAAATGGTTTTGGTTAACGAAATATTGTTTTATATTCTCTTTTAATTAAGCCTTGTTCACACAAGATACCACAGTTGTTGACATTTTATATACTGGTCCTAAGTCCAATGCCACTCTATGTCTACAAGTATAATTTTAATCCAAGAATAAAAACAATGATGTCCAGTATATGAAGCTTAAGCTCTTTAATATGGGTCAGCTATAACTATGTCATATATGGGATGCAGTGCAAAAACACCCGTGGAATGATGGGCCGCGGTTCCTAAGAAGTGTCCAACATCACCAGTCGAAGAAGACAGTACGGCGGCGCGCGCGGCAGCAGTGCAAATTTCAGAGCCAGAGATTTTTTTTAGTTCTGAAAATGATTGGAAGGACCAGACTTATATGATGGGTCACTTACTTACTTAAGGTGGCGGTACATTCCGGGGTGGACCAGGGCTTCAACCAATAAGATTCTTCCAGGCGACTTGGTTTCTAGCTATAGCTGCCTCCAGTTGGGCCTATTAATAGTTCATTAATAGACAATTGTCTACGGCTCTACGTATAACGAAAATGTATTACTTTTCATCTATTTGTTTCCATCTGCACATCCGCACAGACAGCCTGACGGACGGCATGACAAAAGCTTCTCTATCATCTCAATGTCAGGTTTGATTAAAACCTCGAATTTTTGTTTTCACACGAAACCAATACTTGCCCTATTGAGCAAATAAAAATGATATTACAATAAAATTTGACATTACAATAATGGATAAGAAGAAAGAAGTTTGGAAATTTTGTCTGTTCGTCAGTCTGTTTATCTGTCTGTCTGCATTAGTTGTATCATCACCGAGAGCCTGAACGGCCGAACAAATTTGATTTTTACTGTTTGCAGACCATTCCTTGATTTGGAAATTTATAAAATATTGAAAAGCTAATGGTAAAAAAATAAAGTGATTGGCGGGACTTGGCGGGATTTTAAAAAGCGGGATTATAATAGTAGATTGGGATTTTGAACTAGCGCGATTTCGGGAGAAGAGATTTTAAAAAATCAGTATTTTATAGTAGACGGCATTTTAAAACTTCTTTTTTCGGAATTTTCCACAAATGGAATTTTAAAAATCGGGATTCCCCAATACTCTCGTGTCTCCATCATAATACAAATATTATAATGATCAGCGTAACTATCTCTGAGTCCTAATTATAACACCATGATGAGTGATTGAGCTGATATACCGTTACTATATTGATATTAGGCATTCACATTTTTTCAAAATTCCATCTGCTCGCTTCACGGAAATAACATTTTCCATCATACAGAAAGGCTATTTAAAAAAAAAAAGTTTAAAATTCACTTATCTTATTTTAGCCCACCCTGTATTTTAACATTTATTCACATTTTCTTTCTCTTTTCAATGAACACATAATAACACAAGAGTCTGGAAATATATCAAATTTAAAATGTACTTCACCATCTGTGAACGTTTTCTAGACAATTGAATTATGTTGATAAGTAATTTTATACAAGAAGAAGTATGGTTCTACATTTTCAATGTACCTTCTGCGATGCAAGAGCGGAAACTGTTGCAGGAAGATTTTTTTTTTTTTTTTTTTTTTAATCTTAAATTAATAAATTTCGTTAAGGACGACTTCTTCATCATTTTATATAGGTATACTTACTCGGTGTATGTGTTGTTTGTATGGTTGTAGAATGAATTATTAAATGGAGATTCAATCGTTGTTAGGAAGTAGTCAATATATATGCTGCTATTTAATAGAATTGACGGACTTGTTGGTGCCAGCATCTTAGGTAAAATATATACTTGTATAGGATCTAACTATTAGTATTTACAAGTATAGTAAAAGTATATGCAGGATCTACGTTTTTGGACAATTAAACAATCATGTCATATTGTTTTCGGTTCGGATTACTACTTAGTTTTTCCTTAATGTTGATGTTGATACTTTTTTTTTAAAGATGAAATTTATCACCTCGGAATTATTTTCCCACTTAACATGGTTATGCTCGTGTTATCGTTTCTCTGAAATAAAATAATGAAAATTAATCTGAGAATATTGAGAATGAAATCAAATATGATGGAAAAACTATTATAGCTGTACATATTTGAAGTTGGATCATTAATTAATTTAACTGGAATATGGAGGAATGGTAACAATTAATGCCAAAATTCTGTATGGTTGATGTGAAAAATCGGCTTATAGAATTTTTATTGTGAAATTCTGTGCAGCTACATACATTTATAATCTTGGTATTTCAAAATTTTGTAGGTACTTTTCATATAAAATGTTTTCATATTGTTACCATGAATAATAAAATGAGAACGGAGTTGCTATAAGTTTTTTCGACTTCTAGTTGTCTCACTTCTCACAAATATTTTTGATAGATCTTTCCCATAAAATGTTATTGGTAAAAAATTGTCAACATTTTGGAGATGGAAATCATTAAAATAATTTTGGTAGAACTTTAAATTATCGACAGGTCTGTAAATTCAAAGTTTCGGTACAATAACAAATAATTAAACATATCATGACAAATTTCATATAACGCGGTATTTCTGAATGATAAACCCGTTTCTATTGGCTTTCTGAAATCGTGCTTCGAGGCCTAAGGACTTCCACGCGGTTGAAAAAAATGTTTTAATAAACTGCGTTTTTTTTATATTTATCTATTTACAATTTGAAACAAAACTAAATGTGCTTCGCTAAACATTTAAATTTTTTTCTGTTAATACCAAAAATTCAGATACGTAATAGATATGATATTGCAAAGTCAGATACCATCATATGGCGTACAAACATTGATGTGGTTGCATACAGAAATTAAGTCTACATTCAGTATATTATGCATTAACACATGAATACTCAATAAATTCTATTCAAGTTTAGTTTGAATAGATTCTGTGAACCTTACATTGAAATCCCATTTTAAATACAAAGTTTTGATTAGGATTATTGACAGAATATTTTTGCTTTCAAATGAAAATAGTTGAGGTTTTTAGCTTGGGATTGTTAAATTTGAATGAATGACTATGTAAACGAATCCATGATGCTTAAAATTTTAATTAATGGTTAATTATTGTGAAATAAATATATAGCTACCTGTATGGAATTCAGTATAATAAATATTTTTAACATTCGTTATAGACTTCCATTGGTTAAACATGTAAATTGTGATTTCAATTAGTTAGCAATATCTAAATGTTTTTGGCTTTATTGTTTCTAAGTTGCGTATTAAATACACATGTATTTTATATACACTACTTGATTAAAAATGAAAAATAGTTTATCCGAAGATGTTTTAACACTCTGAATAGCAAATAGAAATTCTTCTTAAATAGAATTAGTAGAAAGAGAATTGTATACAAAACATACCAATATTGTTTAACTCCTTTTTGCACAGATAGACAGAATTGCCGAACATATTTTTTTCGTTTTTTTTTGCAACTTTTTTAATATTTTTTTTTTTTAATATTTTTTAATATCAGTTTATAGCAATAGCATTCAACCATCATCTTGACCTTTAGGAACTCCATATTTCAAGTGTTTACTTACGTAGGTATAGTAGGTAACTATTCTGATGGAAAGGAATTTTTTTTATAAAAACAAAATTATGTGATTTCTTTCTTTCCATCATTTTATTAATTATTGACTTAATGTATACATGAAGTGTATATGGAACTTTTTTGTCAAATTGTCCCCTTCACTATTAGCTAAAAAAAATTCAACCTGCCCTCCTCGTCGAAATATATTTGAAGTTATGTTAAGGAAGTTAGGTACATTTTCTATAGAGTATATTATATGTTCACAATATATCATTGCTATTTTATTGCAAAAATAAATATATTAACTGTTAGCATGCCAATCAGAGAAACTTTTTTCTAAAAAGTTTTACTAGGGGGACTGTTTGTTACAAAAGTTCGGCTAAAGAATTCTTTATTTGACCCAAAAGTTTATGAGAGAGCAATCAAAACTTGATTTGAATTGGAAAAATGACATTTCTTGTGAAAATAAAATAAAAACATAATATTGAATATCTTTGATTTTAAGATTGGTGTAATAGTCAAGTCAAATAAATAAAGATAAAACCTCATCAGAATGATAGTGAAGAGATTGTTTTGAAGTTAAGGTTAAAGTGTGTCTATAATAAAGAAAACTTTAAGCAAACATTAATTGAAAACCGTTTCTGGAATATTTCCCATTTGTTTAAAAAACATTTAAGAATTATTTTAGAAATGGTCTTTTGGATGTGTTTCAATGCTTCAAAAAAACTTTAGTGCTGAAATGGTTCTGAAATGTTTTGGATATTCCATTTTGTGATTTCCATTTTAAGATTTTTTGAACAATAAACACTTACCTTTTTTCTTGTGTCATTTGCGAAACATTTAAAGTTTTCCATCTCAAATGGAAAACTGAGAAACACTTCAAAAACATTTTAGAAATGTCATCAAGCGCTCATGTTAAAGAAACATTATAAAAACGTTTAAGAAATGTTTTCGTATTTAATAACCGTTTCTCAATTGATTTTGTAATAAATGTTTCTTTGATATGGACACGGCTTTACAACAACAAAATTAATTCAGATCTTTAAAACTGCAGTAGTTATATACCAATAGTGAAAGCCAGTGTAAAGTTTTAATATCGTTAGAAACAAAAAGGCTCCGTTTTTGTTTACATTATAAATAAATAGATACTATTGAAAACAATATGCAAAATGTTACAAGACTTTTAAAGCAAGAGGTCAAATAGATTTTCTATTTTTTTTTATTCGTGTACAACTTTTGCGGTTCACAAAAATAATCGAAACTATAATGATTTTCTTAAGTGCAGGTCATAATGCACACATTTTAATAGTGTTTTGATTTTTGGTATAAACCTTACCTACGTATATATATACATATATTGATCTTTGACATGCGCAATCAAAATTGAAACAAAATAAAAGGAGTTTAATTTTATTGAACGTTTCAGATTTTTTTTTTTTTTTGCGTTAGAAAAACATGTTTGTTCTCAAAATTTAAAGTCTTCAACACAATAGATGTTTATTTTTCCTAACCAGTGTAGTGCATGGGTACTTAAATTTAAAAGTAATCAAATCGAAAGAAACTTTTTCAAACGAGTTTGTTAGCTATAATTTTCAATAGTGTCTAAACAACGCCATACTAAATATACAATATGTATCTATTCTACTACGGGTTATGTAAGATACTTAAAGACCATTGCAGAGTTTCGCACAGTAGTTAAATTGTCTGATCGCAGCTTGCATAAAAGCATTTAAGTTTTTTTTTTTGTTGTTGTTGACGAAGTACTTTCCCACACGGCTGATAACATTGACAACTTGATCTTGATATTTTATTTCTTGAAATCTTGCATGATTTCGTCTCAAGGCACAATACAAGAAAAGACCCTGTTTTCAGTGTTTCACTATTATGTTTAGTGAATGCGCAAGGCTCAGTACTCACAATCTCTTCCTGTCGCAGCTCGACCAGATCGACTATTATTATATTCAGAAAAATGTGATATATGTTTTTAGACACAATTCCTATAAGCATATCACCAATGAATGAATTATTCCTTCTTATATCATAACATTACTTTTATCGTTTATAATAAAATGTATGTTAACATAAAATGTTACCACCCTATCATATTTTTATTTTCACTGACTGAGAAATAAAGAGTCAAAAATGTTATTTTCAAACAGTTGGAAACCGCGCCAATGTAAATAAGACATTTGGCGTTGTGATATTTTTATTAGCGAAAACAAACTCATAACTGTGTGCTTTCTAGCACTTAAGTTAACTTTGTGTTTGTTTGTTTTGTTTTGTTGTTTTTGAATATCTTTGCGAGATGATTCAAGAAACATAATGTTAGATTTTGTAAGGTTGAGGATGAAACAAAGTTTTTCTTCCCATATGCATCAACTTTTATATTTGTTTGTCTTACCAAGAATATTTCTTAATCTTCATGATGTAATACATAATTTAAAATTTGTTCCCCGACTTCATCAGAGTTTTTCAGCTGAAATAAATTAAAAAAGTTTATTTTTTTTTGCGGGGAAAGCTGTGTTCATTTAAAGCAATTTGTCACCTTGGTTTTTGTAATTCAAGAAAATCTGACTCCTTTACATAAAACAATTTCACAGCGAAAGGGATGTAAATCGGATGAGTGTCTCATAATATTAAACTCAAACTCCAAGTTTTATACTTGCTTGGTCTCACACTGCTTTTTGTTGACACTTTGTTAAGTTATAGAGGTTATAGTATGGGTGGGTTGGCAAGAAAAAGTATCTATGTATATGATTAAAAAAAGGAAGATCGGTCCTTACCCTTGAATCCCGTGTGCGTGCATAAGTCAAGGCCATAAAAGACAAGGACGATGAAATAAACAAAAAAAAAAGGAAGCAGAAAAAAATACCTATTTGTCTGGGGTAACTTTATAGTAATAGAAAGGAATGTTAACTGATGAAAGTACCTGTTTCGCTTGGAAATGGAATACCGGTATGATTAAAAAGGTTAATATGCTCAACTAGATTGGTTTTTGAATGCCTATATTAAAAAGTGAACGAAGAAAAATCTGCAAAAAAATTAACCGTTATAATGTGTTTATATTAATTTTACATGGTGTACGGTGAGGAACAAAATGGATGACAATGCATAAAGCTATGGTACTCCGATCTACGTGTAATTATATGATTATATATTATATTTTTTTGAACTATTTCAACATAATTGGTCCAATGATTCATATAAGTCAAACAAATTTAAAATCATACTTTCGTTTTTGTTTCTGAATCAATTAGGTATACCTACATATATTATTCCAATTTGTAATATATTTTTAAATTAGGTAAGGTCTAATATATGGTCACAATTTCAACAAAGGCATTAGGATGATAAAAGGTTGACAAATATCAGTTTCAAAATCTACACTGCACGTAACGTGTTTTTCGAATATTATAAAATGACGAGCATTTTTATAAAATCAAATGATGGGCTTTACCTACTAATGAATTACATTAGTAGGTTAATACACATAGCTATAATAATGTTGGTGTGCACAGGTTGTTGTTGGTTTATTTCACTTTTCAATGTAGGTACATTAAACTATGGAGCATAATAAGCTATACAGGGTGATTGGTTTAAGGTGCATCAAAAAGCTTGAGCGTGTAGGTAGAGTTAAGACAAGAAAAAAATCGTACGAGAGTGGGTTCTTTTTCCCCCCGTTTAGGCGGGAGGGGCAATTTTCTAAATCGTTGACTTAAATCAGAAAAAAAAACTATTTAAAAACAACGGTGAATGATACAAAGCCTTGTTATATTTTTTTGGAAGGCCAGAAAACTACTCTTTTATTTAATTTTTAAATTAAGTTGTTTAAGTGAATAGTTTTAAAAAAAATAATTTTAAAACTCAAAATTTAAAAAAAAAACTAAAAAAAAAAATTTGTAAACTAATTTTTTTCAAAATTTTATGTAATTAACTATTATTTTTATTTTCAAAATTCAATGCTCTTATTCATTTTTAGTCAAAAACAGAAAACCGGATGCCAAAATGTATCTTAGTTTTTGAGAAATTAAAAAAAAATTAAAAGTAAAACTAGTAATTAAAGTAAAAAGTTAATTCGTTTTTTTTTTTATTATTTGATTAAAATCGGATGGTATGTAATAAAAAATAAAAAAAGGATAATTCCCTAATTAATAATTGACCTGAGCAGGTCAAATTTGGGAAAACCAAAAAAAAAGTGTTGTTCTTGGAAAAAAATACTTCCAGTTTTTCCTATTTTCTGATTTAAGTCAATGTCTTAGAAAATTGCCCCTCCCGCCTAAACGGGGGGAAATAGACCCCCCTCTCATACGATTTTTTTCTTGTCTTAACTCCACCTACATGCTCAAGCTTTTTGGTGCATCTTATACCAATCACCCTGTATAACCTTACTGCAGTAGGTATGTACCTAAGTATACTTATATTTAAAATATCTATGAATAATTTAGTATTGAATTTCGTTCAAATCGCTTCAGCCGTTATCGAGATAACCGAAACATAAAAATACTGTTATATGGCAGGTACGCGTTAAACGAATTTTCTTTAAGGTTTGTTTTTTACTATTTGATAGACCTTCTAAATCTTATTACACATCTGAAAACTGTTAGAGCCGTTTTCGAGAAAAATAAGGTTTTCAATAACTGTTATATGGCAGGTACCGTTTTTTTTTTAAGACTTGCTCTGAGCTAGAGAAAGACAGACAGAATTACCGGACCCACTTTTTTGTCTTCTCCATCATCGTTATGTCATGTTTGATTGTTATCTCAAAACTTTTTTTGTACGAATCCAAGACTTGCCGTATAGTATCTATAATCGCAAGTAAAAATGGAATTATGTACCTACCTATATAACAAAAGAAACTTGTATACCAAAGTCGGGCGTGAAAATGAAATATTTTGTTTGATTCGGTTGTAAATTGTACAAACGGTGGCATGTAATGAGAAAAATTAAAAATCAAAAAAATCTTATAACGGATTTTCTGTTTCGAATGATCTCCGTATGTTATTCCTATAATGAAATCTAGATTCTGGAACACTATTCATCACTTATGGGACCGTTGCAACTACATTCACAAAAGTTAATTTTCAATTAACGTCGCACATCGCCAATGATATATAAAGCTATACTTAACACTTTGTATAGTTATGAAACTAAGGTTCTTCTTCCTTTGTCGCACACAAGAAAATGCTTGAACCATGAAATATGAAGGTACCTATAAATGATTCAGCATCTCCAGCCAATTTTCCTTCAATGCAACTAAAATAAACAATTATTGAGAATCAATTTTACGTGATCAGTTTCAAAATCATATAGTTTCAAATATGTATACATATATATTTTGTCTTGCATGTTTTTGTAAAATGCTTTGAATTAATTATTTACTATTGAAATATTTTTGTGGAAATTATTATCAAACTACTTTTATTTTACAAATCACATCCACTCCTTATGCCATGGGTTACTTACAGATGAATATACTATCGTTTGCATTTAAATTCTAATGTCGAGATTAGTACACGTATTTAACACTAAAAGATGATGGCGTTTTTAGACTGTTTTTAGCTGGAACAATTTTTCTTGGATGTTTGTCTGAAAATTTCAACCGACTGGCGGTCCATATCTAGTACGTCAATGGATTGACTGTTTAAAAATAAAATACAATTTGCTGCCAGGAAAAGTGTAGTACGGGTCGTATTTGTATATCTTTTTTCTATGATCATATCATAAATCTACCCACTTGAAGTGTCTAAACCTCAGTGTTCATTTAAATGGTAAAACATGACTTAAGTTGATCCCTAGTAAATATATGGTTAGATATACATTATAGTTCCAAGATTTGTTGAAGAATTTGACTTGAAACTACCGTGTCCCTTCCTTTTAATCTAATTAAACTAAATACAAAAAGTTCTGACTGCTTAAACCAAGTCACCAAGTTTTTTGTTTTTATCGCTTGATTACCTTATTGAAAAAAAAAATTAAAGGTTCACGATTTTTTTAAATTTCTTATAAGAGATTTATTTGGTTCAGGTATTTTTAACGATCTACCCTTTTTTGTAACACAACTTAGTAAAAGTTTGTTTTTACTTTTGGGTTTCTTAATGAATTGTCTTAATTAAAATATGTCATTGCGTTTGATGTTTCAACTGACTTCATCTTGTACCACAAAGTATTTTTCCTTCAATGTTCTATAAAATAATGTAATTAAAAGATGGAGGCAAATGATTTTATCATTTAAGAAGGATGATTTCTCCAATGTCTCCGGTCCAGGGGCAAAATAATGGTTATCCATTAATTAATTTATAGTAGGATTAGATGGATTGTGTGTGCTTACCTCTTGAAGCAATGTTTATTGAAAGTTTCATAATAAACATTGATTTTGACGCTCCTGGCGGCAGCTGTATTTTTGTATTACGTTAGTAAGATATAGAAAAAGATCTCCCTCCTTGTACCAAATTACCTAAAAGTATGTTGTGGCTTGTGGCACAAAAATCGTTTTTTGTATTACCACATCTGGATTTTAAACTATTTAGAATGTTTTTATATAATTTATTCAATTTTGAAATTGGAGCTTTTTAGAAAGTGGTTATGTTAAGTGAACGTTTTAAGAAATTTATTTTATTATTTTATATTTATTTAATATTTAAATTTAATAAACTAAAACTTTATACATTTAAGTCAAAATTCATACAATAGAAAGTTCGTATACCATTTACTTAAGTGGAAATTGGATAATGTATTAATGGTATAATTAATCTTTCCAAATCATCAACAATTAATACTTCACAACTCAAGTCATCAAGTTTTGTCATATAAAAATACAAACAAAAATGTTCATAAAAAAATGGCAATTCATTGAAGCTTCCATCATTAATGCTTAAATTTGATCTTTTCTTCGTTTCTATAATATATCAAAGTTTTGACATCCTAGTCCAGGAGCAACTTTATATCTATTTATGTATATGAGTCCCCTATTCTACAGTCAAATGTGGATCAGTTGAATATTGTATTGCAGTTTGATGAAGATGACCAATCAATAAAACGTTTCTTAACTTTTTTAATAGGGATGCATTCTCATACTAAAAACGGAGACCAATCAAGGAATTAAGTACCTATATGAGTAAATATAACACATAAGTTTCAAAATGCAGAAGGCAAATTAACGATAAGAAAATGCTCCCAATACAACTTTAATAACTATTTGTCCAACTACCAAATTAGTACAATATTTAAAGCAAGAGTTGAAATATTAGGACTCAATTTCAAACCGCATAGGCAAGACATTTCTGTAATCTGTAATCTATGTTTAATTTTGAGTTTATATGTTTTCATGTTTTTATGTGATTGTGTTTTTGTTTTTGTTGCATTGTGCTTACTAACAACTAACACCTGCACTAAGTGATGAGCCAGTGGGACACATTATATGTGTTGGCAAATCTTCTTTCATCTGCTGATGCTTGCTTTAAGCTCCAATTGAATAAGATCTGATAGTGTAAAAAAAAAAATAGAAATGAAATTGAAGACATATACCACTTCTTCGCTATCTGTCCAATTCTACAAGAATTGAGAAGGCTTTACTTTCAAAAGAGCTTTTTATCTTTTAGCCAAACCAAAGATATTTTAAACGGCTATGACGGTTGGAAAGTACTTTTTTGTTTTTGCAATCATGCCCTTAGATATCGAAATAGTTTTGATCTGTTAAACTAACTTTAAATTTTGTGTAATCCAATATTATTGTTCCCAGTAATATTTATTGTTTCTAATAATTTTGAATTAGTTTTAGTAATATTAAATACGAATTTTTATATAAATTAAAATGCAAATGAATATAATTTATACTTTGAACTTATACTTAATCATGAAAAGAAAAACAAATCTAAATACATAGTTCTTGTTCCAGTTTTTTTCTGTACCAATTAAAGAATATGTCAAATTATTTTCGACAGACGGCACTTGTTGCCATGTTCTATTTTCTTATTTATATCTTTCTTTTTTATGTATTCTTAAAACTGAATAAAGAATTTTTAATAATAATAATAATAATATTCACCGAATTAGTTTTTGATGAAATTTTATATTCAGATAGTCCTGCAATGCCTGATAATGCTACATTTATACAATATTATCTACTGTGGGGTGAATGTGTAAATTAACATTAAATAAAAAAAAAGAAAGAAAACATTAATAACAATATTAATTTTTAGTATGAGTTAATAAACTTACATAATTTTATTCAGTTGAAGTGTACAAAGATAAAAAGAAAAGAGAATACATGCAAAGTTACATTACAATTGAGAACATGATCGTACAATTTTATTACAATTAAAATTTTAATCAAACAATATAGTAATAAGCAGAAATTCGATTCGAAAGTAAAAAGCCATGACTTAACTAAATTTAAAAATAGTTTGGAGTTTCTAATGTTTCTTAATTCTGTTATACAATTTGTTAAAAACATCGTGTATGATTTTCTAAAAAAGTGTAGTCCGAAAAGGTAAATTTTGAATTGTGCTAGCATATCTTCTCAAGTAATACGAATAAGTTATAGGGCTTTCCAAATAACTACCCCTCATAAAAAATATTTTTATGACTTTGGAATAAAACAAAGTGTCTGATTGGTAAAATGTTTGTTTTTCTAAATAGCTCTAAAGAGTGTTCTAGGCGAGAAGCATTGCATATTTTTCTAACAACTGATTTTTGAAGGACCGTCACCTTTTGGATTTAATTTAGATAGGTATGCACCCCCCCAACAACAAATTCCATATTGTAATTTCGAGTGAAATATTCCATAATAAAAGAGTTGGAACAAAACTTTCTCAAGCGGTAAAAACATCTTAATGTAGAAAGAAAATACTGCTTCAGTTTCAAAATGTGTTCAATCCACTTCAGGTGTTGGTCAATTATTAAACCGAGGTATTTGAAATCTTTTACAATTTCAACATTAAAACTATCTTTGCTCTGTTCGTATTCGAATGTATACCCTTCAAAAATGTGGAAATGCATGATGAGCTATAAAAACAACAATATAATTAACTTTAACTATTTTACAACGAAATACAAATATATGTACATAGCTATAAGTTTTTTTTTAAATTTTAATTCCAATCTTTTTTTTTTCTTAAACCGTCAAACAATATATGTTTATGGATAAATCAAAGTTTTTATTGTCGATATATTGTTTTATTATTGTGGGCGCATTTTTTTAGGAATTGTAATATTTCTAATAAAAACCAATTTCAATATTTTTTATGCAATAAAGATACTTTTTGTTATCGATTTATATTTGATTTTATTATATTTTACGAAAACAAAGTACCTATAGTATATACTTCAGTAATTATGAAGAAAAAACAGAACAATTTCATGACCTACGAATATTACTATATATTTGCCTTTTTATTTTAATGTCGACCAGTGAAAGCTGTAACGATTTATTGCCTCGCAAGTATGCAGTCATGCGATTTCATAATTTTTTTATTCCACTTTATCATCACACGGATGTTTCGTTCATTAAAATTAATCTATATTTTTTTTCATGCACCTACTCGTACATTGCTTGTCAAAAATACTGTAAACAGGGAATTTCAATATACCATTACGAGCTGAATGATTGTATAAATTTATATTTTTTTTTTTTTGTAGAATCGAATCATTTGCATCAAATCCTCCTCGAGCAATAATTTCTTTCGACGTAAATATTACGCTATTGCATTTCATGTTTAAATAGCTATACATCTTCATTCCATTGAAATATGTTTTCTCATCCTACATGAGATTATTTTTACCCGATAGTAATAAAATTTCATGAGATGATTGTTTATATTGGTACCATGGAAAAAATATCCTTTTTTAATGTGTCAATGATCCTTTTTTCATATGTCATTGGGAATAAATTGTGATTTTGTTTATTAAATTTCCAATGAAATAAAAATAATTGGTAATTAAAAAAAAAAAAAAAATAGAAATAAAAATAATTGTTATATTGTAGTAGCCCGAGTCCAAAAAGAGTAGATTTTACTCTTAAAAAATCTGGCAAAATAAAGGTCTTTGCCGAAGACCTTTATTTTGATGTCTTGAACAAATATTAAAAAAAAAGTATTCCAATTTTGGAACGGTGTAAATTTGTTTGGGTCAAAACTAATTTGTGAACTTAAAAATTCTGGTTAATTTTAATCGTATACCATCATAATCAATTTCAAGAAAAACGTTTTAAAAAATAAAAAAGTATTAGTGCGTTTTGTTTTTTTATATTTGTGGTTTCCTCTTTACAGGAAATAAAATGTACTGTCGTTGCAAGAACTTACTTGCTGTAGCAAACTATATATTACTAGCAAAAATTTAGTTCATTAAATTATGTGGGTATTATCGTATTTTAGTTTTTGTGTTGGTTATTCAATTAAAATTAATATAAATTAATAAATTTAAATATTTTAATAATTATTATAACTTCAATCGCCATCTTGTGTTAAATTTATAAATTAAATGTCGTACCAAATGACGGTTAAGCCGTTATCAATTTATGTTTAAATTTGTAGAATATTGTTAATCAAAAATTTCGTTTCATTTGCATTTTCAACCAACATCCTAAAATGCAGTTATATAAAAAGCACTGCAAATATAACGTTCACATAGTCTTATCAAAATCGTATAGGAGCCATTTTCGAGAAAATTTAGAAAAACTGAAACTTTTAAGTTTGTCCAAATTTTCTCGAAAGCATCTCAAACGATTTTAATAAAACTTTGTGAATGTTTTATTTGCAGTGTTCTAAATATACCTGTATTTCATGATCATGATCTTGGTTTAAAATGCTGGAACGGGATATAATTCCCGAATGAAAAATATTCAAAATCAAGAATGCCGAAATCTCTATTGCCATAATCCCGAATGCCATAATCCCGAATGCCAAAATGCCGAATGCATTCAGGATTTATCTAGAAATTCAGTACGTTTTTACAAACAATCCAATCTATTATAATATATCAATATCAAACTAATTTAACTACACAAACTAAGGGCTCTAAAATACTAATTAGATACCATTAAGTCTGCATTTGCCGACAAATTCAGATAGACAGGCAGACATAATACACTTCGCGTACACTTTTCCGACTTCTGTTTATCGCATAGTGACATTTTCAAAAATTAAATGAAACATTGACGGAATAAAGAATGGTCAAGTAATAAAACTGACATTCTAGTACGAATAGAACAATATAACAACAATAATGACATTTCTGATTGTTACCTACATTTTTGTTTACGAATATATTAACTTTTACCTTCTTTATTGTGCCAGGTCTTGTCTACTCTACTAGTACTAGGTAAACCATTGAGTTTATTTACATAGAGAAATCAAGATGGGTTTCAAACTCACCGAAGTAGATGTCGCTAAATGAACATATCGAGTAATTACTATTGCAATAATTCCCTGTAACCAAAAATACTCAAACTGAACCGAACTAAATTATTCTGAATACATTTGTATTTGTTTTTCTTTATTTTGTTTGCCTTTTAACTCAAGAATAATTGCTACAAGAGTAAAAAAAAAAAACAAATAGATAGTAACGACATCCTAAGAGCAAAGTTTGAAACTTACACATGATTTCTCTATGTGTATAAACTCAATGGTACTACTTGTCTAAATTTCAATAAATAAAACTTTCATATTACTGGACTTGGAGAATCCCAGAAAAATGAATGAAATAAGTGAAAGCATTTTAAGTGATCTCTGCTAACGTTTTTTCTTATATATATTATGCTTAGGTTTTTAAAATGTCAAATGGAGTATAAAATAAATGCGAAAGAAAAATATATAGCGGTTAATTTAACCGCTGCCCAAACAAATGTCTTCCAACAACTGTCCTTTAAATTGACTAAAATATTTAAATTACCGTGTACCTACGTCCTACATACTTGTATTTTGTTAGAAAATTACTTCCATGTCTTATCCTCAAAATTTATAAGACCAAAGTTGCAAAATTATCCACCCCTTCAAACTTTATTGCTATACTAACTTTATTCCAGCCTTGGGAAATCAGAAAATTACAAAAAAAAAAAAAAAATTATAAATCAAAATATAGTCCAGGACGAAATTTAATAATAGAATTAAATCAAGCAGAAATACCAGAGAAAGGAAGTCTGTGCATTGAAAAATAAACTTTTTAAAGAATTCGATCCAAAAACGAAATTAAGAGGAAAAGTGGAAATGCATGAATTATATCGTTTGAATAATTGCTTTTGGATTAATAAAAATGTATAATAACTTGATACAGAGGAAACATTTTATTTTCGCCTCCATTCTGGGAAAAAAAATGTCTGTTTTGTGCCAACAGGAAATTTTATACCATATCGATTATTATCAACAGCGAAAAAGATTTTCTGAAAAAAGAAAGGACGTCAAAATTGTTGAACAAAATTTATGTTTTCTAGAGAGCTGTGTGAATAGTACTGTTGATATAACTAAAAAGACCTGACTTGGTTGTTGAAAAATTTGCATCATTATGGGTTGGCCCAAATGTGAATTCTATTTATAGGTATTTAATTGAATTTTTATTGCAATAATAATTAACCCAAGATGACATATAAGGTTTTTGGCATATATTTATAATGGTGCTGAGGATGACTGATTCAAAACGCACTTAGCTCGCTGGTTACAATTTTTATCTGTGAACTCCATTATGTTTAAACTTTAGAAATTTTCAGAAACAAAAATATTGCATCGATTTGTTTAGTTACCTCAATTAAATAATAATTTTGTGTAACGTGACTCGCATTTTAATGGCCCAAACAGTATCTTTTCTTTATAAAAAGATACTTTTGAGAAGGAAACATGTCTTTTGTTTGGTAAAATGATCAATGCTTTTGAGTTTTTTTTTCTTCCCTCATGTAATATTTGTTAACTTTGTGTGGAACTGTATATTAATATATTTATTTGACCTTTACCTGGTTATGATACCATTGAAACAAATAATAGTACTACATGTACTAAATTCATTTGTATACACCTATAGTGAAATATTCAAAACAAGCAGATGTCCGATGGTCTTATGACGTATTAACTATAACGCTTCATCTTATTGGGAAACGAAACGGTTTGCAAATTTGTAATACGAACGTCAAATTTTAACAAAAAATAGAGTATTTTATTTCGGAATCGTTGGCTGAAAAAGGATTTTCTCGAAGCGGAACCAACGTGATGCCAAAAACATGGCTTTGCAAACTTCTGAAATTATTCCGATGGTCTAGGTCTAGGCTTTTTCAAATCCTGTTTATATGTGTGAGTATATGGTTTATCAAATTTCGGAGATTCAGCTCAACAGAAGTTTCAATTCCATTAAAATTTCAAGGAGTTGTTTGTGTTTTAGATTTAGACTTATTAAAAATAACAAAAACCACTTCTTCTAAGAAAGAGAATTTTGTTTTGTTTTGGTTTTTTTCTTAATAGAGGTGGATTTCGTTATTTTTAATTACAAAACATTTGAGCAACCGATTTTCTGGTTTTGACTGAAAATTAATTAGAGCGTTGTTTTTTAAAAAAAAAAGATAGTTTAAATATTTTATATTTAATTTTTTTTTCAAAATTTTGAGTTTGAAAATTAATTTTTCAAAAACCATTCACTTAAACAACTTTATTTAGAAATAAAATAAAAAGTAAGATTTCTGGCTTGTCAAAAAGGCACTATATGTACTACAGTTATTTTTTAATATTTTTTTTCCTGTTTTAAGTCAATTTTTAGAAAATTACCCCTCCCGGCTAAACGGGTGGTAATAAACCCCCTCCCATACATTTTTTCTGTTTTTTTTTTCATATTAGTCAATCACTTTTTATAAGTAATGAATAAGTGGAGTTGTTAGATACTTTGAGAATAGATATCTATTCAACCAATTGACTTAGAACTTTGGTGTTGTAATAAAAAATATTCGTTTTAATACTGAATTTGTATAGAAAGTGCCGGATGTCCTTTAACAATGCGGAACTTGACAAATAGAAAAACAAACTTATATTTTGATGGGAATAATTCGTGCTGTCACCGTCCTTTTCCGAAGAAAGACAAAATGAGCAACATTCTTTCGAGATCAATTCATCATCGACGAAGAAGAAGAAGTTACCAACTGCATCGCTAATATCGAAATGTCACCACTAAAAATGCATGTTTCAATCTTTCTTTTACTTGCTTTGATACCCATATATCCTGTAGAAACACCATGTTTTGCTATCAAGGCAACCAACTTTGGGAAAGAAATGGAATGATATCGATCGATGTAAAGCACTTATATTGTTTTCATAACTAGGCTTAAGCTGTCATATTCGAATAAAATGTCTTAATTTTACTTTGTTTATGAAATAAAAATATAAATTCAATTATTTAACTTAATTTATTTTAGTTTTAAAACTGTGTTTTTTTATATAATTTTAAAAATTAAAATTAATGATGCCCATCGGACTGGGCTGTTCGAACTGAAACAGCCCGATGAAAAAACTTAATTATACAAAACACTTTGCAATCAATTTAAATTTTTAAAGTTATTTAAAAATAAAAATAAATCTGGTTTTTAAAAACAATACAAATTTTATGTTAAAGGTGTTTTGTATGATTAAATACTGCAGTTAGGCTGCATAGCTTACGCTCCATAATTCAATTTACATTTAGAAGTAAGTGAATTAGACACCAACACTATTTTTGGCAGGAGTTATAAATTTTTTGAATTGAATTTATATTTTTATTTATAGCTATATTTCATAAATATTTATTTTTGTTATTTATGTTAGTAGATAGATAGATAGATAGATAGATTTTTTATTCAGTGATTAAAAAATTTTGTTTCATACATTTTTTGTTTTAAGAATAAATTTTGAGGCTTGACAAATAATGTCGTACGCCCGAGTGACAATGTTATTTCATATGTATTCAATCCTACATCTCTTAACTTTACTTTACATACATTATTATAAGTACTTGGTACAATTAGTGAAACATAATTTACTTTTAATTCATTCAAACAAATTCAAATCAAGAACAGTGTGACTTTTAGTTTACTTGATAAAAAAAAAAAAAATCAGCTTTTAGTTTGGCAAAAACGAAAAATTAAATGACTTAAAGTTTATGAAACAAAAAAAAAACAAAAGAAAATAAAATAAAAAGAGGGCTTTCAGTTTAGCTAAAACAAAAATAGAAAAAAGTTTAACTCAAAAGTTTTCATCGATGATTCTTCTTCTATAGGACATCGCTTCGGTAGTATACTTTTGGATCGGCAACCAATTCTTTCCATTAAGGTAACTTATTACTTCAATCTCGTTGAGAAAACTTTTTCCGAAGAAGAGTCTCCTTAGCTCTTTCAATATTGGACATACTCCGATGAAGTGGTTAATGTTTTCATCCACCCCCATATTGCATAAGGTGCAAATAGTAGCTAAATCGTTTCTGTGCGGCATACAATTTAGGGAAAGAAGTTCACCTCTCAGCTTAAAAATAGTACTAATGTTTTTCCTTGAAAAATCCGGATTGAAGTAATTTTGTTCATTTAGATTATAATTAAGCTTTGCATAAATGTTCCTTTCGGTAGATGATCTCGCCTTCTCTATAAATTCGTATCTCATATCTCATATGTATTTATGTTAGTATGTATGTGCGGATATCACAAAATGTAACAAGATGTGACAAAATTGCATTTAAAGTTTAAGGCTTAGTAACCGCATTTTATTTATTAGTGCATTAAAAAAAAGGAAATATTAAAAAAAAAGTGTTCATAACAAATTAATTGAAATATCTGTTAAAAGACAATCTTCGATTGATTCTAAATTAAAATTAGCATTAAAGCACCATCTTACGACCGGTATATTAATTAAAGATTGAGATCGACAAGGAATGAAAATTAAATTTTAGTCATAAAGAGGACGTTGATATAGAGTTCAATGTTGCGTCGTCGTCTTGTCGACTTTGACAACTCATCCACGTCATCTTCAATTAGTATGTGAGCAGTTATAGTATCTGAGCAGTTCCCCACTATAAGACATACGGAAAAAGAATACAGAAATTCACGTTGCACCAAAATCACTAAAGATTTAATTTGTATAGAAAAAATAGTCACTGTTTACTTCACAAACAAAACAAAACAAAAGTCCAGCTTTTGTCTATAGGAAGGAGAATTCTTCTTCGATTACTTCAGTGATCGGACGAAGTAACTGTCTAAATTGTTTCATTAAAAACCAATTGGTTTAGGTAAAGAGGTACATAATATCACTATTTCATGTGGTCAAAGTGTGTCAGCTGTTTTCCTGATATACCTAGCGACCTTAACCTAACCTTAATTCACTAATATCGAAACAAATTGGACAGCATATGATATTTGTAAAAGTTTTATTATTTTCCTATAAGGTGATATACCTACAATATGGACCACCTTACAGTTAATTTTTGTTGATATAGATATACACAGGTTTAGATGGTAATCAACCTCACAATCCAAAGATTTACCACTTACATACTTCTGATGCCAGCCAATAATATGAATAAAATTATTTAATTCCCACTCACAATTTTTATTGTTGCACAAACAAATGAGAAACAGGTGGTCTTTAAATCCACTGTTTTATAATATTAGTTTTACTGAACGGACACAATAGCCACAGACAGAGCAAAGAGAGCATTCTTGCATAAATGATTATAATTAGTTAAACTGATTAAAAGCAAACAATAGAAAAACAAGTTAACAAGCTCAAATGACATTTACAGAAGAAACATCGAAACAGAAAATAACTACATAGGTATCTATTCTATTGTATTACAAGGAAATAATTACTATTGTTTTTTTTTTGCCATTATGTGATCTGCTTAAAGAAAAAAAAATGCGCAACTGGGCACGAACTTGCTCTTGTAGAAAACAGTTTCTAAAAAAATCCTTATTCTTAAATAATTTTTTGGAAACGTTTTTCCAAAAAAAGTAAGAAACCAAGTTTCTTAAAAATACGCTACAGCTTTCAAAATATTGAATTAACAAAAACAGTTTTACAATAATTATATAACATGTTATTTTAAATTGCTATAGTTCAATATTTCAGTATGATTTTTTAAAACCGCTTTAGCCGATACGAGAAAATCAAATTCTTAATTTACGAATTGAATTAGATTAAACTCACAAGCTAATTTTGGCTTGTGAATTTAAAAATATTTAGTTCACAAGCTCTCATGTTTTTTCGAACAAGATGAGTCTTGTATCTATTGTGTTGTGTATACCTATATATATTAATTTCGTGTACAAACTGTCTTATGGGCATAACACCTAGGACAGTTTGTTTATCATTGATTTGATATGGGCCTACACTGCACAGTTGAACTTAGGTACGTCAAAGTCGATTTTTTGTGTTTTGTTTTTCAGAATGGTAAGTGATTTTTGTGTTGTCTATTCAAATGTTCGTGGGCTTAGGAAGAATTTCTTTTCTGTGTACGCCCATACTGTGCAATACAGGCCAGCTGTTTTGGCATTAAGTGAAACCCAGGTTGGACAGAATACTGATTTATCAGAATTTTGTTTGGTTGGATATAACTTAGTGCCATTACTTTTTTCCCACCATGGTCTTGTCGTTTATGTTAGAAATGATATTGCTTGCCAGAGCCTTCCCCAATATGGGCATTGTTCTAATACGAACTTTAATTTCCTGTGGCTCAAATTCACTGTCCGCAAGCATATCATTCATTACTGTTTTATTTACAGGAGTCCGAATCTTGACAGCATGTCTACTTGTGATGAGTTAGATGTTCTGTCAGATTCAATTTCCCGAATTGTTTCCCATTGTCCTCACACTGAAGTCGTGATTACGGGCGACTTCAATGTACACAATTCAAGTTGGCTCCGCTATTCTGGCCAGACAACACTCGAAGGAAGGTATACCGAGATCTTTGCTGAGTATAACCATCTTACTCAGCTTGTCGATGAGCCTACCCGTATACCGGATGTTGATGGGCATTCCGCCCATACTCTTGACTTGTTCCTTACTTCCCACCCTGATAAATATACTATTAAAGTAACTTCTCCATTTGGCACCTCGGACCATTGTGTCATTTCAGCTAATTTCTCGATCTCCAATCATCCAGTTAAAGAAAAAATTCCCACTAGGACCGTTTGGCAATACGAGAAAGCCAACTGGGACGGTCTGAATAATTTCTTTCGCAACTTTAACTGGTCATTATGCTTCCTCGATAATGACATTGATGCCAGTGCTGAAATGATTACAGAAGTGATTTTTCTTGGAATGAGAACTTTTGTCCCTCACAGAACAAAATGTATCAAACCAAAAGAAAAGTCTTGGTTTACCGAAGAGTGTAAAGAAGCTATCAGGCTGAAAGAAGTAAGCTTCCGATCCTATAAAGCCAACCCATCTGAGGAAAATCGGAAGAAACATAAACAAGTTAGGAACTCGTGCAACTCCGTTATACACAAAACGAAATTTTTACATGACCAGAAATTACGGCAAAAAATTCTGCAATGTCCCAAAGGCAGTAAAAACTTCTGGTCATTTGTAAAAAACGTCAAGAACTCAACGTCATCATCAGTTCCAACGCTCATCGTCGACAATAATCCAATTGTCAGCTCTTCAGAGAAGGCGAATATGCTCGCAGCTCATTTTGCTGCAAGTTCTACGTTGCCTGCAAGCAACAATGTCCCTCCTGTACTTGAGAACGTTAATTTTTCTATGGGACAGGTATTTTTCCGCACTCGTACAGTAGCAAGAGTTCTTCAAGATCTTGATATACACAAATCCGCTGGCCCGGATGGTATACCCCCTATACTTCTGAAGAGTTGTTCTTCATCACTGGCAAAACCATTGCGTAAGCTTTTCCATAGCTCCTATCGTTCAGGTATCTTTCCTAGTAAATGGAAAACAGCATTTGTCCAGCCCGTCCCTAAAAAAGGTGATTCCTCCTCCCCCTCCTCCTACCGACCAATTGCACTTACGTCCCTTCTTTCCAAGGTCATGGAAACGCTGATAAATCGTCAGCTCAAGAAATATCTCGAAGATCGGAAGCTTTTAAATGACCGGCAATACGGCTTTCGTAGCAATCGTTCCACTGGTGACCTGATGGCATATCTCACCGAACAGTGGAACAAATCTGTGCATCGCTTTGGCGAAAGCAAGATTATTGCGCTTGATATTTCAAAGGCATTTGATAGAGTTTGGCATGAAGCTCTTTTATCGAAAATGCGTGCATTTGGTATCGATGATACTCTTATTCGTTGGATTAGAAGCTATCTTCTGGACCGTTCAATACAAGTTGTATTAGACGGTTTCAAGTCTGATCTCCACAAAATAAATGCTGGTGTGCCCCAGGGCTCCGTTCTGTCTCCGGCTCTCTTTCTCATTTTTATAAATGATCTCTTGTCTGTGACTTCTAATCCATTAAATTGTTTTGCTGAAACCCTCAGCTTTTCATATACGTTTGATAATTCACGGCCTTCGCTTTCGGACGTGTTATTACAACGAAACCTTATGATAAGCTCATTAAACTCCGATTTAAACAGCATTGTGAATTGGGGTATCAGAAATCGTGTGGAGTTTAATGCGTCGAAAACTCAATGCTGTCTTTTGTCGTTAAAGTTAAACATACCCCCTATGCCATTATCCATGAATGGTACTTGCATCGAGGAGGCCGAAAAGCTTTCAGTACTCGGTATGTGTATCAGTGACAACCTTCGTTGGAATGATCATATACTTGAGATTGCTAAGAATGCTGCAAGATGCTTAGGCTTTCTCAATAGATGCAAGAAGTTTTTCACCCCTTCTGATCTGGCTACAATTTACAAGGCGTTTATACGCCCTAAACTCGAGTATAATTCCCATCTCTGGGCAGGTGCTTCTCAAACTTTTCTTCACCTGCTCGACAGAGTTCAGAAAAAGGCGTTAAAATTGATAGGAGAGAGAAACATTGAGGAAACATTTCCATCACTCGAACATCGTCGAAATGTTTCTTGTCTTTCTTTATTTTACAGGTTCTTTTATAAAAAATGTTCACTTGAGGTAGCCAGCTGCGTTCCACCCCTTAAACATTTCTCCCGTAACACTCGTCTTGCTAGGAACGCTCATCAGTTTACAATTGAGCCCAATTTCGGTCGTACCGTGAAATATAGAGATTCTTTCTTTAGCCGTACAACACGAATGTGGAATGAATTGCCTGGCACAATTTTTCCTTGCCATTTTGATCTGCAGACATTCAAGATCAATGTTCATCGACACCTCCTTTCCCTTCCTCCCTAAATTCCTATCGCTCGCGCTGTGACTTATCATTAAAAGGGCTATAACAAACCCCTTGAGCGCGTGTGCATTATAAAAAAAAAAAAAAAAAAAAAAATCTGCTAATAATGAATTTTTAAGAAACCCTTTTTTACCTTTATATTATACCCTAAACATTATTAGCAAAAACAAGACATATCTTGTTTAAAAAAACATGAGAACTTGTGAATTAAATATTTTTTTCAATTCACTAGCCAAAAAGAGCTTGTGAATTAAATCCAATTCAATTCATAAATTAATAGGAGCTTGTGAATTAAATATTTTAAATCATAATTAAAAAAGAGCTTGTGGTTTAATGTTTTTTAATTTATAATCTCGCAACCCTGTCAAAAACCAAATTCGAAGCAAATCGGCCAACCCGTCTAGGATGTAATGTGACGATACAGACAGCCAGACAGAATATGCCTGACCTACTTTTACTTTTTTCGTGTTCTCTATCATCATATTGTCATGTTTGATTGTTATCTTACAACACCTATATACATGTACATTACGTATGTTTTACATATAATCGCAAGTAAAAATACAATGAATGCAAGATGCAACCTAGAGATCTTTAGAACGTAGCAAAAATAAAATTATTAATTATTATAATTTTAATCAGCCAGAATGACAATTTTTTTAATTTGGTTTTTGAATGTCAGTCACACTCATTTGGGTTTTGCCAAAAATAATAAATTATTCTTTAAACAAGTTTTTGTTAAAATATTATGATCATAAAAAATTATTTAAAAATAAACTTGTTTTCTATTTAGTTTATTTTTAATCTTTATGTTTTGTTAATTGCTTATTCCTTGTTGTTTTGAAAATAATATAAAAAATCCAATTGTTGTTTTGATTATTCTTAGTAATAATATGACTACGTCATATAAAAACCGAAATCCACTCATTATATGCTACATTCAATGACCCAACTTTTTAAAAATATTTCGATTTTTGATCATTGAGATTTTCATATAAACTGTCAAAAAATATGAAGTTCATTTAAGTGACTGCCTATGATAGAGTCTGCCGAATTAAAACTGTTTTCCTTTCCATGATAGTACTATAGAAATGAATACACAATGCTGCACTACCACTTGAAAACTGGGTCTGAACCTGAATAACCAGAGGAATACAAAGTACTAACAGCAGCATTTCAGCATTGCATATTATACAGAACTTTGATGTTTGTGAAATTTTCTAAAGTAAACATGGTGAACCCCATACCATACAGATTCTTAAGCCTAGTACGCTGCTGATTTGAAACGAAAAATCCCATACAAAAATGACACAACGAAATCATAAACGAAATTATCCGTTCTACTTTACGTTTTGTGGGATATGATGATTATTCACCATGAAATTACTATGAAAATGTATATAGGATGGTGCTAGGTGGGGTTCAGTAGGCTTCCAGCCGCGGTCAGCGTAAAAAGGCACTGCCTTGTTGATAGGGGTTGGAATATTTTTCACAGCATTAAGGTATCTCGAGACGTCGAATTGATGATTGATTGAATTCATACATACTAGGTACTTGGTACTTCTTTTGGTGGCTAGTGAAGTTTTAAGACTATATAGGCTTCTGGCATTTTCTAGCTGGGAAGAGTCCATTCCTGACTGGTCTACTGAAGCAAACAATTTGCAGATGTGCGTTTCGACCCTTTGAAGAACTATATTCAATGCAATACACATGGTATATGTCTTTAATTGTCATTATCAAAGAGAAGGTTCTCTTCATCGGGGATGGGTAAAAAAAAAGTGTCTCACTGTTTCGACCTCTCCCCTACCTTGATGCGACACAAAACAAGTGAAGATTCTATTATACAACGTTGATTTTAAGTCACATTTATAGAATATTAAGTCACATTTTTTCCCTCAGTGTAAGGTGGGGCTTTTATGCGTTACAGCTGTTTACTGAACGTTTTATCTATTGTAAGGTCATATGAAAAGTTTGACGTCTGTTTTAATTTTTTATCAAACCGAAAATCGGTTTTAACGCTAATGCGAGATAAAATTTATGACTCAATATTTTTACAGACCAGAAATCGACCCCCGTTTCTTCGGAGGAGGAACAAAAGCGACAGCGTATGATATAAGCTCATATAGGATAGGAATTTACTATCTTGATTGCATTGTAAAATTGGGAATTATATAAATCGCGTGGCATTGAAAACCAATGTGCATCGATCACCAGATAATTTTTTAAAATTACTTTTTATAAAGATTCAAGCCACAATCTTAATACATACAGAAAATAAAATTGGATAGATATGTAGATATACAGGGTGAGTCATGAGCAATGCGACAAAATGCTAGGGCGTGTAGGTTGCGTTGAGACAAGAAAAAAATCGTATGGGAGGGGGGGTCTATTCTCCTCCGTTTAGCCGGGAGGGGCAATTTTCAAAAAAACTGACTTAAAATGGGAAAAAAATTATTTAAAATCAACGGCTTCATTCACAATGCTGTGCGATACGTTTTTGAAAAGCCAATAACTTTTTCTTTCATTCTGTGTTTAAATAAATCTATTTTAAGAAATAGTTTTTGAAATATTAATTTTCAAAGTCAAAATTTTGAAAAAAAAAATTGAAAAAAAATTTCAAATTCATTTTTTTCAAAATTTTACGTAATTAAGTGCTAATTTTAATTTCAAAATTCAATGCTGTTATTAATTTTAAGTCTAAATAAGAAAACCGGATGCAAAAATTTTATGTCGTTCTCAAGAAATTAAAAAAAAACCAAAACCACCTTTTTCTAAGAAAAACATTTATTTTTATTGTAACGAAGCAATTTAAGAAGCATTAATCTTATTTTTTTTAGTTTTTTTTATTCCTTTTATTTTTACTATGTTTTTTTACTGGAAGTACTTATAAAAAATTCTCGATATGATCTCCATTGTTTAGAAGGCATAGATTATATCTCCTTGTAATGGCTTCACATAAGTTTATGCTTGACAAATTTTCCTGCAATTTGACTCCAGCGACTTCAATTCGTTCCTTCAGTTGTTCCAATGATACTATTTCCACTTCGTAACATAATTCTTCATAAATCCCCATGCATAGAAATCTAGGGGAGTTAAATCTGGTGACCTAGGCGGCCATTCCGTGGGGCCCCTTCTTCCGATCCAACGGTCACTAAAATGATCATCCAGCCAGTTTCTCACCTGTAAGCTGTAGTGTGCTGTGTAAATTTAAATTTTCCGCCCGAAGTACTCGACATGCTCTAGATTGGGACACTCCAAGCATAGTGGATATCCTTCTTGTACTGACGGAGGGATTATTTCGGACTAAATCCAGAATTCTTTCATCTAAGATTCTTGACTCATCAGAAACTGGCCTTTCGCTTCTTCGATGCTCCAGCACTCCATGATCTCTTAGACGTCGGTGGATTCTTGGAAACGTGCTATGATGGGGACACCTCCTATCGGGATATCTTTCAGCGTACAGTCTTTCGGCTTCACGACTTCGACCATTAGCTAAACCGTAGCAGAAATGCATGTCCGTTAATTCTTCTCGGGTGTATGAGCTTGACATCGTTACGTGTTAATGAGTTAATATTCAAATTTGAAATAATTACTAAGCAAAACTGCAATGCCTTTTATTTATCTTGCGTTGCAATTTTCTTTTTTTTTCATTAAAAAAAATGCGGTTTTATTGTCCCTATTGTCCCCATAACAGGTAGAACCCATGGGCTGCGGGCAGGCCAAGGCAAAAATATTGACAGGTCAGTTTTCAGAAGTTATCAATGAAAATAATATTAATCCAGGGTTATTCCAATACTATTTAATTTAATTACGTTCTCATAAAACTCCAATTAAAAAAAAAAGTAAAAAACTAAGATTAATGCTAAATAAATAAATAAATTGCTTCGTTACAATAAAAATAAATGTTTTTCTTAGAAAAAGGTGGTTTTGGTTTTTTTTTAATTTCTTGAGAACGACATAAAATTTTTGCATCCGGTTTTCTTATTTAGACTTAAAATTAATAACAGCATTGAATTTTGAAATTAAAATTAGCACTTAATTACGTAAAATTTTGAAAAAAATGAATTTGAAATTTTTTTTTCAATTTTTTTTCTTCAAAATTTTGACTTTGAAAATTAATATTTCAAAAACTATTTCTTAGAATAGATTTATTTCAACACAGAATGAAAGAAAAAGTTATTGGCTTTTCAAAAACGTATCGCACAGCATTGTGAATGAAGCCGTTGATTTTAAATATTTTTTTTCCCATTTTAAGTCAGTTTTTTCGAAAATTGCCCCTCCCGGCTAAACGGAGGGGAATAGACCCCCCCTCCCATACGATTTTTTTCTTGTCTCAACGCAACCTACACGCCCTAGCATTTTGTCGCATTGCTCATGACTCACCCTGTATATATATATAAGTTGAACAAAAAGGAATCAATATCGTTATACATAGGTATAGAGCGGTATTTAAACAAATCAATTTTTTTTAATATCTAATTTAAAAAAAGGAAGTTTTTCTACTAAATTTGAAGAACCCCAATTTTATGTGGTTAAAAGTTCGCATTTAATGTGCAAATATTATAAAAATTTACAAATATTGAATTTAATAAATTTTTTTGAAGAATTAATTTAAATTTAAATTAAGCATTTTGGAAAAATATTGGTATTTAGATTTGATCAAGTCGTAAGTAAAAAAACCAAACCTATCAAATTTGAAGAAAATCACCCGTTTAAGCTGCAAGTAAAGATACAGATCTGACGATACAGACAGACATACATATAGACAGACAAACAAATAGAATTACCAGACCTTCTTTTCGCATCTTCGTAATCATCGTGTATAGATACCGTCATGCTTGATTATTATCTTATCGACTATTTATTGGCTTTGGGTGCTTGTCATGAACCGTTTTTGATTTTCGCAAAAAAAAAAAAAATTAAAACCACAAATGGGTTGCATGAGATATGTTCTCGAAGAATTAAATATTTAAATATATATGTACAAAAATGGAGAAATACGAAAAAATTCTTATAGAATTTTATTAAAAGTGATATTTACATACACATATTTCAATAAATCAAACAAAAATTAATAAGCATTTTTTTTTATTAAAATATAAAGAACATTTTTTATAATATTTTTTTTTTATAGATATTTTTAACAAAAGAGAACAAAAATAGTTTCTTCCAAAGTTGGAACTAGTTTATTAATAATTGCAAAAGTTTTTATATAAACAGTGGTTTTCAAAAACTCCGCAATTAATCAAATATTTAGAAAATTATACCTAAATAAGCTACATACATAATGTATGTTCATATTTCATTTAAAAAACTTAGGAAGGAAAACTTGAATATAAAATTTGGTGGAAATCGTTTATAACCATTCGATGATATAAAATTAAAAAAATAAACATTTATGTATGTATGTATCTGAAGCACCGTTACCTACTGAAAATTTTGAGTTTCCATTAATGCATTTAGACCCGTTTGCTGAAACGAAACTTAAGCATTTGTGTTCTACATAAATCCTTAAGTGACAGTTTATCCAAAGGAAAAAGTACTATTTAAGGATGTAGAACATATATGTACATATGTAGATGCTTAAGTATCGTTTCAGCAAATGGCTCTTACGTATCTACCTATTATGTACATATGTATGTACATATGTACCATTATTTTAAAACATATAGAATGTCATCTTAAATATGACTATTAATTTTACAATGCAAAGGTAAGTTTCATATTTATAATCACAAAAATCTCCAAAGGTGCAGTGCTTTGTTTTTGAGAAACCAGCATGAACCAATTTACCAGCACAAAAGCGGAAATTATTTAAAAAAAAAAAAAACGATAAAAACTACATAATGTATGTATGTACATATATCAAAAATATTTTTGAAAACTTCAAATTACTGTTTTAGTTTGGCCTCAAATTTCAAATTTTGACATACAAATATCCTGTCAATAGATTTTTTTTGAATCTAAATCTTTAAAGTGTTTTTTAGAAAATTACACTTACTAAAATGGATGTGTTGCATATATTGTTATTAGGTAATAGATATATTTATGGTGCTAATTAAAAAAAAAATATCTACAGGATGTGACATGGGTAGGAACCAACGTAAGTAAGAAGTTTGTTTGTTAGTTTAATTTTTTTTAACTGGATTTTCATTCGATTTTCTTAAATTATTTATTGAAAATAAAAATTATATATAAATATCAAAACTGTAGATCTTGCGATATTTATCTTGTAAAATGCGTTTTATTGTTGAAATAAAAAAAATAAACGCAGGTATGTATAGGTATTAGATAATGTAAATATAAATTTGCTTACAAATTAAATAATCTCCAGTTGGTAATTTGTAATCCATTATTTTAGCAGCTTCCTCTATTATTGTTTGTTTTTCAGACTATTTTTACCACCACACTTATATAAATATTTATTTAAGTATAAGTAGATACTTATTACTAGCACTTGCACCGATCGCAATTATTATACAAATATTTTCTTAGAAGACAAAAAAATCACTATCAGACACTTGCCAGTGCTGCACTTCACTCAAAATCTTTTGTTTTAGATACTCATTGTACGTAATATGCAATTGCACTTGACTTGACTTGACAGACACAATCTTTTATACAAAAATGACTTGGTATAGCGACCAATTTGTACCTTGAGAACAAGATACACATCGACATCACATTTTAAATCAGAAAATATCTCGCGATTTATGTAAACATAACCGACAGTCTGGTTGATTAAACAATTTCTTGTTGTATATTAATTTAAATAAACATCTTTTAGCCACCTAGATGATACAGAATTCATTATTTTAAATAGATCAAGAAACTTAGCCAAGAAAAATTGTATCTCTTATTAAAGATCCTAAAACTTCAAACGACGAGATTTAACTTATAAAATTTACGGCACTGAGATGAAATATAGGCCAAAAAAAATGTCTTAAAACCTAAGTTTTTGACCAGAAGTTTTCAACCTCTCGCACGAGAGTTACACGAAGCACTAAAACTGACAAGAAGATACTGAACTTAGCTTCTATCAATATTATTGTTTCTGCCGTGATGTTCATTCAACGAGATGGTAAACATTGCTCACTCGTTATTGCACAAGGCCTCTTGTATTTAGCTATCTTTCGGTATCGTAGAAAATTGGAAATGGAGTGGAACGTATCTTTGTATCAGCATTTTGGAGACTTATTTTGCGAGTGCGCACTATGAATAAGAGAAAGATACGTTTTAGTATTTTATGAATGAAATATTATTTTGCCGGTTTTTTTACGCAATTAGTTCTTTTCAAAATGTTGGAAAAATAGATGATGTAGGTCAGGAGGTTATTTTCAAAATCGCATGAAGAGGGAACATTTTAATGGCGGTATGTGGAAGAAACTATGGTGACTTACGACTGTGTGCATGCATAAGACGGTCACCTTCAAATCTTTCTTTACTTGACCTTGTAATTTTTTGTTGTTGTCAAGGGTAAAACTATTTAAACTTAAAATTACCCTTTTAATGAATAATTATATATTAAAATACAGCAAAGTCTTACATGAGTGAACATTTACAGTTCTAGTATCATTGACTAATTTATTTTCTTAACCATGAAAAGTTCTTTGTCATGAGAATAGAATATATGAAACGTTTGCAGTAGAGTGTTAACCTACCCTGTATCGTAAACCTCATTTTCGGGTATAATCTAAAAAAGACTTTCTACATTTTGCAGCAAAAGGTAAGTTACCTTCGTGAAAGTAATCGAGATTATAATAAAGTCATAAAAGAAAAATAACATTAATAGTTGAATATGAATATATTATTCAAAAACGGTCGCCGACATTGAAGGTGAGTTTTGCTTTTTCTCAAAACGAACTGTGACGGTCAGTATGTTTGCGCCGAAATTCAAGATAGTCGCAAACTATTAACGGATTAAAAAATAGTCCCAAATATAACGGGATCTTAAATCTGATTTCGTCAAAATCGGTGTAGCCGTTCACGAGAAAGTTGGTAGCTATAAAAAAATGGTTATATGGAGAGGTAACGAATCACTCATATGAAAATGTTTCCCAACATCTTTAGCTTTTATTTCGAGAAATATGAGATTTTCATTTGCAGTTAGTAGGTACTGTTTTAGGAGAATCGGTTCAACCGACAGAATTTCCGGACCCGGTTTTATCTTCTATATCCTATAGTAATGTCACGTTTGAATGTACTCTTAATTTCTTTTGAACTAAACTAAACTAACCGACAAAAAACACAATTCATAGGCCAAAGTTTACATAACAAGAAAATAAAATAAATAATGATACGAATTCTATACACTAATATAAAAATTAATTTAAAAAGTTTTTTTTTATTTTTATATTAAAAAATATTCAACCAAGTAGAATCTTAGCATCAGTTTATTTTAAGTGGCGACTTTTCTGAATACTTATTCAAAATTAAAGCGTTTAGCGGCCTATAGTTCAAGAAAATAAAGGGCACGAATGGGTCGCACAAACTTGCTCTTGTGGCAAGTTACCTGAGGGTTTAAAGTACAAACGGAATATACGAAACAATTTTTTTTTTCAAAGTTTGAAAACCATATCTTAAAAATATTTAAACCAAAATTTTCTTTACTAAATGTGAGTTCAAGAAAAAAAAAAATTAAAATCGTTGGACAGGTTTTTTGAAAAAATTGATTTTTTAAAAACATTTTTTCGAAAACTTTTTTCCAAAAAAAGTCAGTATGCAGGTTTATTAAACTTAATTTATTGTCAACTTTTTCTTGAAATATTGAACAGTTTTTTTAAAAATTATTTAAAACTTAACAAAAACACTTTTGAAAAATTATTCTATGCCATATTACTTAATATAGCTAGGGCAATTTCAGTATTGAGTTTCGTTCAAATCGCTTCAGCCTTTATCGAGATAGTCAAAATTTAAAAATACCGTTATATGGCAGGGACAGTTAAGCGAATTTTCTTGAATGTTTGGTTTTCACTATTTTATAGACCTTCTACATTTTATTATAAATGTGAAATATGATTGAAATCGTTAGAGCCGTTTTCGAGAAAAATAAATTTTTCGATAATCGTTATATGGCAGGTACCGTTATTTTTAGACTTGGAGTGACCTACAAAAAAAAATCTGGGCTTATTACCCTAAAAACCATACCTACCAAATTGGAAGTAAATCGGCCCACCCGTTTTGCGTAATGACTAGTTGCTTTTTGCTGGACGTCATCTGACGAGCCCATCACAAGTTAGCACACTGCGAAACGCAATGTTTTCTTAGACTATAGTACATACATAACTCTCGTATCTGTACTGTTTTTCAAAACCTGCGTAAAACTGCGTACTGTTTTTTTTTTTTTTTTCAAAAATACTGCTTTTATTTTGAGATATACAGAACTTCAAATCAGCAGTTTTTTAAGCTTGCAAGCAAACGTGAATGACAGTGGGATATTTCCATCTTTACATTGTTAATCTCCGAGTAGGAAATTTGCTCCTCAATGAAAAATTTCTTGGTGAAATTTATACCACTTTTATATATGAGATGAAGTTCTCTGATTTCACTCATTAAAAGTAATGCAAACAGTCAGCGGTTCGTCATTGGCATCTAAAACTCAAAGGAATTCAATAATGAACGCAATAAATTTCATGTTTTAAGGAAATAAAATAAAAAAAATTTAAAAAAATGTACTGCGAAAAATACTGTTTTTTTTTTATCGACGTACTGCTATTTTCAATTTTTGAGGAAAAAGTACTGTTTTTCGTATAAAAAAACGAGCGTTATACATACATAATAGGAATACTTGTGACCTTGTCAGATTAAAATCAACCTGAATTTCAAACGAAACTGCAATTTTCTGTAAATGTAGGTATTTCTATCTATAATCTCCTCTGCATTATCTTAATTGAATGACTGTTAACATTTCAGTTTACGCTCAAGAAAAGCCATCAATACCTTTTTGTAATATTAATACTCCACCAGGGTTTAGTTTTCTTCCACTTATCTTAATCGTAACCCTTTTTAATGAAGATTGATCTTTTACAATTGAAAAAGCAATAAGACGTGACGAGTTTGCTGTTTAAGTTTGCTGATATCAGAATAATATTTTTGTTTTACGAAACAAATGTGTGGTTAGTTAAACAATGATTGCTTTACAGAGTAAGGTAATTTAATTTTCTATTTGATTAACAGAATTTTAATGCACTTAAGATGAAATCTTAAGCTTTCAGAAAACACACTCAAACGAACTCGAATTTAATGAAAATGAAAGTATAGCTACCTACCCTTGAGATTTGTTTTATATTTATTTTGTCTGACGTCTTGCGATTGCCATCCACCAGAATCCTCCTTTCGATTAGTGAATTTAGTTGTATTGTCTTGCTTGACAATAGAAACATGAAAAACAGGCAAACAGAAACCAACTTACTATAGAGTACTAAAATAAATCTTATCTTAAGAAATACTTGTTCAGTAGATAAAGTGTATTTCCTATATATATTATAAAATAATGTCGTGTGTTTTTTATTTCAACTTTTTTTTGTTATGTTAGTTAAATGTTTGATTTTGAAGGGAAATCTATAGAATTCAACAGAACACAACATACATTTTGTATTAAGTATAATATTACTCTAAATTATATTTGCATTGTTCACTTAAAGTTCAGCACAAAGTTTTCTTTTCGTTTTCAATTAAAAACTTTTGGTTTGAAAGTAAAGTAAACTTAAAAGGAAGAGGTTAATTGCGGTAAACATGTTCTTAAAGATGTTTGAAAACTTCAACATTTTGGTTTGCCATGCAACATGAAACCAAAATGTGAGAACGTTATACAAAAAACATACAATTTAATGAAACAAATCTTAAAGTGAATTCGACATCAACGTACCCTGAGATACTTTAATAACTGGAATGAATTTATGTAAAGGGCTAACCATAATGGAAATAACTTTTGCTTAAATCCAAGAATCACTTATAAGAGCATACAGATATCATATTTAATTGCCAAGGTTTCTTTTTATTTCTAACGAGATTTCTAACTCATTTTTTGTAACAAGTTTTATAACTTAATTTATTATACCTTAAAACTTAATTCGATAAAAATGCGTCCACGAGTTTTTAAAATAATGAATTCACAAAAACAGGTTTTTAAAACACCCAAGTTTGGTTTGACATAATTAATACACATAAAATAAAATGTTATAATATTTATTTATTATAACATATTTTATATTTATAAATTGATTGAAGTCATTGAGCTTGCGAATCTCTCTTTTAACAAAATGTCGAAATTAAATAAATTACATTTGCTTACCAAAATTTATGTAAATTAATAACCTAACCACAAAAAAGAACAAAATAAAGGTTATAGATATTTTATTAGGTTATACAGGGTGATCGGTTAAGATGCACCAAAAAGCTAGGGCGAGAAGCTTAATTTAAGGTTCAAACTCAAAATTTTGAAAAAAAAAAAATTTCCAAAATTTTACTTTAATATTCATTAAATTACATAAAAGTTCAGTCAGATAAGAACTACAAAAATGGATGTTTTTAGAAGTGGTGGTTTTTTATTATTTTTAATTTTCTGTTTTTGATTAAAAACTAATAATAGCATTGAATTTTGAAAATAAAAATTACACTTAATTACATAAATTTTGAAAAAAAAACTTGTGAACCTAACATTTATTTTTTAATTTATTTTTCCAAATTTTGAGTTTGAAAATTCAATTTGCAAAAACTATTCACTAAAACAACTTTATTAAAAAATATAAATACGATTTTTTGGTGCATCCTGTATATACATAAATATAAATACATTATATTACCGTTGAAAATTTTTCCCATGATAATACAATTTTGGTATCGACCTTAAATGAAAAGTTAAGCGGCTGTTTTCATCCCACTTCTCCCACTGGGTTCATGGTTATGGGTTTACCAACTTCGTTGAAAAAATCCACATCAATTAGTGGCCCAGAGAAGTGGAAAAAGATAATTAGGGATGATAGGAGCTAAATTTTTATCTAAAGAGCAAACAGTAGTTACGCGAGTGTATAATAATGGTATAAATACCATACTTATAATGTAATTCAAAGAACAAACAAGGATGTAAGCTGTGATGTTTAAGTATAAAGTCATGAAACAATGTTTGGTAAATTGCTATTTATATGGTCAGAGAACATAAAAAAAAATAAGTTCAAAATAATTATTATTTAGAGATAATATGTATGTATCTTCCTCATCCTTTGTCATATATAATATAAAACTGCATACTGTATATGCATAATGCATTGTTCTTAAAATTGATGATTTGGAAATCAATATAGGGCAATTGCAATTAAATTAATTATTTCGACGACGAGGTATTTATATTAGCAAACGTCGATTTTGAAAATTTAATTTTCTCATTCGATGTCTATGCAATAAATTCTGATGAAATTTTTAGAAATACTGCGATTTTCAAAATTTATTTGATTTTCGGTTCGCGTTTTTAAGGTCTACAAATAAGAAAAAAATCACAAAATTCACTGGATTTTGATTATCAGAACCAAATTTTACCGTCATTCATTTTGTAGCGTTCACAGAGTGTTAACGGTCGATTGTGTTTGTAGTGACAAAAACATTAATTTTTAACTTATGTTTTGCAACTTTGATTTTGAAAACTTTGCTGTTGGAAATGTATTTTTTTTAATAAACCTGCTACCAAAGAATACATTTTCAACAAAAAAAAAAAACAACCATCTAATTCTTTTTAATATATAGATATAAATTAATTAATTTTTATATATAGATATACATACATATAGAATTATAGATAAATCACTTAGTTCTTTGCAATTTTTCCTGAATCATTTGCAAACTCAATCCTTTAGTTTCAATCATAACAAATTGTACAAAAATTACTGCCAATACAGTAAACCCGCTAAATATCCAGAACGCATAATATGCCCCCAATGCATTTAGTTCAGGAAACCAGCGTGTTATCACGAACATTGATAACCAATTAGTGGCGCAAGCTAATGATAAAGCAGTAGGTTTTATGTTCGAAGGAAACATTTCTCCCAAAACTGCCCATGGTATGGGTCCAAATCCAAATCCAAAGAAAATCATATTCACAATCAAAGCGGGTACAGGAAGCCAAAGAATTCCCGAGGCGTTTTTGAAAGCTTGAATATAGAAAAACGTTCCCAACGCCACAAATGAGACGCACATTCCAGTCGCTGAAATTAGTAGAAGCAACTTGCGACCAGCACGTTCGACGATTAATGGAGTAAGAATAGAAGGAATTAGCTGACATACTCCCAGAATGATGGTGGCAACAGCTGGATCCAATTCTGTTCCAGCTGTGATAAAAATTGTTTCGCTATTATAAGTTACTGCAATGTTTCCGGACAGTTGTGACATTAACATGACTCCACATCCGATGAAAATAGATCTCCGATATACACTGTTACTAAAAATGTCGATTAATCTGCTCTTATTGCACATATCTGCGTCCACATCTGACTGTATTTTTTTCATTTCGTCTTCAACATCCCTGTCATCTTTTCCTCGTAAGAACTTTAAGGAATTTATCGCTTTTAATTTTTGTCCTTTAATTGCAAAATAGTATGGTGTTTCAGGCATAAAGCAAAATAGTACGAAAAATAGTATTGGTGGAACCAGGCAACACCATTGCAGTGCCATGTAACTAACAAACGGTCCGATTGTGTAAACGTATAAAACTCCACCTTTTTTTGTAAAGATAAACAATCAATATCGCAGTGTTGATAAGAATTTTTAAAACCGACTTGACATACAAACCAAAAAAATCGATAACAAAGAACCCAAGGCACCTCTAGTGTCATCAGTAGCTATTTCACCAGCATACATTGGAACCACAGCAGCCCCGATTCCTCCTCCCCAACCCTTGAAGATATAATTAAATTTGGCATATTTAAAGATGAAGTTTTCATAAAATTATTCAATTACCTGGAGAAAACGTGCCACATACAAGAACCATATGTCAGTTGCAAATAATAGAATTATGTACGAAATAGTCAAGAATATTGAAGATATAAGAAGTGTCCTTTTCCGTCCGATGAAAGTGGCCAAGGGTCCCACAAATAAGCAGACTACGAATTTAATTGAAAAAGTTAAAAGTTTATTTAAACACATCATACAAGGAAAATTTATCCCACCTGTGATGCAAAATAATTTTAATTGTTGTAGATATGTGAATTATTTTCACATACCTTAATTGAAGAAATAATATATTATCTTAAACTGGAATAAATCATTAAAATTGATGGGATTTTTTTTTTTGAGAAAAATAGAATTAAATTTTTTTTTAGAAAATACTTGAAACAAAATTGTTTAAAGGGCTTATTAACTTTTTGAAATTTACGAATATAAAATTTCAACAAAATCGGTGGAGCCGTTTGAAAGATAATCGGTATTAAAAAAGTATGGTTCTTATTTTTTACAAAAATATGGGTCTATGGGCTGAATGCATTTATTGAATAGTATTCTAACGAAAAAAGGACAGTGGCCGGTTTATTCGATGATATAATTATATATTTTTGTGGTGTATAAGGAAACAATTATAGCTATCATTGAAACTCATAATTGAAACACGAATAAGTGGAACGGTGGATTTTTTTTTGACAAATCGGTTATAGCAATCATTGAAAATGACCTTTCATTGAAAACATTACAAAACGAATTATTGCCAAAAAAAATTGTTCACAAAATACATCAACCAATGCAAAACAAAAAAAGTATTAACAATATTATTTTTAATAAACTTTTAAATAAAAAAACTTTTATTTTTCACCACCAGACACAACAAAACCAAACAAAAGAAAACAAACAATGATTTGAGGTTAGAGTTGATCATTGAAATTCATCATTGAGATCAACTGAGATCAGTGGAAAAATCGAACACCATCAGTGGAAGGATTGTGTTCCACTTTATGGAACTAAAGTCAGCTGTTCATTGAAACCGATTTTCATTATTGAAAACACAAAACTGTTTATATTTTACGAATCAAGCTCAAATTGCGTTATTTTTTTTTATCAAAAAATTCTATAATTCATAAGCTTTATTTTAATACCAATTAGAACATTTGTTGAATAATTTGCCTAAAAAATGAAATAGAAAATTTCAGTAGCTATAATAACTGGTCTCTAAGCCTGGGTTTATTATGGGAGTAATTGTAAGCAGGACCACTGAATTTCGATGAAGGCAGCGCATATTAGCAAATATACAAATTGTTGCTGAAATTGTAGGTCTCGCGAGCCAGTGATGGGCATGTTTTTTTATTTATTTATTTATCTACTTGAGAATGCTTAACACAGAGTTACGTCTCAGACGTCACCCAAAAACCTAAACCCGTTATTCCCCAAACTCCCCTTCGCCTAACGGCACTCAGAATAATGCATAACTGTTTCCCACGCCATTCTTGCTTACCTTGCAATCGGAAACACCCCTTGTTCCCTCCACCAATAAAAAACCTATGTACACAGCTTCATCATATTTCATTGAACCCAGACGAAATATGAATATTTCATAAACAACATAAAATTATGCAAACGTAATGCATTTAAGCATTTAACCTGAAGTATAATTCAAAGTAAAGATTGTATTGAGAATAAGTTCATTTTTAACTCTCTAACTGTGAGGTGCAGCCCAGCTGAAGACAGCGGCCTCCTTTTAGAATCTTATAATATAATAAGTGTATAATATAATAAATAATAAATAAAATATAAAAAAAAAAGAAAAGAAACAGTAAAAGTTTTTTTTTTATCACGGAACCGCAGGCTACATACGTGATTACAGTAAGATACAATATCTTATAATTTAGCATTAAGCTTATTTTAAAACAGAGCTAAAAATTTTATTCAATTAATTTTAATAGTTACAAGCAATACATATTACAAATTGAAATTCAAATTAATTCATAGAATTTGTGAAAAATATAACTTTAAGGCTTTACTTATGCTTGTAGTGTTCTGTAATACTTTAATATGACGTGGTAAGGAGTTCCACAGACGCACAGCATATACAACAAATTGTCGTTCAGAAGTTAGAAATGAATAATGGGGATGAATTAACTGATGAAACCTGTGCGAGGATGCTAATCGTATCCTTTCAAAGCAATAATTCGGTTGGCGAGTCAGCAAAATATCTGAAAGCAAAGTTAAGCTACGGAGTTGCATATAGTTTTCAAAAGACATATTTAGCGGGCGTGTAATGTAATTAGATAACCTGTCATATCTCCTTAATCCATAAATATATTGCACAATACTATTAAAGGCGATGTGCAGTTTTCTTTTGCTTACAGAGTGTAATTACAAAACATTTCGCATCCATAAGTTAAAATTGGTATTAAAAGAGTTTTCGCGATTAACAAGCGAATTTTACCTTCCCGTACTACATAGTAGGTATTTATTAATGGGTAAATACCGTGTTTTTACCAGGTATATACCCAAAAGAGGTAAATACCTACCATATGTCGGTTATATAAAATAATAAAGTGAGTAAGACTCAAAACATAATAAAAATCCAATAAGTGTTTAAAAAATATTTTAATTATAATTTACTTGAATGATTTATAACAATACTGAACCTTTAGAATATATTTGTTTACAACATACATAAGTCAAAAACCCCATAAAAGGTGTTTTTCTAACAAAGAAACATTTTCAACTTTTTCTGATTTCTAAAATTGCATTTTGGAAAAAATAGCAATTCCTAATGCAAACTTTTATAAAAATTCAATTTGAATAAAAAATTTTTTTTTTTTTTAAATTTTGATTCTCATATTTTATTTCTCAAAAACCATTCATTAAAACAACTTTACTGTATTAATTATAAATCAATTAATAGAATTCAATCTTTAAATACAAAGGGCAACTCGGGTCCCACACACTTTTTTACAAATTTAAAGTACCTACCAATGTACGTCAATTTGAAGTGGTGATAAGATTGCATAGTTGCATAAAAAAAACTAATTAAAAATAAAATTAAGTATTTTGCAAAATGTTGGTATTTAGATTTGATTAAGTCAGTTCCTTAATTTTGTTTTCGTTTATAACTCAGAAACCCTTGATCCTACAAAAAATTATATTTGAAAAAATACTAAAGCTGAACAAATAAAAAAAAACCGTGCGTAGTTTTTTCGTATCTTGAATAGTTTTTGAGATACAAGCAGTAGAAGATCGCTAATATGTTAACAAAAATTAGGTTTACCTATCGTAACTCAATTTTTTAATTTTTAATTTTTCTTGTTTTGTTTAGTCTCAACCTCTGAAACCTGATGATAATTTTTAATATAAATAAAGTATATTATTTAAAAATAGTATAAAGTAATTAAATAAAAAACATTCGTCATTTCTCAGCATGCTTTGCTAAAAACTGTACTTATTTGAGATGACATTCTCTCTTCAGGGGGAGAGTATTGGTTTTGATCATTGTTTTTGAATTTTTGTTCACATATTAGCTATTTTCTAAGACTTACATCTTAAAAACTATTGATAAAACTATAAATACATTTTTTGTAGTAAATTTTGTCAACTTCAATTTTTCACTTAATATTTTTTTTTTGTAGGATCAAAGAGTTCTGAGTTACTACAAACGAAATTGAAAGAAAATCCGTCCAACCATTTTTGTTGTAGCTCTAGGAGTAGACATCCGAACATCCGAACATTCGCATATCCGCACATCCGCCCATCCGCAGAGACATGGCATGACGAAACCTACCATACAGGGTGAGTCATGAGCAATGTGACAAAATGCTAGGGCGTGTAGGTTGCGTTGATACAAGAAAAAAATCGTATGGGAGGGGGGTCTATTCCCCTCCGTTTAGCCGGGAGGGGCAATTTTCGAAAAAACTGACTTAAAATGGGAAAAAAATTATTTAAAATCAACGGCTTCATTTACAATGCTGTGCGATACGTTTTTGAAAAGCCAATAACTTTTTCTTTCATTCTGTGTTTAAATAAATCTATTCTAAGAAATAGTTTTTGAAATATTAATTTTCAAAGTCAAAATTTTGAAAAAAAAAATTGAAAAAAAATTTAAAATTCATTTTTTTCAAAATTTTACGTAATTAAGTGCCAATTTTAATTTCAAAATTCAATGCTGTTATTAATTTTTAGTCAAAAACAGAAAACCGGATGCCAAAATGTATCTTAGTTTTTGAGAAAATAAGAAAAACTAGAAGTATTTTTTTCCAAGAAAAACACTTTTTTTTTGGTTTTCCAAATTTGACCTGCTCAGGTCAATTATTAATAAGGGAATTATTCCTTTCTTATTTTTCATTACATACCATCCGATTTTAATCAAATAATAAAAAAAAACGAATTAACTTTTTACTTATTTTACTAGTTTTACTTTTAATTTTTTTTTATTTCTCAAAAACTAAGATACATTTTGGCATCCGGTTTTCTGTTTTTGACTAAAAATTAATAACAGCATTGATTTTTGAAATTAAAATTAGCACTTAACTACGTAAAATTTTGAAAAAAACGAATTTGAAATTTTTTTTTCAATTTTTTTTTTCAAAATTTTGACTTTGAAAATTAATATTTCAAAAACTATTTCTTAGAATAGATTTATTTAAACACAGAATGAAAGAAAAAGTTATTACAAAAACGTATCGCACAGCATTGTAAATGAAGCCGTTGATTTTTAATAATTTTTTTTCCATTTTAAGTCAGTTTTTTCGAAAATTGCCCCTCCCGGCTAAACGGAGGGGAATAGACCCCCCCCTCCCATACGATTTTTTTCTTGTCTCAACGCAACCTACACGCCCTAGCATTTTGTCGCATTGCTCATGACTCACCCTGTATAATCATCGTGTTGATATGCTTGATAAAAATTCTTTTATCTTTTCACACGAAAACGAATAATTGCCCTATTGAGCAGGTAAGAAACTTTCTGTAAGAGGTTCCGTCAATACGGTAAGCAAACTTTTTTCTAACCACCAAAAAGCCAAAATTACCAATTTTGTCAAGAAAACGTTTGGAGCCGTTTTCGAGAAAAATAAGCTTTCTCATCAAGGTTATCTTTTATTTTAATTTAAAATGGAGATAGATCCTCCTGCCATATGATTTTTTACCTGTCTTAGGGCCAGTCTTTTCAGATCTGGTTATTTGTAACCATTGGTTATTTCAGTTTTTAACCATAGATTTTGTTTGTGTTTCTATGGCTACCAGCTAAAATAACAAATGGTTAAATTTAACCAGAGCTGAAAATATTGGCCCCTAACCAAATTTACTGAGATAATTTATTTCTTGTTCATGCTGCGAAGTCGTTATTTACCAATAATTAATGATTTATTATTATTTTCCATTGAATTATAATTATTCGATTAAAATATGACACATCGCGAATCTATACGACCAGTTGAGCTAGGCTTTGGAAGCAGCATAATCTTTAGACTATAATAATAATAATATTTTAACTATGTGTCTTTAAAACACATTGCTTTATTTAAATGCAACAAGTGTTGCACGAGACTAGTTAGAAATTGTCTTGTAATTGTCTTAGTCTTATCTCCAAGAGAGCCGTCGCCCGTCATGTTTATATAATAATGAATATTGTAAATATTGTTCCCGATAGTTTTCTTTTTTTTATAGTGTTATTTATTAATAATAATAAAAATCGGTTTTCGTTTCGTTTGTTCATCAGGAAGTAGACAAATTTATTCTAGTGACATAACAAGAATAGACAATGTACAACATTAAGATAGATAGATAAAAAGAAGATAGAAGATAGAACACGCCCATCATTGTCATCGTGTATTTTTATTTTTTTTTTATTTTTTCATAATATCAAAATTTTCTAATAAAAAGAATATTTTGAGATTCTCTCAGCATCGGCAAGAAAATAACACCCCTTTGTTTCTTGCTTAATATACTCGAATCGAAGCGTGATGATATATTGGGAATGGCCTTTACAAATTCTTACTCAATAAATTGTTAAACAGGTATACTTTGTAATTGAATACTTTTTGTTTGAAAACACAACATAATTTTTTTTTGTAGGGAAGAGTGACAAATTAAGCTTTCCCTTAAATTCGGTTCAATGAAAACTTGAATCTCATAATTTCTGTTTTGGACTTGATTCACATTTCACATTCAATAGTATCTATAAGTTAGGTAGGTATACATGAAATTTTGGCAAATTTTTAAATTGTCCAAGACTAAATCGCCTAGAACACATACTTATCTCTTCACCTAAAATATTAAGTAAAATGTCAAACTGCAGAAATTAGTTGGATGAATTGATAAATAAACCCTTGTATATAAAATCATTTATTCCGTGGTTTCCGTTCATGCTCTTGAATGGTGATAATTTTTGATATTTAAAAAAAACTTACTTGCTTAAATGTTACCTATTTTCTTGCGTTTAAAGGTGGTAGATTGGTTTACTTAGGTCCTTTAAGTTTTTCATATATTCGAATGCGAACCAGCTTCAAAAAAAATAATAAAACATTTCAAACAGACATTACAATAAGAGAGTGGGAAACTTAAGCATTGTTAACCTCGTGAGTCGTGTACGACTTCGTGGTACTTTTTTCCCTACTGATTTAAAACAATTTGAAAAGAAAATGTTTCCCTAGAAAATCTCAATTTTCAAACTTTCTTGCTTTAAGCAAAAACCAAATTAACTTTACTTTACTTGTGAATGCGTTTGCAAAACAAGTTTTTTATTAATGGGGGTAAAAACTTCCTCAAAATACCTCTTATCTCCCCTATATCTCTTAAAGGAGATTAACTAATATTATAACTTACCAGCAAATGACCCAATCGAGGTGACAGAACCAATCCAACCTTCTTCGGCGGGTGTAACTCCGACACTTAATGGACTATTTCCAGTTTTATTTCTTAATTTTGGCATCACAGGTGACGTCCATCCGACATATGTTCCCATTGAAAAGCTAAGGATGTTGGCTTAAAAAAGAAATGGATTAGTTTCATTTTTAAACAGATGGATTAATGAAACTGAAGAGAAAAATAAACTTATAGGTACCACATATTCCAATTAAAATTACACGATACTTTCCAAATATTGCATTGGTGTACATGGCGAAAATTATCAACTAAAGTTAACAGAATGTTCTTTATATTTAAAAAATAAAAAAAGGACCAATTAGTTTCGTTTAGATACTTCATTGGATTGCCAAGCAACGTCTAACACAAAACTATCTTTGTTGGAACTTATATGATAAGTATTGTCGTACCTATAATACAAACAAAGTATATACATTTTGTGATGAAGATGATATGTAATTAAGATTGTAGTGAGAAACTCACAACACAGAGTTAATTTGAAACGTGTAGTTGATAGTAGTTAATGATTAACCTATAACCAATTATAGTTATAGTAATGATACCTACCGTACCGTCTCTAGACTAAACTGTATATTTCTTAACAATTTATATAATAAACTGTCTATAATATGTGTTTAATTATCAGAGGTTAATAAACATTATGTGGATCAACAGTTTACATATACATAAATAGAACAACACAATAAGATCAAGTGTTCTACCGGGTTAATAAATTTACGTGCTCCAAAATTTAATTTCAATTCTCCCTGCCGGAGAACAGAATTCAACCATTTTTATTTTTCAATGTTTCTGCTCCTGTTTGGTTACGTCAGTGATGTTCGGTTCGAAATCCCGAATTACAAAATCTGGACACTGAAATTTGGAATTACAAATCCCGAATGATTTAGTACCTGTATACTTACTTTTGTATTGATAATCGATTGATTGATTTGTTGATCCGCTAAAATCCTAGTAGGTATGCAGCTGAAGTGAAACAAAATTTTCCGTCGTCTCCAAAAACACAGGCGAAATGTTAACGAAACGGTACCTGACAAATTTTCATGTAGAGTTACATAATTTGTAAAAAAAAATATTTTTTTCAAAACACACAAGAAACAAATTATTATCATTATTAATTATATATTAACAAATGCAAAAATTTCGAATAGTACAAATTGAAAATCTTGAATTTCGATTCAAAACTAAATAAATAGTAAATCCAAACGAAACTTCGCATACACCCAAACTCGCACCTACCCCAAATCCTATTAAAGGCCCTGGCAGGGTGATTGCAGGCAGCCAACATGCCACTCCCTCCCCCCATACCTACCCCACTATTTATACGCCATAAGCTGAAACTACTTGTTTAAGTTAGATAGTAGTTTTGCATTCGAGATTTGTAAAGTGAAATATGTAAGTCCAACCGTTGAAAATTGGCCTTATTTCACTTCGCGTTATTTGACGGCACCATATAAAACTTTTCCATTGGATTTCAAGAAACCTGTAATATGGACGACATGGTATGGCATAAGTTCACAATCGAATGTGAATTACCAAAATATGGCGTTAGTTCACATTTCTGCGATGGTTTTAGTTCAAAATTGAAAGTGAATTTAAGCCATATTTGGATTGTGGCTTTAATTCGCATTTGAAAGTGAACTAACACCATTATGGCGTTAGTTCTTATGGGGTTCGTTCACGGCACCTAGGGAATCACCATAAAGTATTCTTCTTCTTCTCCTTTTTCCGACGATGCTATATACGATCTCGAATGGGATCATATATTTCCCACTTCTCCACTTCACCTACTGATCTGTGTGTGGGGTTCGTCGGGTTGACCTCAGAAAATGTCGGCAAGCTTCCCGGTTATGGATTGTTCCATGTCTGAGGCCAACTGAATGCTGATGTCGCTGCATTTGTTTTTTCCAGGAATTTTTCGGCCTGCCTCTCTTCCGCGATTGTACTGGAATGTTGTATGAAAGTGCCTTTTGAACGGGATTGTCAGCGTCTCTTCTAAGTACGTGCCAGTACCAGCTGAGTTTGTCGTGCTGTATTTTATCGACGATGGTATCCTTAACGTGAAGACTTCTTCGGATCCTTTTACTTCGGATTCGATCTAGCTTTGTTACTCCTGCTGTCATGCGGAGCATCTTCATCTCAGTTGCCGTCAATTTGCTCTCATACTTTTTGTACATTGTCCAACATTGTGAACCATATGTAAGCGCTGGACGGACTGCTGATGTGTAGAGTTTTCCTTTTAGCTTAGGGGGCATTTTTCGGTCACAGAAGATGGCAGAGTTCTCACGCCACTTCATCCACCCTACGCTTATGCGATGGTTGATGTCGTCATCACAGGATGCTTCGTTGTTGATCATAGATCCAAGATATTTAAACTTTTCGCACTTGGGAAGCACTGTTCCGTTCAAATAAATGTCCGGAATGGCCATGGTTGGATCAGCAAATGGACAGCATAGGTATTCTGTCTTTTTGGCGCTTATGCGGTATCCATTCCCCTCCAAAGCGTCCACCCACACATCGAGTGCTCGTTGCAAGGAAGAAGCATTTTCACTTATGATGGCTCCATCATCAGCAAAGAATAACTGAGTCACTTTAGGGTCTCTCACCTTATCTTCGAGTAGATAATCAAGGACTGTTATAAAGAGCAAAGGACTCAGAACGCTTCCTTGGTGTACACCAACTTCTATTCTGAAATTCTCGGTTACTCCTGCAGTGCATCTGACCTTTGTTTTGACATGCTCGTACATATCCATGATGATCCGCACGTAGATTTCTGGAACTCCCCGTTGTCTAAGGGCCACCCATATCAGATCTCGTGGTTGTCGATCGAATGCTTTTTCAAAATCTACGAACACAGCATGCAAGTTACTTGAGGAATCGCGGTGTTTTTCCATTCTGATTCTTACACTCTGGATTGCATCTGTGGTTGATTTTCCCGAGACAAATCCACACTGGTCATTGGAAAGCCTTATTATTTTTCGCAAGCGGCCATCCAGTACACGCTCAACGATCTTCATAGTGTGTGACATCAGCTTGATTGAACGGTAATTATCGCAGTTTCGCGTATCACCCTTCCCCTTGTAAATTGGGAGAAGGTAACTTTCCCTCCATTGATTTGGCATTTGGCTACCGCTGATAAGTTTGGAGATGAGAACCGTGAGCCATCTTAGCCCGATGTTTCCCATCTTTTTCCAGAAATCAGACGGTAAACCGTCTGGCCCAATTGCTTTTCCCTTTTTGGAGTTTTTCACGGCCGCACTCACTTCTTCGACAGTGATGTCGGGCACTTCTTCGTAGTTTGGTTCGGCTGTTGGAAAGTATCGTCTGGGAAACTGTTCATTTAAAAGTCCTTCGCAGTACTCTCGCCATCTGTGAAGAATTTTATCATCATTCACAAGAAGTTGGCCTTGAGCATCGTTTATGAACTTTGGTGAGCAAATCTCCTGGGCATTTCTCCTTCTTTGTGCAGCAATTTTAAAGATAGTTGCGCCTTTGTTAATATTAGCATTTCGCAGTTCCTGAAGGGCCTGGTTTGCGTCAGCAGCCGGTGCAGATATTTCTTCCAACTCCCGATACATGCTCTCCGTACTCTCTGCTTTAAGTTGGGCGCACTTCTTCTTTGCTTCATTCTTGAAACGTCTGTAGATTATTTCTAATCTTGCTTTTTCATCTATGCTATGAGAGGGGCACATTGACCAAGCTTTGAAAGCGGATTTTTTCCTAGCCATCACTGCTTTGGCTTCGTCGTTCCACCACCATGTTTCTTTGTCCCGTTGATGGTGGTGTCCTTTTGCGGTTCCTAACAGTGATTTCGCTTTCTGAAGGCAAGTTCGTTGCAGAGAATCCCACATATTTTGTGCATTACACTCTTCACTTTCAGCTCTGTTGATGGTTTGGCACAGAACGTTCTTCATGCAAGAGATAAAAGTTTCTCCCTTAGCTTTGTCCAGATTGTACCACTTGATTCTTCCAGAGGACTCTGTTTGTTTCCTTATGCTCTTCGTCTCCATAAAAAATTCTGTCACTAGGAGACGGTGCTGCTGGGCAATCGCTTCTCCTAGTATCACCTTACAGTCTTTCACATTTGGTTTCAAGAAACTGTTAACCAAATGGAAGTCAATTTGAGTGTTATTGCCTCCACTGCTGTAGGTAACTAGGTGTCTGCTGTGTTTGATGAACATAGTGTTTAACACAATAAGACCGTATGACCTGCACATGTTAAGGATGTTTTCACCATCTGAATCCCTGGTGCCGTATCCCAGGCCACCATGGCAGTCCTCATAGTCCTCATTGGTCTCCCCGATATGTCCATTCAAGTCTCCGCCCACAAACAAAAGTTCTTCTTTCGAGATGTTCTTAAGGAGGTTGTGGAAATCGAGCCAAAACTTATCTTTTTCTACTTGCTCACACCCAGATTGGGGAGCATAGGCACTGACAATATTCCACACCTTTCCTTGCATCACCAGTTTAAGGGACATCAAACGGTCACTAGACTTTGAAATAGCCAAGACGCTTCCAAGTAATTCTTTTGCAAGGATGATACCTACACCGTTCTTCCGTTGTTCTTGTCCATAATAGAACATCTTATAATCTTTTGTTTTGACATCCAAGAAACGGGCCCTGTTTCCGGTGTTTCGCCATTTCGTTTCTTGGACACACAAGATGTCCAAACGCCTTCTCTTCATCATCTCTTCCAGCTCGAAGCTTCGTCCGTTCATACTTCCAACATTCCAACTCGCTACTCTCATATTTCGACTAATCTGTTGCATTACTTTGCTAGCCCCCGGAATCCGTCTAGCTCTGACCCGGTCATTTCTGCTCGGCCCAGGATCAGTACCTTGCAGAGCAGTGGTATTGCCTGGCGGGGTAGTGCCTGTTGTATTAGCAAGTACTTCCATAATGCTCGAAATTTTTCGAAATTTCGTATAACGTTTTTTCTCATTTTTATCGACACTGGCATGCGCTTATATTGTTTGATCACCTTTTAATACGCCGGTGATCTCCAGTCGCGCAACCCTAGGACTCACGCATGCACGCTGTTGGGAAAGCTTTAAGGTGTTATTTGTGTCGTTAGGCTCTCTCAGGTGTTATTAGCCTATAGATGTTAATTATCTCTTTATCGCCTTTTACGACAAGCGGGACCCACTGCAGGGATATTCTGACCCGTCCTTGCACGGGGGTTTTTTAATAAAATTCGAAACCAGTAACCCACTATGGGGATATGAGCGCTGCCGTTGGCCCTTAAAGGGTTCATCCGCCACCATCTCTTTTTTAGCACCCTGGCAAGTACTAAAAATCCTTACTGACCTCAGCTCTAAATATTACAGAGTAGCTCGTGTAAGGTTTCTGTCTTCAAGGCTGTTAGTGACACCGTTGATTCTCTAAGTTGAATTCATTCGCCGCCCACCATCCTTCTGAAAGGCTCATCCAATATTATAGCCTAATTATTCAGCCAGTCTTATCACCATAAAGTATTACACACGAATTTTGAAGCAAAAACACCAAACCGTTAAGGCTGAAGCTCTGGTGAACAGACAACCGCAGATATACACACATCCGCACATACGCACATATACGCACATCCGCGCACAGGCAGAGCGAAGGACAGCAATGACGAAACCTACTATTTTGGGCTTCTTGAACATCGTAATGTCAGGTTTGATTAAAACCTCTATTTTTTTACACGAAAACAATACTTAATGCCCATTGAGCAAGTAAAAGTAAGGTTTGTATGGGACCTGGGTTCAATCATAGAATTTGGGGTGGGTGGCGAGTTTGGATTCACCGAAACTTGCCCTTGTGGCATGTTACCTAAGAGGTTAACATAAAATGGTACAATTGAGTCCCGAGCACTTCTCGTAGATGTTGTAACTGCCAACGTTTTCTGTGGTCAACCCAATAAACTCCACAAACAGATCAGCAGTGAAATAGTAAAGTGGGAGATTTGCGATCCAATTCGATATCACAATAAGAAAAAGAATCGATCTATATAGTATTATGATAGTTTTGTGATACTAGCTTAGAGTAAGTGTATCGTTAGTTAAGTTATAAACAAAATACTTTTCGAACAAAATGCTTGTTAGGAAAAATTTTAATCAAGTCAAAATTATTTTAATTTATTTTGATTATTCCTTCGATAATAGATCAAACGTTTGAATGTGTATTGGTTTCGCTTTAAAATGATATTCTTGCGACTATTATAGTTGAGTAAACAGCGGATCAACCCAACATTAAATTGAATAATGATAAAATAAAATAAATTGACATCGACTTATTACTGAAACTGAAAACTTCCTTGGACATAATATTTTGTTTCCCTGCTGCTATATACATACATAATTAATCGATGAGCAAAGTTAATGGTTTTCTTGAAATAACACACAATGCTTGACTCAGTATTTTATTTCTATTTTGTAGTGATTTTTTTCGGGAATAAGTGACTCATCGATTTACTTATAGCTCCTTAATAATCTATGTTTTGAAGATAATGATGTATTCTATAGGTTTATGTATTTTTTTTTTTCAAAAAAATAAAACATGTATTGTATGTATGTGGCTAAAATGCCTACTGCGAAGCTGAAAAAAACCTTTGAATCTGCCTAATTATAATGAGATTTCAAGGGCAAATCACCAAATACTGAACAATGATATAGTATATATACATCAGGACATTATATATTATGTGTAAATAGGTTAATAAATTAATATGTTATATGTATGTATATGCAAACCCCAAATTTTATTTATGACAAATTATCGTAGAGCTTATTAAAAACCAATTTGAATATATTTAAAATGAATTAACATATTGTTGACAACCTTAAGCTCATTCCACACTCTTTGTTAGTATTATAGTGTAGTTGTTGTTGGATGTATTTAGTTTTCGTTTGTGGATCCTATGCAAACTTTTCATCAACCGACTATATTCAGTTCGTAAGAAACTCTAGAAGCCAATCGAAACCTGAGTCAATTTTGTTCTTTTGTATAGTAAGTTGGCTTTTCATTTTCTCTTTGCAGTCTATTTATAAGTGCAGTCTTCTGGTAGTTGAGGTAGTGCTCTTCAGCATCTGTTGCCACAAAATGGCTTGTTGGAATTTGATGCAAAACCCATTCAAGATCTGAGTCACTATATGGGAACTATTGTGCAAGCAATTTGCTGATTTCTGATAAAACGTAAAAAAAATAGATTTTGACAAGAAGAAGTCCAAAGGTGATGTTGTTCTGACGAAGGTTTGTTTGGGTTGAGAAATATCTAACTAACTAATGCTGGCCGGACAGGCAGCTATCGCTTGTCCTTCATTGTTTAAATCATGGCCGATGAACCTGTGAACCTGTGCTTCTCGTGAGGGGGCTGTTGAATATTTGAAGGTCGCTTTAGATACTTATGTCTTTCATGGTAGAATGGTGTGTGAAGTAGACTCAAATCTCACTAACTTCATGGTGACGGCAGTGAATTCGCTGGTGATAATGAAAATAGATTACCTTTACTATTAGATCCGCATTGATGTCGGGTGTGAAGTTTTTGAAGCCAACGATGCCTATGTTCGTGCTTTGTTCTCACCGATGAGGTTGATTTGATGTTTGGGTTTTCGTTCTTCATGTACATTTTAAATAGAGCCGTCTTTTCCAGGCTGTAACGAATGAAATTTGTAAATTTCATAATTGACTCTCCTTAGTTTTCAGAAATGAACCTTCTAATTCAGTATACCTACTCCTTCTCTTTAGATTTTTTTATAGACGGAAATTATAGCTATACTAGCAGGTACCCGTGCGTTGCTACGGCGCGTCGAAATAAACTTAAATAATAAGTGTTTTTTCACAATAAAAACTCTCCCACAGGAACTGTAACTTTTCCGGTCGCCTTTATTAACAGTTTTCTCATTAAAAAGTTCATTTATGGCCCGTTTCGCGCGTTCAGGCGATTTTAACTTTTTAACTATATTAAAAGTAATACCTCTGTTCATCCAATCTCTCATCCATCTCCTGAGTTTCAGCTGATCTAGAAGCAGCCTGTAGCTCTACTTGTTCAGTTCTTTCTTCTAATGTCCGCTTGGCGTACCTAGAATTCTGGATACTTTCATAGCCCGAGCTTTTTTATTGCTCTGGGAATAATTTGTTTTTTTTTTTCTTCTGGGAATGTTGAAAAAGAAATACCAACCAATAAAACAAAAAAAACAATTAAACGTATAAGCCCACAAACATATGTGTAACTTACCTCTCTTTTTTTAATTTTGTTACAAAATTGCACATCCAATTTTTGTTTTCCGAAAAAAACTATACCAAACAATAAAAAAAATATACAACCTCACAACTATTCTTTTAAAAAATAGACATCAAATATTTAGGTACGTATATATAATATAAAAATATTTTAACAATTTATTTATATTTTTTTCACTTGACACTCCAGTCGATTCTATACGATTAGACTGAATAATAGTCCAGTCAAAGCGTAGTTAAAATCGCAATCATGTAACAAAAATATAAAAATGGATTTTTTTCGAATTCCATGTTTTTGGGTCGCTGAATCTGAATCTGAAGAAATCAAACAAAATTTCCTGGTGCGTTTTGAGATATTCGCGAATAACTACGGTTTCGATTTTTTGCTATGAGTCTTAACTGAAATTTAAAATTAAAGACTATTAAATTTCTTACAAAATTCATGTATAATTTAATAGTTAATTTTTCTGTTTTAAAGGTAGCCTATATGCTATTACAGACTATAATCTATATCTGTGCCGAATTTCATTAAGATGTGATTCTGGCATGATTGAGTAACAAACACTGTTCCTGAATAGGATACAATTATTATGCCACCCCATAGGAACCGCGCATTTTTTATTTATAAAATTTTGCCTATTTCATTTTTCGACCCATAAAATCTCATTATGTATAAAATCATGCCGAGCCTTTACTTTGTGAAAAAGGAAAAAAATCTTTCCCACGAGAACCGTAATTTTTTTCGGGATAAAAGGTAGCCTATGTGCTATTCCAGACTATACGCAATCTATGTGTCGAATTTCATCCAGACCAGTCAGCCGTTCTGGACAAACATACATCCAAACATTCACATTTATAATATTAAGCAAGATAAGATTTTAATGTTTTCTTTATAAACAAATGCACGATGAAATTAAATGCACGACTGGGTCGCACAAACTTGCTCTTAGGGCAATTTTTCTCTTGTAAGCGACTGGGAAATTCGTCAACTTTTCACTGTCAACAACAAAGCACTCACATAAAATTTTATTAAAGATCAAATTTTTTGTCGAAAAAAAAAATTAAAAAATGAATTTAAAAAAAAAAATACTTCTCGCCAAAATGTTTGAAAGCAGTATTAATTAATATAAAGCGGTCTGTAAGAATATGAAATTACTTTAAAATCGGTTTAGCCGTTCAGAAGATAGTCGGTGTAATAAAAAACGGTTCTATGGCAGGTACCGTTAATAAGCTGATTATGGAAAAAATTCACACGAAAGACATCAGCATGGGTAACAAATCACTCACATAAAATTTTATCGAAGTTGAACGTATTTTTTTAAAGAAAAATTGAATTATCGGTAACGCTTATATATTGGGTACCGTTATTTTTGTGCCTAGGTCAAAAATAAAAAAATCTTTCAGGGATATTTCATTAAGATTAGTTTATCCAAGATTGAAGAAAATCGGTCAAACCATTTAGGCTACAGACAGACAGACAGGATTGTCGGACCTATTTTTTCGTCTTCTCGTTATGTCATATTTGATTGTTATCTCACAACTTTTTTTACTTGCTCAATAGGGCAAGTATTGGGTTCGTGTGAAAAAAAAAATCGAGGTTTTAATCAAACCTGACATTACGATGATAGAGACGACAAAAAAAGTAGGTTTCGTCATGCCGTCCGTCGGTCTGTCTGTGCGGATGTGCGGATCTTCGGTTGTATGTTCACCGAGCTACAGCCTAAACGGTTAAACGGATTTTCTTCAAACTTCGTGTGCACTACTTTTTGTTGATTCCCTAGAGGACTAATTTGAATAACGGGTACCTCCCATATAACAGTTTTATTCTTTTCAAATTTTCTCGAAAACTGCTCTAACGATTTTGATAAAACTTTGTGAAAGTTATATTTTTAGTGCTCATAATATAACTGCATTTAAGGTTTTTGGATAAAAATGCAAATAATGGAGATTTGGTATTAACGGTTTTTAACAAATTAGGCTTTAAATTGACAACGGCTTACCCGATTTCATTTGTATTTGGTACCATACCATATAATCTAAGCATTCAACACAAGATGGCATTTAAAGTTTTTTGCTAAGCAGCCATTTAATGATAGCTACCATACAACTTTTACCTCACATTTAGGCCACTTTTCACTTTTCAACATAATTCAGCAAATAAAATTTTCCCAATCCAATAGATTGCTACAAGAGCAAATTCGTGCGACCCAGTCATGCATTTTATTTTTTACGAATGCATAACTTTCCTTTTAGTACCTATAATCGCAAGTAAAAAAGTAGGTACGCATGCATACGCCAGAGTCACTTAATTATTTTTTTTCTCTTATCCGCCAAAAACATACCTAATTAAATGAATTTTAATTCTGTAAAGGTTCTCTTATCCGCCAAAAACAAACCTAATTTAATGAATGTTAATTCTGTAAAGGTTCTTAGAAACACATATATTTTTAATTTCCGGGGGCAATAATATCGTCTGGGTTATTAAAAATAAAATCATAGCTTTCTATCTATGGGTTTGATGTTCACTGATTTTGTATGTTATGTTCTCACCATTCTTCCTTGTTTCAGCAGTAGATTTCGTTAAAGCTGATAAGTTCAAGGGCAGTTCCCATATGAAAGCAAGTATAGTTGTCAATGATGGACAGATGACTTTTTTTTTTTTGCTGGGGAATAGAAATACTGGAATGGTGAGCATGGAATTATTATTATCCTTGAGAAGAATAACTAAGCAACCCTTTTTGAAGTCTTTATACCATTTGAAGTCACTGCTTATACTTTCTAAATTAAACAGAAAAAGATAAGATATATGTTTTGGTTAGATCACCTCAGCCCAATCATGTACATTACAAAGACAAGCTTTTTCTTGTGTGCAAAGACTTGAATAGCCACCTCCCAAAGTCTAACAAGAGCTGCAGACGGTAAATTAATGAATCCATAGAACACTTACAAGGCTATTTGTGTTACCACAACACAATTTAAAATTTAATTCAAATTTTAAATAGTGTATCTTATATTAAAAATACATACTTTCCAAAATATATATATACACTGAATTACCAATCAAATGATGACGATTATGTCAACGTGCGTCGTATTGTAATATCTTTTTTTTGTTTCCTTCTAACAAAATCTTTATTCTATTCTACCCTATATTCTATTTCATTATTCTTAATGAAGTTTGAGTCTTCTTTTTTGGGACACATTTGTATTACTTCCATTTCAAATAACAGTGATAGGATGTATCAAAAGTTATTATTTTAAGTGGCAATAATTGCCACAAGAAAAACACTTAAGTTCAGGCAGGTTAGACTAAGATAAAATAGAGAACAAAAGCTGATGACCAACAAAAAAAACTCGTATACAAAAGAAAATAAGGATAATAACAAAAAAGAAAGGACACAAGGACTTAAAGTTGGCTTATACAAAAAATTCTCTTCTTGGTTATGAAATGAATGTGTTAGAGATTTATGTTGACATTCTCTTTAGTCCAGTCAACGAATGCTCAAAAAGGGGTCTAGGTGGAAAAATCGAGGGCAGTAAAACTTAGTATGCAGCTTTGTTTGGAATAGTGAGGAGGTAAACATACTAAAAGTCCCTGATCATAGGTTGGTCGCAAAGGGGTGCAGGGGGCTTTAAACGTCTCTTTTTCAGTTTTTTGCTTATAACCCCAGATCCTGCAAAAAAAATATTAAGTAAAAAATTAAAGCTGACAAAATTTCCTACAAAAAATGTTGCAACAGTTTTATTGTATCTTCTTCAATAGTTTCTGAGTTACAATGCATACTTTGTTTTCCTGCTCTCGATTTTTCTACCTAGAATCATTCGTTGACTGGACTACTTATAGAAAAAAGATGTGTGTTGAAACGTGAATGAAAAATGTTACCCAAGTAAAAAAATAAAGGAAAAGAAAGATTGAAAAAATCCTTGACTTGATGCTTACACTTATATCAAATGAAACAGAAGACTCTTTTTTCTTTTTTTTTTAGAAAAAAAAAACAATCGTGTTTTTAGGTCAAGAAACGAGTTAAATAACAAAACAATATCAATAAAAGTACATATGTACCTATGTATGTATACAAAATTTCATACATACTTTAGAACTAAAATAGGGTAAAATCTCTCACAAACTATAGGAACAAGTTTAAACCTATTGTAAAAAGTTTCTTTTGATGAGTAAATATATGAAAAAGTAAGTCAAATTAAGTAAAAATGAGTTTGAAATTTACAGTTTAAAGTGATGTAAGTTAAACTTAAATAAGCGGAAATTTACGTATTGATAAGGTGCTCACTCGTCAACTGATGAATGCATATAGTGAGCCACCGCACGAAACGCCATTTTTTCATGGACTAATCAATAATTCAACAAGTCCACTAAATTGTCTTCTACTTAGTTGAAATTATTTTTATTTATTTAATAATTTATTTATTGAATTTAATATTTTCAATGTAGTATATAGAATTTGTATTATAACAAAAACATTTCATTATTACATTGGATATATGAGCATCTCGTTGTTCTTTGTATTTTAAGATATTGTGTTCGCGTCCTTCCACCTATTCCAAAGGCGGTTTTTCATTTACGTCTTCGCAGGTACTTGAGGCTTTTGGCAAGTATAGTTTGACCAATTGTTCATATCAACAAATTTCTGAACACTGTTGCCAGGTGGAGATTATGGAGAAGAATTTTCTTGTCAACATACAATTTACGGTTGTGTTTTAGTATTCTACATAATAGAAAGTAAATTGTATTTTTTGGTATATAAATCATAAACTTTTCTCACTGTCATTATCGCTACCCTTTCATGCATATGAACATGTCAACTTGTTTTAAAAAATCTTATTGTATATTATGAAACTCGAATAATATTGGAACTCACTGAAAAGCATTTTCGTTCGTAGCCTTAAACTTCAATAAGTTCAACCTTTACCTTTTTTGTCAATTAATAAGAAACACGAACAAGCTGATTTTGGTTTAATTTCCATTTAGATTCATCAATAACTTCTCCAATTTATCTTATTCAATTTTAAAAATTTCACAAATCCAACACTCTAAATTTTCAAATATTAAGATATCCATCCACTTATATTTGTATAATCCACTTCCCATCTAAAACCAAATTAAATTCGAATTATAGTCTCTCAAAAAGTGTTGTCTTTTCAAAACATAAAGATAATAATTATATCAACAACACTTTATCTTTTTGAAGCGTATCGGCCTTTGTTAGGTTACAAAATAAAGGACACCGCCTATAGCTTTTGTATTCTCTGCTTGAGATGCTTTGTAAGAAAATGTGCTTGAAAGAAAGTATCTAAAACAAAACAAACAAAAAAGATTAATCGTTCCTTTAATGTTTTTCGATGCTTTAAGTGTTAAATGGAAATTAGTTGATTACTTTTTTTGTTTTTTTTTTTTTTTGTCTTCAAAACAAAATAAACTGTTATCCCTAAAATACATAAAATTTTAATGAACTTTAATGTTTTATTTTATGGTCAAAGACCAAGTTGCTAAAAGAAAAAGATAACTTTATTATTTCCCAGGACACTGAGACAAATTGTGCACTCAAAGCATATCAGAGCACTTTGTTGTCTTGGAAATTGTGCATGTTCAGCATGAACGCACCCTTGAGCTGTTATACTATTTTATGTTTAGTCTCAATCTATTTCCCTCTGATCAAAAATTAATATTCCAACGTCCAACCCGGAGTGAATTACGTCTAATGTTTGTTCTGTGGAGAGATTTAGTATATAGTTTTCTCAAAAGGGAGAAACCAATTATATCGAGTGATAAAATTGGCTGTGGAGAAAGCTATATATAAAATGTTTTATTATGTACCTAAATGTCTGTTATCATTTTAAGTCGAGGGCCATGGGTTGTTTCAAACTTTAATAGAGTATTATGTATAGGTACATTGTACATTTATTGTTGATTTTAATTTTTCGATTAAAAGACAATGTAATAAAAAAAAGGAAGTATATTTCATTCTTATGATTAAACTTATTGAGTAAACCTACACATATACATATATGTTCCTATATACTCAATTTGTTAACCTTTTGCGTACGTATTACGTAGTCAATTTTATAGACCACCAAATAATTTATGCGTTTAAAGAGAGTTTGAACAGCTTTACTGACAAGTCCACGGTTCAAACTTGAACGAAACGCATCGAAATTAATTCTACTTAAAATTTACATTATAAATTTCTCCATATAAGGTCCTCCTTATATATTTGTTTAACCCCTAAATTGGGAAAGAAAACATCTTTGGAACAATGACGTCCAGAAGCGTATAGTAAAGCTAGTCGACTTGCGTATAAGACTCCTTTAGCATAATGTGGATAAACGTACCTACCTTTAGAAGAGCCAACATTTGATCACTGATAACCACTATCGGCACCGTACAAAGCAAAGATCTAATGCAGCGTCCCTTTCCGCCGTTTCTTATATCAAAAGATACAGAAGTACATTCAAAATGAAAGAGAATGACAAACACCTGAAGAAATTGTACATACACAACAAAAATTCTGCAAAAAGCAGCTCACTTATACGAAACGTCAAAATTCATGTCCAAATTTTCAACAACGCTCATGTCTTGTCGAAAAAATGGATTTATACGACATGTCGCCTGATTGGGCATATATTTTTCAAACTCTATTGGTTGTTCTCATGGCGTGTTCAAAATTAGAGCATCGTTCATGCCCAGTGGAGCCAGTGTGTAAAGGAGTATAATGATTAGCTTGGCTTTAAATTCTTGCTAAATTGTTTTCGTGCATATAGGTTGTTGTTCTTTCATTCATTTAGATATTTAGAATGACTGACTATGCCAAAAAAAAACAATGAAATTAAATTTTAAATGACTAAAAAGTCCAAAAATGTTCCACTAAGAATCGTTATACTAAAAAATTAAAAAGTTAGGAGCAGTGAGTAAAGAAAATATTCTTTTAGATCCCGAATTGTGCGGTTGAAGAAAACGACAAAACGATTTATCTTCAGGTATATCGTCTTGAATCCTTTCCCCTTTTTTACAGTTCTTGATTATCTACTGGAAGATATGGTGAGGGAAGGGACCCCAAAGCGACACAGTCATTCTTTTCTGTCATTCTTTTCTTTTCTTTTCTTTTATAGCAATGAATTTAGAACGGTTTTGCAGACGAACAAAATACTTATACCTAAACCTACAACCACAATCGCAAGTAAAAATTAATTTAATATCTTTTATTTTTAAATAAAACACATTTTTCCCAAGACCCTTCATTCGTATGGCATCTACTCCACCAATCTTCTGAAAATAAAATAAAATTTAAGAAATACAATTTTAGAGCTGTTTATTTGCAATAAAATATTAATTCTTTTTAATAAAAAAAAAAAAAAAACTGGAACATTCCTATCCTCTTTGGGGTTCCGTTGATGTTTCTGTAAGAAAATCATTGTCGTATTATTCTGTTGCGGTGAAATAGAAAAGTAACCTAATTAAAAGACCCGCCCCGATTTTCACTCAATTGTTTTTCGTAATAATGCCTTTACTTTAAATGCCTTCTGATTTTACATAACAATAATTTGTCAATTAGAAGTTCAGCACGTTTCAGTTGAAATCAGGTTGGGGAATATATTGTGGTGTAATTAATGGAAATATAAGTTTTTTTTTTCGTCTTTATTTATACTGTCATGACAGTGGTATAGTGAAATTTGGTTTTATAGTATAAGTATTCCTAGAACAATATAATATACCTACTAGTAAGGTTTAATTGCTATTTGTTTCCTGCTAGCTAGTTATAACTTTTTTTTTGTCGGTTTGATGCTCTAACTCAATAGCAATATGTTACGTATAGCTATAAACATTTCAAATTAGATAGTGGTATAAAGGGACGCTTGAAGGCTTTAAAACAGAAATATATTCGTATTTTACTTTTGTATGGATGTATACAACGATCACAATGAGTAACGTATGATGAAACTTTTCTTGTCTCTGCTGCTTTCACCAAAATGTTCATCCCCATCCGCATTTTTATTCCGAGAACTGTTTAAAATTTTCATTTTCCATTTGAAAATACAATGGAAAATCAAATAGAAAATGAAAATTTTAAACAGTTCTCGGAATAAAAATGCGGATGGGGATGAACATTTTGGTGAAAGCAGCAGAGACAAGAATGGAAAATAGTATTTTCGTTTAAAACGATTCTATGATGTACTTGTATTATTGTATTAATTGTATTGGATTTATAGTTATAAATTGCATGAAGCAATTCTATTACAAAGTCGTGTTTATTATAACTGAACAATGTTCAAAGCAATGTTTTCACGTTTTCGGAATTCATATTGCCTTTTAGAATATTACAATTAATATTCTGTGAAACTTTTTGAAAACTCTTGTCTTTGTATTCTTGGTGTAATGTGGCAAAAATAAAGGAAAAGAAGTTATGAATAATTTATATGAATGAAGGATAAATTATTTTATTTTAAACATACACTTTTCATTAATTGAACAATTCAGTGAAATTGAGGATATCAAGAAAAACATTAAAACACGCAGTGGTTTTTGCCAGGAAGTCACAAACGTCATCTGAAATAATGTGCACGACTTGTTCAAAGTAACTTGCTCTTTTGTTCAAGTTTTTACAAAAATAAAATAAAATTTAATAAAAATAAGTTTAATAATTTTTTTAAAATATTAATGAGATATTCGGACAAAATCAAAGGAATTTCGTTAAAAAGTGCTAAAATTAATTTTTACAAAATGTCAAACCACAATAATAGCATGTAAGCAATTTTGATGCCTAGATAAGTTAACCTACAAAATAATTTGAAATCTTTAGAGCTTTAAATAATTAAACCGTTTTAAAATAAATCGATGTTTGTTTAATAATACGTACGACAATTTTAAGTGCTAAATAGTTTAGATTACAAGTTTAATTTAAGTTTTTAGTTAAATCGTTATCCAATTATTTAATTTACAAAAAAAAAAAAATTTAAAATGTGCAAAATTTTGGTACTGAAATTTGATCAAGTCATTTAGATGTTACTAAAAAAAATGTTGTGTTAAAATTGATTAACCCTTTCACTAGATAGCTGAAGATAAATAATGTTTCTATATATGGGAGGGATTGTGCAATTTGCATAGGCTTGCCAACATTTTTTTTTGAAATTTAACAAAATACAATCAGATGAAAACCATCACATAAATTTTTATAAAAATTGATCGGACTTTTTTCGAGAAAAATGGAATTCAAGAAACTAACTTTTTAGAAAATACTTTTCTCCAATTGATTGTATGTAGTATTAATCAAGTTTGAAAGACCTATTAGAATATAAAATTTCATCCAAATAAGCCGTTTAAGAAATAACCGGTACCTAAAGAAAAAGTACTGTTCTATGCAGGGTTGCAAAATCTCAATTCATTTTTAGCTTAAGCTTGGCTTTCAATTCACAAGCTAATTGGTGAATTACGAATCACAAAATATTCAATTCATAAGCTAGTTAGTAAATTATGAATAGAAAAAAATTCAATTCACAAGCTATTTGGTGAATTGTGAATTAAAAATAAATTAATTCATAAGCTAGTGAAAATCCCGACACCAAAAATCCCGAAAACAAAATCGCGAAATTCAAAATCACCAAATATAGTAATAGAATAAAGATTTTGTATTTTGGGAGTATGTTTTCGAGTTTTTGGTGTCGGAATTTTCACTATAGCTTATGAATTAATTTTTTTTTTTAATTCACAATTCACCATATAGCTTATATGAATCAAATTTTTTTCAATTCATAATTCATTAACTAGCTTATGAAATGAATATTTTTTTAATTCACAATTACCAACTAGCTTATGAATTGATTTTTTTCCAAATCACAAGTCAATAATAAGCTTAAGGCTTAGTGTTTTCTTAAATTCATAAACTCGCAACCCTGATATTCAGATATATCAAAAATAAGAGCTTCTAAATGGTGCCGATAATTGCTTAAAGTTTCAAAAAGTCTCATTTTCAGTTTTTTTTTCTTTTTTCTTGATAAGGGGTTTTTAAAGAGCTGTTATAGTCGTTTAACAATTGCATTGTTTTTGTATTTTGACGGAATTCTATAGCTTTTTTTAACAAAAAAAGTACTTCTCTAATGAAAAGTCTTGCTGCTTCTTGCAGACTTGATTTAAAAATTAAAATTAAAATAATAATGATGCCAAAACTCGATGATTTGAGTTTTGTATACAGTCTTTTATTCGATGAGACGCATAGCCTACAATCTATTTTTCTAAAAAATTAAAAACACAAAAACAAAATAAACGAGATTTTTTAAACTTTGAGCGATAATCGGCACCATTTAGCGTTAACCACTCTAATATGTATATATGTTATGTATATATTTAAAGAAAGAAACTTTTCATAATTTAAAATTTTTAACCAGAAATTCCATATAATAATTTATCTACCTATGATACGGATATAGAAATTTTATGTATTTAAAAAGTTTTTTCAGTTTTTAATAAATAACATTGAAAATACTACACAAGATTTTGACTGTTTGCGGACGATCATATAACCGAAACCTGGCCACGGTTCTATATCAATATTTAAACTAAAACTTTAGCTTAGTTTGTATAATATTACTGCATCCGCAATACACCAAGTTTATACTTAGTTATACTTTCCAAACGATATTTAAACTTTTTCAGTCATGAACATTATGATTGCTGTTTGCTTTAAACATTTTTTTTTAACCTTGAAACTTTTCCGCTCCAAAAACATTTTAGTTAAGTTAAAAGCCGCAGTTCATATTGTTATATACCTACCTAACCTAAATAAATATAATTTTTTACCTAACTTAGGTATGTGGCGGCCTGAATCGTAAAATAAAATCTTCGAAGCATAATGTATGGTTTTGTGTGTTGAACTGTTAAATTTAAATGTACCCTTTCTTTGGTGAATTAACTCCATTTCGTCGAACTTAATACTTTAATGCACTCTGTACGGTAGAAAAGTTATTGCATTTTGTACAGTAGAAAAGTCAAAATATTCTCAAAGCGCATGGGAAAAAGTCGTGAAGCTTTTATTTAATTTTTTTTTTGTTTGCCTTACCTACATACTTTTTTTTGTTTTCCAAGAAAAAGTGTTTTTTATCATTTTACCTATAGGGGCCTATTTTACATACAAATATTTAATGGAATTAAATTAAAACAACAAAAGTTAAAGAATGTGTGCTAAGAACCCTTGAGTATATAAGCCATAAAAGTAGGTATGTTTATGTTTTTTTATTCTCAAAAGCAATGATTGTTAAAAAGAAACATTTTATTTGAGGTTTCACAGAAATTATACATTTCTACTTTTGTATAAAAAACAATATTTGCATACAAAACGTCAGTTACTTTTTAATATCACAACCGCAGTAAAACTTGCCTTCGAAAAAAATACTCTACAAAATCGATGGACGGGTACGAAGGCACTTGAAATCATTGCAAGGGATTTACATATTTTCGAATAGCTAGATCGAAAAGGTGTGAATTTAATTTAAGTATAAAGTCATTTATGTTTATACAAAGTGGCTACACACCCTTTGATAGATGATAAAATATTTTATTAAAAGAAAATGTATAAAGTTGTTGAATAAAGCCAACACAATGCAAAATTTTATGTAAATTGGTGAATTTTACGAGGGTGGTAAGGAAATGTTCTTGACATGCAAACGATTGATTTGAGTTTAAATCAAGTTTCTCCAGCAGCCCCGGATCTATGTGGAGAAAGGGTGGGCTCGTGCCCCTGGCGCCAGCTTGAGGGGGCGCCAAATTCGTCGTCTGCCTTTTATTTTTTAAACGACAGATTTGTATACCTACTATAGTTTATACAATATGAGGTTTTATTTGTAGCCAATCACGATGGTCGGCAAAATATCTAGCTGCCACAGCCTTATTAAATCATTTTCCGGAAGTTGTCAAAGCTCTGGAAGAAATTGAAAAATCTTCACTTGCAGTAGAATCTAAAAATGAGTCTGTTCTACTAGAGCTTAATAGAGTCAGCATAGAAATACAAAAAAAGGACATAATAATTTCGTGTTCTATGGGACTTACAAGGCCTTATAAATATCATACAACAAATGAGGGAAAAAACTGTAAGACATTGGATCGAAGAATATAAACCCCTTTTTGAAAGATAGGAATGGAGCCAGTCATCAAAAATAAACGTGTTTCCAGAAAAAAAACAACAATACGACGAATTCTGCCGATTTGGCTCGAAAATACTCGTTGGATTTAAACGCAGTTGATTTCTGCCAGGAGCTTGCCGTTTTTTAAACGTATGTCAACGAAATCAACGAAAAGACAAGTGCTTTTGAAATGTTGCAACACATTTACAAAAATGAATTGCAAGAAGCTTTTCCAAATATAAGCATAGCTATGAGAATTTATTGTACACTATCGACCACATCTGCAAGCTGTGAGCGAAGTTTCAGCAAAATGAAAATAATTAAAACCTATCAGGAACGTCTATCTGGACTTGCGATCCTAGAAAATAAAACTGCAAACAGCACACAAAAATAAACTTAACCTCCAAGTTTATTTTCGTGTGCTGTTTATAGGGTATAATATAGAAGCATAAGTTAAGCAGCCTAACTGTGTTTCATCATCTCTAAAAACCTTTTCATTAATGAATCAAAAATTGAGTGAAGATTTAAATTGAAAACATAATAATAAAAGTTTTCCGTTTCAAGTATTGTTCATGACATTGACATCCTTAAACAAAACTTAACTTTTCTAATTTCTTAATCAAGCTGAACAAGACTTTGTTTCGAGTGCATTTGCAGAACGACTTAATCAACCACAACAACCATTTAATCAATTTCTCATTTCCCTTGGCATATCCCTAAACTATTCTATATGCAGTGGGGAAAGGTAACATCAAAGCCACAAAATAAGTACAAAATGGAATTTCTTTGTGGTAATGCAGAATTGCAAACTGTACTTCAGAACTTTGCAATATAAAAATGACATAGTAGCTAGTTGTTTTGGGCAGTATTTTTTTTTGTTCATTTCAATTTTCAGAATCATGCAAGCGTTTTATGGTATTTGAAAAATGGCATGAGAATCTGCAGCCAATGGCTTCTTGTGAGATCGATATCCTTGGGAATTGTCTTTATGCAATAACATTTTATATGCAATTGTTTGTGAATTGTTCAGAGGATACCAATATATGTCGAATACATTGTTTTTACAAGATTAGTTTTTCAAAGAATCTATTGATTGAAGCAGTTTGTAACGTAAAATAAAACGCACGAATGGGCGATTTTGCTTCTGTGGCATTTTGCCCGAAAGCTTTACACAATGAAAAACTAAAATTAAATGCAAAACGGATTCGCATGTTTTTGTTCTTATATAGTTCAAACAAATTTAAACACTAGAGAGATATACATGAAGCTATCATATTCATATATGAAACCATATTGAAAGTTTGTTATTCAATTCGATACCGCAGCATACAGGTTAATTTATTATTATAAATATTTTTTTAAGGTTGTCTAGACTAAAGAAACATTTCAGAAACCTTTAAGAAACATACCTATATTAAAAAATAAAACATTTTGAATATTTCTGGATGCTTATTTAATTTTTTTATATTTTTCAAGTGGCATACGAGGAAAGTTTAGTGTTAATGTGGATGACAAATTGGGAAACACGAAACATTTCATAAACAATTTAAAAATGTTTCTTCAATGACCCGTGCCAAAACTAACATTTCCGAAACATTTAAAAATTTAAAATAAAGGCCACTTATGCGTCGCACAAAATTGCTTTTGCGATAAGTAACTTTCGTGCTAACAACTGGGTTATTCACTTGACTAGTTCTTTTGAAAAACGATTTTCTTCAGGTAGGTATATTATTTTTCCAATTTTTTTTAATCAAAGACGTCATCGTCGGCAACAAATAACTCACATAATTTTTTTTCAAAATCAATCGTATTTTTTTGCTAATAATTCTTTCGAATTTTCGGTTTTTCGAGAAAAAAAAATTCGAAAATTACATTCTTCAAATTTTTTTTTTTTTTGTAGTTCAGCAGGACTTTTATTTTATTAATTAAAATTCTTTGAAATCAGTGCAGCCGCTCAAACGATAGCCGGCGTAAAAAAAAAGTTGTATTGCAGGCAGGTACCGTTAAAAACGTGATTCTGAGAAAAAATGTCCAATGAAAAATTACCATTGGCAACAAATAAATCATATAAAATTTGATCGAAATTGACCTTATTTTTTCGAGAAGTATAGAATAAAAAAACAAAACAACTCTTTGGAAAATATCTTTTTGTTTTTTAATTTGTTTGCAGTATGAATCGATCTACGTAGTTCTTTCAGAATCTAAAATTTCTTTAAAATTGGTAAGAAATCACTCATATAAAATTTTGTTAAAATTGAAGGTATATTTTTTATCGAGAAAAATAGAATTATCAACAACGCTTATATGGTAGGTTAGGTCGGTATCGTTATTTTGATACCTAGCTATAAGTCAAAAATTAAAAAAAAAAACTCACGAACACTTTGTACCAAGTTTGAAAAAAAAAACGGCAATGTCATGTTTGATAGACACTCGTCAAAAAAATTAAAAAAAAAAAAACAGATCAAAATCTTTTAAAACAAATATTTTGTAAATATGTATATCTTCTGTGTACTGAAGTGTACACTTAAATGAATGCGCTCTAACTAGCCTTTATCGGAATTATGGATAGTGAAGTGTCAGATGTGTACAGTGTATCTACTTACACGTCAACAAAGCACCAAAAAAAATACTCAATCATCTTTAATTAATTACTATATTTTTCATTAAAACATTATATCAGTCAACAAAGAAATTTTTATTTATCTCCTGATTTAATCCTAAATAAGTCAGGATTTTAGTTTAAAGCTATTTTGTCTTTATTTCGTAATTTTGTGTAATTGTATAATCATTTTTAATGCCTGCTTTGGGGCTTTAAAAATGTAAATGCCATCTTGCGTGTGCTTATTCCCAGTTGTAATGTTCAGAACCAAGCACGAAACGTTGGTCTTGTTTTAAAGTGCTAAAACTAAAATTTGTTCAAGGAACCTTATTCAAATGCTATATTTTCACATAACGACCGTTTAGTTCTTCCACAAAGTGGTTTTGTCACTAATGGCCATAAAATTCATGTTAAGGATATTTAAATTTTCATTTCGAATATACTTTTTTTTAATTTCTAAACTTTTAATAGATGAATTTATTAAAACGAAGTCCCCAAATTTATACTTTTATTAGTTTGATGATACAAAAATTTAATGAGATCATTTTAAGGTTATGGTTTTATGTTTATGATATGACATATTTGATTACATAGGTCTTGAAGAATGTTGACCTTTAAACGGACAAAGATTTTTATTAATTTTTAAATTATAAGTTGAAAATTATATTGTGTGTATTTCACACTAAATGCGGCATTAACTTTTTTTTAGATACCTACATATATATGTATATCCGAATACAGGATTTAACATTTGACCATATTACTCTTACTTGAACCTATATGTATGTTAATTAACTTCTTTTTGAAACATTCAAATACAAAAGATAGAAGTTAGTACCAAGAAAAGTTTGTTCGATCCTGTACAGCGGTGGCTTTTTTTTTATAAATTAACTAATTACTGGAGTGCCAAAAAGTTTTATTTGCTCTGGTTACAAACGAACTCCATAGAGTTTGTTTGCAATGCACTATAATTTCCGAAAGATTATAATCTAAACTAAATTTCATCCTCCCCATTATCTATAGAAGAGTTTTAATTACAATGAATGAAAAAGTCGAGGGAAAAGTTTATTTTTCATAATAAAATATACGTAATAAGATAAATTTAAAACTGTTTCCTTCAATTTGTAAATTCCTCTAATTTGTAAATTTGTAAGTTTCGTTTAAATAAATTATTTAAACACCTTCAACTAAGTAATACAAAGTTGGTTGGCAGGTATATTTAAAAAATAAATTATTTGAGAAAAAAATTAGAATTCATAAAAAAGTTTGTAAAAATAATATATTTATAAACCTAATAATAAAATAAAATAAAGAAGATAGTAAAGAGCAATAATACACTTTGTATGGGATTTGTATGCGTAAGATTTATAGCCATACCCATATAACATTTGCATGGTAGTTCTTGTAAATAGAATACTTACATTAGGTTGATTGATGTTGAGTATGAACCCCAATATTTTTCTTAAATATATTTTAACGAAATTGTTTAATAAAATCGAATTTTTTAGAAACTGGGCGTACGATTTTCGTGAAAAAATTGTAAAATATAATTTAATATATCAAAATTAATGGCATAGCTGTCACGATTTTCTCGAAAAACTATGTTTTGTTATAGAAGTTCCAAAATTGATTTTAGTATTAATTTTTTTTTTTTTAATTTTTTCATATTAAATTAATTTAAAGAAATTAAGAAATAATTATTGATTATTGCAATATATTTTACAATATCTTTTTTTTTTGCCAAAAATTGTAGATACTTCCAGTTTAAAAAAAAAAAAAATTTAACAACTTTAAATAAAATTTAAGAAATCTGAGTACCTACAGTCCAGTCGATATGTACTTTTACCTAGAAAAAATTGCGAACTTAATAAAACTTGTACAGATTGTTTGGGGGTATACTAGGAAGACCCCTCTAATTTCTTGACAACGAGAACCCTGTGCTAACTTGGGGAGGGGCGAAAAACCCCTGATTTTCCGACTTTTTTCAGTTCATCGTTTATATTTCTTAAACTATGCACACTTTGTGTATATATTGCATAACAAAGTTAAAAACCATTAAATTTCCTAAAAATTGGTTGGTAAACCAGATCTGTAGCTTTAATATTGACGGAGATACAGCTGATTTGTTTTTGGGGTATTTTGACCCCTACAATAAAAGTAAGTGGTGTATGTGCAGTAATTCTAAATACAAGGTTATTAACATAATTTGTTAAAAACAAAGTAAAGCTATTAGGTTGGCTCAAGATGAGAAAAAAATCGTAATTGAGTTTATTCCCCCCGCTTAACCGGGAGGTTCAATTTTCATTAAAAAAAAACTGGAAAAAGAAACAAATCATTTCAAAAAGATCGGAACGCCTACAATGACATGTACTACCTTTTTGTAAAGCCAGAAATCAAAACAACAACATCATTTTTGTTGCATACACAAAGGCAAACTTCATTGACAGCAACTTTTTGTCAAATTCTATTTGACAGATGTAAAAAGTTATCCATATATATACAAGATTTATCTATGGATAGAGCGCTATAAGCAAAGTGGTTTAACGGGTCTATATTTCTATATAGATATAGTGAATATTTATGGATAAATCTGTGGTTACTACTTTCAAAAATTTTTCGTGCAAGTGAATCTATGTATCTATCTGAAAGATCTTTAAGTCATAAATTTGTTTGATATTTTAAAGTCTTACGTTACTTTGAATTATCCTATGTGAATAATAAATAACTATCATTTTCTTCGAATGTATCAAATGAGAATTTAATTTATTGCTTCTAGATGTTAAATTTAATATTCGAATGACTCAACTAATTTACTCAACCAAACCAATTTAATTTAACATGTTGATTTTATTAAGGTCAATGTTTGAATCAACTGGTAGAATTTCTAATTAATCGGCTTAATGCTTTAATCAATTACTTAGTCAGAGTTTTTGAGTATACTTCCATCGTATTCCTAGAATCAATTGAAATATATATTGCTTCTTGGAAGAGTTGATATTAAAGATGTAACAATTTTCGCCATTCTCCATACTTTGCTAATCAATCAATTAGAATTAGGACTCGATAAAGTAACTTAATATCGGTACTATGGATACATTTCAGAATTAATTTGATCCGCTTACAAATTCCGTGTTCTTTTTTTTTCTTTTTTGTAAATAAGCTAATTGAAAATGTTTACTTTAGGAAGGACGTGACCAAACCTTAATGCTATACCAACCACAAAATTATTTCCTGTTGAATCCTCTTCTTTATTTTTCGTTCAACGGTTGGATGAGTTTAAGGGTAGAAGGATTACTTCCAAATTTTGTTAATTCAAAATTCGAAATTTATCGTTGAATATTGAATAAGAGAGTTTCGGGGTAAGATGATTACGTTAATATTAATTTAGGGATTTAAGACATTACATTACATTTACATATACATTTTAAAGAATGAGTTTTTTTTTCTCAGCTTAGTAGGTATTTAATCATACATTTGGCTTAAATTTAATCGTTTGATTTCATTGCAACACACATTTGACCCAAAATAGCCGAAAGGGGACTCCTCCATCTTAACATATACATATTCCAAATTGGTCACGAATTAATACAGCAGTAAGGTTGTGATATTGCAAATGCAAATCTAAAATAACATTTGGAGGTTGTTCTTCTTTTATAATTTTTTATCTTATCTATAAAACTATTGCGGCAGCAAATGTAAGAATTATAGGCCCTGTTTTTCAGTGTGAGATCATTCCATCAGAAATAGATTAACCTCGAGTTAACACTAATAGAGTTAACACTTAGAATTAACTCACAAATTTAGCTGGTCCTCAAGACTAACTGAAAATATTGTTTTCATTACAGTTAACTCGGGCTTTATCGTTTATCTAACCCTGGAATGATCTCGAACTGAAAAACTGAACCAATGTTCAAATCGTCTACATTTTAATAATTTTTAATTTAATAAGGAATAGCTAACTGTTATTATAGTTTTCACATAAAAAAACTTTTTTTCAAAATTTTTAAAATCCTTTTCCTCTTGAGAAAGAAGAACTATTGGAGTCAATTCTGGTTCTGTTTTTCGCAGAACTAGAACTAGCCCTTTGTACTAAAAAGTTATTAATTGTGTGGTCAGGTGGCAAAATGGTTTATTTAAGTAAATTTTTCAAATAGAAGCATTTTTTAAGTTCAAACTGTTATAAACAATTATAAACTTGTTTCAAAAATTTAAAAAAAAAATCTAAATTTAAAAATAAAAGAACAAAATAACAGTTTGTGAAAAATGAAAAAGTACAATTTGATACACTTTTGTTTTAACTTGCGATACATTCGTAAGATTCAATTTCAATGCCTGTGCAATCTAGTATACTTGTACTAAATATGACAAGAAAATTAAAGAGATGTCTTAAATTTGAGCATTCTTAAGATTACTATTATTTTGATAAGCTTTCAATAACTGCTAATATTTAATTATAAAACTAAAATACTTACACTCTTTTGGATATTAGAGCATCGAAAAATTAAATTAAATTTTGTACATCATTACTCAAAATTTTGAAAAAAAATTATTTTAATTAAAAAAAATAAAAAATTTTCAAAATTTTTAGTTTGAATTTTTTTTTCAAAAACTGTTTATTTTAAAAAACTTAATCTAAGCACAAAATTATAGAATGAAGTCTTGGCTTTGAAAAAAGATATAGCACGATATTGTAAGTATTGCCGTTGTTTAAAAAAAAATGTTTGTTTATAATTTTGATTCCTTTATGTGTATAAACTCAATAGTACGACGGAGACATTTTAATTTGTTTACATTTGTCAGGAATCGACCTCCTGTGCAAAAAATGCAATTATGGAGATCAACATGAAGACATAACTGTTTTCTTTTTCCAAAGTTCCAACCATTCCCTGGAGTATAGGTATCTTTAACAGTAAGGGTAACTTAAATTTGATCCATAAACTTTTATGGTATCTTCACTCTCCTTGACAATTCCAAAGAAAAATCAATCTTAAGGTATTAAAAAAAAGTTGACTCTAAGATTTTTTCATTTATAAAACTAATCCAATCCACATACAACTAGAAAAGCTTGAAAATGCCATAGGTAGCCCATTTGACTATATCCTAAGTCACACAATGAAAATAAATCCTCTTGTTTGGACGCAAACACTTTGTTTAATAAGATTTTTCTCCGATTTAGTTTTCTCATTTCCTTTTCATTTCCATGTGAATGGTGTGTAACCTTAGCCAGCATATAAAAAACCGACTATATCTTTAACAGAACTATTTTTATTCTTGTCCTAGTACCTAGTGTGTTTCGTTCTCCTTATGTTTCGAATAATGATGTTTTTTTAAAGCTTTGTATGTTGAGATGGTAAAATTGTGGCAAAATTCAATAAAAAAAATTCAAACTCCTATATTTACCATTATGTGAATTGGTAACAATAAAAGTCTTCGATATTTTCAATGACTTGCAATTTTTATATACGAAACACAAAATAGGAAAAAAATGTCTACATTAATATAATAAAAGATTGATGTGCATTTATTGACCTTGTTTATGTATATATGTAACTATACCAGTGATTACCTTCTATAGTGAGTTGAAGCTTATATATCTGGCCAATCTTTTAAATCAAATTGATGTTGCATTGGGTTACAAATAGAACCAGTTCATTATTTTGTTCTTCTTATCACAAAGACCGTAAGAGTACAATAAAATTTGTTAATTTTATCTTTTATTTTATTTAAAGAACATTGACATAATGGATTTAACATTGTTTTCAAAATTCAATTTTATCTTTTATTGAACGTTTTTATTTTAAAATAACATTGACATAATGGATTTAACAATGTTTGAATTGCCCATGTTTTATTGAACCAAACATGGGCAATTCAGTTTTATATTATTTATCAAAAGGTCGGATCTGTTCCAATAGAATTAGCGCCATCAATTGGATTAAACAATTATTAAAATCCTTATACATATATCCAGTCAAATTGTCATCTGATTGTATGGGATAGTGTGCGTGAAATCCGATGTTTCTAATTTTTCCCAGGCTTGTTTATGATGTTAGCCTAATAAAAAATATAAGTTTGTTAACTCAAGCGCTGAACGCAACCTTGTCAAAAATCGAAAAAAACACCTAAAGTTTCGGATTTTGTGCAGATTTCGGCGAATAAAACGATGTTTTAAAAGGTAACTAAATTTTCTACAATATTAGTTTTTAATTGTTTCTGTAGACCCAATAGTTTTCGAGATACAGCTTTTTAAAGTTTATCATTTTATCGAACTTAGCTATATTTCGCAATACTCTATAGAGCCCTCTTAGTTTTTTTCGATTTTCGTCATAGTTCCTTTCTACGCTCGAGGTCAAAAAATTAAATTATTCATTAGGCCAATATCATTATACCGTCTGCAAATAATCTTTAACTCGTTTATTTTGAAATTATGGACTAAGAGGGCTCTCAAGTCTTGCGAAAATAGCTAAGTTCAAAAAAAAATTTAAATTTTGAAAAGCTGTGTTTCGAAAACTATTGGGTCAGATGCAATTAAGAACTTATTTTGTAGCAAATTTTGTTAACTTTAAAAACGTCTTAAAAAGGAACTGTCAAAAATTAATCCTTTAGGGCTATAATAGGCAAAATCTGAAAAAATACCATATTTTCGCAGTTTTGTTGATTTTTTACATAGTTGTATTTCTTGCTTGAGGTCACAAACTTGGATTATTCCTAAGGCTAACGTCATAAACAAGTTTGTGAAAAATCAAAAACATCGGATTTCACGCATACACAGAAAGATGTATAATTTGACTAGTTTATTAGAGCGGTTTTTAAATAAATCGTTTTTTTTTCTTTTTCTTTTAAGTGCGAAATAGTTATCATATAGCAAGCATTTAAATTTTTCATAAAATTGAAGTTACAAAAAAATAAATTAAAACTAAACTTTTTTTTGCAAAATATTGGGATTTAGATTTGAACAAACCATTAAATTCGTTATAAAAAAAAATTGGTTCAAATAAACTAAACCGTTCACGAGATAGCTTAAGATAAGCAATATTATGAAGAACATAACGTCAATTTTTTTTGCCAACATTTTTAGTAGGTAAGAACAAATACAGTTAAATTTAATTTCTTGTATAGGTACTATCTCTCTGATGTATCTAACTAAAATGATGTTAGACAATTGCATCCAAGAAAATATAACTTAGATTTGGAAATAACGCACAATAAATATTGTACTAACGCCCAAAACCAAAACAAAGGAAACAAGGTTCAAAAATGTATCCCTCACATTTCAATATAAACCATTTACTGATATGGTAATGTGTGTAATATTTTATTTTAGGCCATAAGACAACATTTGTGGGCCATATTTTTTTTTGATCTGCTGTTTTTTTTTTTTACACTATTGTATAAATCAAATTAATATATTGAGTTTTGATGAATATATTGTATTCATCAAACCTCAAACACCAATTTTTACAAATGAAAATCTTAAAGAATTAAAGAAATTATTTGAAACAATTGTATACCTACATTTTTTCACCTGTTTTATATAAAATTATTTAGGATGCGATAACTTTAGTGATTTCAGTAGGTATATTATATTAGGAAAAAGATTTGACAAATTCAAATTTAATTTTATTTACATTGCCTTTGAGGTTGAATTAACGATTAGATTTGTGTCTTGTGACTCTAAAGAGGTACAGTCACATTACGAAATAAATTCTTCTTTTTCCTTCCGGGACATGTAAATTAAATTAAGGGTTTATGTACCTATATATTACTCATAAGGGAGTTAGAAACATAAACATCACTAAAATGTGTCCTTTTTGTTTATTCTATGTGAAATAAAGCAAAGATTTAATATACTATTTTCTTACCGGTATCTTCACATAAATTAAATTAACCGCATTTATTACTTTTCATATTCAATTTCCTATTATGTATATTATGTACATAATAGTGAATAACTGTATTAAACGCTAATATAATACAACAGATATTTCACGCTAATTAACTTGGCATAATCAGGACTTAACGACTTAATGGAATCTTATTAATATGCTAATATTGCTCCTCCTTGGTGGTACGTCAACATTATTAAGGTATATTATGATGTTCAGACTTGGCAGAGGTATATTTTTAATTTTGGGTTTAAGAATTTCATTTCTGAATTTGAAGTGGGTAGGTATACTAATTACAAATTTAATTTGGGTTAAACGTAGGTATAACAAAAACATTTCTCCTTGAAAACTCAACTAAAACAAAAACTAAAAAAAGACTTTGCTTCAAAAAGAAACAAAAAAAAAAACTTAAAAAACTAGTAAGTCGCTAAAATTTAGAAAAACTTTAAGTTCCTTCTTAGATTAAATTTCTGAATTTGAGAAATAAAAGGATATACTAATTTGCGCAGACACAAATGCCTGCTTTCTGCTTGTAAGCCAAAAACATTTTTCTTTTGCACTCAGTCTGATTACTTTATTTTTAAAAAAATAACTCTCTACGAAAGTATCATAAGCCCAAATCGGTAAATATTTTACGGCGATATTTAACGGGACCATGATACATGGTCCATCTCGGAGCAGCTTCTTGTTACCTCGATCGAATGCCTTTTCAAAATCATCAAACACAGCGTACAAATTGCCCTTGTAAATTGTTAGAAGGTCACTTTCCCTCCTCCGATTAAGAATTTGATCGCTGCTGATAAGTTTGAAGATGATATAACCGTGAACCATTTTAGCCCGATATCTACCATATTTTTCGGTTTTTGACTATTTCACCGCCGCATTAACTTCTCGACTGTGTTGTCGGGCACGTCTTTGTAGTTTGCTGCGGCTGTTGGAAAGTAAATGCTGGATAAACTATCCATTATCACCACCTTTGAAGAATTTTGTCGTCATCAACTAGATGTTGGCTTTGAGCATTGTTCATTGGTGAGCAAATCTCGTGATCATTTCTATGAGCGATAATTTTAAAGATAGGTGCGCCTTTTTTAATGTTTGCAGCTCGCACTTCCTGCTTTGCATCAGCAGCCGGTGTAGATATTTCTTCCAAAATATAGTTAAAAAAAAAAAATATTTTTTTCAAAAAATTACATAATATGTATAGGTCAGAAGAAGTAAATAAGTATTAAAAAAGATTGTTATGAATCAAGCAAGCTTTCTTAATCTCTTCTATCGAGTCGCCAACTTTCACTTTTTATCAGTACTTAATATGGACTTAAATCAGTTTTAAAGTATAATGCAAGAAACGATTAATTATTCTTAAATCCTTCTTTAAGTTCCTTTTTGCTACATGTGTTAGACTTCTTTCGGTTTTGATGCGCTGATCCGTTTCAGTCTTCATTATTCAAAGAAATGTGGTCGGTTATTTTTGAACGGATAATTTCATTATAAAGAAAGAAAGCAATAAGTCTATTATAAGAAAGTCTAATATTTTTGTAGGAACATTAAGTTTAAATAGTAACTTAAACTTTTTGATAATGAGGTAGAATCCACAGCTGTGATAAGATCCCAAATATTTTTTTAACAGGAAAAGAAATAAAATAGAATAAAAAGTTTCATATATCTATACACATAGAAATCTGAATTCGATCTGTAAAAAGCTATTTGGTTGGGAGAAAAAAGTTTTTATTGCAACAAGGCCAATACCCTGATGAGGATTAGAATAAGTTCAAAAATATTTAGTCAAGAACTGTAATAAAGAGTTAAGGACTAAAGACGATTCCTTGGTGTATACCAACTTCTATTGGTATTTTTTCTCCTGCGGATACTGCTAATACATGATCTTTCGCACATTGACTCTTCGTTGTTTTAAGGCAATCCATAATAGGTTTTATGGTTTTCGATCGAATTCCTTTTCATATAATCATACGAACACAATATTAAAAACAACTCTTCATTTGATGAATTTTCCGTTCTTAAGAGGATTTCAATTATATCAAGATGGCGGAAAATGCATGTTATATAGTAATTGTATATAGGCTCTCCAAGCAAGAAAAACTAAATCTCCATCAAAAAAATGTCTGTTCGTAAGTTTTTCTAAATAAAGTGAAAATTTTGTCTTAAATGACTGGGAACATATAGAATACGAATACAAATGTAAGCAAACCACAATCTATTTACCTCTTTATTTTCCAAAATAATTTAACCACATCTAAAGAATAAATTTCCCATAAGTATGCTTAATATTTTTCTTCCCCTCATCATCGTCAATGTATATAGGTGGGTAAGTTATAATCAGTTGCTTTTTCAACCGCCATCGACGCCGGCCGTCCAGTGAGAAAAAAAACATTTTAAATTTTAATTTTAATATATTCAGATTAGATAGACCACTACGTGCAAAAAAGATATGTCAGCAAAAATAATTTTATCAGACCCAAAAGTTTTCCACGTGCTTCTAAAACATAAGATTCGTTTTACCTTTTTGCGTGTAAAGGACGAAATAAATATTTGTATTAACTTCCGCTTGAGGACAGTTTTCTATTAAAACAAAACTATAAATTATTATATTTAGATATGCTATCTATTTATGCATATGTATGTATAGGTATACATATTTGTTTACTTCTGGGTTTTTGTGTGTTAACCTGAAAGTTATTCTTTGAATTTAATTAGTTGGGTTTGGACGGTGTCTGTGTTGTTTCGCAGAGTTTAAATTTTGGTAATAAACTTTGGGGATAGTTTGACACTTTATCTGTTTTGAAGGCTTTTACCTTTAGAATTTAGATTATAAATATGATTTGCTCAGATGTGATTTTTGATAGAAGACAAATGAATGGAAATGGTTCGCACGAACAAATTCTTTTGTGGTATTTTATTTTTGTGTATAAAAGCGGAAAATATTATCTTAGTTTTGCATACCTACTTTTGTAGGGGTATAGATTCATATTTTTAGAATGGTTCATTGTCATTAAAATTTCAATGAGTAGGTATGGTACCATTTGATTAATTTATTTAAAAATTGAGTTTTTGGGTTATAAGTACCTAATTTTTTTTGAATATCTTCATTTCCGAACTGTTTTTTGCAGGATTTGTAGCCATATTATGTATTTACTTACTTTAATTTAGATCGGAAGGCGGCAAGGCGCCTACAATGCATTATTTTTTATATAGATTTATCGTTAATAGAGATTTTATAATTTTTATAACAATTTTATATAACAATTTTATATCAGGGTTAATCGAGTTACACAGTTCTACCACTGAGTATGCCCAATTCAATTGCATTTATCGGTCCACTGAATACACAATTTTTATTTGGATATGGCTTTATTCTGTTTTTTTTATTTTATTTTTCCTTTTCAATTTATATAGCCAACTTTCATTGAACGGATAAGGAAAAAAATTTGAGTTTAAACAAAAATCAAATAGAAGTCCCTTTTATTTTATTTAACGCGAATTTAAAACAAAATGCATGACTGGGTCGCAAGAACTTGCTCTTGTAGCAAACTATGGGACTAAAATAATTTCATTTTATTAAATTCATTAAATTCTGAAAAAAGTGCGAAAAATATAAAAAAAAATGGACTAAACCTGCGATAAAATTGTATGGCAGCTATCATTAAACGGTTGTTAAGCAAAAACCTTTGAATACCATCTTCTCTTAAATGTCAAACTTAAAAAGTATATCTACCTAATTTGAAAAAAAAAATGACTTACACCCTTATTACGGTTGTCAAAGATCATTTGTTTGATAGACGATAACATTTATCAATCAAACAAAATTTCGGTATTATGATTGTCGTTTGATAAATTTTTGATCTATTGTGAATGATTAACAAAATTCTCTTGTGAACGGGCATTTTGTTTGACGTTTCAGTTTTCTATTCTTTTCATTTGTGATTGTATTGCGTTTTTTTTTTTTATTGTTTTAATTTATTTTCGAGTAAATGAAGTAAATGGTCTTTTTTTTATTATTATAGGTATTTGTGTTTTAAAAAAGTGAAATAAAAAAGTGATACAACATTTTGTGGAAATAATGGAACAGGCAAAGGAAATGTGCATTATGTAGGTACAATGTACGTACATACATGTACCTCCTATTTGGACACCAAACAACAAAAAGAAAAAGTCTGTGCAAGTGAATTTTAATAAAAATAAGTTAACCAAACAGTATTAATTATTGTATATTGTATAAATAAATATAAAAGTGAACAATACACTGCGTTTTCTTACAAAAAATAAAAAGAATCAAAATTATCAACAGCGAATTTGCGTTTGACTGAAAATTTGATAAACACCAATATTTTTGACAACGATAATACCAAGTTAGTCAATAAAACTATTCACAATAGATCTAAAATCTGAGTGGCACTCACAGTTTGATAATTGACAACGATAATACCGATGGATCAATTTTGTTGAATAACATCAATTATCGTTTTGATATTTGACAACCGTAATAGGGGCCTTAGTCGTTATCAAATTATGAATCTCCATTATGTGCATTTTTAGCCAAAAACCTTAAGTGTATAGTGTTATTGGGATTATTTTTAGCCAAAAACCTTAAGTGTATAGTGTTATTGGGATTATTGCAAAAATAACGTACCTACACCAAGTTTAAAAAAAATCGTTCACTTCGTTTTCGAGAACATTTAGAAAAACTAAAACCGTTATATGCGATGTACCCGTTATAACCGGGCTAAAATTCGAATATCCACTCTAGGGAATTAACAAAAAGTGTTATTTACGAAATTTGAACTAAATCCGTCAAATCGTTTAGGCTGTAGGCCGGTGCACAGACAACCGCACATATATACATATACATACGCCACATCCCCACAGACAGACCGACGCACGCCGCCAACGTCTTCTTAGGCTTCACTAAAGTATCGAAATGTCATATATATATATTGAAAATGTGTAGGTGAGGTTACATATCCTTTCTCGGGAAAGGAGTAGGGAGCTGCAAGCAAATATTTATTTATAGTATTCCACGAAAAACTCTGCTGCACATACTATAATTAAACATTCTTTACAAGCAATACAGCATAGCATACCTTATAGGTATAGCATACATAAGCATACCTTATAGGTATAGCATACATAAAGCAAAATCAAAAAAATATTATATTATGCACAGAGTACAGAGATATGCATCTTACTCTTACCCACCTAGTAAAATATAAAAGCCTCTTTTTCTTTTCCCCTTTTCAAAAATGCGAAACTCTTTTAGGTATTTATCAGTACATCACAGATTCACAGAGTAACATAAACATACCTACGAGTATACCTATGCCCTGAAGGTTAAATATCAAAAGATATTTATGTATCTACTGTTAAAGGTGTAGAGATTCTTTCACGGGTGCAAGAATACATAAATTGTTCTATTAAGGGGCAAGTTGAAATCCATTTCAGTGGGGCTGGCCAAATTTTGATAATGAACGAGAAGCCAGAAATATTTTCTAGGAAATTTGAGTTCGGCTAAATTTTCCTTGTTGAGTTAAGTGCTTAAAGTGTTGAAGTAAATTTACTTTTTCTAAGGGAAGAGTTATTTTTAAGGGGTTGTTTCGAATGATATAAATTACAAATACAATAAAAACTTTCTGTTTGACACCCCTTAGAGCATTAAATTGCCTACTTAAAGATTTTGTTTTACACAAAATAAGGAGTTTATTACAATATAACTTTGTAATATGAGTTTCATAACAAAAAATGTGATCAAGTTGTAACTGCCTTACGAAAAACAAAAACATAAATGTATTAGTTTTAAATATACAGGGTGGCACCTTATCGGATGATGTATATAAAAACATTTGCAAATGGCAGCAAACGTCAGTAGAATAGTTTTTCTATTTGAAAGTAAACAAAGACACCGGTTGCGATTGTCAATTTTCTAATGGATGATCGATTAACTCTATAAAATATAAAATATTATGAATGTTGATTGTTGATATCGATCTTTTTTTTGCAAGAATTCATAATTTGCCTTATTTTACCTTTAATGACATAAATCCAAATTAGCATAAAAAAAATGATGTATCATATTAAAAATATAACAACAAAAACAACAGGTGAATGTTTTTGGATCACCCTATTGATTTGTTTAATCAGAATTTAATTAAAATCCCATTCTAAGAAACAGATAAGCTAAGTTAACCAAGAATCAAACTAAATAGAATTATTACCTGAAATCCAATTTCAAACATTTCAAACAAGTGACAGAAAAACTATAAAAGGTGCAGTAAAATTTAATTCCATTAATACATTGCATGTCAGATGTCACGACTTAAGAGTTAGCCTATAGAAATCCCAACAACTGGTGTAACAAATGGATACATATAACCCAAATGTATATAGTAATGGCCAGTAGTAAAATATACTTGACCCTAATAAAGAGCTGATGACACACCAAAGGCCATAATAAAGCACATATTGTTGAAATGATATTTCATTTTATTTGATTTATGAATTGAGTGAAAAGATTTATCTGTGAAATCATTCAATTGAATCATGTATAACTTGTGATTTTTTAGTAAACAAAAAAAGATTGTTATACATTAAGGACATACAATTCTAAGACATTTGAGATAGCATTTGGAAAAAAATACGTACAAAAGTGGACTACAAAAAAATTTACAATTTTTTCGGGCTTAAGGTCAAATGAAATAAAAGTTATATTGTTTTCATTTGACCTAAAGCCCACAAAAACCACTCTTGTAATTTTAATATGACAATACTTCATCACATGATAATGATGTTCGTATATCATGAGGATTCCTAATACCATCACTAGACCACATGCTCTTACAGTCCTTATATTGACATAGTATCCATTCAAATCTTTTTAAGGAGTTTGAGAATATATGATGTATGTATCTTTTTCCGTTTCCTCACACAAAAATGCTGTCACAAACAAATTTTAAATCCCTATTGCCTACTTCAAAATAGATGATCTACTAAATTATAATATTTGAATAAGAAATTCTAAACATTTTAACATAACTGCAAAGTCTTTTGGGTCAAATAAAGAAAAACATTTTAAATCAATTTTCAATTTGAGTAATCCTTGAAAGAATTCATTGGGTTTTTTTTATAACTTAGGTATAAGTGATTCATAATAAAAATGATTTATATTTTGTTTTTAAAAATATGTAGTTTGAGTTGTTGCATTATTTAATTTTTAATATATTCAGATTTTGTACCCTATACCTGTAATACCTTATAATCAAATAATTTTTTTTTTTTCAAGAATGCGGTGCATTTGTTTTTGAGCCCATCTTCGTCTTACTTGAGATTTTTTAGGAATGACGTATGATTTTTTTTTTCTTTTTGACGAATTTTTAAGGCTTTTATTTCAATATCCAATACTATTACGTGATGGTTGAAGTCATCATCACATGCGGTGCTTTGCTTTTGATGAAATATTGATATGCTGTTTGGTCGAGTCTGATATATGTTGAGTACAGCGTGGCTCCAAAGAAAAGATGAGTGATTTTTTTAGGTTTTTATAGGTTTAATTTCCGAGGAGATGGTATTAAGTTTTATTTGTGCAGTACTTCCTTCTGTTATATGAGGTGTCAGAGGTTGATCCAGAAATGTGAACTTTTCGTTACAGTAGATACAATATAATTTAAGTTTTCGTGCTCTAGAAGAAGCACTGTTCCTTTCAATCTTTCAATGTTATCAATATCATTCATAAGTAAATATGAAAATTCAATTTTGACTGAAAGGCTTAAAATAAATAAAGGCAATCAATCAGAAATTAACTTCACGTAGAAATCAATTTGTGGGGCACTATAATACTATACAATGTTTTTTAAATCAAAGATTCCTACCAACGCAAAGTGTGAATATTACCTTTAAAAATTATCATAAGGCTCTCTTCAGCCGTATTAGTTTATATATTCCTTTTTTTAATTATTTTTATAAATAAATGATAATTAACAGGCAAGGTAAATAGTATGTGCTCTCTCGAGCGAATAATGAAATTAATTCAACAAGTTTCAATATGCTATACAAGGACGAAATCTGTATTCAAACACAAGCAATTGAAAACGAATGGAAGTTTAATATATTATGTGCTCTGCTGAAGATGCAAATATAATAAATCGTATATACCTACTTATAAAATGTAAAAATAAGTAATTGCTCTTAAAATGTTATAGATTTTAGTACCGAAAACGTTTAAACAAATATTATGTTCATGAACTTTGGCAAAATTGAGTTCATTAAAATTAGTAAAGTGAAATGATTTTTTTGTGAGGAAAAAGTGAGTTCTTGAGAACATAAAATTAACTATACTATTACACAGGTCTACATTTTGGTGCCGCAAAAAATAATACTTAATTCGTGTATATTATCGGTACCCTGATCAAAACTTGATACTTACTTTTTTGATGCTATATGTGTAGTTTTCGAGATTTCGCAAGAGTAAAATACAAAAAAGCGATTTGTTGTGGTTTTTGAGGTTATATTATAACGCGAGGAAATTTCTTACAACATAAATTGTAACTGTTTCTGAAAGAACTATTTTTTCAATTTTCAAACTTCGTTTAAATCTTTCTAATATCTTTTAGCTTCTACGAAAAATCATGTCATTAGATTCACTGGTCAATAGAAATTCAGTTTTTTAACATTAAAAAATTAATTCATTTCTAAAATGAAGTATAGTAGACTTTTAGAGAAAATTCTTCAAATGTTTGTGCGGCAACACAAAGGGTTTTTCTTTGGACTAAGTGTATTTCAGCTTATTACTTTCAGCTGAAGGCCACCTAAAACTATTGAGATTAACTAATTTTCAACCTTAACGAAAATGTAGGTTAAAAAAAAGTTTGTATGATTTTCATGGTTGGAATGTAAATTAGGATCGTTCAAAAACATCTAACGAGAAGCAGAAATCATCTTGATCGACTTTTTAATTTTATAGTATAAAGGCTTGCAATAAAATGATGATTTTTTTTTTTGACGAAGAAAAAGAAAACGGAATTTGAAAGAAGAAGATAAGATCTTTCAGAAAATGTAATAATTAATATTGAAACAAACAACCTCTCGTTATTACATACCAGCGAAAAAACGTTTTTTTTGATTTTCAAACAAGAAGATCAAAAAAAAACGACACATAGAAGAATTTAGTACCTGTTAGGAGAAGTTCCAAATCTTATCTTTATTGATCTTTTATCATTATTTGATCTTTTATAAAAAAAAAACTAGAGCCTTAAAACAGAAGTATGTACAGGATTTCTTTGTTATTTTGTTGCCCGAATAAGGGCCATTTGCTGAAACGATACTTAAGCATCTATGTTAAATAAACTCTGTCACTTAAGGATTAATGTAGAACACAAATGCTTAAGTATCATTTCAGCAAACGGGTCTAAGTGTTTCAGACTGAAATAAGATGAAAATAAAAATAATTTATATGAAAATAATAATAAATTACAGTACCAATATTTCTGTTTCACATGCTCTTACTTTTTTTTAGAAAGTATCGAATGAAAAAGTATAAACGAAGGTTTGTTTTTTTGTTCTACAATTGTCTTTAATATTTTAAAAGTTATCAGCAAATAAAAATCAATGTTTTAGTTGCTTATAGTATTCGTAGTCGCGAAACTTGTTTGTTTTTCATACTACATATACATAATGTTTAGGTCAAAGTAGTAGACAATTTTATAACAAATTTTTCACTTTTTATTTGGTCTTTGTTTAAAAAAAATTAGAGAATGTCAAACAGAATTTTATTGCTTTCTCACTACTCAACTACTGCAAAGTCAAATGAAGCCAAATTTTCAAATATGCCTCTATTTCGTTCGGCGTTATTTGACGGCACCATTAAAAATAACCAATGAACATTAACAATACCTTAAAACTAGAACTTTCATAGCTAAATGACGAGAAAATTATATAGAAATCACTCACTTGTAAAGTTATAATAAGCACTAAGAATTTTCGAATTTAATAAAAGATCTACAAAATAGAAACAAAAATCTGTTCCAATATTGTTTGTAAGAGTTAAGCTCGAAAAGTTATGATAACATTGCTTATACACATATTTACTTAAATGGCGAGATTTGTTGTGTGGAACATATATCCTTGTTTCTTGTTTAGAAACATTGGAGACTTTATACGTGTGCGCACTGAAAAAAGAGAAAACAATTTGACTTGACTATAATATTGAATTAAATGCGTGTAACAGTTCTGACATTCTATGAGTCCGAACAGTTGATACGAAAACATGCTTTTAGATATACTAAGTTTGTTGAGCTGAACTTTCGAATTCGCAAACATATTTTTAAGAAAAATCTTTAATAAATGTAAAGTGAGACAAAATGTAGGGATATATACGTACACGAGGGTTTATCACTAATGAAATCACCACTTTTATCACTGATGAGATCACCACTTTTAGATTTTTTTTGAAATCTCGTTCAAATCTGGTGCAATCACTCAAAATACTATCATAAATTTAAAAAAAAAATTTATTTACCGAAAATGATTTATTGCAATCATTCCCATACACATTTAAAATAACTTTTAGTTTTTTGCAATCTTGTAATCAAAAATGCCATAATGCAATCACGAATTCCATCACCTTTATTTTAAATTGCTCAGTGGAGTAAGTATTGGTTATGTTTCAAAAATAAAGTGTACAACTTTGTCGCATGAACCTGATCTTGTGACAAGTTGCTATAAAAATAAAATTAAATTTAATTAAAATAAATTTAATTATTAGATATTATTTTTTTTAATATAAATGAAAAATACGAACAAATCAAATGAATTTTTACAAGTATGTAGAATTTTTTTTCTCCAAATACAAGTTTATTTGAAAAATAATACGAAAATCGTTTGAGTGGTTCTTAAATAAATCGACATCATTTTTTTTTTTAAAGAAGCTTAAAGTACATCAATTTTAAAGGCTAAATAGTTTGCATTTTATGTAAAAAAAAATCTTTTAGTCAAACCATTTTCCAAATATCTAATTTACAAAAAATAAATTAAAAAAATTATTAAAATTAAAATTAAACACTTCTGCTAAATGTTGGTTCTGAAACTGGTTCAAATTATCTTTCTAAAAAAATTGTGTTAAAATCGATTAATCCGTTCACGAGATATCTCACGAAGGAACTAACGATTCTATGGGAGAGTACTGTTGCCAAAATATTTTGTTTCCAACTTGTCAGATAAAAACTATCCCTAGTTTTTTTGCAGAAAATTTTTGGTTTGTTTATAATTTTTTATAATTTTTTAAAAATTCTCGACCCAATTTTTTCGTCTTCTCCATCATCGTAATCACATGTTAGATTGTTTTGTTATCTTAACATTTTTTTTTGCACGAAAGCATGACTTATTCGAATTTCGAAATTATTCAAGGTTTTAATCAAACCTGACATTACGATGATAAAAAATTTAGAAGTAGGTTTCGGCATGCTGTCCGTCGCATGCGCGCGCCGGTCTGTCTGTGTGGATGTGTAAGTGCGGATATGCGAATGTGCGGTTGTCTGTTGAACGAGATACAGCCTAAACGGTTTGAAGGACTTCAAACTTCGTGTGAATAGTACTTTTTGGTGATTCCCCAAACATAAAGGAGGAATTCGAATTTTCGTTCTGGTCCGGCTATAACGGTTTAACTGAAAATGCACATAACGGAAATTTGGTGGTAACGATTTTTACAAATTTGGCCATAAATTGATGCTTACTCGATTTAATTTAAATTTGGTACGACATTCAAGTTGAACATTTAACACAAGATGGCAATTAAATTTTATGGCTAAACAACTGTTTAATACAGCTACCACACAATTTCATCTCACAGGCTATTTTTCGTTGACAGTAATTTAAATAAAATTTACAATAAAATAACAGATTTGTATCTTTCAAAACAAATCCCTCTACAAAAAAAAAATCAATTGTTTAGGCCCGAAACAAAATTGTCAAAATTGTCAAAATTTAAATATTGGATGGATATTAATATGATATGCTTTTGTTTTTAATTTCATTAATGATTGCAATATTGCAAAATCATTCGAAATAATTTGCAATAATTTAAAGTAAGTAAATTTAATTAAAATTCAATACAATCACAAAATATTGAAATCAATTTAAAAACTGCTTCATATCAAGCGTAATAATCTGAATACATTTGCAATATTGCAATCATTGAACCCCTATAAGCTGACTCGTTGAAAAAACCTTTGAAATGTTTTAATATAAAGATACATCAACGAATTCTCAAAATTGTTTTTCTGTATGAACGATTTTCCTTTTTTTTTATTTTCGCGCAAAGGTTGGTATTGTCAGTGAAGGCAATCCATCCCGCACGATGTTTGAAAATTGTTTCGTAGCAATTCGTGCTTACAAATTAAAGAAAATTAATTAAATTTGATGGCACGAGTACATTTACTTAGGCGTATAGAAGGACACAATTTAAGAGTTTTTTTTTTTTATAAATAACTATAGGTATAGTGTATATGGACAAATATATATATTTATATTGTTCATAGATTAAAACTTTACACAATTTGGTTAAAACGTAATTTGTAAAAAGATTTACCCCCAGTTTCACAGTGATAGTTTAATCTTAAACTGCGTGTAAATTCTGTAGTTTAAACCAAATTTTTAGTTTAAACTTTGCATGTGAAACTGGGGGTTAGTATCTAAATTATACTTTACAAAATCGTATAAACATTTTGCAAAACAAATTTTAAACTAGCTACGTTTGAAGTAAAGTATTAAATTATGAATATGATGAAAAAATTCAACGTTTTCTTTTCGATATTGTCGAATACAACTTTTTTTCTTATTTTTCTTTACATCTATATTTTTCATAATTATAGACTACTATAAATTGTAATTAAGATAGTATGTAAAGCATACATAGGTACATAACATGACATTTAGAAACGTTTAAACAAAAGCTTTTGTTTGCACCATTCTACACGTCTATTGAAGTCATCTTGAGAAAGTATGGATTCAGAATAGAATGTTATTTTAGAAAATATTTTGAAATCATCGGCAAACATGAGTTTTTTAGAAAACTAAATGTGAAGTGGGATGTCTTTAATTATAATTAAAACAATAAAGAGGCCCAGATGGCTTCCTTGGAGAACTCTATAATATGGAAAACATGAATTTGATGGTAATTAATGTTATTGATGTGGACGTATTGAGTATCGAAATCTATAGCAAAATAAGTATAGACGATACCACTTAAAGGACCGATTTGTTAACTACGATTTGTCGTAGTCGATTTTTTCAAAGAGCTTTGTTATAACAGAAAAATTGTTTTTCAAACTGTGGGTCGCGACCCCCTGGGGTAAGATAAAACCTAGTTTATAAATCTTGCATTGAAAAAAATTTGAAATAACATTTTGTAATGAGGCGATATGTTTTTAAATAAATTTTCAAAATTTGGTTTTATAGTTTTTTTTTTTGGTTTATATCTTCCTTTAACCCACTATTTAGGTGGATTAGCTATGGAAATTGGCGAGTTAAGAACTGGAACCTATGCTGAACCAAGGTTGTACGATTCTAGAATAATTCGGCAAATGAAAATTACTGCAAGGGTTGTTTGAACTTTTTATTTGCGATATAATAGGTAAAATAAGGTAAGTTATGGATTATTCTGAAAAAAATTTAGGTAACAATCAAAAATGCCCTTACAATGATAGAGAAAACGTTGGTTTTAGTCTGTCTGTCAATCTGGTTATAACAACACTTATACAGCCTTAAAGATTAGGCCGATATTTTCTTTAAACTTGGTACAAACTATTTTTAGAGAAATATCCCCTGATATAATTTTTTATTTTGACCTTAGTAGTAACGTTACTTACCTTATGAGCGTTACCGATAAATCCATTTTTGTCGAAAAAATACGATCAATTTCTATAAAAAATTCTATAAGTGATTTGTTGCCAGTATGATCATGTCTTTCATGGGAATTTTGTTCAGAATCAGCTTATTAACGTTACGTTTATACCGAATATCTTTTGAACCGCTGCACCGAATTTGTAGAAATTTAGTAAAGTTTTTTTTACCTAATTAATAAAAATTTCGCTCTAAAAACAATTTGAAGTTAATTATTTCTTAAACTTCTATATGTATATCCACGAAATTTTCGGTATGCTTTCATTTTGTCTTGAATCTTTATAAAAAGAAGTCTTAGCACTTATAATACAATTTGAAATAATTCTGTTTGTTTTTCTCCTTTATATTTTTTCTTTGAATTAGGTACCTAATTTAATTTTTTTGTGTTAAACCAGCAAGAAACTTGCCACTAGTGCAAATTCGCGTGACCCTATTGTGCCCTTTATGTTTATAATCTTTGGAAACACAAGAAAATTTCAATAAATGCGAATAAGTGAAATCCCGTTTAATGATAATGATGGGTTCAGTGTATGTTGCTCATTAAATAACTCACAAAGTATTATTATAAATGTGGGGGTCGCCAAATTATTTTTACTAGCAAAGGGGTCGCGTAATCGAAAAGTTTGAAAAACACTGATCAACTTATCGAAGACTTGCCCAAATGTGATTTTATTGCGGCAGAATATTTGCACTTCGAATCTTTCCCACAAGTTGTGATGAAAACTGCCTTTCTAAGGGCTTGTTTCACAATATCTAAAGTAAGTTTCAATTAAGCTATTCACTGCTTCACTTTAACTGTCGAGTATTTTACTTGAAACTTACTCAAAGACTGTGAAACAAGCCCTAAGTAGATTATAGGAATTTTACAAAATATTTATTTAGTTTTCTACATCCACTAAAAATTATTTATCACTGCTTTTCATACATCGATTTATATAAAGTTTATTGATTTCTTCCCAGAAACAATCACGGTATTTAAGTTGTAATAGATGTGGTTTAACTCCTAATGTTTTATATCACCAGAACTTCTTAATTTCTGTGTTCCAAACCGATGCCTTTTATAGGGATGTACCAATCCACACTTCCAAGATACTTAAGTATTCCTTTTCTTCTACAATGATTGAGTTCATAAAACTTCTTCAGTTTATCTTAATAGAACGATTTTCTTTTTAATGAAGATTTATTTGAGTCCAAGAAAGTCAATAAAACGTGAGGATTTGTATTTGATTGCTTTACCCTTGAAATTTATGTCTTTTAAAATGAAAATAAAAAAGATTTGTTTTTCAGGACAATTTTTGAATTTTTTTTTAGTAAATTGATGATTTTCCTTTAAACCATCTGTATTTAATGTTGTTCTCCTTAATTTTAAATTAGATAAAATGGAATCATGAAATTTCGGTGCAGTTTTATTTTTTTTGTTTTACATTAAATCAAGTTTCCTCGCAATGTTTTTTTCACGATTGTTTGGGTTTTGGTTTTCTTTTCAAATAAAAATTAACATTTTGAATATACATACATACATATGTATGTAAAACTTTTTCTTGAATACAGATGAAAAATGTTTTTATACTTTTTTTTATCGATGATACAAGATACAATATTGACTTTTGCTTGTACCCATACAAAATCGAGCTGTCCCAGGAGTTTAAATTTTATGAAAGTAAAAGTCCGAATTTCCGTATTTTTAATGGTGGTTATAGTTATACATAGTTACATATATATTTTGAAAATTTGAAATTATTTTAAAATTAGTAAGTTACGTCAATATATTAAAAAAGAAATATTATATTAATGAATTGACCAATCTATGAATATGATGACTGTTTGGTGACTGTAAAATTCAATGAACCTAATTACATTGGGTTTTTCCGACGTTTCGGCATGGGTTGTTCGTTGTTGCCTTCTTAAGGGGTTCTTGATTGAAAAAAAAAGAAGAAATTATAAATATTTTGAACATGTATGTATGTAATAATACTATTAAACAAGTCTTACTTTAAAAGAAAAAAAAAAAAACTAATTCATAATAAACAATTAAATTATTTTAAATGACAAATACATTTAATTAATGCAAAAAACAAATGATAGCACTTCTGTTGCAAGAAGTTTTTGTCGGCTTTTAACTATTTTATTTTATTTTTTTGATAAAGCGAGAGAACAATAGATGGGGGAAATATTTGGTGTATCCTGTTTCCTATTCATATTGTTAGTGGTGTTCAATAACCAGGAGCCGAAAGCTTGGGTTCCCTTTTAGACGATGACGGTTTCGGTGGGGAAGCTGCATTTGGAAAAAAAATGGAATTAAATTTTTCATATTCTTAATAAGGTCCACTCAAATTTTTCATGGGTCTTATTAGGGCCATGATAGATTTTTGTTTATAAAATTATTAATAAAAATCTAGGCGATAAACAAGAGTTGTACTAAACTAAAATAAATGTATACAATATGTATTTAGCTAAAAAAAATATGAAAGGTAATATTATCCACAAAAAAACAATTTTGTTCCTTCACTTTTTATAAAAGCCACGTGGTTACAGCTTCGAAAACTTCAACAGGCTACAAAATTCAACACTATCAAAATAACCGGTATTTTGTTTTGCTTAGTGTGAGATGAAATGCGAAGGGTTACATATACCAAGATAAAATAGTCCCGTTAATTGTTGGTTTTGTTGTTTTCTGTTCACTGGGCCTTATTAGGCGCCGGGCCTTATTTGGTTCACCTACCTTACATTAGGAGCACAGGCGTATGATGCTTTGCTTACAGAGCTATCACAAACGAAGATAAGGTACGCGTACGATCTTGTAAAGGTTTTCTGCTAAAAAAAAGGTTCTACATCCGCATATTGGCTCTCGTACAAAAACGATCAGCTTTCGTGTTTAAGTGGACATTGTCACTGCAAAATCAGTCGGATACGAAAGCTTCTGCAATTTGTTACGATGCCTTCAATTTTGTTTTCATGAAGACAAACAGCAAAAGCCAAATTAATGTGTTTTTGCAAGTATGTAAAGAGTGATGACAGCTCAGGTTCGGTCGCGGTGATCGTCGTTTGCGTACAACAACTCTGGTTTAAGCATTGTAGCTAACATTTTGGTGTCCTGATTAAATGGTTTGTTATCGTACCCCGAATTCATAATCAATTAAAACGAATTACGTTAGTACCTAACACACAGCTCGTTTTACTGCTATACAAAAACAACCCGTACTTTTTGGAAAATCCTTTAATTTTTTTTTTAGAACGGTTTGGTTATTCCAATTGGTAACAATACTGTTACCAATATAATATCTTTATTAAGAATTAAAGTTCATACAATTTTCACCCACCTGCCCCTCCCCCCGAGTGTCAGTTTGTTTTGACCTTTTGTTATTCGGAAACCATGCTGGGAAAAAGCAATCACTATTTTTATATCATTGACGCATTTTTGCGGAATTGTTGTTCATTTTCTCAATTCAATAATTATTACTTAATGGGAAATCATAGCCAAATTTCAAACGAATTCCATTATTCCAAAGTATTGAATATGTTACACAGTGTTAACATCAAATATTAATATGCCAATTAGGAACGTTTCACTATGTAATTAAACTTCAATGAGCAATACTTACATTTTGCACCTACAGCTATTTTCCAAACAGATAGTTACTAAAAACATACAAACATGTTTTTGGCAGCTATTATTAGGTCATAAGGTCGATTTTGAATGAAAATATGATACAACCTGTTTATTCGTGGTTGATGGTTAAAAAGAAGAATTCAGCTAAATTTTAATATGTAACATTAAATATTCTTAGAAATGATACGGACAAATTAATTGATGAGCACAGTTATAGAAATTCGCATAAAAAAATATAGTTTTAAACAAAAATGAAAAAAATATTTTCAAGACATTCTAAGTATAGACCTAAATGATAATATTGTAACTATAATTCGACATTTACTAACAAAAACTCTGTTTTCATATTAAATCAAAACGTATACCGATTCTATCTCAAAATGTTAAACTATTATATTTCAAGACGTATTTTGTCTTAACACGTATTTTTTGTTAACAAATTTTATTTGCTCACTTCCTTTCTATATTTAAAAACCAACTCTGCCAACACAGTTCTTAGACAAAAACATGTATTTTGATTTGTTCGGGTTTTAAACGAGATCGTTTATTTGTTACCACTGATAAATACTTTCAAGATTATGATTATTCTTTTTCAAACTTATTTATGATGTAAATAAAATACATCTGAAAATCGTAAGCATTTATAAACACAACAAGACGTAATACTACAGGGAAGAATGTTTATAAACGTTCTGAATAAATGAAACAGTGTCTAAAATAGAACCATGTGGACACCCATACACAAATTTACCTGCTATAATCCCTTGAATTCTATCGTTTGGGTAATGTAGGCATATGTAGTAGATTTAATGAGTCGAAAGCTTTGGAAAAGTTCAAGGGTTAAATACGAAAGTATGATATTTATTTATTGACATTGTGAATGATTTATCCTTATACAAACCTAACATTTAACAGCACAGAAGTACACATGTGCTCTTTCCGTAATTCTGATTGACATCTACAAAATAGAAAAAGTAGTACTGCACTGCTGCATATAAGATGATCTGGATATGACAAACTTTGTTTTAAGACCTTATGGCATTAAAGATGAACAGAAATATTGTTATTGAAATTAGACTAAACTCAACTAAGCAAAGACTAACGAAATGTTGAAGTTTTTTTTTGTCAAGGCCTAATAGAAATACACCTCATCTTAAGGTATATTAAGTCATTCGAAATTCGATAAGCGTTCTTATTTAGAAAATTCATATACGAAATCTGAAGACCACGCAATGAATCATGAGAGTACTGAATAACATAATTTTTGTAATATTAAACTATTGAAGTACTACTATTTATACTTTAAAACGGCTTTGGCAATTTCCATTCCAATCCTTAAATTTTAATTTTTTTTTTTTTCAGAACATGCAAACTATTTAGCATTTAAAACTAGCGCAATTTAAGTCGTAAGAAGAACTTTTTTTATAAAAATAACTAAGCAAACATAGATTTTTTATAAAACCGCTCTAAGGATTTTGTCATTTTCTTCATACTTTGACTTTTGCTTGAATCTTTCTAAAAAGAAGTTTTAGCACTTTTAAAAACAATTCGTATTTTTTTGTTCGTATTCATTTAAATTTCATTTTTATTTTATGAATTATTAAATATTTTCTCATTAAATTATATTATTTTTTTTGTGGCAACTTGCTCCAAGAGCAAGTTCGTCCGACCCAGTCGTATAAGGCAAGTTAGCTCTATAATACAAGTTATGTATTCGTACAAAAAAAAAGTTTTGATATAACAATCAAACATGACATTACAATGATAGGGAAGTCTAAAAAACTGGGTCCGGCAATTATGTCTGCCTGTCTGTCTGTTTCTTCTGTCTGCCGATTATTTTCAAACTTGGTAAAAAGTAGGTATTCTTTTAGTAATATGCCTGGACGTTATTTTAATTTTTTTTTTCCTTTGTCTTAAAATAACGGTACCTACCATATAAACGTTACCGATAATTCCATTTTTCTCAAAAAAAATCCAATCGAGTTTGATAAAATTTTATGTGAGTGTTTTTTTGCTAATGGTGATGCCGTTCATCTTAATTTTTTTTTTCAGAAAAAGCTTATTAACGGTACATGCCATACAACATTTATTTTTGATACCGATTATCTTTTAAACGGTATGTCCTAAAAGTTAAATTTTTCTCGAAAAAAATCCGATCGATTTTGATAAAATTCTATATGAGTGATTTGTTGTCAATGGTGATGTGGTTTACCAATTTTTTTTCCGGAGTAATTTATTAACGGTACCTGCCCTAGAACGGTACTTTTTTGATACCGATTATCTCTTGAACGGCTTAACTCATTTTGACGAAATTTTATATTATGATAGGTTGATTGAGTTTGATCAATACTGCATTCAAACATTTTTGTAAAAAGTATTTGTCAAAAATTAGTTTTTTTAATTAAATTTTTTTGAAAAAATCCGATCAATTTTAACAAAATTTTAAGTGAGTTTTTCGTTGTTGACGGTGAAAAGTTGACGAATTTCCCAGTCGTTTACACGAAAGTTAGTTTCCACAAAATCAAGTCGCGCCCTTTAATTTGTATGCGAGTTCATAACTTTTTTTACAATAGTATAATCTCAAGTGAAACCAATGTCTGATTTGCCTGCCAATATATAAATTATAATTTTGAATGTTTTTCAATTTTTCTGTAAAGCGAAATTTACACGGTCAGTCAGAGGACGTCATTCATCTATACATATAATTAGTCATCAGGCAAAATAAAAAGGGTTTTGATTTTTCGACAAACAAATGCACGCATAGACTTATTTTTACAAACACTATTTTACAGATTGATGTCAAATGACTGACCGTGTGAAAGTCGCTTAAGAATGTTTGTAGTTCTAACTAGATCTAACCAGAATAATATCAATCACTAAACATTATGGTTATTCTGTTAGCTTTAATTTTTGAATCAAATAATGGTGTTTGTAAAAAATTCAATACTGTTAGTTCATATAAAATTAAGAAAAAAAATATTAAGATCCTTTTTAAATTCACAGTAAACATAATATTTGTTCGCTGTTTATTTCAAATGTCTTTGTATAAAAGTGTTTGTCATGCTAAAGTGTTCTTTCAAAAAATGTTTTTTTTTATAACCCCGCATTTACAAACTAATGCTATATACAAACAAGGCGCATCATCATCAAAATTAAAATAAATTGTGTCTTCCCACCATAATAATGGGACAACTTAAGGAAGAGAATAATAACATCTTGAGTTACATTTTCTCAACGCAGTTAAATCTGATTAAAATTGAGGAAAGCAAGTTTAGCTATGCCATTCAATCTCTTATTTTAAGCAGTTTTTTTTTAAAGAATTTAGCTTGTTCTTAAGGATACAACTTTTTCTTGGAATATCCCTGAGGAATTGGTGAATGGAAACGAAAGGAGTTGTTTTGAAAAATATTAGAGGACAGTACTTCTAAAATTGTTGCACAATATTATCTACCATACATTACCTAAACTTCCTACGCAATGTAGAACAAAATGACTAGTCCATTAAGGAAATATTAATTTTTTTTTATTTAACCACACATTTACCAGGAGAAGTACATATACAATAGAGGTACATAGTTATTATGTAAAGGAGAAGGTATATGGGAATATGGATTATGGACTTTTGTTTTCCAAATATTTTTTCATACCATTTAACTAAATATATTAAAAATGATTCAGTAATATTAAGTACATTTAAATTCAAAAAGAATACAAACATGTTCTGAATACTTTTTCTTGAAGCCTGATGGGCTCCATATTAAATGTTTTATGTAAAAAAATTAATGTTCAAACATGATTAAACAAAATAAGTTTCCGCGTGAAGCAACCTATACGTTTTTTTATTTCTGTCATAACGTTGGTAATCGACTGAGTGGCAGTCATTAGATTAGTATCTCAAAATATGAGATACTTCGATACAGTGTTGTTTTCTGACGTCACTGACACCAAATGCTCAACTCGAACTCCTGTTGCCGAAATCATAAAAATTGTTAACAAATAAAAACCCAAATGTTATGGATGATCCAAGTTGTTTAATATATCGAACGGTTACCAACAAAAAGTGGCCCTTAAAATATTAATAATTTATTTTATATCAGAGAGGATCTAAACTCTCTGCTATAAAATAAATTATTAATATTTTAAGGGCCACTTTTTGTTGAGATGGAGATTATCCGAGTTTAAGGATTAAACTCAAGGTTACCCATCAGAAATACGTTTTTTAGACAATTTAAGACCCGAGTCAACTCCTAGCTAACCCAACTTATTTGGTGAGTACCTACATCCAACTTGATTTCACGTTTATTTAATTTTTTTGATATATTAAGCCTTACAACATGGTTTTTAAAAAAAAATTAAATCCCATATAGGTATAGTTTGCTATAAGAGCCAGTTTGTGGGACTCAGTCGTGCTTTTTATTTGCTAACAAAAACTAAACAATCTTCCTCTCTAAATTTCATCCCAATATCTCTAGCATGTCAAAAATTAATTACAATCATCGTAATAACACATTGTTTCAGCTTCTTGTTTTAATCTTAACATGCACTGGTGTGAAAACACATGTGAAAATGTATAGGTTAAGAGCTGTAGCTAAATTCATCTACGTATATTTTAAATAACTTTTGCTTTTGTAAAGTAACGATATTTAATGCAATGACCTATCACGTTGTCATTATACTCCTTCAGTATTATCATGTAGTTTAAGACTGAATAAACATTGGAAACTATACTACTGCCACTGATTAATTTTCATGCTTTTAAATAAAATTAAGAACTAAAGCTTCCCTAAACCCGACCACGACAATTCGTCTTATCCAGTATGGTTTAATTAATTTTACTCTGTTGGTGATGGTGGTAGGTATGTACTCATAAGAGTGCCTAAGAACGCACATCAAGTGAATTCCAAGAAACTAATTTTCGACGCAAATTTATTATGTGGTATTGCTTAACATGCAGTTGATATATGACATGTAGATACGTATGAGTAAACAGGAGACCGAAGGTTAAAGCAAAAGAAGCTTTGGGCTGCATTTTCATGCTAAACGTAATACACAATATTAGAGACTAGTAAGTAATATACTGAACACTGGATTAACATATATATAAGCATGATGGCTATCGTTAAAGTTAAATTAAACAGTTTTGTGGCTTCATTGTATTTTTTTCGCACGAACACGAACAAAACTATATGGAATTATGGAAATTTAAATTCATTAAATTATTTTGAAAGGCGAATATATCAAAACATGCATAAAAGTAAGGTCAAGTTCTATGGTAGCTACATATATATCATTAAACTGTCTCCAAAATTTCGTCTTTTTTCTTTTTCAATTTTTTTGTAGTTGCGCTTGTGTATCTGCCGCTTTCCGAATTTCTTTTGTTTGTCGTTGAACGAACCAACAATAAATACAAAAAAAAAATGGAATAACGCTAAAGAGTATGTCTACAGTCACTTACAAGTGGATATTCTGATCCAAATTATATTTACCAAACATAATAAAATCACAACCAATTCATAAAAAATCACGAACTCTAACAAATTAGCAATATTAAAATATTTAAAAATCTTATCAAAAGTAAATTAGAACTCAACTACTGACGTACCGAAAATATCAAATATTTTAAGTATATGCGTGCAAATACGTGTTTATCTTGCTCCAAATCGAGATAAAAGCAAAATTTTTTTTCAGATCAAAAAAATTGATTTCCCCTAAAAAAATATGACGTTTGACATATTTTTTTCTTAACCAGATCAAATTTTTTTTTAAAAGGAATTTGACATTTCGAAACTCAAAACTAGTTTAGCTCTATAAGACTTTATCTACCTATACAGTGCGAAGTTTCGATTTTCCAGTTTTCTAAAAATCAAATGGAACCCAATTTTCGTCTCTGCCGACTGTCCTGTTTTTCAAATATTTGAAATTTGTTTTGACCAATTTAGATTGTAATTGTTGATTTTGGATGAAATCTTATTCTTCCTTCTAATAGAAAAGAGAAATTATTGTTTAATCTTATACATAAAAATGGATATGTGTATGTATGTTCCCTATATTCTCCATAACGGCTAAACGGTAATTGCGGTGCCTTTCTTGCTCAGTCTCATTAAAAAAAAACGAACCTGTCCCTTTCCGACAGATTTTCATTCCATCGCTAATGTGGCCCAGCACTTTGATATTTTTGTTTTTTTTTTCTCTACTCATATTTTCAATAGATTAAAAAATTAATAAAATATGTAGTACTATAATTGAAAAAAAAAAAAACATGAAACATCAGAATTACTTATCTAATTTTTTCCTCGATATCTAGGACAACGTTAACTATCTGTCGTTAATTTTCGACTGAAAAAAATGAATAAAAAACACACTTCATTAGTTTTCGCTTTTAGCTATTTATGAGAAAGAAGAAAATATAATTGATTAAAGTGGTTTTAACCATTTTACTTTTATTTGTTTGGACTGTAAATAAAAATCTCATGATAGCTTAATTTATTAACTTTTCTTTCTATTTTCCTTCTGACCATTAAAACACATAGGGTGACCAAAACATTCTAACATTTAAAAAAAAGAATTTTTGGGCGGGGATGGTTCCAAACGTCCAAATTCGAGCGACTAATGAGGATATACGTGTCCTTTACCAGATCATATCGTGAGCTTTGGGTTCACGAGTACTACTGAAATAAGTTGTCAATTTTACTTTGTTGAGTGTAGACCTGCTTTATGCAGCTGTTTCTGTTAATTTTGTTTTTACTTAAAGTGCAATATAAATGTAATAAGTTTTTCCACCACCTGATGGTGTTCATAGACATGAACGAAACGTCGTGACATAAAAATATTTTGTTTCATCTGACCTGAAGCCCGATTCTTATAACATATAAACTACTGAAATAATATTGATTATGTGACCAATTATTCCCCCAGCTGACAATGTTAGCTTTTGATGAGTGCAGTGAATTTTTATGCTTCGATTGCGGGTCACACCGGTATAGTCAATTTTCTCGATTTATATGACGATTTAAATGAAAATGTGCTACATGAGAGAAAAAGATGTAATTAGAGATAGAACATCTCACCATTGTATTTAAATTTCTATCGTACAATCATGGAGTAGCGCCATCTTAAGAAACTTCTGAACCGCACATTTGGAGGTTCTTACATTTACTATAAGTTTCATTCTGTTATCCTAACAATAATCGTCAACAAAACAAATTAACAATATTTAATGTATTTTACTGGCTCTAAAATCCATATTTCCTTGACAAGAGTCGTAAACAAAACAAAAATCATATATGTTTACGACTGTTTTCTGGGTAACAGAATATAGACAACTAGTACATGCACGAACCTAAAATTGTGTTATTTACAAGTTTCTTAAGATGACCAGGCGGTGATTATTCAGGATGAAAATACTACAGAAATGTATATACAATGATCTCAACAAAACTTCTTAGACAATTTGAGCGTGCGAACAAGGTAACTAGGCCTAATTTCCAGTAAAATTTTAGTAAGAGATGGAGGTTGTATCGCTGGAGTGTGATATAAAGCTGTTCTGCTAACATTAAAGACAGTAGATCTTATACGAGTTAACAACCGCGTGTTTTACTCTCGAACAGACTCTCTGGTCTGTTCCGGGGACGATCAAAACCTATTTGAGTTAACGAATGAACCAGTCATCTCAAACCCAATTCTGTAGATATTGTTTCAATAGTTAAAGACCTTGTTTCGTATATCGTATTTTCTAATGAGAATAAAATATTCATCTAACTTCGATCGCAGAATCAGATAGTATACTTCCGAACGCAAAGTGCATGTTGTGCTTCGGTAAAGTAAACCAGGCCAGGATACTAGATTAAATGCCTATTGGCTAATCTGGCGGTTGATTCGCTCCCCGCCCCGTTTTACACTCACGCGGACAGTCTGTTCAAATGTTCAAATACGTGTCCACCTTGTATTTATTCATAACTTTTGTCCTATAAATAAACATACCTTAATATCTGTGTCACATAGTTATTTAACAAGGAGAACGATTCCCCTAAAAAATCATAAAATTTTACAAAACATAAAATAAGAAAAAAAACACGAGTATATCGTTTTTTGTATCACTTAAATTAACAACATAACCTCAGGCATTATATCTTGTTGGTGTAGAAAATGAGTTTAATACATGAGATTCGAGAGCTCTTCAACAAATCGTGTAAGTGTTAAGTGGATTTAATTTGTCGGTGAAAACAAAAGTACCCCAGGGAACTTTTATAACATCCCTAACGTTTACTAAATTACAAACGGGAACAAAATTCTATTTTTGCTGTGCTATTAAGCAATGCAAAAATAATGGAAACTTTTTTCATTTCTTTTTATAGATATTAAATCTATTATATTTATAAGGCTTCAGAAATATATATTTATGTATAAGGTTCCTTAAGTTAAATAGTTTAGAAGAATGTGAGGAATAATTATACAAGATTATTTGAACGGTTAAAAATAAAGAATCCTAGGTAGATACGAAGCGTACGTATTAAGTAGGTTTATGACCATACATCGGCACTTATGATGTTGCATTTAAAATGCAATGTGCCTCACAGACACATAGTTAAAATATTATTATTATTATATATTATTATTATTTGTCTCGTGCCCCCCCAATAGTTTTTGAGATGTAGCTTTTCAAAGTATAGCATTTTTTCGAACTTTGCCCACTGGCACTAAGTCCAGTACCTCAAATTCAGGAGTTCTGATTTTTCGCAGACTTTTTTATTATGTTGGCCCAATGAATAATCCAAGTTTTTGACCATGAGCGCCTGAGGCAACTATGTCAAAAATCGAAAAAACCGCGAAAAAATCCGAAATTTTAACGTGTTTTTCGATTTTAGACATTATGTAACATGCCTTCGGGGCTCGAGGTTACAAACATTTTTGATATTTTTTTGCTTTCATCATATAGTTATAATTCAATAATTTTTTTGATTTGATCCCATATAGTTTGCTATAATAGCAAGTTCGTGCGTCCCAGTGGAGCATTTTATTTAATAGGTCAATTATTGAATTAAAGGATTAACCTTCTTGCATATATTTTGCCCACATCAAAGAAGTGGTCCTTCTTTAAATTTAAATTCATTCAAATTTAAGGTCTCCTGATTAAACAATTTCTGATTTTTTTTATATTTTTCCAAGTTTTATATTTTCGAGTCATATTCCGACTTTGGTGGGACACAAGTCCAAAAACAAATTTCGGACCTAAGTCACACCAAAGTGGGACATAAGTCAAGAAAAAAGAAATTTTGGAGTTATGTCCTTATGCGCCCAATTCATAAGGTCTACGTCAAGTTTTCTCAAAAATTACCACAAACTCCATGAGGCATTATCGCGGTGAGATTGAAACACTTCAGTTTATTTATTTACGTGATCTTTGTATTCATATTTATACTTCTTCTAATTGATTACACGCACGGGACACGGCTTCAAGTTTGGTAGAATAAGCAGCAATTACCATAAAATTGTCACTATGTATGTTGAAGTTGTTGCAACAACGCTTTGGTTTTCGTTTTAGAGTTCGGTGCATTCTGCGATAGTTTTTCGAAGACTTGTTTACTTTGCTGTTTAATGTTTAACGCGTTTCACAAATCAGTCATTATTTAGTACTCAAAAAAAATGCGCAGTAGACTTATTTTTGGCAGAAATTGCAATAGCATCAGTTAAGTAAACTGGCCAAATGAATTAAGCAAGTGCAAGGGAAGTATGTCTAAAAATTCGGTTTGGAGTCGATTACAATAATTAAATTATACATATTTAATTAAATAGCTTACCCTAGCAAATTGAATTTGACATTACATTATTGTCAAGATTATATACATACATTGTGTATGATTCTGTATATTGTGCATCGGATAACAGTATGATGCAAATGCACTTTATGCACCCCCCTGAAAGAAATCCTGGCGGTGCCAAGGCCTGCAGGTGGCGATACATCCAGAGAGGCAGAATTGTCAAACCTACTTTTTTCGTATTCTCTGTTATCGTAATATCATGTTTGAATGTTATCTCAAATTTTTTTTTTATGAATGCATAACTTAACTTACCTACCTATAATCGCCATTAAAAAATTAACTCAGCCCTTTAGGCTGTTGAAGTGTTGGCGCTTATTATGTGCCTATATGCACCTAATATGAGAAATTTGAAACCCTCCCTTTTTCATGTTTAATTAATAAAACAAAAAAAAAATTCATTGGTTGAAGTGCGTGATTTATGGAACTTAAATTCTCTTGAGTCCACAAACACTTTCCCAGTGGTGTATTTGAATCATCGTCATCATCATTGATTTATATCTTTTTTGTATCAAAGAAAGTATTACCACAAAGACCGCACTTTTTACAAGCTTATACACAATTTGTAATCAAATCTGTTTTTGAAATATTCAAACTAAAATTTACTTGATTAACTTTTTCGTAATTCTATCAATTCATTTCATTTAAAAAGTGTCTAAAGCACTCATTTTGATTTGACTTTAACACACACTGGCACAACCGCCACCACGTGCTATGGTTTTGTATTTTTGAATCAACTATAACACTGTGAAATAAAATGAATGAGTCTGAGCCGAGTTCCAAGAACCATAGGTAAAACACGCAACGGCCAAATTACTATGACAACAGTGAACACTCTCGGAATAACGATATTGATATGTATGTAGTAGGTCCGTATTTAACTAAAAATTGATAGATACTGACTACTAAAATGTGATTTGATGATGATTTTGTTAAGTTTGACATGACGTGCCAGCATTATCTTTCCACAAAATTTGCTGAAAACGAGAACAACATTATCAGAGACTATATTTATTGAAGAGAAATACATATAATACAGATAACACATTGTTATGAAATGATAACGTTTTATGGTCCTTCATAATTATTTTTACTTATTCCTGTTGAAAAAGATGGAATCTATCTGGAAGTTGCATAACATAACTGTTTTTCATATAGGTACTAGTCGTAAGTTTGACTTTGTTTTAAAGAAATGTTCTTCCACTATTCTGCTTTAGAAGATCCGACATAGTGAAGCTTTGATCGTTGAGCACAAGCACTATACCGTTGTGTTTGTGTCAGTTAATTTATACATAGTTTTTAATTAGTTTTTTACAATTAAAAAAATCAGTTTGAACAACTTAAAAATAAGCTGTAAATAACCAATGGTGAAGAATTTTATTTGAACCATTTAATTTGCTTATATTAAATTTGCTTAAACGATCGACAAATTTCGATTCAATTGCTAATCGACGACCACAATCGGGGCCTATATTCCCCCTATTAATTGTTACCAAATAGCAATATATGTCAATTAGTTAGCGTTAACATACCATATAACTAGTAATTTCAATTAATAAATATGTCTTACCTTACTCTCAAACGATGAAATAAAAACAAAATTAATTTAACTCACCGAATACGACAGGATAAGAAAAGGATAAATTTATAACATGAATTTCTGTAAATGTTCTCTCTACAGAACACATTCTTACAATTACCATACACTCTCTTTGCTTATAAATTATAATTTTAGTACGATTTGGTAAATAAAGATAAAGAAAAGATAAACAAGAGCAAGAAGTTATAATTCTGTTTATTTATAAGAAAAGTTATTAAACGGATAAGTTCTGAATCTGTGTGTTAGATAACTCATGAGTTTATTGATAGGGCTGATGTTTTATAACTAAAACATCTCTTATTTGTTAAAAAAAATCTTTGAAGTCTTTTTTTTTTTAAACAAGCTTTTTTACAATTAATTAAAACATAATTTTTTGTTTAAAGATTTAAATTATTTCATGTCTGTTTGCTTTACAGTTCAATGGTTCAATAAACCTGATGTCAAACACAATAAAGACGGTTGAGCTCTGATTTACAGTGCGGGAGCAATCTGTTGACAACAGGTACAATCCAGAGTTTAAAAATGATAATAAAGAAAACATCGCCATTCTTCAATCTATTTGTATGCTGTGTTTGTTGATTTTGAAAATTCATTCGAAAGAGAATCCCGAGATAAAGGTAAATAAAAAATCACTACTTAGTTCCCCACTACTTAAGTAAATTGTACCCACTCACTTCAAGTTTACTTATGAATAACCTAATATTTAAAAAAAAAAAAGTGGCCAAAACACCATTTGCGTTTAATTTTATTTAATTTTTCAAACCCCTTTTATATTGAAAAACCATATATGGTTGACAAAAGACTCTTTAAAATAGCTTTAACAGAAACTAAAGTTCTTTAATAAAACATAAGCTAGCTCCTAAAACAAAAATTGGCGACTATTATACCCACAAAATACAAAAATATCCTTTATGATTCCAAAAAAAAATACTTAAATATTCTCTTTTTGGTTTGCCTCATTTTTATGCCAGTAACGTATTTGTGTTCAATCTAAATAAAAAAAAATTGTTGAACATATCACAACCGTTGTCAATATAACTTTTTGTGGAATTTGTATAACAAACTTTTCACTTCACTTAATGAAACAAACAAAAATTACGATTTAAAACACAGAATTTAAAGGAAGTTCCTTGGAAGTAGGTATGCCATTGCCATCACATTAAAATATCATAATTTGTTTTGTTTTAATACTTGTGATTAGAGATATGAAATAATATAAGGCAAGTTATGTATTCGCACATAAAACAAAATAGGTCGAATGATTCTGTCTGTATTGTTAATAACAACTTAAATGGCTGGCTAAATTTGCTTCAAAATAATATGTCTGTTGTGTTTTTAAGGTGATATCCCCGTAATTTGACATTCTATGACATAAGAATGTGCCTTACACACACTGAGTTAAATTATAAAGTAAAACAGTAGATGTAACGTTTTCGAATAAATTTCATTAATAATATTGAGATATTCAATTTTAAAACCCTATTTTTTTTAATTGCTAATTTTGACTTACAGTTCAATTTCCTCCATAATGTGCCAACGAGCATTATCGGTAATAATAAAAATAAAAATTCACAACAATTTTGTGGAAACGTTGCAGCAGGTAAAAAATGCAATTATGTAAAGTTTTACCGTAACGACCGACGGCAGCGGCGACGTTTCCAACAACAGTTGTTGGCAACACTAGTTTTTTTCTAGAAACCAATAGTTCTTCTATCATTTTTATAATAATTTTATAGCTTATAAAAAAAATCAATACAAAAATTGAAGATTTATGTAAAACATTTTTTTTTTATTTATGCGCTTGTACGTATTTAATTTTTTTTTATTATTTTAAAAGAACAAGTTCATGCAACCCAATCGGACATTTAATTTTAATTTTGTTTTGTGCCACCAAATCGTTTTTTGTATCTTAAATTAAAATGTCCAGTTTTGTTCCATCTTGTCGACTTTCTCTTTCCTACTCTATATCCGCATCGTAATAATACAAAAAAATGCCTAAAGCTATCGTTAAAAAAATGTCGGATTTATTTGCTATAGATAGTCAATTTAAATTCTGAAATGCAAATCGAAGACAGAAGCAAATTTTCAACATGTGCGTGAACTTTAAATTCACGGGTTTCAAGGTTGTTTTGAAATACGATTTCAATGTAAAAGTTTTGAGTTGGGTTCGAAAGTAATGTAAGGGAATTCTTTATAGTAATAATTATTGCGAGAGTGGGCCTTGAAATTTGGCTTTTTTAATTGAAATTTTTTTTATAAGATACTAGGGTAAATTCAAATAATTTTTTTTTATATTGAGAAAGGCCAAAATAAAGCAAAGGATATTAATATCACTGTGGCAGACGAACTTAAAAAAAAGTGGTAAAGTGGTTTTCGAAACCGATTTTATTTCAAATTTTACATACAAAAAATTTAAAAAAATATTTTTTTTGAATTTTTATAATTAAACCCTATTTTGAAAAATTATTAAACCTATCCCGAAAACGGTTATGTAAATGTGACCGACACTTTATTTGGAATTATTTGGATCATATAATATATTATATATTTATATATATATATTTGCTATACATACTTTTTTTATGAAATTGGTTATAAACCGTTATCAATTTATAACAACATTTGTAAAAAAACGTTGGCCTCAAATCTTATGTGCATTTTTTCGAAAACATGATATGCAGTTATATTTAAAGCAAATACATATAGGTTCACCAAGTTTCATCACAATTAGAGTCGTTTTCGAGTAAATAAAAAAAAAACTAAAATCCTTATATACCATATATACCACCCGCATATAACGGTTTTAGTTTCTGTATGCCGGGCTAAAACAAAATATGTTATAACGTTAGTAACAAAAATTAAAATTAAATATTGCAATTATAAGTTTTATTATGTTAGTATTTTGTAAGCTTAGGTGCCTAGAGGTGTAATTATTTTATTGTAGCTAATTAATGTTCAGTGAAGTTTTGTTTTGTAATGCCCGTCCCGTCCTATACAGTGGGTAGGTACGTTATTATTGTGTAAATATAGTTATTTTCTTTTTCGAAACACCTATCTACAAAATATTTCTTATTTGTTTATAAAATACTTACCCAACCTTCTATCTGAAAATGCAAAGTGTATGGTTATCGGTCTACCCACATTCGTCTCAGTATATAACGGTATAAAATGAATTTGTCACATAGTGTAAGAGTGTATTTTCGAACTCTCGTGCTTTGTGGTTTCTTATGGTTTATAAATTTACATTTCGTCGCTATACAGTGCAGAACAAATTGAAAATTGGAAAACCTAAACTTGTATATGCCATAAGTCCTCAAGTTTTATAAATATACAAGCAAATTTGTGAGAAGGAAAGAAAAAAATCATATTTTCTGTCAAAACTTCAGTTTGTTATAGCGTATACAAGTTTAGCTCCACCAAATTTCAAAAAATGGACCTAGTCTAGTTCTGCATCGTAGCGACGATTTACACTGAACTCAAGTGTACTGAACTCTTTATACGAATTTTTTATATAACTTTTTTTTTTAATGAGAAATGTGTATCGTACGTTTTTTTTTTTAGAATAAGAAACAGAATTTGGGTGGTAAAAACTACTGTCTGATGAGATTATTTAAGTGTAATAAAATAATTCCGAGAGCTATAAGTCTATATTATATATCTAACCTCCTATCACGTCTAATACTGTAGATGTGTTTGTTACCACCCCAAACCAGCATCGACATGGACGGCTGATGTTGTTGACATCTGAAGTTTTATACATTTCGATTTCAGAAAATGATTCCCTACATAAGTATGGCATTAGGAAGTGACAGATTTAGGTTTTTGTTTTGACCATCATAGGTAATAGGTACTTTGTTGGTGTTTATGTGGACATAAAGGTCAACCAACCACAAGAATCTCATAAAGATTATTACAAAGTAAAAGAAAATAATGAATACCTACCTACAAAATTTAATTTTAAAGTCCAGCAAATCATAAATCAAAGTTTGAAAATTTAATTTACATTATGACAATAGGGTGACCATTTATATTATTTTTTTTTTAAGAACAGAGCATTTTTAACCTTTTTGTTCCTTATTTTTATCCGTCAATTTGTCTGTGATTATGTTTAATTTTTTTTAAGCAGTTTTTTTTCTCTTGAGCAGTTTGAAGGTTTTTTGAGAAAATAACGAGTATCTTCCTAACAAAATGTTGGGCATCATTATATTTGCAGTACGCACGTGAAACATAAATAACACAACCGCATCTCAAGTGTTTTTCCAAATCTAGCATCTAGCATATTTGAATTTAGAGGCATTTCTACAAAAAAAATCAATTCGTCTCAGTAATTTTTACTTTTAAACTGATATAACAAAATAATCATTGTACAAGGAAATCATTCAATCAATATTTCTGTCGGGAATTCATTAAACAAAAATCTGAAATTTCACCCGCTTCTACATACGTTTATGATTAAAATCATAGTTTAACAAAAAAAATCTTTCTTAAAAAAATTCTCTTAATTTGATAATTTTTTTATATTTTAATTAAGATTTTAAATAGATTCTTGTTTCCTTTTGTGCATACAATTTTCCTAGTTGCAAATGTTGCTATAATCAATGAGAAAAAGGTTGAGGGTTAGATTTACATTTATATTTATTATGATTTTTAATCATCAGGCGATTATTATATACTTTCTGTTTTTCCTTCCGCTTTCAGTTTAAAATTATTTTCGATCTTTTCACCAAAATCATTCCCCGATTTGTTTATTGACGTTTTTTTGTTATACGTTACATGTTATATAGACAAAAGAAAAGATCGTTTCACAATGTCATTATTTTTAATATTGATCGCTTTGATATTTTAAACCAAACGGGTATTGAATGGACCACCGTCTATTCTCTTTATTCATTTTTACTTGCTCAATAAAGCAAGCAGGTACTTTTTTCATGAGGAGAAATTAGAATTTTTGTTTCAGCCCGGCTAAACGGGTACCAGGCATATAATGGTTTTAGTGTTCCCAATTTTTTTTCGAAAATTGCCCTAACGACTTTGATTAAACTTGGTGTACGTTATATTTGTAGGATTTCAGATGGATTTCAGATTTTTTCTGCTAAAAATGCACAAAACGGAAATTTGATGTTAACGGTTTTTACAAATCATAACTTGATAACCTCTGCACCGATTATATTTAAATTCGGTATGGTTAATTTAAACTAGCGATTTAACACAAAATATTATTCACAGTTTTTCGCTTAACAATAGTTTAGTGACAGCTACCATAGAACTTAACCTTGCCTATTAGCCATTTTTTTATATTTTGCGTCTTTCTTCAGAACTTAAAATAAAATAAATTTTTGCAGTCCCATGCATTTTATTTTCATTGTAAAAAATCTTTTGTGTTATAAAAATGAAAACAATTTATAATTTCTTCTTATTTCGTTTTTTAAATATGGTCATCATAATTACGTACATATATTTATAAAAAACGCATTCCGATACTTTCTACGTATAGCTTAGTTCGTATACCCAAACCCAACAACATAAGAAGAATAAATCATATTTAAATTCGTTGTAGGTAACACCTGCTGTTTAAAAGTTTTTTGTTAGACTATATGTAGCTATACCTAATGGAAAAGCATTCCTCATCAGCAACATGTCTTTATCACAATTTTCTTATGCTGAAGACAAAAAAAACAGGAAACCTTAACAATATGGAAATAATATTCAATCAAAAATAAATAAAACAGTCACTTAAGCTGGTGCTGTACACCCTAACTTTATATGTATATCTATATTTCTCTACATAAACATTTATACAATATGTTGGTTGGAATTGAAAAATTTAACGTAGCGTAGGATTAGCTATAGGTATGTAGGTAAAATAATAAATAATGTTTTTGATACATATTTTACCTAAAGAGCAGAAGAAAGTCTTTTTCTATACGTAAAACCCTTAAGTGATTGCCACTTAATAAAGGTGTTTATGAAAGAAATCCGCATGTAGGTATAGGTATATTTTTTTTGGGGATTTTAATCTTTTAAAAACTTTTTTTATTTTTACAAACATTTAGCTCAAACATTTTTTTTAGATATATTCTAGCAAAGTCGAAAAAAAGTGGGAATCAAAATTATGTCAGTCTGTATACCTTCTGTATACGTTTGTCTGGTTGTATCAGTACTTACAGCCTAAACGGCTAAACCGATTTGATATGTATGTAGGTAGGGTTCATGCCTTAGAGGAACAATTGATTTTTTTTCCAGCTGAACCGTAAATGAACAGAAATTATTCTCAAAAAAAAAAAACAAATGAGTGATTTGTTGATCTGTAGTTGTGATGGTGATTTTCGGAGTAAATTCGGAATTATCAAGTCGCTGAGATGTTTGCACATCAAAAAACGTAAAACATAGAAAAGAGTATGGCCATATTTTTCCTTTGGCGTCCTTCGAACTTGTATATGATATATCTGAACAACTATAGCTTATAAAGCAGATACAAGTTATGAGAACATATAGCAACGTTTTCGGTAAAGAATTTTAGTACGGCTTATTTTTTGATATTTTCTTGCTTATTGAATTTAGATAGATATTTTGTTTCTTTATGGGTTAACAATGTTCTCCTTAAGAGAAGAGAAACCAAATGTTGGAAAAAGCAATGTAAGCTTTGTGTAATTGTTACACTATCTACTACTAGTAACTAGTGACCAAATAGGCCAAATACAATACAATACCAACATTCAAAATAATTCAACTTCACCAAACTTATTTTCTAACTGTAACAGTGTATTTTCAATATACACATAAATGCTTTTAATATGAACAGCTGAAAATTCTCAAAATGACAGACATATAATGTCGAATTCCCTTCAAATAAAAAGTTGACTTTTTCGGACTAAAGTTGCTTTTTTTGGAAAAAGATTGAACTGATGGGAAAAAATCTCAAAAATTCATGATCCATAGATAAAATAGTTGCTTTTTTCCCCTTCAGATCAACTTTTCGGAGTTCGACATGAATCTCGATTTGTAGCAAGATTTACACATACTTAAATGATTTTATTTTCATTCTTTCAGATGAGCATTTTAATTGTGTATTGTGGTTTATTTCAATAGGAATTTGCAGAATTAAATTATTGAAAACAATATGTTGTGCGTGAATTTTGTTATGTAAACTGTGCAATTTGTCAATAAAGTGAAGTATAGTGAATGATTAAAATTGCTTCTACAGAAATATACACAATACAATCAAAGAAAAGAAGCAACTTTTTTATTCAAGATCCATAGGAGGGAAACAAATCAACTTTCCCGATGCAATCTGGCAAAATGAAAGGAATTCGACATAAGTATCTAATAAGTAATGATGATTTAATATGAGCATCTAATGTGTTACAAAGCAGGCAGAACCTCGTGAAAATAACTTGTTCTTATAGCCTCTTAATTCTCATGTAATATTAAACACATAAAAATCTGTGTTAAAAGTTCAATAATAAATCATTATCAGCAAAAAATCCTTAGCACATTTAGATCCATAGATATATAGTTGTCTGGTTTAAGATGTTTTGCATTTGCACTTGAAAAACAGCAAAGTTTTGAAATAATTTAAAAAATGTCAGTCTGCGATGAAAACGTGATAAAAAGTTTTCCAATAAATAAATGCTGCCTTTGTCAGCCAATGTCGTTGATTTCTTTTCGGTTTCTGTTTAATGGGCTCAATAAACTGATTTTCTCAACATTTTTTCATTTATTTTAAGTTACGGTTATATATGTATGTTACTAAAAAGCAAGTTGGATTTGTCCAAACAAAAAAATTAAAACAAAAAACAATCAAACATGAGAGAACGATGATAACCTTGAGGATGGTTTGAATTGTTTTTCGATGAAAATAGATTTAACGTTACCTTCCATAAAACGGTTTTTCATAATTTTGGCTTTTTCGTAAACCACTCAACGGATCTAAACCAAAAAGTAATAAAATCAATCTTAGTTATAGCGGGTTTTTATAAGTGCCTAACACCTAACTCGCTGAAGTACCTATTATGAATGGACGTTAATGAACACACATTTATCCGTGGATTCCTGTATACGGTAAAAAAAACATAAAGTACCTATATAATCGCACTATATTTCACAGTTTTTAAAACAGAATCTTCAAATTTGTTTTCTTATTACGTATTTCAGACTAGATTACTAGGTACCCTTAATCCAGCGTTGCTCATTCGTATTAGTTTTTTTGTTGATCAGCTCGCAAACAAACTTTAAAGGGGCCTTCTGGGCTACTCTGAAGATTACATGAACATTTCATCAAAATTTGCTCAGCCGTTTGAGTCCGTGGGGAACATAAACATACACATCGATTTTTTAAATGAAAGATTAAATTAATTAAAATTTGTTCGTATAAAATAATTGATTTGAAAGTAACATCATCGAAAAGCAAGTACGTGCGACCCAATCGTTCATTTTATTATAATTTCACTTAAAGTTCGATAAATGTGATGAATATCCAATGAGTTGAATTTATCCTTGAACTGTGTGAATAACGAAATAAAATCCTTAATCACGCATTCAGTCACGTTGATAGCTGCATTGAACCATATCGTTTATAATAAACACGTTGAAAATAAACCATTGGTTTACGTAAAATTATAAATTGTTTTTTACAATACATTTTTAAATTAATATGAAGATGTCGATGTGAATGTGCAAAATGTCATGAAATTAAAATCGTTGAACAGTTTCATGAGTGTACAAAACATGCTAAAAAAGTCTTGGAGCAATAATGAGTTTGTTTTAATATTTAACATTCAAACATTCAAATTATTCAAGCTTATTAACTGAAAAAGTTACTTTTGTATTGTTTAAAATATTTATGGATTCTTACAAGATTGATGTATATGGACTCACATGCTCTTTTTTTTAATGAAAAAGATAAAGCTTTGATTTTAGCTAAAACGAAAAATTCAGATGCTAAAATGATTCTAGAATTATTTTAGATCGATCGATAGAAACTATGATGTAGCATCTACCCTCTAAATTTAAAAATAGCTCTACTTGACAGGTTTGTGTTGAAATAATTAAGTTCGTTCAAGTTGTAATTAACTTTGTTGTAGAAGCTTCTTTGTGTTGAGGATCTTGCTTTTTCTATAAAGGTATACCTTTTATTTTCATCTGTCACTTGGATAACTTCATAAAATATTTTTCGTAATTGCACCGCATTTTTTCCTTCTACGCTAAACGTTAAACCACAGTCAGCCGCCAATCTTGACCAATGCCGACGCGTTGGGGTTATTTTTCAGTATTTTTTTTTTTTACTTTATTCCCATGCTTTATTTTATTATTCGACCAAAATCCATCAATATTTTGCGGTCCCAAAACTTTTGCTCTCTCCATTGATTTACGTAGGTATTCCATTTGCACACAGAGTAGGTATATTGATTTCAAATCAGTAGAATCCTAATCAATTATTCTCATCAAAATATCGATTTCCACATCAGATTCATTCAGATTCGTCTAGATCATGTTTAATCGTAAAATTTTGTTAATTCATCAAATACAATATGGTATTGTTTGTTTCTACAGAAATCTAAAGATATCGTAGAATTTCACTCTGGTACAGTTTCTTACCACTTGATTCCATGGGACTTACGTTGGTATAGGTAATTAATTAATTTTGTACATTCAGATGGAAAATTAAAATAAAAATAGCTACCTTGTTGTATCGTAATTCATCGTCCTTGAACAAGAAGTAGGTTCAAGATATTGGATCCTAAGACGTAGTTATACATTCCTTTCTGCTTTCGATGTTGTTATGGAAACTAATCCACAAGGTAAAGTAAACGGAGAAATGAATTCAATAGTGTAGTGTAGATACATTACCGATTACCCGCAATAATGATGGATGAAATTGTTTAATAATGTTTGTTCGGCTGAATTAAACACTTATATGAATCCATTCGATTGGAAAAATTTTCTTAAACTTTAAGGTGTATGAGATGAGAAGTCAATAAATTTGTTTGGCATGGCAGATTCATGACGAGAATGAACTAATGAAGGATAGCGACTTATAAATCTATAACCAGTCCATTCGTTTGCGTTGCTAGTTCTACTTAACAACTGTTCAATACAAATATCTTTTGTAAAAATATTTCCTGTTATGTCTAGAAGTGAATTATGAGGCCTGACCTGTTTTTCGTTCGGAATTGAATTCGTGAACGAATTGATTTTCGCACAGATTTAAAATATGTGTTCTACATTTCGTAAAAATAAAACAAAGTTTTCATAAATAAATTTGACAGTCAATAAACAAATTAATAAGATTTTACGAATTTGAATTTGCAAAACAAAATCCAAACCATTGAATTTAATATTAAAAACACCGGGTATTTGAAAACGATAGAATTAAGCATTCAAACGAAATTCAGAACAGAGGTGTACATTAATTTCTAACAAAGTAAAAAGTTATTAAAAGATTTGCAAAAGAATACCCTGTGGAGAGCCTATGCCATATTTTTGTTAGGAGACTTTTTCCTGGCAAAAGCACCGCATGGGGTACTTTTACCATTGGTTCATTCAGCCCATGTGTTACATTCACTAATTATAAAGCCACCTGAGGTGTGAGTTTTTAAGAGACATCTTTAAAAAGCATGGCTAGTGTTTGAATTGTGTTTAATTTGATTTTTAGGTACCTGGCAATCCTTCCCTCACTCCCATAGCAAATCATCCCCACCAGAGAGGTTTTGCCACATGACTTTTCTTATTTTTCATTTAATCATAAAAAATAGAAATTAAGGTATCAAGATGAAATGTACTTTAAAACGAGGTAAATAAAGTCAAGAGCCACTTGCACGAAAACAAAGGATACATTTATAAAATCGCAGTAAGATTTCCAGGAGTAAATAGATAATTGTTTATTTTTCGATTTTACGTTGCACGAATTAACACACAACTAATTAAAGATAAAGAAATAAAAACAGGAACGAAACAAAAAACCTCCACAAAACAACAACAACATTTGGCAAACACACTAATGCGAACCTCACCGATAGCAACTTCTTGTCAAATTCTATTTGACGGATGTAAAAAGTTATCCAGAGAAAAATGAGTGGAAAAATATTTAAGATTTTGCAACGAGTTTATATTTTTATCGATGGCTAGTGCCTAAGCATTGATAAATCAGTGGTTACTACTGTCAAGAAAATTTCGTGCGAGTGGGCCTAAGATATAAAGCTGAAACCCAAATTAAAAGTCCTTAGTCAAAATCATGCATACCTAAATATAATCGAGGAACCTCAACATTTAAGATTAACTTTTATGATGCGTAAACTGAAAGAATTTTTTAGAATTAAATGTTCTGGATAGTAAACAAATTTTTCAACCATTATCAACCTTTCTTAAACACACACAAAAAAAAATAGAAAACCATGCAGAAATAAATCATTTGTGTTATAATCAGAGTTGGATTTTGTTAGCCGCAGCCCATATAGGTAATAAATATTTCGGCGCTCTTGATAGTATGTAGATAAATATAAGCTATAACTTTAACAGCTATTTTGAAACATACCTATACTCTTCTTTCTATAAAAAAGAACTTCTTCTAATGGTGGATATTGTATATATTATTTTTACAGACTTACAGAAACTTTCGATTAGATAAGTCTTTCCATCTGATGCTGTTGGCATTGTTGTGGTTTTACAATCTATATACTTTCAATTTAACTAAAATAGTCAGCTCTCTCGATTGTTACTCAATTTTTAGATAGGAAACTACAACAAATGTCGGATCCCAAAACAGAGGAAATTGTTACAACGCACAAGGAAATTCTTATAATTAAATTTTAAAGATAAAATAAATAATTTAAACTTTACACATACTTTTAACGATAATAAATTAAATTTGTTGAACTGAAAGTTGGAGCTCTATGCAAATTCTTCTTAGCCTATAAGTAAATTCACCGCAGGTTCAAATTCGCATTAAAAATCCATTTGAAAAGTAAAAAATGGCATTCTAGAAATTTCCAACATGTCTAATGTACTAACAAGACAGCCTTTTTAAACCTATTTCGTGTCATTGTCATGATGTCAATTTGTTTCCTTTTTCTATACATATATTCTCCTAGGAATCAATTTACAGATACTAAGTGCTAACATTTGTTGTCAATTAGGTAGTTTTAATAGATATATTCCATTCCATCACTATTATAGATTTGAAGTTTTTCATTTAATACAATTAGAATCGATTTTTCCGTACTTATTTATTTAATCTTATAAAAAATGTTTACAAAAAATTGATACAATAATACGGATAAATTTGTTCAATTGTTCTGTAGAATAAAAAATTCTGTATCTTAACTATGTGTTGTGCTTGGTATGCGCTATAGTCGCACGATAACGAATTTTGTTTGCTTAATATCGAAGATATTGATGTGGATAACATATGGCTTTAGCAAGTAGGCGCAACTTGCCACACATCGCGTGTGGCAAGTGATGATTTAATTTAATTTCTTTAAAAATAATGGTATTTATTTGCTTTGTTTATGAAAAAGTTTAAACATCACAAAATCTCATTAATTTAAGAGAAGTATAGCACATAAAAATAACTCATTAAATGTAATTTTTCACTAAATTCTCCTGAGTTGGTTTTACTATATGTATATGTAGGAGGATACTACCATAATTTATGTATCTATAAAAAAAATTACTAAGATCACTTATCTCAGATCTTTGTTCAAAAATCTGGTGGAAAATTTTGTAGTTTTACATAATAACGACGAGTCATTAAAACATTACACTTTTTACTATACAGGGTGATTGGTTTAAGGTGCACCAAAAAGCTTGATCGTGTAGGTGGGGTTAAGACAAGAAAAAAATCGTATGGGAGGGGGGTCTATTTCTCCCCGTTTAGGAAGGAGGGGCAATTTTCTAATGAATTGACTTAAATCAGAAAAAAATTATTTAAAAACAACGGTGAATGATACAAAGCCTTTGTTATATCTTTTTGGAAAGCCAGAAAACTACTCTTTTATTTTTATTTTATTTTTAAATTAAATTGTTTAAGTGAACAGTTTTAAAAAAATTAATTTTTAAACTCAAAATTTTGAAAAAAAAAATTTAAACTAATTTTTTTCAAAATTTTATGTAATTAACTATTATTTTTATTTTCAAAATTCAATGCTTTTATTAATTTTTAGTCAAAAACAGAAAACCGGATGCCAAAATGTATCTTAGTTTTTAAGAAATTAAGAAAATACTAAACGCACTTTTTTAGAAAAAGGTGAAATCTGGTTAATCTGGTTAAAAACAATTAACTGGATTAACCAGATTTTACCTTTTTTTCTGTTCTTTGTTTTTGACTAAAAATTAATAAGAGCATTGAATTTTGAAAAATAAAATAATAGTTAAATACATAAAATTTTTAAAAAAATTAGTTTAAACATTTTTTTTTATTTTTTTTTTCAAAATTTAGAGTTTGAAAATAAATTTTTTTAAAACCGTTCACTTAAACAACTTAATTTAAAAATAAAATTAAAGAATAGTTTTCTGGTTTTCAAAAAGATATAACAAGGCTTTGTATCATTCACCGTTGTTTTTAAATAATTTTTTTTCTGATTTAAGTCAATTTTTTAGAAAATTGCCCCTCCCGCATAAACGGGGGAAAATAGACCCCCCCTCCCATACGATTTTTTTCTTGTCTTAACCCCACCTACTCGCTCAAGCTTTTTAGTGCACCTTAAACCAATCACCCTGTATAGCTAGGACAATATCAAGTAAATATTGGTATCGTGTATAAAATACAATCCACGGCTATCTTGCAGCAAATTATGGAATCAGTTAATAATTAATTTATTAAAATATTTGGATAGGCGATGGCTAAAATGTGTGAGATGAAGTTGTATGATAGCTATCATAAAACCGTTGTTTAGATATGCATTTTTAAATCCTAATTAAAAAAAAATAGATCCTAATTATGATTTATTTCGAATGCATAATTTTATTAAATTATTCGTTATGAAAACAATCCTAACGTAAAATTAGGCTATAGGTATAGATCCAAATATTGCATCGCGATGAAATTAAACCTAACCATTAGAAGTTTCTTTATGTGTATACTAACCTAACTTTGTATGGGAAATGTTATGACTTATTTTGTTAGGAGTTAATAACTTTATAAGTTAATAACTTTATAAGCTCTAGTCGTCTATCACTCTATTCCATAATTTTCATGAAACTTAAAAACTGATTATTAAAACTATAGTAACATATCTAAGGATGAATTAAATTGGTTTCATCGACTTTGATAAATCAATCGCAAACGTTCAACCCCGCCCCCTCTAATTAAATTGACCCACCAAGTTATATTTAAAATGACTCGTCCCATCTGTGTGATGACTAATTTGTCTGTATTTATAGCAAGGTTACTTAAATAACACTTATGTACCCGAAATAAAATATACAAAAAACAAGTGCCAACAGCCACCAAAATAAAATATTTGTAAAACAATCACGTAGATGTTATGTCCACAGAAAATGATTTCTATACGAGTATAATAGGACACGTATGATGGTTAAAGGACTTTTGTATGAATTACTTGGTTTTTTATGGCAAAAACGAAAACACACCTGTTGCACCTCCGCTTAGGATTTATAGTGTACTTATTTAGGGTGAGCTTTTGTATGGCTCAGGTATTAAAGTGATTGAAATGAGGAATTATCATAACAGAAACATGTGCTTATGTAGACATTACATTCTTAGAATGAATTTTATATTCCAGGAAAAAATATTAAGATAACATGTTTTTACAAATGCATGCAACAGCTTGGGTTGTCTCTTGACTTTGACATGACAGAAAAAAGAATACGAGGATATGTTAGAAGTGAAGTTTATAAGGATCCTAATAACGTAAGATCTTCATTCTTCATCTTTATTTGGTTTCATTTTTTCTCTTATATGAACGATTATTTATCGTAAAAGAAAACAGAAATGCGTTTCCTTTAAACACGACCCCTGTCCTATATACTGGAGAACCAAACTTTTATTATTTTTAGAACAGCCGAATATACCGTATACATTATACGCCTGAGCTCCTTCTTTTGCACTCTCATCGTTAGAGTCCCTTGATGGAAACACTCTTTCTTCGCAAGGTAATTAATAGGTGTGTTTTATTGAGAAAGTTACTAGGAAAATTAAAGTAGAGTAAGAAATTTCCAATAAAACAATGCAGTGAATGCAGTATAACATCGGCAATAAGCATATGTGGCAACGTTCACAGAGATAAGACGGAGATCTGTTGTGAATGATTTATCCTCAGTGAGAATTACTAGGGATAAAAGGAGAAGTAAGAGTAACTCGCTATAAATTAATTGTTGTTTTTGTAGTGCATGGAAATTTTACTCTTCTTTATATAAAGTAAAATAATTTTTACAATAAAACGCGCATAGTAACCATCCTTTTCGTTTACTTCAACTCAGTAGAACTTTGAAGGCCATTCTTTGCTATCGCAAACATCCAACGCCATACTTCAAGTCTTCCCTATTAATCTATTCTTTTTCTTTTTCGACGAAAAGATTTTGCCACCATTTGGTAAATTAATTCATCTTTTCTGTAGAATAAATTAAATAAAATAAAAAGGCTCAGTTCAAAGGTTTTCTAACATCCAATTTGTATGTAAAAGTCTCTATTAATGCGTATGCAAATGACATATATTTTTATATTTTGCATTAAAAACAACCTATCAACATGTTGGGTTGGTGTCGAATGGAAATGGATTGACATTTTCTGTGACCACAAACATAAATATTTATATGAAATAAATTAAATAAAATTTATTTATATAGATAAATAAAAAATACACGCATTTAAATGAATATCTACGTTAGACTAGACATTTTTACTTTTATATTTTTTTTGTTTAAGTAACAAAATAATTAATGCGCTAAGAGACTTTTAAAACAATGAAGTAAATTCTTCACTTAGGTAAAATTTTCAGAATTCCAAGAATGTTAGTTGAACATTTCATACATTTTTCTTTGTAAGGATAATACTTTTTTTAAAGGAAAGTATTTGAATGGAACATTATATTTATGTTAGTACCTACGTAGAATCTTTATCCGTGATGTACCATTTTCGTAAATTGTTTATGTACGAGTAGGTACATCATAAAGTAGATATTGATTGAAGGACAAAACTTAAAGAGCTCAACCTATAGAACTTATTGCGTGGCGTTGAGTTGTCGTTTTTAACTGAGTGCAATATTAAATACACGCACGTTCTTATGAGAAGCGCAAGAGACCCAGAGACAGCGATTTGCCTATGAAATGAGATGAGTGACTTCTTATAAGAATCTTAATCTGTGTATTTAATATTGGACTCAGTTAAAAGCCCCCACAAAACGCACGCAACGCGCTACAGTTTGAGCCCTTCAAAGTACACATAAGTATATTATTATATTATTTTTCAAATCTAGGAACAGAACAAATATACACATTAAAACAAAATATTTCTCAAAAATTTATTAAAAAAAAAAACATCTCTGAAATATTTAATAGGTAAGTGTAACTTAAAACTTTTTTTTAGTCCTTCTTTTGTCTGACCGCTTGAATAACTTAAATCTTTTTGGTATGATGATGAAATTAAAATTTAGCTGATTGATGCATTTGGTCAATTTTAATTTTTTTTTCTGTGTGAGAATAAATCAGCTGCTTTTTTAATTAATCTTTTTTTAAATCACTTAAGCATTTCCAATTATAAAAGAAGATATTATGTTGGTATACGAACTAATTAACTTTTGTACTGATGAGAACTGAAATAGAATTCTATTAATACGTTAGTTTATTTCCTATTCAAAAGACAAATTAACACATAAAAGTATCTACGCAAAATACCACAAAATGAGATAACTTGGCAACAGTAGCAGATTAAGACATTTCGTCTCCCTAGACAGAGCTGCCAATTATTTTACAAAATTGTTCCAAAAAAAAAAGTACTTACTTACTTACTTTAGATGGCGCTTCCAGGATGGATTTCGGTCTCAACCACCAAGTCTCTCCAACCAGATCTGGTTCTTTTAGCTAACCGCTTCGATTTAGCACCGCACAAGTTGGCTGCGGTCATTTTCCACTTGTGTGCGCTATCTATTGGGTTGTCTTCCAATGCTGCGTACGCCATCCGGGCTCGTGCGTTGGTGTCCATACGCTCCACTTGATCAAGCCATCTCAGTCGCTGTATTTTGACAGACGGTAAAGTTTGTCAAAACTAGAAATTGGTTTTAGTTTCGGTCGTTCGTTTCGGGTAAACAAACAGAAGTATTGTAGTTTTGCAATCATCAATATTTTACAGTGCTCAAGTAAAAAATACCAAACCATATGATATTGACACATAAGCGTATGCTTTTAAATAAAAAGTTTTATTTTCAACAACCCAAAATAAGTAGCGTTGAAAATTCCTATATGGCTAATCCAGACTGCTTAGCAAAACTAAACGAATAACAATTTGTATTAAAACTTTGTGCAAAATCAAATTCTTCGGGAGAATTACGAATTTGTTTGCGATGTACGAATTTTTGGCAGTTATTTTAAGGATTAAATAGTTTGTATATGGAGTAAGACTAAATTATAAAAATATAATACAATCTAAAATAATTATTTGTAGGACAATGCAAACAAATTGTCAGTATTGGTAACATAAATGAAACATTCCGCTCCTTTCACGTATATATAATATTTCTATTTTTAATCAAGTTCCTTAAACTTTTTTTTCGAAACTTTAGGGTCGAATAAAATTACCTTATTATCTGACCCGTTGTGCACGCAATATTTCATCTGGCTTGAATAAATTAAAACTTTTCTTCAAAAGTGTTCAGCTGAGTTTAATTCTAAAACAACTTAAAAATCCTTTTTAGGATTATTGAATGAGGCTGATGAACGTATGGCATACATTACGTTGGCATGCTTTAAATCGTAGTGTATCTTTAAAAAAATATATATATGTAATATACAAGAAATATTTATTTAAAATAAATGAAAAAATAATATAGTACTTACTTATTATTAAAAGTGCTAAATCTATGTCCAATAAAGATTCAATTATGAAAGAATTTTTAAAGAGTCATCGGACCAGTTTTAAAACAAAAATAGTTTGGGGCTGCCTTAAGGCCGCTGCTCCATCAGAAATATTTATTTCAGATATTATGTCAGTGGTTATTTCTGAGGTTTATATTTTTTTACTATGTGGGCAGAAATATTTCTTGACATTTCATTCTAAGCAATAATTTCCTCAAGGAGTTCATTCGCGTAATTAATGTGATTCAACAATTTTCAGTAATTTTTGTTTTATTTTTCATTAAATTATATTATTGTATGCGATTTTTGTTTTTTAAATTTTTAATATGCACACAATAACAACAAAACAATACAAAAACATAAACTAATTGGTTGAAAATGGCTGCCAAATAATGAAACGTCAAATTTATTTCTCCATTTATTTCTTCTACCATGACAAGAAATAAATAGAGAAATGTGTGTCTAAAAATAAAAGAAATCAAGAAATAAGGGCCACAAGAAATATTGACTACATGACACATTTCATGCAATCATTCATTTCAGGTGGAGGCTCGGGGTAAACATCTCCAAACCAATGCGACACCACGGCAGCGACAGGGGAAATTTTTTGGGATCAAATTTTAAGTACACAGCGAGAGAGTGCCCACACCAACGCGACAGTTGGCGGTCGACAGCGTTTTTGTCACTGTCGCGGTGAGCAGATCTTTTTGTAATTAGACAAAAAGATTCTGAAAGTTAACTATTTAGGATAAATAAACAATATAAAATAATAAAAAAAGGTAAATTATAAGCTTAATTGAAATTGAGTTGAAAAAAATTGATATTGTATGGAACTGTCGCACTGTCGCTGTCGCGTTGGTGTGGGCATACTTGCGTTTCCTCTGCCACGGTTCTGCGGTAGCTGATGTCGCTGTCGCGGTGTCGCGGTGTCGCGTTTGTTTGGGGCATTATTAATTTGCAAAATATAAACAATTTTGTGTTTTCAATGATGAAAATCGATTTCAATGAACAGCTGAATTTAGTTCCATAAAGTGGAAAGAAATCGTTTCAATGATGGTGTTCGATTTTCCAACTGTTCTCAGCTGTCAGTTTTTCGTTCCATGATGAATTTCAATGATCAACTCTAAGGGGCCGGTTATAGCGATCAGGAAAAACCATCAGGAAAAGTAGAAACAAATGAGAACAGGAATTTTTTCCTGATGTGCGTTTATAGCGATCAGGAAAAATGTTTCAGTGAACAGGTTGTTTTCCTGATTGAAATGCACACGAAATACTTTTCCTGACAGAAATCTGTCAGTGGAACAAGTGAAAATTGAACTCAAATAATTGGAACGATTTGTTTCATTTTTTTTAAAATAGCAGTCAGCTGATACGAAAAATGAGATTCAATCAGGAAAATAAATAAGTGCATTTTTTTCAACAAATATTTGTTAAATTGAACATTTTTTGGCATAAAAAAATCTCTGATTTATTTGTCATCGATAAGTTTAACATTTTTGATTTAAATCAGATGAATTCATGGCTAATTATCGACTTGAACATTTTTCCTAATTCATTTTCATGGTCGCTACAACCGGCCCCTCAAATCATTGTTTGTTTTCTTTTTAGATTTTGTTGTGTCTGGCGGTGAAAAATAATAGTTATTTAGTAATATTTAACAAATTATTGAAAGTAATATTGTATATTCGTGTTTTTGCATTGGTATATGTTTTTTTTCGATGCTTTAGTTGTTTTCAATGACAGGTCATTTTCACTGATTGCTAAAACCGATTTGTGAAAAAAATTAAAATGAGGAGTTTCAATGATAGATTTAACTGCAACTTTTATGTAAGGCAGGAAAAACCATCAGGAAAAGTAGAAACAAATGAGAACAGAAATTTTTTTCTGATGCGCGTTTATAGCGATCAGGAAAAATGTGTCAGTGGACAGGCTGTTTTCCTGACTGAAACGCACACGAAAAACTTTTCCTGTCAGAATTATTTGAGTTCAATTTTCACTTGTTCCACTGACAGATCAGTGGAACAATTGAAAATTGAACTCAAATAATTATAACGATTTGATCGATTTTTTTAAAAATGGCAGTCAGCTGATACGAAAAATTAGCTTCAATCAGGAAAATAAATAATTGCGTTTTTACAACAAATATTTGTTAAATTAAACAGTTTTTTGGAACAATCTAGATAACAACCATCTTCGAGAAAAAGAAGACATTATAGCTCTTAGAAGGATTAATTTTTCTATTTTACACGGAGAAGGTTTCTATAAAATTTTTTTGGCGTCGCTTCGGGCAGAACCGACAAATAAAAGGAGTAAAACGAATTCCCCTTTTCAGGAGATTTTGTCTGTTTGTTAGGTGATTCACCCATTTCATCATACCTACGTGCTACCTCTGTTGTATAAATGTGTTTTTCGTTTTTATTTTCACTTCCAAAATTTTATGTCAGATATTGGCCTTAAGATTTCTTATATTCTTTTATTATTTAATTAAATAATTTAATTATTTAAATTTATAATTAGATATAAGGTTAACTTAGTAGTGAGACTTGTACATATAGGTACATGTCTATAATGTTTTTGAAATACTCCTCACAAATAGTTTAACAAACCCTCTACCAAAACAGCGACAAGGTAATTTAAAATTTAATACCTAAGTATATACATAATAGGAATTTATCTGCTTTTGTGCATGTATAATATCTGAACTTTAAATTAATTTGAAGCTGTGTTCAACAGTTTCAAATTAACTCATAATAGATCATGTATTCATGTATGACTATGCATGTATACATATTTAAATATATCCATCTGAAAACACCGTTTGAATTCCGTTTAATTATAATTTTTGCTAATGAAAGTGCATCTAGATTCGGTGATATAATTATTTCAACAACATGTCTGGGGTACACTTCTGCTTCACAATGCCACATACATTGCTTCTGATGATTTCAGTTGATAAATTAACCTTTTACGAATTACGATGCAATTCAGTATGCTGCTGTTTAAACCAAAGGATGAAAACTGAATTCATTTGGGAAATAACGTTTTACTGAATTACATCAAGAAACATGCTGATGAATTCAAAATTGTACTTGTGCGAGTAAGCGTCCTTATTTACAAAAATTACATTATTCATTACGGATATGAGGAGCCAAAGATCAAAGGTAATTTCATTATAGTTGCACGAACTGTAAATATGCTTTAATATGTGTTATGCCATCGATGCAGTTATTCGGTTCGTATTTCCTCGATCTGTGCAATAGCTTGTAACGAGGTATTTACTCCTAACGAATATTGTGAAATAAAACCAAACACTTTCCATAAAAAGATAGCAGTTAATTCGCATGAACACACTCCTAACTGTCTATTTTCAACGATGTTGATTTACTTAATGCATAATTTTTGTTAGGACTCTTTTTTATAATTAATTAACTCCTAAAACTATGCCAATGTAATCCTCTCTATAATAAAAGCAAAATGGTTCGTTATTGTTGGGAAAAGCTTTTTGGTTCTATGTTCTTGGATTCTGAACATGTATAAATAATAAGCTCAAATTAATCTTATCTGAAATCCAAACCGGACACCTATAATTTTAATTTTAAATTTTGACCGGAAGCTAAGCATTTTTCGGGGATTCGGTAGACACTTCTTAATTTGTAAGCCGTGTTTCGGCGTGTGCTTACGCAGCAAACAATAAACCGGCTATTTTTACTTTTAACTCATTTTTAGTTTTAGAAATTATGACGTACAGATAGCGTTGTAGATGGTAGTTTGGCTAAAAAAAAAAGTTTTACTTCCGGTACTCAACAAAATTGGGCATACAAACATTTATTATAAATATTGAGTGACAGACACACTGGCCATAGCAGTGAGTCATCATCCAACACTGCCCATAGCAGTGCGACCAAAAATTAAGTGACGAATATTTTTCTCCATTCTACTTGCAGCGCCATCTACACTTCAACAGTTAAATCATTTACATATATCCACTTTATGTTCACTTCTGATTGCTGACTTATTTATACACACTTTTGGTTTTTGTTCTGACATGTAAAATTTTACTGAGCTGGCTAATCACTTGACGCCGAAGCACGGCATATAATTCTTTAAAATGTCAACGTTTTGCCAGGCAAACGAACTTAAAGTTGCATTTTCGGAACATAACAATTAAAGCAATTTATTGAGATTTTTTAGAAAAACTGACTAAGCAGAAACAATCACCAAAATGAGCTTTAGCACATTTTTCGTTTACTTAAAATCCGAACCACCATAAACATCGAAAAGAGAGTTTAATGTTTGAGGAAATGCAAAGCTAAGACACCACCAAAAATTGTCAAAATTAATCTTATTGGAAATCCAAACCGGATATAAGAAATTTTATTTTTCATTTTAAGTATTTCAAATTTTAACGGGAAGCTTACCATTTTTTGGAGATTCAAAAGAGGTGTGTTCTGAAAATGCATAAGTAGAGGCAAGGATAGAAATCAGCTTTGAAAAACTTACCCGGTAACCCCAACCGGTAAAAAATAACCTTGCGAAAGGAAAACTCAAAGATATTTTTACCATTGGTGGTTAAGATGTATTACGTACTGAATTATTATTCTCTAACATTGAACACAATATGTACATGGTGCAAAAAAATATTTATCGAAGTTATGGTGAAAACTAAAGTTGAAATCAATGTTTTGGTGAAAATAAAGTGGACAAGTTTTTATTTAAGTGAACAATAAAAAAAAGTGTTAAAAAAGGAATTATGACTAAGTTAAAATAATACTTTGTTCGAATTGGATTAACTCAGGTTAGTAAACAATTCATTTGGACTTTTCGAAAAGTTTATTTTATTTTAAAGTAAACTATGGTAACAAAAGGCTACAAAGTGTCTTTTAAGATTTTAAAGTTCATAAAAAAACACATCCGGTCTTACTCTCTTTTGACATTAATAATAACATATTTACTTAGGTTAATACTTTTTTTTGCAAGTCCATCATATAGATGGATTTGCAAATGTGAAAAAACCACATCAGTTATACGTAAATACAACAACAACATAAGACCATATGGACTTAGCTAACTCACGATAAGTATCGCGACTAAGCTAAATCCATATGGACTCACTGCATTACCGACACAACTACATGTGTTTTATATGAGAACGTCAAATTTTATCGGGAATGGTGTGGGCTACTTCCCAATGTCTTTTTTTTCACACAAGTCTATATTGACTGGTAAAAAAAAACGACTTAAAATGGGGGTCTTCTATACTATATATCTATTTGCTATCTATGATGCAGTATAACGAGTATAAGCAATTAAAATTTTGGAGCGACAATTTTTTATATAATAATTTAAAATAATTTAAACTTAAATTAATATATCAATAAATTTTTTTTACAGATAAGAACGTTGAATTAGGAACTATTGCATGAAGTTTTATTTACTTACATACTGAAGGGACTCTATTGTGGATTCCGAAGGATTGGGAATGATGTACATTTCAACGTCCAAGGCAAACGTTCCTCTTTTCATTTATCGTTATGGCATAATGTGATGACATGGGTTGGTGGTGTTATCTAAAAAATTATAATCCCAAAAAGAAATTGTCCAAACACAAAATAGGTCAAAAACAAAATTTCCAAAAGGACAAAATACCCAAAAAAAAAAAATATTTTTTGTATCTCAATAATATTTATAGCGATATCTAATTGTTTGTGTTTAAAAATAAATTTATATTTTGCTATTGCATAATCGGCATACACTTCCCGTACCTATTGTTTCCTCTTTTATTTCTTATAATTTTAAAGTATTTGCAAACTATACATCTATAGATACAATTATAGAAAGTTAGATATTTCCAAGTTTTAATCACCAAGATAACTTGGATCCTTAATTAAGTATCATAACAAAAAGTCAAAATATAAATTGGGACTTAATATTTCTAACTACTTGACATAAAATGTCAGCATATGAGAACCATTCCTAGTCCCTGAGTGGAATAATAAAATAGGAAACATATCGACTTCATGATAATAACATAACGTAGATGTTAAATAAAAACCCTGTTTTTCTTTTCAGTACGAAAGATCGAACTTTTCTTGAAACTCCGCCATACACCACTGAATTGAAAAATCTTTCCCATAAGATGTACAAGCAATCTTTCTTTTTAAGGTATATGAGCTTTTTATTCTAAAATTGTATAACATAGGAATTTCAAAACAAAAATAAGTTGGTAATATAAAATACGTAAAATTCTCTTACATCCTGTTTTTTACCAAAGTCATCATTCAAATTTAACATCCTAGAAGTGAAATAATTTAAAAAAATATAGAAAATTTATATACAATACGTTGGTGTTTATTTTATCCTCCTATGCATAATATAAGACATTAATCATTTTTCATAAAAATATACCAAGGTATCAATTTTTCTTCCGAACGTTATTATTGATTGATTATATCTTATATCTATCAATGAGATATAATTTTTCTTGACATTGCTTTTAACACTCCATAAGCTTTCCTATGGGATTAATTTACACCCTTTTCTAAAAAAATAAACAATACTTAAGAAAATTTATGGATGTTAATGACATTTTGTGCTCGATTTAATGTGGTCATTTTTCAAAAACTGACTGTTCGTTGAGAAAATCAAATTTATCAATCAATTACTTAGTATAGGTATTGTGTTATTCAATGAATTTATATTGGCCAATTAATAGTCATTTTCAATGCACAATAGGCTTATAATTTTTTTTTTTTTAATTTCGGCCAATATAATAGTCTTGTGGGTATTTCAGAATATATACACTGGATTGATATGACATCCATAATCTTCAGGAATGGAAACTTGTTACGGAAATAGAATTCGTGGTGGATTTAAAGTATTTTGTTTTGTTTACTTTAACCTGCGATTCTGTATGGGTAAATACTCTACAAGGCAAATGTTATAAGGTGTCAGATAACAATCCAACATGACATTTTCTATGATAGGAAACACAAAAATATTGGGAAAATAATGTGCTTTAAACCTCTTACGAAATGTTCTTTATGTTATATGACCAAACTTATTTATAATTGACATTATAGGCCTTAAAATAATTGCAGCTTCCATAAAACTGTTACCGAAAAGCTTTTTTTCTCAAACAAAAAACCAACGATTTCAACTTAATTTAATATGTACATATAATAAATAAGTCATCAAAATGGTTTCAGACGATACAATAAATATAACATTTATTTTTATGATTTTGACATTCTCGTTAACAGCTGAAAGTGACTTTAATAATATTTCATATAATTTTTTTTTTAATTATTAGCATTAGGAACAATCACACTCAGAGAGAATTAGTTTAATTTAAATAAAAAAGCATAGCTTGGTTGAAAATTTCTTAGTATATTTCTTAATGGTATTTTTGACAATATTATTTCATTATTTCAAAATTACATATCTTCAAATCAACTACTTTATATTTTTTTTTATAAAAATATATTTGTTTGTTAAAATTCTATTTTTCAAAGTTTGTAAGTATACCTACTGTAAAAGTTAATATTAAATAATTGTCTTCAATTTTTGTTATAATACATATTTTTGAGAAGCGAGGAGCAATCAAAGTTACCAGCCAGAACCTGGTTGATTAAAACAACACCAGCGATTCAGCTGTGATCACAATGGGTGTCAAATATATCATTTTAATTAAGTCACACCTTCATTGTTAAATAGATAGATTCTAAGAAGCCATGGATGGCGTTTACGGAACAACTTGACTTTGGTTGGGTGGTATGCAGAAAGCTTGATCTTAGTCTCAAAGCTTATTTTTGAAAACTAATGCCAGCTTTCGTATATTCAAAATAATTTTATTTTCCATATATAGTCCAGTCTAACTAATAAAAATAAACCAACAAATTCATGTAGTTTCATATTTTTCAGGAATGTGTAGGGGGGTCCCATATGTACTTACAATAGAAAAATCCCCGGTTTTCGGAGTTCTGCGGGGGCTGGTGGCATGTTTAAAAGGTATTTTCTATCTGTTGCATCCGCATATTTCAAAGAAAATGCGTAGTACAAAAAAAAAATCAAGATAAAAAATTTCCTACAATTCACTACCATACATCATTTTGCAAAATAGAACCGTCTTTGAAATATCCTCTCTGGAAAATGATGCTAGATTCAAAAAATGTGTTTATTCGCCAAACTTCTTGTTAAGAATTTTTTCCACATTTTTTTAGCACAAAGTTGTGAGTCGAAAAGTTGTAGATAATCAAATTTCCTTCAAGAATATGTTCTCATATATCAATTTACCTGCAATTGGTCTAAATCTAAAGATACAGCAATTTTTAGTGTAAGTACCTTATAAAAAGGTTAGCAGTACAAAAAATATCTACGTAGAGTAGGTTGTGGGTATTCCATTTCCATATCATGCAAACATAATCTAGAGCAAGTAAATTATGTCAAGAGACGAAAAAAATTGTATGAAAGGGGGTCTATCTCCCCCATTCGGGCAGCAGATGCAAAATTGACTTAAAATGCAGAACAATTTACCAAAACTCAACGGATGAACATACGGTAATGTGATATAGCTTTTATTAAAGCTTAAACTCCATTCTTTAGGCCAGGCTATTGTTTATCAATATTGTAAAAACTGTTTCTAATTATTTACAACACTAAAATTTTTCAAACATGTTCACAATCAATCATAATTTGTCTGAGGACAAACTGATCGAATGCCGAATAACTTAACTACAAAACACGTGAGAAACAAGATAAGAAATGCGAAGTAAAAATGTGCAAAGTGATTCAGAAAAAAGTGAACGTGAAACAGGACGGGCTTTTCGAAGTGAACTCTTTTTGTTTGTGACAAAAACGAAATAACAAAAAACTATTAAATCGAAAATCGTCTCAATTAATAATATAAACTATACTTAAAATAAGAACAAAGATTCAGGGCGTCCATGAATGTCTGCCAGTATACCATCAATATTTTCGAACCATTTTTGCTAAGTTTTGTCGTTCTCTGAAACTGAAAAGAAAGTTATTGAAAAAAACCGATTGTTCTACCCGCTTTAATGACGTAATTTCATTAAAATCGGTCCAGTCGTTTCGGGCAGCATACATACACACACCGATTTGTGTATACCTACATATACTAAATCTGAGTATATCTACATATTAAAATCGACGCCTTTAAAATAAATTCCATTCGATATTTTTTTTTCGTATTTCTCGTTTGTATTTTAATTACATAATTTTGTTTAATATTTAAATGTTTTATAAGAATAAACTTCCAGAAATTCCAGTTGCGCATTAATTGAACTTTTTGCTTCAATATAAGAAAGAGACTTTTGGAACACCCTGTATCGGTAAAAATAAAGTTCCATTTTCCTAATAACAAGGATATAATAATAGTTTCAAATTGCAAAAGACCAGTTCCATAAAACAACCTTAATGAAGATTTCAGTTAAAGTATATGCCCTTTAAGATCCAAAATTTTTTTCATCTCTAACAGTTTGCTATATTTACTATGTATCTCGAAGGACATTGCAGATGCTAAAATATTCAATCTAAATTGTGTTGCTAAGATACCAAAGGTATGCAAATTACCAAGTATAGCATTATTTTGTATTCTACCACGAAAATCTATTCATGTAACCCTTTTCGCTGAATATTTACCTAACTTGCTAGAGTAGACTGTTTTAATCAAAATTTTATGTCGCATTGACGCATCAATGTGATTGAAGTTTTGTGTCAATTTTGGACATTGAGCAGATGCTGAGTCATATTCATTATTCTTCTTCTTGGGAATAGATGCAAAGTAATAAAATACGTTATACTTGTATGACTTTATTAAATTTACCGTAGAAAGAAATAAACTCAAGATTTATTAAAAAAAAGGAGGCATTTATGATTTTATATACCTATGTATGTATGTATAGTATGTATATGAACATAGAATAGCATAACGATGATAAAGAAGACTTTTAGGTCGATCTGGTTGTCTGTCTGATTGTAGACGATGTTCTTCAAAATTCTTTTATAATACAATATGTAAGTTTTAAGAAGCATTCCTTGGGAGAAAAATGGGTTTTGTTGCAATTATATATGTATTACCTACTCATGGCTCCAATGATTTATATACTGTTTTGAATAAATAACGACAGTAATAGTTCCTCGGATTGAACCACTCTTTCAAGACCCTCTTTCTTGGGAATTAGTTCGAAAAATTTGATTGCATCATTGTTGCAAATTTAAAAGATTGATGTGGACTGGACAAAGCTATAGTAACCAATTTGTTTACTGATGTCAAATGTAGGTTCAGTTCAAACCGAATGGTTTAAATTAGGGTTTCCAGAGCATCCCTTTTGAAGAGAACATGTTTTCTTTTTTATCCCGATCTTTTTTACACTCTACTTTTTGAGCAGGATCTTTTTTTTGTTCTCTTTTGTTGATTAGATTTCCATAAGCGATAGGCAGATCAAAATTGCAAAATAAATCTATACTGCCGCTAACTTCGTAAAGGCCCTAACTACATTTGCACTTTTCGAAGATGAAGAAGAAAAAACAGTTTTGCTTACCGCAATAAAGAACGTGAAATATACCAGAAAATATGTGTCTTTAAGCTCAAGTTGTGCTTTTTATTTTGTAAATAATATAAAATAATATTACATCAAAATAACAAAAATATCATCTTCCTTAGACAAAAACAAGAGTGTCGAAAATAGACACCCCATGTGTCTTATACATGTAAAATTATTTTTTTCATTTTTCAAATAAGATGATTTTTGTCTTATTCATTCAACAACCAATTTCAAGAGCTTACATCTTTAAATGGAATCAAATATTTACTTGAAGGATTTTTTTTCTAATATATGTAAGTTAGAGTCTAAACTTTAGACGCTATAACCGAATCGATGAAAAATTTGAAGTCAGAGGTCCAAAATGTTCTTTTACATAATTATTTTTACTCGCGATTATAGGTACTAGTCTGTCTGTCTGTATGTCAGTCTGAATGTATCAGCACCTACAGCCTAAGCGGCTTAACTGATTTACTTCAAAATTGGTATGTAGAGTTTGTAGAGCATTCCTTAGAGGAGAAATTGAATTTTTTTGTTTAGTTAAAAAAACGGTACCTGCCATGAAAAGCTTACTCTTCTCGAAAACGGCTCCAACGATTTTCTTGAACAAAGTTACTGATGGTTTCTGTAAGATTTCCTTTTGTTAAATCTCAAAAAAAATTTGACAAGCCTATTAACGGTACCTCCTATAGAACCGTTATTTTTTTCTTGAGCTATCTCATGAACGGGTTAATCGATTTCAAACCAAAAATCCATTTTAGAAAGGTCTATATGACTTGAACAAACTTCAATACCAACATTTTGCATTTTGCTTGATTTTAGTTTTAATTATTTTTTGTAAATTCAGTATTAAGAAAAAATCTTGCCAAATTTTTTTTATTTTTTGTGCATAAAATGCAAACAATTAACCACTTAAAATGGCATTCTTCAAATTTGTAAAAAAAATTTTTTTTTAAATATTAAGTAAACATTGATTTATTTAAAAACCGCTTTAACGATGTTGGAATAACTTTTTTTGTAAACTTATATTTAGGCAACAAAATTTCGCATACTTTGATTTTTTTCTTGAATCTTTGTAAAAAGAAGTTTTAGCACTTTTGTAAAAAATTTATATGATTTTTTTTTTTTCTTTATATTACAAATAAAAAAAAATTAAATTTTATTATATTTTCGTGGCAATTTACCACAAGAACAAGTACGTGCAACCCGGTCGTGCACCACAAGAGCAAGTTCGTGCGACCCAGTCGTGCACTTTATTTTTAATGTTCTCTTTTTTAAAGCTTTTAAAGAAAAATGTTCTCTTTTTTTGAAAACGTCAGATGGACACCCTTGTTTAAATATGTGTCTGTAAGGCACATTGCCTTTTACAATAACGACGGTGCTGGAACTGGAGCTGCAACTGAAATAGCTATCAAAATATTATATATGTAAACCAAAAACAGTAATCCAATGTTACGAAAAATTAAGCATATCTGTTCATTGATACACATTGCACTGATTTGTTTGATCAGCAAATTAAAATCTTGTTTGCGTTAACACAATATGTTTTAGCTGATTTGCATCGAATCGCACTATTTCCCTATTTTCGAAAAATTTGGATCTCGTCTCGATACCGACAAACTAATTTCATAAACTATTTTTTATTAACTCTGGATATGCAGTATTCCTCATTATAATCAATATTAGAGCTTCAACCAAAATGTCGTCCGAATTCCTATTGTTATTTTTAATTGATGGCGCATGTCTTAGAATGTCTTTATTCAGACTTTTGAGATGGCGTTTCCAATCTGAATGAATTGCGAATCTGATTCGAAAGTGAGTGAGGTTCCATCAAAATTAATTATGATAATTCTTTCTATTTAACGTCTGCTATTGATATTTCCGTGAATTTGTTACCGGTTACCATTTTATAAATACATCTGTAGTGGTATGCATTCAATGTATATGCTGTTTATCTGATAATTGGAAGAGGTGTATCTATCACGCTGACAAAACCTCTATTTCTTTTCAGGTAATGAAAACGCTTATTAACATCAGCTAAAGGGGACCTAACTCACCAGAAATCGAACCATTCGTCACATATATGTAGCTTAAGCGAAAGTAAGGTTATTGTTCTTAAAGCATTTGATAGAGTTTGACATGAAATTATTTTATCAATAACGCTATCAATAGAAATTACCTTAACGACCGTTCATATAAAAAATAATAGATATTTTCAAGTCTGGAATCTATTGGATAAATACTGCATGTGCCTCAATATTCCGTTTTTTATCTGGTTGTCTTTCTATAATTTTTATCAAGAAAATTCTATATGAAACTTCTTATTTCATAAAAAGTTTCGCTTACAAATGCACTATCAGTTTTTCACAACCCTGTTTTCTAGATGTGAAAGTGTAGCACCAGCGCCTAGGCATTTAAGTACTATCAACCAGATGAATTGAAAATCCAACCCATAATTATTTTTAAACAAAGTTATATCATTGGATTGATTCGATTTCAGTAGCTGAACTCGAAAATAAATTTGGTTATGAAGAACCTAAAACTTTTTCAATATAAGCTTTCAATGTTATCTACATTTAACATTCTTCAAAAGGGATAAATAGCAATAAAAGAGGAAATCGGCTGTTAGCTATCTTTGTTGATCTAAGTATAGGTATCTGTACCTATATAAATTTCCTTTTCAATAAAGAAATTGAAATCAAATGCATCCTCAATATATACATACATATGTATCTATAAACGGATTTTTAGGAATTTGCCTTAAAGGAAATCACATAAGAACCTTTTAAATTTTCTGGTTTATTCTGTTGAGCTTCTGTACTTTATTGTAATTTCTAAACGTAGGTACATGAATTACAACATCGAGAACCATTTGTATTGCCTTTATATACAAATTGCCTCAAGGCGTTCAATTTACATCACTTTTTGAAATCAATCTGATGTAATAAATCAATATCTACATGGGATGTTGTAATCTTCATGACATCCCCTTTGATAACATTGCTGCTTGTGAAATGATTTTTGAAGGGTGAAGTGATTGGCAGAATCACTTGTTAAAACAAACCTTAACTTATAAGGTGTTGTACGTCCTGCTGGTATGACTTTATCATTGAACGTATGCAATTAATTTCGGGAATATATGTTTGTGATTTAAGATACAATCGTATATACGATGTTATTATGTTTATGTTACCTTTTGATTGAATGTGCATCATAAGTTACGAATTTATGATTATAACATTATAAATGATGTACGCTTTGATTACATATTGAACTGAAAACAAAATTTTTTTTTCTAAGTAGAGCTACATAAGTGGTGATAATTGAATCTCGGGAATCTGCTTATAATTCCTCTCTCTCCTTCTTCAAGTTTTCGATAAGTTATTCTAACCAGACATGTGCTTCTTTTCCGCATTTTCCGGAAGAAAGTTTTCTTTTGGTAGGTATACAAAGCTACTATGCATTCGTAAAATAAAGTTCCGAAATAGCAAAAGAAAAAAAATTAAAATAATAACATAAACTATTATTTTTTATTTTGTTTTTACTGGAGCATCAAATGAATGAAATTCAAAAAAGAAGGTTGAATAGAATATACCTATACTCCGATGTTTTTTGCCTGAGTCACCTGAGTGTGAACGGTAGGCATCAATCATGAGCCGTCAACACTATAGAGTTCTTAAGCAAACGGCTATGAATATATATATTTATTTTCACTCCAAGGCATCAAAAAACGTCAAAAGAAATCCTTTGTTGGAAAACAAACCTAAAGTTGTGATTTTTGCAAGGAAAAGAGATCGGTCTTCCACAAAATATAAAGAAAAATTACCTTGGTCTAGAATTCCTTACTATTTTTTGCTACTAAACAATTAACAAATAGTTTCCAAGTGTTTTAAATAACAATTCGATTAAAAATAGTGGAAGTGTTAACACAGGATTGAAGTGCGAGATTGTACTCCGCCAGTACAAAATGCGATTGTTTTCCATCAAAGGATTTAGCTTTCAATTTTTTCTTAATTCGATATTTGACTCTGACGTATTCGGATACTTCTCTATCCTAAGACACATTTAATTTTGATAGATGTAGACAATTTTGTCTATCTGTCTGGATGTCTGGATATCTGGATGTACCGATCGATAACTATATAATAGCCTTCACGGTTTGACCGATTTTCTTAAAACTTGGTACAAACTATTTTTAGGAAACTAGCCCCTAAAATTTTTAATAACGGTGCCTTACATATAAGCATTGCCGTCTTGCCGATAAATCAATTTTTCTAGAAAAAATACGACCAATTTCGACAAACTTTTATATGAGTGATTTGTTGCCAATGGTTGTGTCCATCATCTAATTTTTTTTTCAGAATTAGCTTATGAACGATACCTGCCATAGAACCGTTTTTTATTACTCCGACTATCTTCGGAACAGCTAAAATGATTTAATCTTTAATTTAATATTCGAAAACTACTGCCAAATTAAAATAAAATTGCAAAAAATGTTTTTAAAAGTTTTTTTTTTGGCAAAAACCGATAGGTAATTCCAATTTTATCGAAAAAAATACTATCAATTTCGATAAAATTGTATGTGATTTATGATTTGTTACCAATGTTGATGTCTTTTTTTTGGCTTGCCATAGAACCGTTTTTTGTTACTCCGACTATCTTTTGAACGGCTGCACCGATTTTAAAGAAATTTTATATTTTATATTATCAAACAAAATAATACTGCAAAAAAAAATTTTAAAAAGTAATTTTTGAAAAAAAATTTTTTTTGAAAAACCGATAATTATGTATGAAAAGTGTAACGTCACCCAAAAGAGTGAAATAATTTCCCACCAAAAAGTTAAGTTATTTCCCACTCAAAAAAATTAATTCCCACTAGTGGTGAAGTTAGTTCCCATGTGAAGTTAGTTGCCGTGAAGTTAGTTCCCTGCACCGTATAATGTTGTCGTTAGTAAAAAATATAAGGCATATTCAAACGTGGAATACAGCTACATTCTACAACTATATGTATATCGTGTCGTATAATGAAAACTGTCTAGGTCCATTATTGACGTTTTGAGATTTTGTAGCGGCCGATGAATATTATTATTTTCTTAATTTTAAAAGCTTTTCTGGCCTGATAATTGGTATGGCAGTTACTTTAGTGAAAATAATATTCGTGCCAAAATAACCTACCAAAATTGGGTAATTTTGTCTACACTTAAGAGGGGTTTATCTTATTTTTCCGGCCATTACTCTAAGCCATTATTGTCATTAATAATTAATGAGTGACTGGACAACAATTCAGGTGCGCCAAAATAATGTCAGAAAATCGGGAGCTAAAATTTAATAGAGCTTAAAATGTATATCAACAAATCAGAATTAGAATTGAAATTGAAAAACAATAAAAAGCGATATTTTATCATCATCACATATAAATCAAAGATTATAATACATATAAGAACATATAAACAACAGCGCTTCTTCCCACTTATTATGTATGTATATAATATCGCCCATTGTATTTTTTTAACTACCCACTTTTCACAATTTTTATTATAATATAGTTTTTTTTATATAAATTTTTATTTAAGCCGACATTCTTAGACTTTTCCTCGAGTTTCGTTTAAACAAATCCTTGTTTTTCCTTTAATACTATCGAAAATTTAGTTTGCCGTTTTTAATATCATACAATTACTATCACCTATTTTTAATCCTCTTTATAGGTCCCATGTACCTACCCAAGAAGATATCCCACCATAAAAATTAAATCGATTCTTCACACAGCTGGTAACGTTCTCAGAGGATAATCGTAAAATATATATTATGGTTTTCTTGTCGTTATTACATATTTTGATGCGATTTAAGGACGAAGTATATCAAAAGCTTTGGTTGTCACTTGACACTCAATTTTGTACGGATTTAATTAATTAAAAGGAGACATTGTTTCTGACATGATATTAGTTTCTTTTTTTTTCGAAAAAAATATTTTTGTCACAGTTTATTGTTTTAGAAAAATTCCACTTTCTTAAATAAAAATTACGATTAATATTAAAAATAAATTGCTTGTATTTTGGTTGTCGTGGTCAAGTTTTTGAAATTACTGAAGAAATAATTGAAAACGACTCAAATCGAGTATGTAAATATATAAAGTAACAACAAAACAATATTAACAATCATATTTTAGAAAAAAAGTAAAATATGAAAACATAAGTTATAGGTATGTACATCGAAATTGAAGATTTTTTTTTATATATTTACCACCATTACCTATGCTTATAAATCTGGCACATACGTAAGAAATGTAGTTGATAACGCAAAACCATTCCATGTGCTAGCTATATTTAACGTTATTCCACTTTTTGAACACCCTGATGATACTGTGTACATTCTGCGACTTCAATAGTTCAATACCCATCATCGACTCTTATATGCCCATCAGAATGGCTAAAACGGAATTGAACTAGGTGAACGGTCCGATATACAACGTCTAAACCTCATTTTTGATAGAAAAGGTCCAACTTCAAAACATTGGGAGCTTTCCAAAAGCCAACACCGATTCTCGTTATCAAAACCGGATTTCAATAAAGCCGCTTAAAATTTGTTTTCAAAGATGGGGTGCACTGCACATAGCAAAAAACTACAAACGTCTTAAAGCTGTTATCATATTCACACCTTAAAAACATGTTCCAAGATAATACTGCAAAAAATCCATTCCTGGGTTTTTAGATTGATAGGCAAAACCAACAAATTTGATACTTCGTTTAAGGTAACGTTTAAATAAGAACAGCATTTCAATTTTATGGCCAAACAACCGTTAAATAATAGCTATACCATATATTTACAACACAATTTGATAGCACTTTAAATCCATTTTTTTTTAATATTTCGCCTTTCAACATAATTTAATAAATTAAGAAAATTAAGTTTGTTCGACCTAGTCATTTATTTTTAATTAGAAGAAATAAGAAAATTTGAATTGCCAACCTAGACTCCATATTAAAATAGTCATTATAGTCGTGATAGTGAAAAAGATGTACATCTATTCTGTTCGTCAGCTTAATTTTTAATTATATCATTGTCCTTGTTCGTTTTGGAAATCACTATTTTCTTAATATACATATGTAAATAGGCAAGATTTAAAACTAATTAATCACAAGTCTAAAAGTGATTAATGTGAACCGAGAATCTGAACAGTTTATGGTCGAACGTGAAATTGTTTCTATATCACGTTCTTTAGCACGTTGTTAATCGATGCAAATGCTTAATCGATGTGCGATTGATGAAGCTTTTGATAGAACACGATTATAAGAAAAGAAAAATCACTTCTCTAAGCTGCAATATCCGTATCCTAATTTGTGATGATTAATGTTCCTTCGTAAAACAATAATTTGTTTCTAACAATATTTTGCAGACATTTTATTCATTAATCAAAAAATGAGAAGTTTGGTTTACTTTTAAGTTTATTCAATAAGTGCTAAAGATGGCGCCGTATGGCATATAGACAAAAAAAAAAGTTGTACAAATTAAGCATGAAAATTCGATGAAATTTTTTCTTCCACTTTCACTTTTGCGCTTATACATAAATCTGCTTTTACGACGGTAAGTCTCAGTGCTTTGAATTGTTCCATGTTCCATGCATGTAAGGGCAATTATAAATACTGAATACCTACTGTCTTTCCATTTTTTTTTTTTTTTTTCAGAAGATTGTTTACGTCCTAATCAGGGATCTACACACTCAGGGAAAAATACTTGAAGAAATATCTTTAAATTTAAAAGTAAACATGTATATGATTTGCAACTATATTTGAACATTTTCATATTAAATCAGGCATCTTAAAATCCGTCAATCAAAGTAAAAAATTTTAAAATATAAATATATTTTAAAACGTTCAACGTAGAATTAAAAGTGTGTGTCTACTTTAAAACTCAATTTAATATGGCAAACTTTAAGATTAAAAGTGGTATTATTCAAGTTGACTTTTAAATACGTTCCTTGTGAATGTAAAAGTAATTTTAAAGTGTACATTTACATATTATTTTTAAATGGGGAACTTTAGAAATTAAAATAAAAAATTTACAGTAAACTCTTTAACATTCAAAGTGAAATTTTGAAAATAATAACATTTTCCTCATTTCTTTCGATTTATTTTTTTAAAGTTTTGTTGGAATATTGTTTATAACAAAATTAAATTATTAAAGTTGAAATTCCATATTTAAGTGCAGATAGGCCTTGCCTTGTTTTTGATTGACAATGGAAATTCCCTTACGCTAATAAATCAAAGTCCGTCGCAACGTGAAACGATACTAAGAAACCAGTTCTCTATGCAGAAAAAAAAATTATAATCACGGACGATGCAAAAAAAAAAGTCGTAACGTAATAAAACGACCGATTTCTCCGGCATATGTCCTCAGAAATGTCCACACATTTCGAAGTCTTTTTGAGTTTCGAAATTCTGTATTTAGATCAAACAGATCACTCCACTATTCGACAGACACAATAAAGTTTGCACGAAACATGAAAACTGGTCTGAAAACGACAGGAAACGAGAGTTCTTCTCTGATGATTATTCTGGTTCAATCCAGAAAAGTGGTAAAACTTTACATTTACTTTTTTAGTAAGAACATTTTGGCAAGCTTCCCCTAATTCCAATTTATGTATATGTTTTGCAAGTTTTTAATTTTAGTTGATTTAAAAAAAAAAAACTATCAAACTTAATTATTATAAAATATATAACTAACACATATACATATAACACAGTTGTAAGTTATTTAATTCGAACGTGTTAACTTAATACTTCCTATATCTACTATCATTTTAATTTCATACATTTTCTTAGATTTCCACAAATTATCTTGATTGCATGAAATTTCCAGACAGCAACCCGCTTTAAAATAAAATCTTAAGTTCCTTATAAATATCTTTATCCAGAATCTAAATGTTATGAAATTCATCTGCTTTATTGAATAAAAGGTCAATTTCATTCAACATTTTGTGTAGGTATATGAAATTTGATTAAGATTCATGAAACGATGTTAAAATAAAAGTAGGTACCTAAAGATATCTTCACTAGCAGCAAACTGTTCTCCTTTGTAATTTCCTTAATTTTAATAAGTATTATGTTGGTAAATTAAATAAACAAGCAAAGAATGGGAACAGACACTCAAGAATGCATGCAGGAAACTTCTACAAAATGAATCCCACACACGATTTGTGCTATAAATTCCTTAAAGATAATATAAAAATGTATTTAGACGAAGGATGAAAGCACGTCCCTTGCTTAACAATTTTCTACAGATACTGGATGACCGCATGGAATAAATCTTCTTGAAGTTTGTCTTTTATATATTTGCTCTGAATTGCAAATAAATAAAAATTAAATAAAAATAAAAATTATTAAATTAAATGAATGAGGTTAGCTATATGTAAGAATTAAAATACCATATTTTATTAAAAATGAACGTAGCGTTAAATAAAAAATTAAAAAGAGGCCGAAAGGTTAAAATCAATTTTGTTTAAAAAGAAACAAACTGGCTTGGAGAATTGCCCACCTACCTATCTAGTAAATATAAGGTTATACATATAAGGCAAGTCCTAGATTCGTGCAAAAAAACAACCAAACATGACATACCTAACGTCCTAACGATGATAGAGAAGATAAAAAATTTAGGCAATTCTGTCTATCTGTCAGTCTGTCTCCGCACCTATCTACAGCATAAACGGTTAAGACCATTTTCTTCAAATTTGGTAGGTAAAGTTTTTAGGGTGATACGCCCATAGCTTTTTTTGTAGGTCACTGTTAGTCTAAAAATAACGGTAACCACATGGTTATCGACAACTGATTCAAATTAGCTTTTTATGGCCTTTAGTCCATGAAAAAATAGCGTTTCGTGCGGATGCTCACTTTGTTACCGAAAATCTAATTTTTCACGAAACGGCTCGAACGATTTAACCATGTATAATTAAATGTAGAAGGTCTATCAGATAATGAAAACCAAACTTTCAAAAAAATTCGGTTAACCTGTACCTACCATATATAATGGTATTTTTCATTTTAGAGTATCTCAATAACGGCTGACGCGATTTGATCAAAATTTAATACTGAAATTGATCTATCTATTAATATGGCATACAAAATTTTATCAAAAATATTTTAAATAATTTTTAGGAAAACTAATTTTGTGCCTTCAATATTTTAAAAACATGTTAACGAATTATTATGAAATTAAGTTTTTAGTAGTATTGAATTAATTTTAAAAAATTTGCATACTTACTATTTTTTAGAAAAATATTTCTGAAAAAATTTTTACAAAACCGCTCCAATGATTTTGATTTTTTTCGCATACTTTGTTTTTGGTTTGAATCTTTAAGATATAAGGATTTAAAACTTTAAATAAAATTTCTTACGATTTTATTTACGTAGGTATATTTTTTATTTTGTTTAATTCCTAGGTAACTGGCCAAAAAAGAAAGTTTGTCGTGACCTTACTTTTGTAGGATATTTTATTATTCAATATCATAAACGGCTAAGCTGATTTTGACGAAACTAAACATTCGGATAATTTTACATTTAAAAAAAAAAAATAATAGTTAAAAAAATTTCTCAAAGAGCAAAATATATCATTATCATTACCATATTGCTCATGAAAAAATACGAATCTATAAAATTGTATATTAGTGTGGTTTATTGCCAATTTTGATGTTGATGTATGTAATCGGAACTTTTCTCTACCTTCAGTAGAACTGTAAGACATAAAAAAACCTAATTTTCAAAAACCTATTTAAATTAAACGATGTTCATGCATTTATGAAGACAAGTAGACTTTTTTTTAAATGTATAAAACAAAAAAATATTTCCAAATTTTAAGACACAATCGTGCCATTTATTTTTGCTCACATACTTTAATTATTGCAAAGGAAAATAAAAAAAAAACTGGTTCACATTTTTCAACCATATAATCGAAAACCTTTGATTAATATGACAATCATAAGCAACAAGTTAACAACTTTCGGCCACAAAAACAAGTAAGTGTGACACAGCTACTGTGCCCTTTAATTATTCTCGACAAGCTTACCTTGTGGTTTCCATAATACAATCTCTGGAGACAGCAAAATGTTTAATAAATATTTACAGAACATCACCACGCATTTAGTCTTGTGAGATTTGCCTGTGTCACACTTTACACAGTGTTGAAAAACAACTGTAATTTAAACCGTAGCTTAATGTTTGGACATAAAGACTTTTCTTTACTTCCTGATATTTGTGATCATTTCCGAGAACAATTTCATTTCTAATATTCATCGAGCTTGGTCATCTTAAACATTTCTCTTTCCGGTTTTATATATAAAAAAAACCTTTAGTGTTGGACCTTATATTAGCGGAAAACCATAAAATTAACATAAAACCATTTAATTTCTCGTCTATCGAAATTCAATCCCTCGGCATAGCTAATGTTGGACAAAAAACAAAACGAATTATTTAATCAATCAGCACGCATCAATTCCTTTTGCCCCCAGAGTAACGTGTAATGAAATTAACTGATTGTTGAGCGTATTTCAGATTAGCCCTTCTATTTATATTTGAAGTTTTTTCTTGTATTGTATGTCTTCAGAAAAAAAATAAAATAATGTCAGGCACATTTTTTGGATAGCAAACTTTTACATATACATTCCGCTTCTATTCTTGAATTCGGTTAACGTAAGGATTGCCTGTAGATTTAAACTCTAAGATGTAAAGCACGTACCTTTAAAAGAATTCTTTTTGTAATACATGATGAATATTACACAAAATATTAAGGATCATTTTTTTTATTTTAGAATATTAGATGAGAGATATCTGCAGAGGTTTATAATCCTTAAAATAAATGTTTTGGGATCTAATCGGATGTAGATTGCAAAAGAAAATTTAAAAACATTCTTAAAGAATAAAAATTTGTTATTTTGTTGTCTATAAATTTGAACGGATATCCGTTCGTGTGGATGTGCTAAGAGAATTCAAGAATATACATTTACTCATAAAGACGATAAGGATTCATATACTTATAAGGAACCCCAGTTCTAAGGTAAATTCTTGAAGAGCTTGTTCAATATTTATGTGTTGTGGAACGATTGTTACGCACATGCAAGTACATTTTATTTATTCAAAAATACGATACTCATTGCTTATCCGCAGTAGGTATGTATGTAATAAGAAGTCAAATCAGTTCTAAATGGTGAATAATAATAATTTGTTGTTTTAGATATCACGTTTTGATTTGGAACAAGGTTTTTTGTGATAAAAGATTTGTTTACATGGATTTCGTGAATATAAGGAAAAAGTTACACAATTGGAATACTAAGTTAGCTCCACTGAATGTGATATAAATGCCACAGGTAGTAAGTAAAAGAAAATGTATAAAATAAAAGAATCTCTTACAAGCGTAATTTTACGCAGACTAAATACTAAGCGACCCTTACACGGTCAGTCATTTGACATCAATCTGTAATATAGTGTTTGTAAAAATAAGTCTGTTTGCGTGCATTTGTTTGACGAAAAATCAAAACCCTTCCGATTTTGCCTGATGACTGATTAAATGTGTAGATGACTGACGTCCTCTGACTGACTGTGTAAAGTTTGCTTTACTCTAATGAGTGTAATTGATTCTCTAGAACTTAACGTTTACATATTTATTTTGTATAGTTTTTATTTTTATAAATACATTATGAGAGAAGAAGATATCTATATATCTTCATATATCTTCTTATTCCCAGAAAATAACAGGCCTTAAACTCGAAGATTTAATAACATTTATTCTTCTTCTTGACATCTTGCAATCACATCATCCAGAATATATGTACAACAGACTAGATTTCTAATTCCCAAAGAACAACTATTTTAATACAACCAAGATTTAACTGCTTGCAATCGCATCGTACATTTTTCCTCAATGTCACCTGTCAGTGGAACTTATTACTAAACTAAAGAGACAGACAACAACTAAAGAGACAGAGAAACGCAAACAACTTTACGTCCCATATAACGGTTTTAGTTTTTACATATTTTCTCGAATACGGCTCTAACGATTTTGATAAAACTTTGTGAACGTTATATTTGGTGTGCTTTTAATATAACTGCGTTTCAGGATTTTGGCTAAAAATCTACATAACGAAGTTTTAATTTTAACGGTTTTTAACAAATTAGGACTTCAACTAACAACGGCTCACTCGATTACATTTAAATTTGGTATGGTATATAATCTAAGCAATCAACACAATAAAGCATTTGAAGTTTTTTGCTAATCAGCCATTTAATTATTATAGCTACCATACAATTTTATCTCAATTTAGGCCACTTTCCAACATTATAAGGGTATTCATAAGTGGCCTCTGGCCTCCTTCAACAAGTCTTTCCACCTATCCCGGTTTCGAGCTGACGCCATCCAGTTCAGAAATTGAATTTTCCCAATCCAATAGTTTGCTACAAGAGCAAGTTCGTGCAACCTAGTCGTGCATTTTATTTTTTAGTATTATAATATATTATATTAGATATATAAAATAGCATTATTAAAATTAAGCCTTTTACAAAACATAAGATTAATCATTAATCTTAATATGAAATTATAAATTAACCAATAAATACATATCAAAATATCAAATTGAAAGATATCTGCAGATCAGATCGAGACATTTTCATGAATCTGTCGACATAAGTAAGAAGAAGAAGTTATGCTTAGGAACAAAATCTGATTTAAATGTGACATCTAAAATGTTGGTCGCAACTTTCAGTAATTATTTGCATTTATTTAGCTATAGTTCTATGACAAAATATTGAACCATTGGGTTCCGCGAATGAGTTTTCAGAGTTCCGTGGTAAAAACATTCAAAGATGTAATTTAGATAAAAATATTCAAAACGCAAACATAATTTTTATAAGAATGTATGTAATTACAAACATTTTTGTGCAAAAATAAAAATCAAACTACTGCCCCGACAATAGAGGGTATGTAGAGTTTCGAGATTAAAACTTTTCAAGATAATTTTTATTATAAAAATAATATCATTCGTCAAAAATTTGTCGAGTTGTATAGGTACACTGTATATGTAAATAGTACATCCAGAACATTATTCCAAGAACTTGATGTCATTTAAGCTAATAATAATTTAAAAAAACAGGTGCACCATACATGCTCTACGTGTACGATCCTGAATATACCTAATCATTTTTTCTCTATGTTAAATGTACTCACGCAAATTGCGAAATATTCAATTGAACATTATTTCGTTGATTAAAAATGTTAGATTGTACCACAAATCCTGTTGAATGGCGTGAAGTTCGATAAATTAAGTTTTTTTTTTTAAATTTAAAAGAACACATTAAATTAACTCCACTTGAGTCGGTACAAGTTTCTTTTTACATTTAACACAAAACGTGTTTTGCCCAATACAGCATAAGCTCACCACGTTAAATTCGATGGTTTATAAATTTTGTCGTAATTTGGCCGCGTTAAACCCAGAAAATGTCAACGAGTCTAAGACAAACTGAATTGTGTCGTTGCATTTTTTTTTTTTTTTAAATTTTGGGCCTGCCTCTCCGTCCTTGTGCCTTCAATTTGTTTTGATTCTTTAAATTATTTTTTTTATATGAAATATTTGATTAATGTATATTGTTGATGCTAATGCATAACCATGATAAAACATTAGAAAATGAGTTTTTATATTTGTTGATTATATATCTTATTATTATTATTGAACATAAAGCCTTGACAATCCAAAATATTCTGTAAGATGCAAAATACATAAAAAGATGCAAGTTAAAATTTAAAGAAATATTTTAATAGAAATTCCATTACATGACATTCTTCTTAGTTCACATCTTATATTCCTTTGCCTTACAGGATGGTTAGGATAAAATTCTAAGAAGCTCTGTTGCTCTGACATAATTTTGTGAGCAAAGCACGTTTGTAAATTTTGTTTCGGAGTAAAAAGACATTTGCCATTTGAATTAGCATCAAAAGTGTTGAGGATTTATATTATACACGCACGGTTACCTTCGAAAAGGAACGAATGTTTCTCTCTATACTACTCTTAAATTTTCAAATTGTATTTTGTGTATATACTTACATAAATAATGTCATGCGATACGATTTCTCCTAACGTTTCCTTAGACAGAATTTTTATTTAAAATGGTGTGTGCTTATCTGGGAAAGAATTGCTACTTTATCATTTGTTTGCCAAAGTCATATCATTTTTTTGTCAAAGTGAGCATATAACAAAACTCTCAACTTTCTCAACAAGTGTCTGTTAATAAAATATAAAATATAAATTACTCATTTTTTACCTTACAACCACCAATGTAAATAATTGTTTAGAATGCTGATTGTAGCCTTTTACAGCTTACAGAGTATAGCTTTTATAATTCAATCAATTTCAGTGATTAATTTTCTAACAGGAAATTTAATTCTTTGTAATTCTTTTAAAGTGATATTTTGTTAAGAACAGTTTGAGGAAAAATATGAGGTAAACACTTTTTTTAATTTTTTTTTTTTGCGACGCGTGTAGCTTGGAAACGATTCAAAATTTGGAAAAAGTATACATAGCAAAATAGTTATCGAATTTGATGCACTATAGGAAAAATTACAGAAGAACTTTTCCAGCTATAGCTGAGCTAAAACAAAAAATTTCAAATTTATACTCTAGGCTATAGGGAACCAACAAAATTTACTACACACGAAGTTAAAAAAAAAATGTCACCGTCAACAGACAGACAGACAGAAATAGCCCCACCTACTTGTTTCATCTTAATGTTATGTTTGAGTGTTAGCCCAAAACTTTTTTTCATGAATCCAAAACATGAATACTCAATACTCATGTACCTATATGTATACTCGCGAGTAAAAAATTGAATAAAAAAAATTAACATAAATAAATATCTATATAAATATATATTTATATATATATATACTAGCTGACCCGGTGAAGTTCGTATCACCTAGTTCGTTACTTACAACTTTTAATTTGTGATTACTGGTTGCACTATGTACGTTTAAGATGTTTCGTTATTTACTCAAATTTATTCATAACTAAAAAAAAAATTGGAAAACAGTTGACTTGACGGACCATCCCTGCAACTTCCCACTATTTTTGGACATTAAGTGCATACAATTTTGTGAATTTTAGTGCTTCTGACTTCGCAAAGCTTTTAATTAAAAAAACACATTATTTTTTGAAATTTTAAATTAAAATAAGCTGACTCGGCAAACATTGTTTCGTAATTTATATTATTCCTAGGAAACATATTTTTAGTTCAATAAAAATAACTATATACTATAAGTGTGTGAGGATGTACTTATAATCGAAAGCATTATAAGCAATAAAAGTATGCTTTATTTAGGTTAATGAATTAATATTTATTAAAATAACGACTATATTTTGAATTATAATTTCTGATAGCTATCTAAACATCAAAAATAATTATTTACATTGTTGCTATTAATTATGGCAGTTGAAAAAAAAATTAATCTCTCAGTGCAATAGAGTGTACAATTTTCTTGGTTAGTCCGTCTTTAGCCAACACAAACAAACACGCGAGAACATGCCACATATAGTTGTCCGTGGGAAAAGCATGATGTTCCCAAATCTAAGCCACATACAGAGGACAAACTTTTTTCATAAACGCACAAAAAATTTAGAGCGAATACCTAATTTTAATTAAAACACTTGTAGTTCTTTTTACATTATTTTCATAGTATGCTAACATAGTACCTACTGATTTAAGGCAAAATAAGGAGTCACCCTGGAATCTCGTATACATTGGCGTACTAAAAGTTGTGTACAAAGGCTAATGGCACTGACGGCTCCGAAGAACCACGGCCTAGTGACACACACCCAATCCTTTTGTGTGCGTTGTTAGTTCTACAAAGATTGAAGGGGAAGTACAAAATTTCGTCGAAACGAAGGACTAAGATGAAATGTACTTTTCATGACAATTATAGTTTTGGAAAATTTGTCACTTCCTCGCAAGAGGACGGAGCAGGACCCCTGAAAAAACATTAGATGTACTCAGGGCTCGGACCCAGAACAACGAAAAGTTAGTTATTCAATGTCAAAAGTAACAATAACCGCGTGTTTCGCGATTATCTCGGTTTCTCTCAAATAAGTGATGCTGACATCAAAATTGTAGAGCATACAATTTGCGACAAATTTCGTAAAAAATATTTTTTTTCATGCCCTCAACTGTTTTGAGATAGAGGGCGGAAACCGTATCGCGCCACTCAGCTATACATACTGTAATGAAAGGTCGTGAGTTAGAAAAAAGTTGTTCCTTCGAAATATTGTCCAAGCTGCTGAAGGAGTTAACATACTAAAAGTCCCGACGTCTAGAAGGTGAGCCGTGAAAAGGGAAGGGTCATAAGGGCCCTTTTTTTATCTTTCGCTTATAGCTTATATTAAATTACAGCTCATAAAATTTACTACAACATTTTGTTATTTGATTTTTTTTTTTTTTTAAGTCACAAGCGTTTGCGAGCTATGCATCTAATAAATTGTAGATAAATTATTATTGCACTGGAAATTAATGATAAATTTACGATGATAGTAAAATTAACATCAGAGTTGCACAGAAAAATAAAAATAATACGTATAACGGTCACTGCTACGATAGATACACAAATAAAACCAAAAGAAATGGCTGAAAAATGTATAGTGAGTGAGAGAGTAGACCGACTTCGTCCTCATCCCTACTACGTGATGTTTGCTGAATGAGTGGTGACACCTGACGGGGATAACTGATCGATTGATAATTGATCAGTTGTCGACCGGTGAGGGCGGGAGATCAAATTAAATTGGGTTGATCAGAGTAATATGAATCTTTTCATTCAAGTCATGACAAAATAAAAAAAAATCCTTGCAAAATAAATTAAAGTTTTTAATTGACAAATAAAAAATAGGGGTTGATCGTAGAGGGGTCAAAATTAAGGGTTGTATGTATTTTTGTATGCTGTATCATAAAAAAAATAAAAAAAAAAAATTTGTCCAAAAAAATAAAAAAAAATGTAGGGGTGGACCACCCTTAACATTTAGGGGGATGAAAAATAGATGTTGTCCGATTCTCCACCCTGGCCTATATGCATGCTTCTGATGACGAAAATCGGTCGAGCCGTTTCGGAGGAGATAGATTACAAACACCGTGACAGGAGAATTTTATATATAAGATGTATGTATGTATATCATATAGTTCTTTTACTAACTTGTGAAGCATGTTTTCATGTATCCAAGGCATTCTTCGTTTGTCAACTTCCCAAGAAATACAAAATTATCGGTATTTTAGAACCACATATATTATTAAGCACAATTTAACGTTAGTTTATATAGCAAATAATTTATATAGCAAATAACAATTATTGCAACATCAAAATCCTCCATTTGCTGAAAGAAAAAAAAAAACCACTAAAGTCAAGTTTAGGAGCACTTTGGTTTCAATTTAACTTCTAAGGTTAAAATTCCAAAGCTTGTGACACTGCATTTAAATTGACATGCATTTTTTTAACGATCTCATAAAAAATATTGAGTGCATCTGCAATTTAAAAATTCTGTGCAACTACTATAAGAATATCAACATTTTATGATTTAAATGCAAAAATTACTCATAATATTGTCAGGAATGAAATCTGGAATTTATCTATTGAATAATCTAAATTCTATACAGACAGTTTAAATGGTTAAGCAAATTCTATTGGAATTAGGGAAAATGTGAAATAGACATTAAGTTATTTACTCAAGTGTATTTGGTTATTTAACCACAAAGTGAAATTAATTCAACTGCATAACCGAAGAAAATTATAGGTAATAAATGATGTATAAATGTCAAAAGATACATGTACGTGATATCAAAAGGAAACTGTATGTAATTGAGGTTTGGAAATTTATTTAAATTTTCGAATTAGATTTGAGGTTGGGAAGATTTTATACATCATAAAATCAAAAGATATTCGTTTAAATTTCCCAACGAAACTCTGAATTAACTTAAATCAATTATTTACTATACGATAATATTTATATAAGAAGTTTCTGTGCCATCAACTTGAATGCCATAAATGCAGGATTGCAAAAGCTTAAGCTATTTGTTGGCTTAAGCCCTCTTTTAATTCACAATTCAGTTAAGGACTTTGAATAAAAAATATTTAATTCACAAGCTCTATTTGATTTAAGAATTGAATCTGGTTTAAGCCAAAAAGGCTTGTGATTTAAAAAAATATTTAATTCGCAAGCTCTCACTGATTTAAGAATTGAATTAGATTTAATTCACAAGCCCTTTTTGGCTTTGTTTTAATTCTTAAGCCAAAAAGAGCTTTTGAATTAAATCTAATTCAATTCATAAATCAAAAGAAACTTGTGAATTAAATATTTTTTAAATCATAATTCAGATTTTTGTTGTCGAATAAAAAAATTATTTTTTTGTTATCTAGCAACACCTTCTAAGATCAGAAACATTGTCGAAAGTTCTTTTCCATTTTTCCAATAAGTTGTCATATATAGATTTGTTGCATTCGTTTCCAAATAGATATGGCGTTGTAATATTGAGGGAGTGTGAGCTAAGTCCAACGGGTGCTAAGTCCCTCTCATTTGGAACTGAGCCCATTTTCCTAACTTAACTGCTATGCGATATTTTGGTTGGGTTGGATTCATAACTAATTATTGTTTTTTTTTTCAAAATTTTTTTTTTTCAATTTTATTTCAGTTTAGCAGTAGTTTTCGAATATTAAATTTCGTTAAAATCGGTTTAGCCGTTCAAAAGTTAGTCGTTGTAAAAAAACGATTCTATGGCAGGTACCGTTAATAAGCTAATTCTGAAAAAAAATTTCAAACGAAAGAAATCACCATTGGTGACAAATGAGTCATGTAAAATGTTATCGAAAATTATCGGATTTTTTTTTGAGAACATTGGAATTATCGTTTTTTTTCCAAAAAAAAAAACTTTTCAAAAATTACTTTTTTTCACAATTTGTTTGCAATTTTATTTCAGTATAGCAGTAGTTTTTGAATATTAAATTTTGTTAAAATCGGTTTAGCCGTTCAGAAGATGGTCGGAGTAATAAAAAACTATTCTATGGCAGGTACCGTTAATAAGCTGATTCTGGACAAAAACTTTAAACGAAAGAAATCACCATTGATAACAAATTACTCTTGTAAAATTTTATCGAAATTGATCGTATTTTTTTCGAGAAAAATAGAATTATCGGTTACGCTTATATGGTGGGTACCGTTATTTTTATGCCTAGGTCGAAAATAGAAAAAACGTCCGGGGATTTTTCACTAAGAGTTTACGCCAAGTTTAAAGAAAATCGGCAAAACCGTACAGACAGACAGAATTGTCGTACCCACTTTGTTCGTCTTCTCTATCGTCGCAATGTCATGTTTCATTGTTATCTCAAAGATAAATATTCGTGCGATTTCGCTTACGTTTATAATAGTTTCATGAGTTACAGTGCACTAAAGTAAGGCTTTTTTTAAGTCTTTAGTATTTTTTCCAAACTATTTCTTGTTCATAGAATTAAAATTAAAGGGAATACATTAAAATCGATTTGTTTAAGTTTTCATATATTCTTGGATAAGTTCACTCAAAACATACTCGTAGAAAAATGATTTTTTGTTACAAACAAAAAACAACAAACTTTTTAATGTTGTTCGAGTTAATGACGTGAATCAATTCTGACGAAAACTTTTACAAAGCTCTTCGTTTATTGTGGCATTTGTGCCACAAAAAAATGAATTATGTTATGATATTTCACCATTTAAGGTTTATGTAGCCATGAAAGTATTCCTATTCTTGAGGTTTATTATTATAAAGTTCAACTTTCAACAAATTCATGCCTAATTAATGGTTATAGAAAATTTAAATTCTAAGAAAGGAAGATGAAGTTAGTACTTATCAAATTAAAGCTGGGTAATAGAATTTGTTGTATGGTAATAATTTATAATACATAGTTTTAGTTTTAATAAAAGGAAATCAAGTGAGGATGGAGGGTTATGATGGAGGTCATAAGGTCATAGGGAGGTAAGTTTAATTTTAGTTAACTTTTCTTCCCAATTGACACTATTTCATTTCAACCATAATTTTTACTTGCGATTATAGGTACTAAAACTTATAAGGCAAAGGTATGCATTTTTACAAACAAAAATTACAGATAACAGGCAAAAAATTACTATGATAGCGAAGTCGTAATAAGTGGAGCACTTATTTGTTTTATTTAGGTGTTTTTCGTATAAAAAGTTAACACAAGATCCAGCTTTGTTTGTAAATTTCGTAATATTCCAATCCTAAGGGATAATGGGATACAGCTAATATTTCACCTAAAAGTCCAAACATAAATAAAAAGCCCAACAAAAAAATGTGTTTCTTGGGAAAACTTTAATTTTTTAATTTTTCAAAAACTAAGACATATGATGGCACTAATTGTTTGTATTTAATTGACAATTAATAAAAGCGGTTAATGTTTGAAAAAAAGATTTGAATTTAATAATCAGATAATTGTAAAAAATCATTTTTAAGAAAAAAAATTAAAAACATTTTCTAAGATTTTGACTTCGTAATTTTATTTCCTTTTAAAGTAATTCAATAAAAACTTAAATCAAACATTTAGTAGAGGAATAAAGTTTTAGCTTTAAAATCTATAAACATTACCGTGTGTTCTTTTGTTGATTTTTAGTATTTTTCTTTTTCATTTTAAGCCAAGTTTTTAGAGAAATAAAGGGAACGACTGGTTCGCACAAGTTACCTGAGAGTTTAAAGTACACACGGAATAATAAGAACAATCGATTTTTTCAAAATATATTTTCGAAAACTTTTTTCTAAAAAAAAATTGAAACTGCAGGTCTTTTAAACTTAATTTATTACACCTTAAAACTTAATTTCATAAAAATATGTCAACGGGTTTTTGAAATATTGAATTCACAAAAACAGTTTTTCAAAAATTATTTAAGTCTTAAGAAATTAAAATTTTGATGCCATGCTATGTATAGCTACGACAAGTTCAGTACTTTCATTCAACCGTTATTTGGCAGGTATCTTTATTTTTGACTTACAGTGACCTAAAAAAAACTCTGGGCGTGAGGTGTATGATAGCTACCAATTAACGGTTGTTTACCAAAAAAGTTCAATTGCCATTTTGTGTTAAATGTTCAACCTAAATGCCGGCCGTAGCAAATTTAAAATGGATCGTTTCATCCGCTGTTAATTTATTGCAGATTGAAAAAGCCGGGCTAGAACAAATATATAAATGTCTCCTCTTGTCAATAATAATACATAAAATTTCTCCTCTTGGGGAATTACCAAAAAATACTAGATACACTTAAAGTTTGAAGATATAATACGTCTAACCGTTCAATATGTAGATCGGGGCATAAACAACTGTACATCCGCACATACCTTGGTACATCTGCATATAAAAACCTCAAAGTATCTCTGTAAGAAAATAATTTATAATAATTCATTTAAATTTAATTAAATATTTTTTTTAATATAAAAGTACCACTGAGGGATTTAAATGGAAATTTTTAAATTATAAATTCTTTCATACAAATAACCTGCATTAACTAAAGCAGGAAAAGCATTAATAAAGCAATGTTTTCCACCACTGTTTCCGGTAAGAGCATGCTTTTTATCCACCCTCATTGCTTTTACTGTATTGCGAATTAAAATAATAAATTTGAAAGCAACCATAACGAAACGACACACAAATATAGCTTTGTTTCGTTTAAGAAAATTGAAAAAGACAAGAGCTTACACTACTTGAACAATGTGGTATACTTATTCCACTTATTTATGCTTTTACGGATATGGTTTGAAAGTACCTCGGTATATTGGCATAGACTATGGACTGGTTCTGTGATATATATCAATTATTGTTTTTACTACAAGTGCAATAATGTTTTATATTTTATTCAACTATTAAATAATGTATATTTATGTTCAAAATTTGGGTTTGAACTTTATTTCATGGAACCATCAATTCCATCATTATATAAATCATAGCAAATCATTATTTTTGTATCTAAGCAACTGTATTGTCTCTTTCGTCAACAAAATACAAACTTAATGGGAGCAAAAATTCATTATAACGGTCGCCAACTCGTATGATTCAGATCACATTCTCACTCTTTGAAATTTCCTATACATTGTTCTCGTTCTTTTTTAAATCGGTTGGTCTGTTTTGTTTTAAAATCCCAAGCCACTCAAGCCAAAGGTTTAATTTCACCGATAAATGGCCACGTTATTCTCAAGTTATTCTCCTACTATTATAATATATATACAAAGCACGAATGCATAACTTGCCATATAAATAGTACCGATTATCGCAAGTGATAAAGGTGAGGTGTTTTTCTGATTTGAATGGTCAGTGTAGTAATAAATAAAGAGCACGACTGGGTCACACAAACTTGCTCTTGTGATATGTTACCTTCTTGCTAACGACTTGAAAATTAGTTTGACCAGTTTTTAATAAAAAAAAAAATTAAAAAAAAAAATACTTTTTTCGAAATATTTTAATTAAATATTAATCAGGCATTGCAGGACTATCTGAATATCAAATTTCATCAAAACCGGAGAATAAATTTACGAGATAGTCGTTATACAAAAAAACGGTTCTATGAAAAAATTCTGATGAAAGGCTACGGTCTTTGAAAAAAAATCACTTATGCGAAATTTTATCAAAATTAATCGTTCTTTTTTCGAGGAATTTTGTATTTTCGTTTACGGTTATATGGCAGGTACCGTTTTTAGGCTAGAACAAAAGTTTCAGTTTTTCCTCTCGGAAATACATACCAAGTTTGAACCCAATCGGTTCAGCCGTTTAGGCTGTAGGTACTTATACAACCAGACTGACAGACAGACAGAATTTGAGGACCCACTTTTTTCGACATCTCTGGGGGGCAATCCATTGTAACGTATCCGACTTTCGTAATTAAAAGCAACATAATATATGGATTTCGATTAATGTTTTACATTGTAAAGAAGTTTGATATCTTCGTTTTCACATGATGTAGTGTTTATAAGTAAAAGTTCATAAATCTATAAACTATACATAAAGTACTTTGTGTATAGTTTACAGTTATACAACCAGTTAATTTGACTGCATATATTCTTGGTTTATATCAGCTAATCTTTGTAAAATCATAACAAAATAGCATATTCTACAGAGTTGTCATTTACTAAGGATTTCCTAACCATAAAAAAAAATTGAAACCAAAATAGTTATTCCGATTTACTTCGTAATAGCTGCCGTAGTGCATGCCGTCTCGTGCCCGACACTGTTGTCACGTCCCCTACTTGTACGAAATTATAACTTTATAATCGAAGGCACCTGTTGAAAAACGTTGTTGGGGTGCAAATCCTGTAAAAAATAAAGTCTTTAAAAAATAAAGTTCACGACTGGGTCGCACGAACTTGCCCCTTAGCAAATTACCGCATAAATAAAATTAAATTAAAAAAATAAATTTAATTTAATTCATTTAAATAGTTTGCATTTTATGCACAAAAAAGAAAATTTTTTAGTCGTTTTGCAAATATTGAATTTACAAAAAAAAAATTAAATAAATTAAAACTATAACTAAGCATTTTGGCAAAATGTTGGTACTGAAGTTTTATCAAGTCATATAAGTCTTTCTAAAAAAAAACTTAAAATGAAATCCAATAATCCGTTCTCGAGATAGCTCAAGAAAAAAATTACGGTTCTATGGGAGGTACCGTTAATAGGCTTCCAAAAATTTCGCAACTTAGCAATAAACAATCAAATAAAATCTATCTGTAATATTTTTGAAACAACTTACTTTTATTTTTTGAGCTAAAAAAAAATTCAATTTTTCCTCTAAGGAATGGTCTACAAACCCTACATACCAAATTTGAAGGAACTTGGTACAGCCGTTCAGTACTGACATACAGACAGACAGAATTTTCAGACCCACTTTTTTCGGCTTCGCTGTCATCGTAATGTCATGTTTGATTGTTACCTCAAATTTTTGTTTGCACTTGCCTTATAGTACAAATAATCGCAAGTAAAAATATCGTTACAGAACTGATTGGAATAATTTGTTAGTCGGATGAGTGTTTGTAGGTCTTTTTTTTTCTTTTTTGTTTGCCAACCTGTATCTTAGAATTTTAAACCATAAAAATTGCAGGCAATCATACAAAAATATGTTGACTCATTATGTAATTGAAACAAACTCGCTAACCCATAACATATTTAATTCTTGTAGTTTATTAAAACAAAATAAATGTATTTCCCGCACCTGCCACAGCGAGATTTTTAATATATGTAGGTGAAGTGGTGCAAAGTGACAGAAGTGAAGTTAAGTTTTAAAATTTTAAGCAAAAGTGTATTTTAATAAAAACCTCTACTATTATAATGTCCAATTTAATTTGTTTTATTTATATTTATAAGTCGAACGAAACATTTCAGCCATGGGGCCACAAGCAAGTATATTCGACTAAACTGTGAACTTCATATTTAGTTGTCTTATTAAACAGATTTGTTATTGCGTGTTCAATATTCTCTATTTCCTTATCCTAGTTAATTGACTCTCTTACTATCATCACTCATCGTTTTATTATTGACAGCAAGTGACATAATGTGACACTAATTAGTTTAACTACTCCACTCCCATTCTGTTGCTTTTTTAAGGAAACATTGCCATTACACACATTCTGATGCGTTCAGTTTTTCTTTGAAAGCCATTAAGGTTAAATCAATATGCTTTTACCTTTAATGGTCTCTTTATTTTCAGATTTCAGATCACGTTGAGGGGGAGACGTTGAGTGGAGGGAGACCATAAGAAGAGAAAAACCAAAGATAAAGATGATATTTTCAGTAAAACATTTAAAGGAAACTATTTATTTTGCGCATTGAAATATTATACAGTAAAACTCGCTTATCTGCAACCCGCTTAGTTTAAAAGCTCGCTTATCTGAAAATGTTTATCTATCCCCGTGTATTTTTTGTAAAATTTCATACAAATTACTCCGCTTAACTGAAATCCGATTTTGTGAAAAAATCGGATATCTGAACAACAATTTCCATCAGAAATTACTACATTTCATAGAATAAACTCCGCTTAAGCAATCGAACAACAAGAACAAAATAATAAACTGAATGCATCCATGCTCTGAATGCATTCATTTCAATGACAGTGTGACAAATGTAAAATCTGATTTCTTGCGGAATTTATTTATTTACATATCTTAAAATAACATACAAAAATGAAACCATGTGATTAAATGTTATAATTATTATTTTTATATTTAATAAACTAATTTTGTTTTAAATACGTTTATTAACTTTTTTTATTTATTACTAAAGATACGTTTTCTTGGAAAAATTTAACGCCTGTATAGAATTTATTCAACTTAAAATTTAATCGGCTAAGGTCCGCTTAGCTGAAATTTTTGTTTCAGTTATCCGAGGTTCGCTTAAGTCAAAATTTGTTTCAGTTATTCGAGGTCCGCTTAAGTGAAAACCCCGGTTGAATGAAACTAAAAATCAGTTTTTTTGTCGTTTTGCTAAAGCTGGTTCGACTGTACTTTTTGTATAAGCCCATGATGTTATTAACAATAGTTCGTAATGTATTTTCGTAAGCCATTAATTAAAGTTAAAAAGTTGGTTTTATTCATAACATAGTCGAAAAAAGTAGGAGAATCAGAAGCAGAAGAATAAAAAGAAGAAGCAAATAATCAAGTAAGACTAAATCATATGTACATATGTATGTGCAAATGCGGCTTTTAGGGTGAATCTTACATACGGTCAATCATTTGGCATCAATCTATAAATTATACATACATATTGTAAAAACATTATGCTTTGATTTGTTCGACGAAAAAATCAAAACTATTTTGATTTTGCATGATAACAGATTATACATGTGTGTACCTATGTGTACGTTGACAGACTTTGCGGTAAAGGTTCCATTAAATGAGGTGATTTTGTTGAGTATAGAAATACATACGTGAATCTATTTTAGGTACATATGAAGATAAAATCTGATTTAATTTTGTTTTAGCTAAACTAAAGGCCTGATTTTTGAGGATAAAAATTAATCTAATTTTGTTTTAGCTAAACTAAAAGCCTTTTTCAATTTAATTTCGTTTTAGCTAAACTAAAAGCCCGCGATACCAGCTGATATTTCAAGTCTTTAACTGCTTCTATATTCTGATTTATTTTAGCTAAACCAAAAGCTTCTCAATTTATCTCAAGTTATCTTAAATCAAATTGTAATATGAATCAATATTGTTATTTACTGTATTAATTTCGTTTTATCTAAACTAAAAGCCTTTAAATTTAAGTCCTTCTTTGTTCTTGATTATGCTTAATTAATTTTTTTTTTCTGCTCTCTGTTTTAAGCCACTTTGTTTTATTTTTATTTTTTTTTTGTATACATTTTTTTCTGAGATTATATAGATATATATTTAATTAACCGGCAGACGGCTAAGGGCCATGCTTGTACCTATATCTTTTTCAACTTTAAGTTTATATTAATTGAAAAAAAAAACAATAAAGATAATAATAAATAATAATTATAATAATAAATGGGGCCAATTTTTTCCCACATTTCAAAACTACTATACATCAATGTACGGGTGAATCAGGAAAAATAGGTACAGTCACACATTTCAAAACTGGATAAATGTTTGTTTTCGTGACCTTTATATTCATCAATTTAGAAAAGATTAGTGGACTTATAGGTCAACATTTCAAAACGACTAATGTGAATAAGGAAATGTATAGGTATAGATAGAAGTCATGTGTCAAATATGACCAACTTGTTCGTAGTGCAACAAACAGATGCATTCGGATGGCACAGCATTTTTGTTTCCAACAGAGTGCAAACAACTCTATAGGGTAAGTTCGGGCCATTGACGTATTAGGTATGGACCGCCAGTAGCCAACTTCACGCGTGTTCCAACATAACTAGGGGCGCCATCAACTACTAGCAGGGAATCTGCATAGCAGTGATATGATTTTTTTAATTAATTAATTACTATTGAAATCTTTTGGTGGAAATTATTATCAAACTACTTTTATTTTACAAAACACATCGACTCCTTATGCCATGAGTTACTTACAGATGAATATATTATCGTTTTCATTTAAATTCTAATGGCGAAATTAGAACACGTATTTAACACTAAAAGATGATGGCGTTTTTAGGCTGTTTTAAGATGGAACAACTTTTCTTGGCTATTTGTATGAAAATTTCAACCGACTGGCGGTCCATATCTAGTACGTCAATGGTTCGGGCATTATGACACAGTGGGCATTATGGCGCACCTCTGAAATACCATACTTCTAATACTCTTACAAAAATAAAAACTTAGGTCTTCGGCAATAAAGCACCAAATCATAATCTGATGTTAATAGACTACTTTTGTGGAAAAAAAGTTTCGGTTTTCTTGTGTATTGGGGACATGTTTTAGACTTAATGCGAATTCAGTTTTTTTTAATTTGCTACGAAAATGTGTATTGAGTGTAATATGGCGCACATGCGGTTGGGGCCTTATTGCACGAATGAGCCATAATGCCCTCATAAGGGCATACAATTAGCATTAAAAATGTATGTTTTGTGAATTTTTTTAAAGCAAAAAGCTGAAGTCTCAAAACAGAAGAAAAATAAGAAGAAGCACTGCTTAAACTCATCGACGACATCGAAGGAATAAGATACTTTGAAATCCATCTAACTGACGACTCTAATAATATCATTAATTCTGTACATGCTGCATTTAAACTGCATGCATAATGGACGTTCAAACAAGAAAAAAGGATCGATCCATATTGCCCTCAGGGGTGTGCCATATTGCACTTAGTCAGGGCATTACGGTTTTTTTCAATTTTTTTTTTGATAATTTTTTTTTTTTTCTGTCAAAAAATTTGAATTGTTGTTTCAATTTAAGTTATTTATGTTTCGTTTTTCATAAATTAAATAAATATTGTTAATTGAATTAAAAATTGTTGTCCGAAGTAAAGTAATTGGGGATTGAAGTTAGGTGTGCCATAATGCCCGGATTTACCCTATATAGAAATACGAGATTTAATTTTAGCACTTTATTCAATCAATTCAATTTTATTCTAGACAGAAACTTCTCAATAAACTTATAATACTTGACAAGAGCTCAAAAATTTATCGCCAAACACATTGAAAATGCGATTAAGAGATCCAAATCGATTTCACTTTATCCTCGACTTTATCAACAAATTGGGCCCAAATGAATAGGACCCCTACACTACAGCAGCGTCGCGTCCGTGCATTCACCTGCATTTTGTTGTTGCCCCTATGTATGATCATACCGTATGTGTCGTTTATGGCCAATATCGCCTGTATACGCAGACAGTCTGTTAACATGTTTTGTGATGCATAGAAAAGGCTAAAAAAGTAATGAAAAAAAAAACTTAAATCACAAAATAAACATTTCGTGGTTTCGTTTTAACGACAAAGCAAAACAATTTAATGTGAGTATTTTTGCGTCAATCTGTACTTTCAGCAACCTTAACCTTATTACACATGATTTAGGAAGTGCACTTAAAATCAAATGGTGCTTCTTCTATTTAGTTAAATTTGTTAAATAAATGTTTACATTAGTATGTATATAGAATTTGTATCATTAATAAATTTCTTTGTCAGCCGTTATTCTTTCAAGCAACTGGACAATTTTGACGCTCTAAACAGTGTTTTTATTTTCTTGGTACTTGGTCACCTTATAATTGGTTGGTTACTTTATATTAAAAGATGGTTTCAGCATGTCACATTTAATTGAGCTTTTTTTTTAAAACTTTAACACAATATTTTCAACTAAACGAATCGAAGACTCAAACCAGCAAAAACTTTTAATTGATAAGCATGCGCTCAAATTTCTTAAGGTAGGTTGGTTTTGGGTATACTTTTTCTACGCAGCATTATTTCATCCAGAATCGTTTTCATAGTCTGTCCGAATGGACAAGTTAGGAATCATTCACATTGTGTTGGAAAATTTAATTCTCTTTCAAATGGCATAGTTGGTAATTCTTTATACCTAATACAAAAGTTTTATTAATAAAATATCTATTCAAACAAATTTCAATAAAAATTTCCAGAACTAAATTTGAAGTTGAGAAGTGAATTTCTTTCAAACATCCGGTGATACATAAAGGGTAAGTTTAAGATTATTTAAGTGTTCTTCTTTGAAAAGTTAGATTTACATATGCATAGTATATACATTCTTATATTAGAAAATACTTTTTTTGAAACATATTGCATATAATTTTTTTATATTTCTAATATTCTAAACATAAATTCTAATACAAACAGGATATTTTAAAACAAGGACAATTGTCTGGCTTCAGTCATTCATAAAACCCTTGCCCGCATTTTTTTTTATCGATTTTTCTTATGCGTCGTTAATTTGCTTCATGTATACATATTTTATAAGCCTAAGAACTCTTAAACACGTAGGCAGGATACTCTTATCAGATGTTGAATGTGCTAATGTTGAATGAATTGAACAACACGACTTGTAGTTGTAGGCGAAATGGGCGTTTAATTTATATTTTGCGTTGGCGTGCAACTGGTTGTCAGAAAATATACACATTATTTGTTTCATATGTATGTATACGTATCATGTACTTGCTATTTTATCTTCAAAATTAAAATATATATTATAGCCTCTGTACATACCGATTTTTTGCTGAAATACATGATTTCCAACCAACAAAATTTTAAATATTAAATTAAATGCTATTAGTTATATCATGAAAGCATCTCCTATTGAAACTTTGCTCTGTAATATTTTTTGAACAAAATCCTATTCATCACAATTTTCGTTTTAATATACAAGTTACTTGCCTTAATCCTTGACGCCATGCACGGAAATTATTTCAATACCATATGTTTTCCGTGAAAGCATCCACTTGTACTACTCAAATGTCTTTTCCGGGTTACCAACTCTTCGTTTCTTTCCCAAATGAAGGTATAAACTGTTATCTCCTTCTCTATATGTTTATTAAAATATGAGTTGAGTCATAATAATAATTATCAAACTTTCTTATGAAAAAGGATAACATTTTCCAAGAAGGAAGCAGCATGTGGACTTTAAGTTCTTTTTACAAAATTACATTTTCTTCGTTTCTTTCATTTCTGAATTACAATACAGTTATGCGCAAAAACATATTGAACCAGTAGCAGAATCTTCAACAGTTTGATATTTCATACAATTTCGTTTGTGTTCTTTTACATTAAAATAAAACATAACTTAACTTCTGAATAACCTGAAAATATTTTTAGAAAAAAAATAAATAAATATTTAAATTTTGAAAATTAATTAAAAAGATCCCATATTTTTCATACAATATCATGGTATGGAATTGCTTGATGTGTATTGCTATATATTTAACTTTTTTTTTACAAATTTGGTCATAAATTGATAACGGCTTAACTGATTAAATTAAATAATTTATTAAATAAAATTTTTTCAATCCCATAGTTATTTGCATTTTATATCTTGTACCAAAACCGTAAATAAATTTTTTACTTTATAAAAACCGCTTTTTTTTAATTTTGTTTAAAAATTCTTTTTAAATTTATTGTGAATAACTTTTATTTAGTATCTACAAACATATATGATTAATATAATACAATAATTATTATTATTAAATTACAATAAAATTCTAAAAACAATCAATAATCGGTTTTTCAAATATTAACTTTACAATTTTGTATAATAATCAAAAACATTTATAAAATGTGTTTGGTAGATATGCTAAATATTACTTATTATTTGAAATTCGTTCCAGATCACCATGGCTTGGCGAACGAGGTTCCTTCTCTTAACCATTCTGTCACTGGCGATGCCTTTCAATGCATTCGGTTTCCTACCGCTATCGGTAAAGGAACACTATTTTTCGGATGCATTGTTACGCGAAATTGTTGACAGAATGGGAAAGGACTTCATGGATCCAACTGACACTTATATTGACCCAATGGCAGAGATTCCTTCGCATTTGGCTCTGATGGCTCGTGCCTCTGACGATCTTGAGGCCGAGCAAATGGACTATGATGCATTGCTCGATGGTAATCCTAATCCATCAACAAGGGATCAGGAATACCTTCAGCATAGCTCATTGTGGGGACATCAGTATGTGACTGGCGGCGCTGATGAAGCTCCACATCGTTCCAAGGCTCACATTAAAAACGATGCTACTCTACCGGCATACTGCAATCCCCCTAACCCTTGTCCCTATGGCTATGCTGAAGAAAATGGATGTATATCTGATTTTGAAAATACTGCTGCTTTTAGTCGTGAATACCAAACTGCTCAAGATTGCATGTGCGATGGTGAGCATATGTTTGATTGTCCCGGTGAGGATACCAGCGAGGAAACTCGTCCAATGGCAACTAATTTGAAGACACTTTTGGCTAGACAATTCCATCCATCTGAGCACAAAAATCTTGTTTCGAAGAAATTTCACCCTCAAAGGGATAACTTGAATCCCTACTTACAGGGTGATAAATTACCCGTTGCTGCTAAAAAAGGAAGTAACGTTTATTAAAGACGGTAATCCGCAACAATCATTAACTTAATTATTATTATTATAATTCAATAATCAATAAAATAATGTTTTAAGCAATAAAATATTATTATGCTTATTAGATGTATTACATATTATATATTATATAAATAAACCTTAAAAACAATAAAATAATAATAATAAGTTAGAAAATGTCACTGTCACTGATGAAACCTTAATGAATGTAAAATTAAATGGAATATAACATAGTTGCTACAACGACTACTTAACTATATAACATATAAAATTATCTTAAAAATAAGAAAATATTATTATCTATTATTAATTTTGCATTGTATGTTTGATATACTAAAATAATATTTATTCAAAGACTAAAGTACTTGTTGGAACAAAGAATACTTAATTACCTATTATATAGTAGTTTAAATAGTTTTGAATCTTATAAACTCATGCATATTAAAAATACATATATAAAACAATTAAAATGATTAAAATATATAGATGTAGCTACCATATTGAATCAAATGTCTTTTATTTGCTAAACAATTTATCTAGTCCAGTTGACAGGTTATAAAAAGTTGGGTTAGTCCAAGAAAAACGTGTTAAATTGTTAAAAAATCATTTGATTCAAAACTCTTCACATTTTGACCACTATTTGAAGATTTCTTTTGAGGTTCCCCCATTAAGCTTAATTCACAGAAAACAAATTACTAAACTCAACTACAAAAATTTTAATTCATTTATGTATTATCGTATTTTAGTTTTTATTTTTTTTTATTGGAGCTGTCTGTAGAGTTTTCACTGTAATTGCATTCAATGATTCGATGCACTGGAAATAACTGAACAAACCATCTACCTGTTTGATCAGTTGTACTTATACTTGTTGCGTGTTTTCTTGGTAAAAAATCCCGAATACCAAAATCCCGACTGACAATATCCGAATAGTGCGTGTAAAAAATCCCGTTTTTCAGCACTTTTAGCACGTTTCTGTACCTTTTTTTTTTGCTTTTACACTAATTATTTTAAATATAGGAATTGAAAAGGAAGAAAATAAGAAGCAAAACAGGCCACCCAGGTACTATTGAATTTGGAAACTTTGGACTCAGGTGCCCGCCAAACGACTGGACATACCCTAAGCGGAGCAACGAAGTTGCGTGAGCGGGACTGACTACAGAAAGGGAATTAAAATCCCTATAACCAGTGAAGCGGGCCACCCAGGTGCTGTGGATGAAACCTACATGAAATTATGAAACATTTTTGCAATTAATTTATATTGAAAAATCCAGTTTTAAATTGCCTTTACCAAAAAAAGTAGTTAGTCAGTGGGGATTTCCGCAGTCGGGATTATGGCAGTCGGGATTTTGTCAAGTCGGGATTTTGGCAGTTCGTTCGTACCCAACCTGAGACATTGGTCCAAACTTAATTTTTTGTGACCTATGACCCGAGGGGGTGGGATATAAATCTCAAATTGAATTTGGGACTTCTGAATCACGGTGGGACATAGGTCCCCAAAAATAAATGTAGGACTAATGTCCCGGGGACCTATATCCCTGCGCCCAAATATTAATTACACAGCCGCAAATAAGAGTGCCCACACCAACGCGACAGTGTTTTTGTCACTGTCGCTATTAGTAGATCTTATTGTAATCAGACAAAAAGAGTCTAAAAATTAACTATTTAGGATAAAGAAACAAAGTTGAACCATAAATAAAAGGTAAATTATGTGCTTAATAGAAATCGGGTTGAAAAAAAATTAATATTGTATGGAACTGTAGCACTGTCTCTGTCGCGTTGTTGTGGGCATACTTGCGTTTCCTCAGTCGCGGTTCCTGTGACAGCTTCTGTCGCTGTCGCGGTGTCGCGTCAGTTTGGGGCTTCATTAAATCAAGACCCGACTATTAGACTCTCTTGTGAAAATTGAACTAAATCTAAAATAAACAAGTCACTATAAATTGTGACAAGTCATGATATGGCTCTTCACAGTTTCAAACATAACTTTTGAGACATTCTGAATTTTAAAATTAATTTTTATAAACTTTATTTTATTATATACATAGAAGAAATATAACATTCAAATAAAAAGCCATTAAAATGGAATGTTTTTTTAAATTTGATCGCTATCAATATGAGAGTAGAGGTCGATGTCAAACAGTTTTGATTGAAAAATTTACCAGGTTCCTGGAGCTGGATCGACATTAACTGCGGCAGCTGATTGAGTATGTCCAGGCAAAGGAGCAGCATGGATAGCACCACGAGTCTTAGCTACGTATGTTGCTCCAGGTACTCCAACAATAGATCCCACATCTACATTGGCAGCTGCAACTGGGATACTTGCCCCCCAGCCTATGACAATCGGACCTTGTTGTAGTAATGGCCCGGCCACACCAAGGCCATTGAGGCCATGAATACCAGCAATGAGTGATGATTTAGCTCCCATGGTGACAGCCAACATGACTACGACAGCAACGGCAAACTTAATTGATAAAATAAAGAAAATCGTTATTCCGTTAGATATACATACATTATCAGATATTAAGTTACATATTACAATTATACCTTCATGTTATTTTGCAAATATTAAGAAATAGACCTCGAACTGGAAAGCTTTCAAAGAATTTTGATTTGATAACTGAAAGTAGATCAGCTTATATACCTTTTATAAAATCCATAAAATCTTAACAAAACCATTTCTTTAGTGCATAAGCATAACCAGAACATACATTTTATTTAGACATTAATTGCAATTTGAATTGAAATTGATTTGCATGGTTTGAAATGAAGTGCATGTCGTCAAAGTGGTTTTAATAGTTAACAAGAAAATTGGAATGACAAGAATTTAATAAGAATGTGCAATTAAATCTTTTAACGGTAATAGAAATTAATTTCTTCATTACTAAACAGAAATATTGGATAAACTCAATTGATTTGAAATATTGTTGATTAGTTTTTATAAATATATACATTAGGTAAGAATGCTAATACAAATATTATAAGCAAATCTGCAACCAAAAAATAATAATTTGCAGTAAATCTGTTTTCAAATATACGTATAATGTAAAATAAGTAAGTTTTGTTATAAAAACAAAAATAAATAAAAGAATTTTTTTTTTATATGCATATTAGTGTTATTGGGTAGATGTGGTTTATCCATTTGTTGCCTTAGCCTCTTACGATTAGGCTCTTAGGCTTAGTTTTTCAGTGCAAGATTTTTCAACATTGAGGTTACTCTAATGGAAACACGTATTTCAGTCAGTTTGAGATCCCGAGTTAACTCAGATTAAATTCATCAATTGGTTATAGTTGGATGTGGATCTCAAACTAGGTGAAAAACGTTTTTTCCATCAGAATTAACTCGATGTTGTTTAATCTAAACCTTAAATAAATTCGCACTGAAAAGCTGGGCCTTATATACCCTTAATATAGCTTACCCATTTAAGCCGGTATAGGTGACCTTAAAACTCGTATAGTTTGCTCCATAAAACACAGTTGTAAACTTTGTAAACTTTAGTGGGCTATTAGACGTTGGCTCTTGAGGCTGGTATCTTTTCGAACATGTGTTAGTGTGAGAGTGAATTCCGAGCGGATAAGGACGGATTTACTGTTGACGAACCATGCAAACGAAACAAGGACAACCAACTTCGGATCTGCACTTGTAATGCCCTATCACTATACGGACCACGTGCAGCGCGGGCCCTAGAATTCTGCAAAGCAGATATCACCGCCATCCAAGAAGTGCGATGGGATATGCCGGGGAAAAGAGCAATGAAGGACTGCGATATTTACTACGGCGACTGCTACCACGAGCAAAAGCAGCGTCTTTTCAGATGTGGATTCTTTGTAAAGGCAGACTTAGGCGTTGTAAAGGCAGTCTTGAGTTTCAAACATGTGAACGAGCGCCTCACATTGTGGTAGCTAGTACGCAGTTCCCGCAATTTAATGTTCACAAGGGGACTTAGCGACATCCTGATCAATCGACCGTCAACCATATTGACCACATTACGTACGACGCGAGGCATTCTTCCAGTATTACAGATGTACGAACGTTCCGAGGAGCCAACGGAGCCAGAACAAAACCAAAACGTCGAAATACTGTGAGGAAATTCAGTGTCGGCCGGCTACAATCGCAAAAGATTATTAAGTCCTTTTCCGATCGAGTCACTCACAACCTCTTAACTAGTCCTATGCCGCCTTCAAGCATCGACAACCAGTGGAAGTGCTCGGATTAAGACAACCACCACCACGAAATCCCTGGTTTGATGAAAGCGGCGCTTCAAAGAAGGACTAGAGCAGCGCGAAAGATCTACGTGCAGAAGAGGAAAGAATAACATCGACTGCTCCGAAGAAAAAAAAGGAGGAGCATGAGAAGCGTGCGATCGAGGAAATAGATAGATACCATAACAGGAATGAATTTTGGAAGTCTTACCAAAAGGTAAAAAGAACATCACAAGGCTACAAAGCCCGAACCGAAGCCTGCAAGGACCACCATGGTAACATCATAGCAGAATCGCAGTCGGTGCTGAAGATATGGAAAGATCATTTCTGCAAATTATACAACGGCGATGATGAACCGAATTCCGCTCCTATGCAATTTGCACCATTCCACCTGGACGACGCAGGCCAATCATTCTGCCCACCCGACCTAGATGAAGTGAAGATAGCTATATCTAAACTTAAGAACAATAAAGCTGCTGGAGCTGATGGCCTTGCGGCTGGCGATGAACTGGTTAGGAGTATGCACCAGCTAATCTGCAAAATATGGTTGGAGGAAAGCATGCCCGATGAATGGAACCTCAGCATTGTTTGCCCGATCCTGAAGAAAGCCGATCCTCTGAACTGCACCAACTACAGAGGCATTAGTCTCCTTAACATCGCATACAAGATCTTCTCTACTATGTGAGCGCTTGAAGCTATTCGTCAACAACCTGATAGGTCCATATCAGTGTGGCTTTAGGTCAGGAAAGTTTACCATCGACCAAATATTCGCATTACGGCAGATCTTGGAAAAAACCGAGGAGTTTCAAATCGATACCCACCATCTCTTCATCGATTTTAAGGCCGTATATGACAGCATCTATAGAGACGAACTATACAGAGCAATGTCTAGTTTTGACATCCCTACCAAACTCGTCCGTTTGTGCAGGATGACGATGGAGAACTCACGCTGCTCCATCAAAGTCGGTAAAGAACTCACCGATACCTTTGATCACTTTGATGTCAAGAATGGATTTAGACAAGGCGATGCACTGTCATGTGACTTCTTTAACATCATCCTTGAAAGAATAGTGCTGAATTCTCGCGTCAACACAAGAGGCATAATCTTTCAAAAATCCGTCTAATTATTCGAGGCGATTACGATTAAGCGAAGTCGAAAAAATTGGGTCTGCAAATTTTGTCTGTATGTCAGTCTGTAAATATTCTGTTAGCCTGTCATTCTGTCATGCTCTGCAGCGTAGACGGTTTGTCAGATATCCTTTAAAGTTGGTATATCTTTTGTTCTAGGAGTAAAAATAACGGTATATTTAAAGCTTGTTATGTTTAAAGCTAGTTTTTCTCGAAAACGGCTCTAACGATTTTGATTAAACTTGAAAAGAGTGATACGGGATTAAAGGTCTTTGAGGTTGTTTAAGCCGTTTTTCCTAGAGAATAGTTTCATTGGTACCAGCCATTTTTTTTTTTTTTTTTAATATTTAATTTAAAATAAAATGTAATTCAATATTTTGTAACCCAGTTGTTAATTTAAAAAATTAATTAAATAAAATAATATGAAAATTATAACATTTCTTAAAATTGCCTTATTTCTTAAATTTTGTCTTAAAAATCTTTTTAAAAAGTTGTTTAGAAAAAATCGATTTATTTTTAAAACTGCTGTGCATTTGATTTGAACTTTTTATCTATTGCAGGTATTGTATCACTGGCACAAAGAGAAGTTGATGCGATTCAGCCGTGCCTTTTTTTAAATGACTCTATACCAATTTAGTTTAAAAATTATGTGTTTGTGTATATGTTAAATACTTATTGGGATATAACATCATTTTCGGGTTTTGACTCTAAAAGTACACTCAACGGAAATTTCATGTTAATTAAAAATAAAAATAAATTTGGCAGCTCTAAAGAACCACGGCCTAGTGACTTACACTCTCAACCAATCTTTTTGTGTGCGTTGTTAGTTCTACTGGTTTATCGAATCCGAAAGAATAAGGTGAGATGCACTTTTCATGATAATGATACTTTGTCACTTGGGAAATCTAGGATACGCTTTGTATTTAAGGACATATTTTTTTTGAACAAAAACTTGAAACGCGCAGTTTTTTTTCGAACTTCTAATCAATAAAATGATGTTAAAATTTATTTTATTGCATTAAATATGAAAAATTGTTTGTGTATTATTGAAAAATAAATTTGTAGCTTAAAGCATATTATAAAAACATATTAAATCAACTTAAAAAAATATTTAAACCTCTGTTTTCAAAAGGATATTTTTTTAATTTCGTTGTTTTTTTTTAACTGGTTCGTTCATGTAAAGAAATGCGAACATTTAAAATTATATATAACATAATTACACGAATACATAGTTCAAAATCTCAATAGATTCCGTTAATGTTGTTATGAGTTGGAGCATCGTTTTGTCGGGGCTGTACTCTTCTTCTTGGGGTGCTTGCTGTGTTTGTTGATATTTTTTCGGCTTCAATTCTACCCGAAAGAAAAACTGCAACACGTTCCTAAAAAAAGAATTTTGATTTATAATGAACATAATTAGTAAAAATTGAAAATAATATTTCATTTAAATGCCTTACAAGATAACTTGATGTTAAGCTAGATAAATTTCCATAAAATGATAATGCTCTATTCACAAGGCTCTCAGCTTCTTCTTTGGTAAGATCTTTAAATCTATCCAGTTTTGTTGCCTACAATGGAAATTGTATTTATTTAATTAAAAGCGTACATTTCAAAACTTTAAAATAAACTATTGAAACATTTTTGAAAACATATTATGTAAAAGATTATTGGCAAATTTATATGAAATTTGGACCGATAGTAATGCAAATATACGTACATACCTATAGTGGCAGTTGTTCGGACTCAATGCTAGAAATATTATGTATGTATGCATATATATATATATATATATACATATATAATACTAGCAATATTTACTGGATTTGGTTGAAAATATATTTTTAGCAGAATGGAATAATACAAGAAAATTATATGTAGGCTAGAAGCGGGAGGCTTCGACACAAGTCGTTTCATTCAAAAACCGTTACTCAAGTTATTGTGAAAACCACAAAAAAATGTGGATCGACAATAAACTCGTCCAAGAAATAGGTCGCAAAAATTTGTTTTTCGCAAAATAATTGAACGAACACCAATACTACACAAGTCACATATTTTACGCTTTTTTCAAAGATTACGATGTTTTTTAAATTAGATTATTGAATAAAATAATACTAATAAACAAACCTTCGAAAAAACGACATCTAAATCATATAAAGAAGTAAAATATGTGTTTTTTATTGGTGTATGATTAACTTGGAAGCAACTGTAAATGACAATAATTTTCCTGTTATTATGTTGGTACTTTTTTGTTTGCAACCGCATTGTAACTAAAATGGCCTGGAGAAATGTTTATAAATAAGCATTTTTTCAGCATAGAATAGGGGGCGCATCATAGCTTATTCACTGTGTAACTATTCACTCGTGCAGATGGATAATAGGGAATTCTAGTAAATAAGGCTGTTAGTGTTTAGTGAGCCACTTAAATTAACAACAAATCACAAATAAAGAACGCATTATGTATTTACTTACTTTGATAAGACGATGATTGAGGAGAATACATTGGTGAAGCAAAACGGCAGAAGAATGGACAAGCGTTCTAGAAAATTAAAAAAAATTAGAAGTAGGAAAATTTTCTTTTTTTTAAATTTGAAATTTTGTACAAACCTGGGAATAGTTTGAGCTACCCCAGTACTAAAGTTTATCAAATGAACGAGGCGACGAGCGGATTCCCTGGTCAACAGGACAATTAACTGTTCCATTGTATTTGGACGAGCCTGATTTTCTGGTTCATCTTGACTTAAATAACTCCATAGCTCACGAGCCTTTTGAAGAGCCATTTTGGGATCAGTTGCAATCTAAAAAAAAAATATCTTATTTTTGGTAATTATGTTTATATTAATTATTTGGAGTCGGATAAAGTTATTATTTAAACGATTTATTTATATTAAATTTTCTGCGGGAGGAAGTCTTAGGAGCAAAAAATCTTATAGTGTTTTTTGTTAGCGAAAGTATGACAAAGACCTGCATCAAAGCTAAGTTCCACCATATAAACTTATCATGCTCTAAAAGAAGACAATAACGATGCCACCAAAAAAAATCTACAAATTCTTTAAAATTATAATACCAATGTTTCCAATATACATACAAGAGAACACTATCGCGGGAATTCGCATCGGAAGACTGCATTCCAAAGTCACCCCCTTAGAAGATGCCGTCAGCATATTCGCGATGTTCCTACGGAATTTCACTGATGCTGAATTAAAAGTAAAAGACCGCCGAAAGCAGGGGTGGAATCGCGTAAGATGATAGTTGATTGTCACATTTTTGATCATCACTTGTGATCAAATTGATTTTTCCTTCGGCGTAAGGTGATCACATCCACCAATTCAACTCAATTCAACTCAATTCAACTTTGTTCAATTTGTCAGTGACATTTGTGAAAAACATTGTTGCCGTAGTCATATTTACAAGTAAATTCATTGAAATTGTTAATTTTTTAGTGAATAAATGCAATAAATCCAATTTTAACCATTTATTTTCGATTGTTGTATACTCATATGGTAAAAGAAATATTGTTTTTGATGATTTGGTGACTAAAATTGAAAAAACGTTGAAAATTTTATAATGTTTTGTGTGCGTGTGGTAACTCTAGTCACATTGCCACAAAAATAAAAATAAAACGTCAATTTCATGAGAAGATGACTATCACAATATTTTGGTGATTGGTTTTTAGCTATCACTGTGATGATCACCTTACGCAGACAGAAAGTGTAGATTTTGACTGTCACTTATCACAAATCACCTTAGCCGATTCCACCCCAGTATTACAAATCACCAAAAATTCTGCAGCTCTGTATTATGGGTTTCTGTTGTCAAAACAAGCCACTGGAATTTCAAAAGCTTAAGCCAAAATATTTTATGCCCACTTATATCAGAGACCTTTTGAATAGTTTTGCCATACTTACGACATACGTCACAAAATTAAAATGTTGAGTCAGGTCCAAAAGTAAAAGCCCTTATATGTAGAACAAATTTAAAAACTTGATAAAGGGTTAAAACCTTTTTCCCCTCCAATCAACTTCTCCCCTTCCAATAAACTTCGCTGAGCGCGGTGTTATGCAAAATTTGCATTTGGAATAAAAAATTTGAGAGGTGCTGGAGAAATTTGTTTTCTATTTATAGGCACAAAGCTTACATGCTTAATGTGTTTGGACTTTTGTTGAAAGCAAAGCTTACAGGAATGACAAAAAAGGAAAAAACTGTACAGATACATTTCGGGATCGCAAAAAATGAGACGTACGACATATTTTGACAGCTTTTCCAGCTCCAGCTCCAATTGTACTTGCAGCAGTCTCTAGGGCTTTTTTAACCAGTTGGCTATTCTCATATTTTTGTATAACCGGCTCTTCCACACCACCAGTATTCATATGAGTAAAAATTTGTTTTTCTATCTATTTTGGTCAAATTTGCTTGGTTTGACAGACTCATAAAAACGGCTATAGGGCTTTTTAGGTAACAACGATATATCTTTTTCTCGTTCTCACAGAATCGTCAGAAACAGCAGTATGCCGAACAGCTTTTTTTTTTATCATTGTTGACAAATTGATTGAAAACAAAAGCGGGAATTTAAAAGATTTGTGCGCAAAAATTGTGAAAATTGTGTAGTAATTTTAAGAAATAAATATAAACAGTGAGAGAATTTGTCTTTCCACTTATATTGGAAGAAAATTATTTCCAAATTGCTTTCTGCACGATCTTGAGTTTGACAGTTTGAAAAAAGCGCGATACATATTTCAATCTGTCTTCGGCATAGTGTGAGCTGTCATATTTTTTGACAAGATGGTAAAACTCCCTATTGTGTTCCGCCAGATTGGTCTGACATTTCGGCTTGAATAGAATATGGCAATGGCCGAAAACATGTCTAAACACATAAATGACATTTGAAAAATACTTCTCCAATAACAATATTTACATGCACATTAACATAACCATTGTAGTTAATTTCAATTACTAGCTGTTGCTCTTATAAAAACCCCGTTTTCATTAGAAGAAGATATAATGACGAACTATAGTGACTTAAGTCTTTCATTCTACTTTTCAAATGCCTTTATTATGTAGTATCTGTAAAAATCTACAACTACTTTGTATATAGCTATACATAATTGGAGACTTTACATTTCAGCAACAAGAACTATACCTATTGTGCCAATGGAAGTAAAGTTTACAAAACTGTTAAAAATTAAAAGCAAAGTATGGAATGATATTTGAACACAACCTCAAATCTAAAACTGCAAATTACTTCTACTTACCAATTCAGCAGCATATAGTAACACATGAATTGCTTCCTTGCTTTGCTTCTTTAGAGCCCTAGCCTCAAGTAAAGTACGCTGAGTCAGACGCCGTTTGAGTTTTCGTGAGAACCTTTGACCATGATGTATTGCCTTAATCGTAATTTTTTCATTTGAATCTTTCATTGCTTCACTTTCTTCATTTTTCGCTAAAAAAAAATCTTAAACGGTCAATTAACTGTTAAAAAAATATATAATAGTATTTTGAATGTTTTTTTTAATAAGTCATAAACAATTTCAAACAGCGATAACCTTCAAATGATTTTGGTAACTAATGTCGAATTCCTTTGATTTTTTCAGATTTGATCGGAAAAGTTGACTTTTTTTCCTTCCTATGGATGTTGAAAAAACAAAGTTGCTTTTTTTCTGTAATTGTGTGGTGTATATTTTATAGACGCGATCTAAACATTTCACTTAAGTTCACTTTATTGACATATTGCGCTATTAACAACAAATTTCACGTCCAATAGATTATTTTAAAATTATTTTATTTGAGAAATCTATATTAAAATAAACCAAACTACATAATTAAACTGCTCGTCTGACAGAAGAAATCAAATCTGTTAAGTATGTGTGAAAATATGTGTGAATCTTGCTATCAAATCGAGATTCAAGAAAAGTTGATCTGAGGGGAAAAAAAGCAACTTTTTCTTGTCTATGGATCATGATTTTCGGAAAAAAAGCAACTTTAGTCCGAAAAAAAGCGACTTTAGTCCGAAAAAAGTCAACTTTTTATTTCAAAGGAATTCGACATAAGTAAATACGTAATTTTTTCTATTTTAAGGGATTGCACAAATTTGAATTATTACCATCAACTTGATCTTGTTCGGCGTCAACTGTCAAATATTTGTCAACATACATATCAGCAACAGTGAATGCACCATCAATACGATCAGCAGCGTATTCAGCAAGAGGATTCTCGAGAACAGCCTGTCCTATTTGTTTTACAGAGTCAGCCCGCTTTAGGACCGGCTTTACCAAATGGTCTGACATGTACTCTCGGGTGTTCCAGTACATCTTTAATGTTAACAAAATAAACTAAGTTAGAAAATATTTAGGGCTAAAGAGTATGAAGTGAGTAAAATAAAATGCATATTTACCATTTCTGGAGGTAAGTACACCAGAGGTATACGTTGTTCTAAAATGTCAAGGCTTTTGCACATGATGTCATCTAGCTGTTTTAATGGCACCTCAAAAAGCTTTATTGCAGGCTGTACCGAGTCTAATGCAGCAAAAATTGTAGCTTCAGCTGTTTCAAGATACCAGTTAAACAGACGGTTGTTATTTTTAACTCGATTATAAATATGCTCAGCTCGTTTGATACTATTCTCAACAATTGGGATACTTCCAATACGATCTACAGACTCTAAGTGTAGTTTCATTGCACTTTGCAATTGCGTGTTAGCTGTTTAATAGAAAATAACAATTTTTTGAAATTAGATTCAATTTAATAAATTTAAAAAAACAATTAAGTTATTATGTAATATTAAAAAAAAGAATTCAAAAGACAGGAGTCAAAAGATTATTATTGCGTTATCATTTTAATAGTACCCTACCTATTACCGGAGTATTGTTTTTCTTATATTGACCTAGTGTGATCTGATTCTGGTATAGAATAAATTCAAAAAACCAATTAGTTTGAGGAAATAAGATAAGACACATATTAATAAAAATATTTATATAAACTTCTAATTTTTTTTTCGAAAAAAGTTAATGGGGGTTAATAGTCATTATAAAATACTGTCCGATGGCGTATGTATATTGATCATTTTGTTGGGATTTCACTACAGAAGTCTGGGTTTAAATCCATCCTAACACCAAAGCTTTTTATTTTCGTAGCAAATCCTCCAAAAGTTTTGATTAATGCCGTTTTCGGGTGGTAATCAAAAAGTGCTCTCCGATCTAAGATTTCAAGCGAACAAGCAAACACAGCTGATTCGATTCTGAATTGAATGTTTCATTGTAGTGGTAAACATCAAAGCAAATTTTCATCCACTTTTTAAAAATACAAATACAAATGAATCGAAAATTGCATATTAAATATATTCTTCAAACTATTTGTTTTTCACTTTATAAACTTTACTAAACTTTTCAATTTTTATCAAATTTCAACAAATTTTTTGATATATTAAACCCAAAAATGACAATTGAAATTGTTTTGAAATTTAAAAATATGAATGTGTGAGTGCTTCTGGTTTTGATTCTGAATTGAAATTTAGAAGACAAAACTCTTCGTTCCAGGAAGGAACTATAATTCGAGTGCCAAGCGAAGCCTTATGGATGCTTCCGGACTTTTCTCGGCGACCAACCGAAAACAACATAATGTAAGTAGGTACATACATAGGTACATATCATCTTAGTTGATATTTTTGGTGAGCAACTAACAAAAATGTAGGTAGAGAATATTAGCATTGAGTTTATAAACTCAATAGTAATAGTCAATGCCCAATGGGTGAATGCAAAAGGTTTATCTCATCAGTCTCAAATCTCAGTTTTCTGAGCTAATGCGTTTCGTATTCAAAATAAGTTTTTTTCATACGAAAGCTTCCAAAAGCTCAGAAAAATAAGAGCATTAGCTCAGGAAAATGAGATTTGAGACTGTGATAAAGCATTTCGCATTCCACCCAATAAGATTTGACTCTATTATGTGATAAATTTATTATTATTAATTAATTGTCAAATTTCCCCAAAATATAATAACAAATTAAAGCTTGCTTGAAAATTTCACTTCAAATTAGTGGTAAATTCTCTATTGGAATGTGGGTATACATAGGTATGTATATGTATAGGTACTAGCATTGAGTTTATACACATAGAGAGATCATGGTTTCGAACTCACTGAAGTAGTCGCTAAAGAGTAAAGGCGTTTTTCTTTTTTCGTTCATTGCAGATCCTTAGTTGTCGAAAATAAAGTTGTTTTTCTTTTTTCGCTCAGAGCGTTCAGATCATGACATTTTTTTTTCTTTTTTCGTTCAGAGATCGTTCAGATTATGTTCAGAGCACAATTGAGATGACTGCGATAGTTTTAATTTAATAAAATACAAGTGAAACATGTTATTCTACATATCAAATTAATTTCAGGGTTTAAATGAATCAAATTTTGACGTTATGTGATTCGAAATTCAAAAATAAATCTGAACGCTCAGTTCACTGTTCATAAAGCATGCTCTGAACGATCGGAATTTATTCAGAGCTCTGTTCTGACGAAAAGAGTCACGATTCACAATATATTAAATTTAATACTTAATGTGGGAGTTTTGCAATATTAGTTTTAAGTGTCGAAAAAAGGTTTTTATATGCAGCTTTCCCTTGAATGATCTATTTTAAAATTCGGAAACTATTATCGTTATATATTTCATTAAACTATAGTTAAAAAGGATAAACTATCCTAAATCTCTAAAATTATTGTCGACAAATGTTAAATTAATAAAAAAAAAATTCAAAAAAATTGTTTTCGTTTTCGATTTTAAACAAGTCCAAAGTCCACAAAACAAAATTATTCAATAATAATTATTATCTCTTTTGGAAAAACATTCTTGTTTTTTGTTTGGGTTCTTTAAAATTATATATTACAACACATCACTTTTAAGATGTGGGTTCCCTCATATGTAGGTACCTTTTTTAAAAATATAAATTTTGTATCATAAATTGTACCAACCCATTTCAAGTCAAAGATTCAATTATATTTATATACAATTTTTTTTCTTTTATTTAAATGTGATCCATGAAATTCAGTTTCAAAAAAATTACACCACTGCACTAAGTTAAGCACTGAGAATATTTGAATTCTAAAATTTTACTGAGCGATGAAAACACACGTTCAATGTGAATGAAGGCACATTATAAAGTCAATGCAAGTCTTGACCCTAAATATTTTTAAAGTGATAAGATTTGATGCCGGCATATAATGTTATCATCGAAACATTGGATGTTTTATAATCAGGGATGTATTGAGGCTTCTGTACGCCTTAGACATATTAATATAATGCAGGGTGTTTTGAAAATTTTGTTTAAAAAAAAATAGTTTTCAACGATTATCGTTTTACGTAATAGAGCCTCTTAAAATCATCAGTCGTCACAATTCGCATACCTATAATATCTTCTTCATGTAGTCTTCTGCAGTTGCTTCAAGCCTTGATCGTTTCAAAAATCCTTGGAACTGGAGATGCCTTTAATTAAACAAATTTGGGAAAAGCTTTTCTGTACCTACTCTATTAGTAGGTAAGCCTTTTATATCTTTTTTTTTCAAAAGAAAATCTTCAGTAATTGTTTTGAAAAAAATAAAGATACAGTTTTTCAATAAATGTCTCTCTTGTGTTTACAAAAAATTTGTCAGGACCCGTTTTTTCCGTTTTGAACTTTATTGTGAATGGCTTGAATTTAACCAAGCATTTTTTCTTTTTTTTTTCTGTAGTCGCTCGCACGACTCTTGCTCTTGTTGCAAACGATCGGACTACAAAAATTCTAATTCATGAAATTATGTTGTTTAGCTAAAAACTTTGAATGCCATCTTGTGTAGAATGTTGAACTTAAATGTCGTAGGTACCAAATTTAAAAGATATCTGTTCACGTTCAGCCGTTATCAAGTTAACACCAAATCTCCGTTTTGTGCATTTTAAGCCAAAATCCTGAAATGCATTTATATATTAAGAGCATTGCAAGTATAACATTCATAAAGTTTTCGAGAAAATTGATAATTGACCACAATTAACATAATAGGGGTTATAATTAGGTAAGTGATGTCTCAAGGATAGAAATTTTCGTAGATATTTGCAAAATTTCAGAACTAACAGAAAAAATATATTTAATCGTTTCAGTTCATTCCAATTTGTATGTAATTATTGTTTTAATTCTGTCAGACGCGAGGCATGATTAATTTTTATACACGAACCTCGCACTTCAGCTGATTACGACATTAACGCACAGCAATTATTTCCGTCTGGGGCTTTGCTCTATCTTTAATATTAGACTAGTTTAATATGACAATAATAAGGTCACATGCATTGTAGGTCATACGTACAATAAGTAAAACTTGATTTCATTTAAACAAATGTAGCTTATAGCCAGGGGCGGACTAAGAGCCAGTTGCACCCGGGGCGGTAAAAGCTTACACTCCTTAGGGCCACTTGCACGAAAACAATGGATACATTTATAAAATCGCAGTTAGCTATCCAGGATTAAATAGATAATTGTTTATTTTTCGATTTTACGTTGCACGAATGAAAACACAGCTAACCAAAGATACAAAAATAAAAACAGGAACGAAACAGAAAACCTCCACAAAACAACAACAACATTTGCTACACACATTAATGCGAACCTCACCGATAGCAACTTCTTGTCAAATTCTATTTGACAGATGTAAAAAGTTATCCAGAGAAAAAATAGTGGATAAATATTTAAGATTTTGCAACGAGTTTATATTTTTATCGATGGCTAGTGCCTATGCATGGATAAATCAGTAGTTACTAATGTCAAAAAAGTTTCAAATTTTAAATTTAAAAAAAAAAACACAAATAAAGATTTTATTTTTAAAGGTTCTCTCGAGCTTTTATTGCACTAATTGTTTCGATTATTTTAATAAAATCTATATTTTTCGTGTGCTCGATTGAAAGTATAGCCGGATTTGTCAACCTTTTTTGGCTTATTGTTGATATTAGATAAGTCTAATTCATTTCGATTTTGAACAGCTTCGCTCACATCACATAATACCACTGAGACCCACATGGTCAAAAAAAATTCATCTCCAATGAAAGACTTTAAAGTAGGCGTATTGAAACAATAGTACGCAGTTCTTCTTCCACAGCAATATTTTCGGTTGAAGAGCTGAGTGCCTTACAGCCGCGTGCTGGCCATACGGGAAAAAGGGACTTTTCCCGGGGCGTTTCGTTTTTGGCGGCGTTTTTTTTCAGGAAAAAGTAAGCTCATCATACAGTTTGACCGACTCAACTGTTAACCATGGACACTTTCTAGAAACTCTTTTTAGCTGTGGGAGAATGCAATCCGATTGTTAACGAACATTTGTAAAAAAAGTTGGTTGTGGCAAACATAATTGACGCTGTTTATTGTTTTTTTTTTCTCGGCTCTAAGACTATGTATTAAGTGCACATTTATCAATATGTAATTATTAATTACATCGTTGCAAATTAAATTAGTATCAACAATAATTTTGATTTGAATTTCATACCTTTTTTAAAAACCACTGTTCAAATTAAATGTTCTATTAAATGTTCTAATTAAATATTTCTATGCTATTTCTTAATAGAAAAATTTCTTTATTTTTGTGGTACATTGTAGCATGATTAGCTTATTAGGTAGGCTAAGCTGCAGTCTTATATACTCGCACTTCATATTACACCTAGCTCTGAAGTTAAACATAGATAAGTGTTTAAGTCATAAAGAACAAAGAACTTATAATACCAAACTAAAGCTGTGTGTTTAATTCGGAACATGAACATCATTGATAAAAAAAAAAAAAAAAAAAAATTTTAAAATTATTTTTGTAATTAGTTAATCTTTATGCTTTCAAAAAAAAAGCGGTAGACTTTTTTCCCTATTTTTACTCACTAAAACAAAAAATTGTACAGGTGGTTTCAACCTTTTTTTATTACTAAGGTGACTACTTACCAAGATTAATTGTTGCCCCTTATTGTGACCCTCAGACATGTAAAACCAAAGTAGATCGGGTATTCTCAGATCAGAACTTTTCTCGAGACGAATCAATAAAACCCGATTGTTTGCAGATACAGTACCAAACAAAAAAAAAACAAATTGTTTTTGTTTTATATTTTAACAATAATATGTCTGTATTTTTTCAGGTACAAAGTTACAGTGTCAGACTTATGATATATGTAGTTTGGTTTTAAACACATAGTAATTATCACATTGTCATATTTTAAAAGAATGCACATTTAACGATATTATATAAAATTCTTTAAAAAAAATTAAAATTTAACTTAAACTACATTGTCGTTTTTAGGCTGTCCACATTCTCCAGTCACCAGTCTTGGGTGTCCTAAAATACGAAAAATATGGTTATATATTTGCTTAGGAAAATATTAACACTTAAAAATTACAACTAGAAGTATGTAGTTCAAAATAAATGTACGGATAGTAATTAAGTAAAAATATAAAGAAATTATTTTTCTTATGATTATGATCAAACTTATTTAAGCTTTGTACATTGTACAATGATTCGCCGCTTAACGTATTTTTTACTCAAAAAAAAGTAAGTAGATACGTTAAAAGGATGGTATTTATAATAACGATTCATAGCAGGATTACTGTATAAATTGTCTTTTTTATAAAGTTAAACCCTGATTAATATGTAGTATTTCTTCACGACCCCCATGTCGAAACTTAAATCTATTTTTTTGTTAAAATATTCCGTGTTTTTATGAAAGGATCTTCAATTAAGCCTGACTATGAGTAAAATTAAATTAATACTTACATAATTTACGATCCGCGTAATCGTAAAAACATTAATGTTCTGCTGATTTTTACTAGCTGACTGTTGTTTTTTTTTTTTTTTCAAATTACGATTATAAACGATTTAGGTATGTTGTCCCATTTCGAAAAATTTATATTTATTCTTGGGTATGTTGTATTTCATTCTATTAAGTTTGTATATCCATTTTAAGTTTTATATCGTTAACATTTTTTTAAAAATTGTTTTCGATATGGCACTTTTTTGCCCGCTTTATGACAAAAGATTAACGAACGTTATCGTATTGAATATTTTGTATTATTTGAACTTAAAATATTTTTTATACAAACCGCAATATGTATTAGGAAATTAGCAATTAATTGATTCGCCACATTTAATTACAAAGCCAAATTAATTGATACATCGATGTCGCACATACTTTCGCATTAAAGTATCTCCAAATCCGTCTATATTCATCCTTGTAGAAGCAATTCATTATTTTTGCTATGAAACGCAATGGTATCCGCTGATGTTAAACGAAAAGAAAATTGGTTATTTAAAAAGGGAAAGAGAGAGCTGCTAATTGGTTATCATACTATTGATACTGATCGTGCACATTCGCTTTAATAACTGTCAAGTTTTAAATTATTTTTATTTGGTATTTAGAATGGTGAAGTAATTGTCAATCCATCTTTAAAAATAAAATTCTGAAATCTCCATATATAATTTGTAACTCCGTTTTACATTCAATAAATATTTTCCTTTAACACTTACTGCGTCACTTTGATGAGGAAATATTTTCAACGAAATCCACAATTAACGGCCTTGATCAATTCACATTAATTTACACAAAATAGACAGAAATTAATGGTACTGTACATAATTTATTACCAAAAAAGTTTTCTTTTTTAAATCTGAGAATAGCATTGAGCATAGTTTGAACAGGTCGAGTATGTACTCAGCACACTTTAGCACTTTACTGTTGTTATAACTGAAGCGTTGAGTGGAAGAAGTGGGTAAGTGACATTTGCATTTGCAGTGATATTAACTCATTCTTTTACTTAACCCCTTTATATCAAAAATTAAAGGTATAAATAAAAAACAAGCATCGTGGAATTACGAAGATCAGATAGAAATTTAAGTTTTCGTGTGGCATCTTTTTTTGGAAAAATTAAAGAAAAATGCACTCCCTCCCAACAACGCAACAATTATAAATAATGTCACATAAACATGAATTTGGACGCGGAACAGACAGAAAACAAATCTAGATTATGTGACGAAACAATGTTTGACACAGTGAACCTGTCAAGATAGTGCTGACTTGACATTGCATCAGTTTGGGTCCTTCTATTGATGTTCGACAATTTAAAAATTGACAAACGTAAAATGATACACACAATTACAAACCAAACTCTTTTTTTACGTTTCGTTCGGTAACAAAAATCTGAAATCTCAGATTTAAATCTGAAGTACCAATGAAAAACCGCATAATTAATCAAATGACTTTGGTAAGTCTAACTTATGACTATTTGCTGTTTAAGCTTTTTTGTGTCTCTTATTAGTTACTTGTTCGTTTATCGTGATTCTATGATCTTTTTTTGCGGCAAAAACCGTGAACGAGTAAATAAGTTTTGAAAAGTAGATTATTGTGACATATTAATATATGAAATTCCAGGCGAACAGATTTTCGCCAGGCGAAATATTTTCCTATTTAACTTTACAATAAGACTGATTATAACTATATATAAATTTGTATCAAAATAATAAGTATTAAAATAATAAAATTATTTTAATTTCTAACTCACCCCGAGCGTTTCACTCAATTTTCATTAAGCGTGGTCACCGTTTTAACTCACCCCGAGCGTTTCACTCAATTTTAATTAAGCGTGGTCACCGGCAAACTGCTTGAGTGTTATTGGCGATTTAAACTACGCAAGTTACAGCGGTGCGTATTGGATTGCTGGGGTTCTGTTTCAGGTGGTTGTTGTTTGTTGAAAGTAGAAAGTTAGGAGCAAAATGTACTCACTGTGTCACTGGGTGTTGTAAGCGAATTTTGTGACCGTGTAGTGTTCATGATGAGATCGCATGTTCATGATAATTTAAAACTGTCGTCCTGATTGGAATTTCAATTACAATAGATGTCATATTTTCATAAGTTTGTGGTGAGTGTCACTACATTGTTTTCAGTAAAAAATGTATATTACACTTAATTTGTGCCAGATACTATTTTCAGACAACAATCATACATTGCATTCAACGATATGGATCCAACGATATGTATTCTTCTATTAAAATACATTAATTGGCTATTTTTTTTTTGTTCAGCTCTCTTCCATCTCTTCTTTTTTCAGTTTATTATTTAGAATAGAACTTATAAACACTTTATTTGTAAACAACAAAGGATCTTCAATAAATTAAGCCTGACGGTTGGTAAAATTTAATAAATACTTACATAATTTACGATCCGCATAATCGTAAAAGTATTGGTAGTTTTTTGTTGAATTTTACTACTAGCTGACGGTTGTTTTTGTTTAAATTGCAGTATTAAACTATTTTTTGTTCAATATAAAAATATTACATTTATTCGCTTCTCAAAATTTTTAATAAAAATTAAAAAAAGTTGTTCTTCTATACGGCACTTTCTTGCCCGCTTTATAAGAAAAGATTGCGGACGTTATCGTATTATATATTTTGTATTATTTTAACTTTAACTATTTCTATACAAACCGAAATATTTGTAGGTTTGCAATTAATTAACCACATTCAATTACGAAGCCAAACGAATTGATAAGTCGATGTCACACATACTTTCGCATAAAGTATCTCCAAATCCGTCTATATTCATCCTTGTAGAAACAATTCAATTAAACGCTGATGTTAAACGAAAAGAAAATGTAATATATAAAAAAGGGGAAGTGAGAGCTGCTTTATGGTTATCATACAATTGATGCTGATCGTGCACATACGCTTGTCAAAAAGTTTTAAACTACATCGGAATTCTGAATAATTTTAAAGAAGCTTTTGTTAATACAGCTTCCGGCTTTGTAACTTGTAAAATATTTTCCTTTTACACTGTGTCAATTTAGGGAAGAATATTGTTGTAAATCTCTTTTTGTGGTTATTACTTGTGGTAAAAATTGTATACTATTTTCCTTTACAAATTTATTTTGAAAATAAAATGTTGATGTTTCTATGAGGCAAAACAAAACATCTCTTGTTTTGTAAAACTAATATGGAAATATGTTATGGTAGGAAGAGTGACGAGCGAAGAGAACCTAGACATTTAAATTTTACTAAAACCTTAACAGCTCTGGCGTTTTAGTGTTGAATATCACAAGATTAAATATAAGTTATGTATGTAACTAGCTAAATGATGTTAACCGCGCTCGGCTTAATACTCCATCATTTTATTTTGAGCTCCTTTATATAATATATGCCTTATAGTAATTTATACTTATAACAATAATTCAATTCAATGCAGATTAATTTTTTGTAAGTAGTTATATAACATTGTTGCAGGTCGACTCGTAACTTTTAGATATTTAAACTAACAATAATACGAATTTCATAAATTGAAGTCGTGGGAATAGATCTAATGATGATAAATATTTTCAAAATACTTGAAATGCCTTTAAGGTACGTGCTCCTTGGCTTAGAGATAACGATAAGTAAGTCACTCAGATCTATAACAGGCTAATACCTATTTTTTTGTTTTTGTGGGGTACATTTCATCTTAGTTATTCGGGTTTCGGGGTAAATTTGTAGAGTCTCTCTAACCTCTAGAACTAGCAACACAAACTTCAGAAAGTAAGTCACGAAGCCTTCGTCACGATTCTTCATTAGCTGTAATGCGATAGAATGTATGTCTTTAATAAAAACAAAAAACAAACGGAAGGTAAAATGGTAAGAATTTTTCATTAACACAGTCGAAATCGATTTGCACAAAGCGCTTTTTAGCATATAATCCCAATCGAAATAAAAATATCTTCAGTTTAGTATTTTCCTTTTTTAAAATTTTCAAAATACAAAAAAAAACACTGCTTCGACATTTTCATTTTAATATTTTTTGCAAATGCTTCTGGATGTTGTTTTGGAATTAAAACAAGAATAATTTTCATTTTTACGTGTCCTCTTCGCCCTTCGTCACATTTATGACAAACTAATAATCTATTTCCGGGAATAATATTGTCATCATTTTAGTTCAATTGTTTGTTGTAACCCGTTAATGTTAACAAATATGCAAAACGGTAATTTAGTTCCCGACTATATTTGTGTCAGATATTTTTTCCAAGAGAACAACCATAAGTTGTTATATGGAATACGTGCGCTTCTATTATTCAATCATCCTTTCATTCTATCAAGTATTAAAATTGATTGATTGTGTTCATTTTTTCGCAGCTCTCTAAATTCACTCCCTTTTTAGTTTATATTACTTACAATAAAATTTATAAACACGCTGTTTAGAATTTCTTTTCTGTTTGGATTAAAAACTATTTGAATTGTTTTCAAGAGGAGCATTTATTTCTGAAGCTTCTTCAAGCTAGTTTTCTAATAAATTTATGGAGTAGACCAAGAATAGATTTTGTTTTGCTTCATTAACATATGCATATGGACACATAAATACATTTATTAATCCGATTAAACCAAAAAGCAATGTTTACATATTACTATATAAAATAAGATAAACTGTCCAGTACGGTATTTTTATCTACCGTTTGTGTTGGTTTTTAAAAGTGAAAATTTACAATAATGTATTGAGTTAATAAATTGCTTACAGAGATTTTAAATTAAAAGAAATAATAACTAAACGTTACGAATCGTTATTCTATGTTTAGGCATATAATAATAATTAACGAAGGAGTTGTTCCGCAAATAATACCATAGAGTGGTTACATTTATTATTATGATTATTGTTGATACAATACTTAATTGTAAGGTTTTGGATTATTATATTCTCAAAATGTTTTTATTTTTTTGTATAAACAGTTGACTGACCGCATGACAGTGCTGTTTATTTTTTCTTGTCCGGTGATAATTTTTGGTTCTTATTTTCGTTATAACGATTCTACTATTAAAATGATTTATCTTTTATTTTTTGGAGTCAATAAAACAGTTTGTTAAAAGGTTCTCTCATTAACCTGAGAATTAAATTAGATTGAGAATTAAATACTTAAACAAAAATGTATTTTTTGTTCACTACATTAATAGCGACGGTTCGACATCATGTTTTGGCGTGGCCCATTGCTATAAAAAGAGAGGAATTCGTAAAAAAATCGCTTTGATTAGTTTATTTGTAAAAACCAGGGATATTTGTTGTTTTTTTTTAAGGGAATATTGTTTCATAGACGTTAGTAAGAACATTTATTTTCGTGGTGAAAAAACGCAAACTGTTCAAACTGCAAATCTCATATAAGAGAACGACATCTAAATGTCTTGTATTTTAAAATACAATATGGCATTTGTCATTTTTAAAGTTTTAGTTTAGAATAATAACTTACCGGTTGTTCATGTTTTGACCACCAGTTAAAGCGGGAAAATCTTTTTGAAAATTCATTGGGTTCATTTGATTTCCGCCTCCCATGTTATTACGGTTCATGTTGTTACTATTATTTCCACCCATGTTTCTGTTGGTGTTGTTTCCAACATTTCCGCCCATGTTTCGGTTGTTGTTGTTGCCAACACCTCCACCCATGTTGCGGTTGCTGTTGTTGCCTGATGCACCGCCCATATTACGGTTGTTGCCAACACCGCCGCCCATGTTGCGGTTGTTGTTATTGTTTCCAAGAGAACCGCCCATATTTCTGTTATTGGGTACAACTCCTCCACCCATGTTCCTATTATTACCTCCGATGGGGCCATGTAAGTTGTTGGTTCGGTTTAGTCCAGCGTTATTGTTGTTCATGTTACCACCACTGCCGCTACCCATTCCGCGGCTGTTATTTCCGCCAAAGTTTCCACCACGATTTGTGTCTTGAACATCATTATGCATACGGTTATTACCCCTATTTAATATAAATACTATATATTAGATTTGCATCGAACAAAACTTGTTAGTTTTTGTTTAAAAGAATTGAAACTATCAAATTGCACCAACAACGTATCACTTTGCAACTAATCATGAATTTTGATAATTTTTTGTTGCACCAACAAGATATTTGATTAACAAGCAACAATTGAGTCGCTTAAATTTTCAATTTGAAAAGTGATAAGTTTATCGAATATGACCTTAATTATCGGTTTTTGATGGTGTACATTTTGTTTCTTGAACTTATTGATAAATGATAAATTAAGCAAAATTTTGATAAGAAAAACATCCTTAAATATTAATTGTTTGACATGTTCAAACTCTAGGACTCTAAAACTTATAAATTGTACATAGGCAGAGAAGTTGTGTTTTTAGAGGACAAACAATCAGCTAACAAATGTTCAGTTGAAGAAAATAATTCAAGAACAAGCTGTGATTAGGTGCATTTCGATTCAATGGGGTGTTGTAACCGATACAAAAATACGCTCGTCGAGAACCAAAACCATTGTATATTAAGTTAATAGTAATATTGGAACTCGAAAATTGTTGGAACAAGTTCCACCGTCGCGGAGCTAGCATCGAAGTTATTTGACGTGGGACATTTCATGTATAATGAAAGAATGAAGATAATTGAGTATGAGACATCAAAATTGATACCACATTAAAACATTTTGGCTAAATATAAATAGGGGTCGGATTTCTATTGACCAGAAAATATATAATTGAAATTCTCCAACGTTTTGGGATGTTTGACTCGAGTTTGACTTCAATTCCAATTGATATAAATCAAATTTTATAAAAAGATATGTGTCCAAAAACAGAAGCTGAATAGAAAAACATACCCTATCAAGAAGCGCCCTACATTTGCTGTTAGCAGTATCAGCAGATACAATTTGTTAAGCCATATTGGAATTCAATCAAACGCATTTTTCGTTATTTAAAGGTTACCGGTGAAACAAAATTGGTGTATACTAAAGATGGCAATCCGAGATTGTCGGATATTGGACGCTGATTGGGCATCCGATACAGGTGAGAGGCGATCGACAAGTGCCTATGTTTTCAACCTTCTAGGAGGTGCTATTTGTTGGAACTCAAAGTGACAACCCACCGTAACACTATCAACTACAGAAACTGAATAGGTATATGTCCATGAATCAGAAGCGACCCAGGAAGATCTTAGGTTACAACGACTTATTGTCGAATTAATGTGGCCAAATTACCTATAACAATATAATGCGACAATAAAAGTGCATTACGCAGCTCGCACAAAGCATTTTAATGTCCGCCACCAATTTATAAGAAACCAAGTCAGCGAAGGCAACGTTCTAACAAAAGCTGTTCGCTGATCAAAAATTGATTTTTTCTTGAAAGGCATGGGTCTTCAACGTGTTGATAATAATTAAAAAATAATAGTGAAGGTATTGAAATTATAACTTGTTTAAATTATCTAGTTCACTTTCGACATTATTTTGTTGGAGATCATAATTTTGTTTGTATTCGTTCAGATGGTTTTAAATTTATCAAAACTTAGTTTTATGCCAAAATAAATTATAAAACAAAATTTGCTTTGTATTATTTTACAAAGGTTTCCTAGATGCAGATAAATTTTTAAATTTGCAAATTAAATTGTTACCGAATCGAGTTATTTAGACTTAGGTTAGAGTTCTTCATTGTAGCGACAAATTCGACTTTACGCTAAACCATTGATACCACTACTTGATTTATTATATTTTATTATTAAGTTACGTGTTCAACGTTTAAGGTACGTTGGAAGGATAATTGCAAACTGTATATCAACAATACGCATAGATCAAATGTATTGAATAGAAGTGAGTGGATACAAAAAACTAGAGGCATTCCAAATAATGGGTGAATTACAAAACAATTTCCAGTATGCAACAGTATCAATGGGCTGAGCAGTTAGTATTATATACATTTTATAGTTATTAAAGTTAAGTCTTTTATTTACAATGCATCTATATAGGTACCTATATTTAAAGAATTATGTTAACCTACCAATAATCAATAATATGTAAGCTGTAGTTTATGTTTTGAAATGAATTGTTAGTTTTTAGAAAACAATTTTTTATACTCACATATTGTTTGCATCAAGGTTTCCTCCAGAATTGTTGGGCCTTCTTGTGAACATTGCATTGCCTCCACCACCTCCTCCAATATTGCGACTCTCTGGTATATTCTGTTGTCTGATGGCGTTATTACCAAAATTCCTATTACTACCTCCCAGGCTACCTTGATTATTGTGTCCACCAAAAGAGGAGTTTCCTCCAATGCGATCCTGGTTTCCAAATTTGGGACTTTCATTAAACATCTGTTGCTCTGGAAGAGCAAATCCTCTCCGATCTTGATTTCCCATTCCAAAGTTTCTTTCTCCACCACCGCTGTTCCCTTGGAAACGATCATTATTGCCACTATTTTGGAATCTATCATTGTTTCCACCTTGGAAGCGATCATTTCCTCCCCCAGTGTTGTGACCGAAGTTTCCTTGGTTTACAGGGGCTTGGTTACCTGGTCCTCCTCTACGAGCACCGCCTCCACTTATTCCAACTCCTCCACCCATTCCACCGCCTCCGCTTCCACGAGTAACCATGTTGATGACAATAGGGGCATCATCAACAAAATTATTCACTGGCATATCTTCATCAAAATTGCGGTTCATAGGATGATTATTCAACCTACCACGAAAATCGTCAACAAAGTTTCCTCCATTCTGTGGCCATCTATCAATTTGGCTGCCGCCAGCCAAATTGTTGGCGAAATTTCTGGCGCTCTGGGCGATGGGAATGTCATCAGCGAAGTTTATGTCGTCGATAGGGCCGGGAGCAGATCTGTTGTAAGGAGCCGCTAGTCTACGTGGTCTGGGCGGTTCAGAACGAATAGGGCCGATATTTCCTTGTTTAGGGAGCCTTCCTGCATTTCCTTGATTTTGGTTGCGACCAGGGAATCCTTGATTTCCTTGATTTTGCATACGGCCATCATTACTTTGATTTTGACCACGACCTTGCGGTCCTGATACAGCCGCACCTTGCTTTGGACCTCGGTTGCCTTGATTTGATAGAGCTCCTCTTGGAGCTTGATTTGCATTATTCTTCATGGGAAGTTTTTCTACTGGAACTTGTACTTGTTTCGGAGGACCATTGTTGCGATTGTTTCGTGGGCCACGATTTGGACCTCTAGGTCCACCCATTCCTCCCATTACAGCTCCCAATTGTTCCTCTATAAAATTTGGAGGGAAACCCATACCCCCACCTCCGCGATGTGATCCACCTCCTTGGTTTGGGTGTAGAAGTTTGTTCATTTCTTCGAAAACAGCGCTACACAGCTGAAGTGCGTCCTTCGTTGTCCTTTCATCGATTCCTTCAAGACCCATGGCTGCTTCATCAATACCTTCGAAATTCTGCATCCTCCGAACGCCGCGTGACCGTTGACCGGGACCAGCGCCTTTATTTCCGCCAATGCCGCCCGGCTTTTGATTCCGCTCCCTTACTCGACCGGGTTCCACATTAATAGTTTCACCTTTGAATTCAGTAGCATTCAATGCTTTGATGGCTGTTGCCGCCATTTCTGGTTTTTCCATATGAACAAAGCCGCAACGGTTCATAACGTCGCATTCGGTGACAACTCCAAAACTTTCAAATAGATGACGAAGTTCTTCAGGCTTGCATCCTGAAGGCAGGCTTCCAACAAATATTTTTGTGGACTAAAATTAACGTTATATAAAGTTGAAAGTTTTAAATATATAATGATCTAAGAACTTACCATTTTAACTGTGTTTTATTTAGTAAGTTTTTATATACTTTGCGAGTATCGACAGAAGAAAAAATTATTTTTATCGAAGAAGAACAGATTCACACTTTCAGCCAACAAGAAAGAAAACTCTGAAAAGAAAATGGCGTCCGTGTAAAAAATTGCTGCTTGCTGGCGGGCGGCATACAAACATTTCTAGTGATGCCAAAATTAAATTATTTAGTTCTTAGTAACACTTAAAGACTGTGAATAAGGAAATTTTATACAATTAATTGAGCTAAATAATAAAGTAACGAGTGAAAGTATCGATGTAGCGCATTTGACTATTGTGCTCACTAAAAAATGTATGCAAACTTCTTATTTCTCCCTTCCATAATTTTTATTCCACCACTATTTACAAGAAGCGAATATATTTTGCATACGTGCACTAAAAAAAGAGAGCAACACAAAAGAGAACGTCAAGCGTTCTTCACTTAATATTTATAGTTTTTTTTATTTTTTTCCCCGTACGTCTTTTCAAGTTACCCCTCTCACCATCACTAATAACAAGCAGCCAATGATTGTTTATTTCTTAATCATTGGCTGCTTTTAATTTTAAATTTTTACTTTATTTTTGTTTTTGTTTATTTTCCTATGTTTATTGCACAAAAGTCCTATACAGGATGGGTCCTGCATTTCTGACTTTTTCAAACTTTTTTTTTCTTTTTTTAACCGTAATGATTTTTGACCCAAGGATGACCAGAAAGAATTGTTCAATTAATATGTTTAAACATTCAAAAGTGATCTTTATTAAGTAACGAAATTATTTTTCAAACCTAAAAATTCGTTTTCTGAGGAATAATTTCGATGGATATGAGGCACTTAAGCACTCAGGCGGCGAAATGCACGGTTACAGACTTATTTTTACAAACACTATATTACAGATTGATGTCAAATGACTGAACGTTACAAATCGTAACTACAGGACTTTTAACGAATCTGTCAAACGAAGAAAATCACCACAACCAATTGGAGGCAAACCGAATTTTACCCGTAAGAACTTTTGTGGTGTGAAAAAGAGAGCCAACTATACGGAAATATGAGAAGCCGCCTGTTAAAAAGTCCTATTTTCTGTTTATCGTGTTCCATTTGCAGCCATGATACAAGGAAACAATATTACGCAAATGAGTTGTCATATTTGATTCGTTTTGCGCATATACGTCACAAATTCTACTTTTTTATCAGGTCTTTGAAATGTGTAAAGAAAAAGATAAACATTGCAATCTTTTAAGTTTATAATGAAATAAAAAGTATTTTGACAAAATTTAAACAAAATTAAATAGCCTGCGTTGTTCTTAATAGTGTTTAAAAGTTTAATATAAGTTAAACATGTTAAAAAAATTATAAAACAAATGTTGTACTGCCAACAGTTTTGAGTTTTTTCTACCCTTTTTGTTCGATGCAAGATGTGGCCCACTGCTCTTATCTCTTCGATTTTTCCAATTTTCTGAATGACATCGAATAATAAATAAATAGAACATCAACTCAGAAGGCTCCACCCACTTTTGCCTACAAACTTTAAAACTACTACAAAGATTTAACTCTCTATGCGTGCCCGAACATTTCAAATGGGACTGTCAAATTTGGATAGACCATACATTCTTACAATTTTGCATTTTGCTGTTCACACGTATTCATGTATAGAAAGCGCGTGTAATTTTTTTTTCTACGGGAGGAGACGGAGGATTACAAGTTGATGACCTGTGCTGAATGATTAGTTTAATAATGCAATAGAAAAACATTATTGATGTCACGAATTATATATTTTTTTCGAGTTCCCAGTCTCAATTATTATATTATAATATCAAAACAAAACATGCGCGTTCCGTTATCTTGTATTTTTGTATCATGCGTTGCAGATCCATTTGCAGCTACATCGCTATTGTGTTCAGGCATTTAAAAAGTAGCAACTACTGCAGTCGATTCGTTTCCACCTTTTTAAACAGCTTTAAAAAAATTGATTCCTGAAAAATATGTTTTATAATTTTCGTACTACACATATGAATATTTGCCATAAAAAGTGCTTGTGAAAATCCATTTTAAAATATTCGAATTATTTTATTGTACATTTCTGTGATAAATATGACTCTTTTTATTGTTGGTTTAATATTGTTGCTACCCTTTTGCTGTAAATGTATACCAAATGACAACGACTTCAACAATATGGAGCTGAAAGGAAAACTGGTGTTCGCACACGTTGTGAGTTTTATGTTTTCTCTTGTCACAGGAAGGATCTGTGTTGCAGTAGCTTTGAGATAACAGAAAAAATTAATGTTTATCCAAATGAAAATATTTTGTTTCCTTTATATTTTTGGAACACCGTACGATTAGCTGTTTCGACATGGCGACCGAACACCAGTTGAACCATATCGATCGGATCCATGGGGTGATGAAAGCGATTGGCCAACCGGCTGGGGTCAACTGACTAACGTAAGTAAAATTGCATGTTAAGCTAATTTGAAACAAATACTTCACTGATTTTTTTGTGATGACTGACGACAGTGACGATGACGACCCATATGGTGGCCACTGGTCATCTACGTACTTAATGTCATAATATATTGACTGACGCCCAACTGTGATGTGATGTGCGACCCTGTCTCGAAAGCATTGTTTATGTGATAAAAATCTATGGTTAAAGGCTTAAGTTGTCAAGGAACATGCAAATTTAATATATTTTGAAACAGAGTTTTCTCTTCCCCCTCCTTAATACAAATAACAAGACTATAAACCGTTATTTGTTTCTGTTCATATGAGCAAATGACTTAATTTGTGCTTCCGTTGGTAGTTGGGAATTTCGACTTGAAGTGCTAAACATTAAAATATTGTGCCGTGGCAATTTATTTTTATCTCTTGTGGTTGCCATACAACTACTCCATACACAAAAGTTCAAGGTATCCATATGTGTATATACTAGCTATATAGGTAGGTTTTGAAAGTATTTATTGTATGGTAAATTGATTGCATAAATTGCAATAATTTTTGTTTGTCCAAAAGGCATTGCAGTACGAAGATCTGTTTCAATCGTGAAAAAGAGGCAGGTTTAAAAACTCCTGGTAAAAACACATCCAATGACACACGCATTTAGTTGGCTTCACCCATGGAATAATACATAACAGAGAATCGTAGACGTTTTCTGAAGTCAACCCGGTGAACACCACAAGTGGATCTGTAGGTGAATTCAAGATTACAACATATTCGGAAAAAAGTAAAATAATTAGTTTGAAATGTTTTTAATTAATAATTAAATACTTATTTATCTAATTAAACTTAAATAGAACACGTCATTTGTCCGCACCCGCGATAATCACAGACTTTATATAGCTAATCGCACTACGTAATTCTACCACTGAAGGCACATATGAAGCTCAATTCCATTTTGTCGTTAAATTGAGAAGACGCTGTTTTTGTTAGTAAAATGATCCATGTCACCTAACATGGTGAATATTGACATACTACGTGCAAACTTATGCTAAAGTAAGATGCCAACAGCCCATAAAGAGAGCACACACAACTCTTCATGTTTAGATTTTCCCAAAACTAATTTTGTATTCGGGTGGTGGTAATCCCGAAGAACTAAATCTTAGCTCCGTAACTGGTTTCACAATTGGATTCTGTCACCCCACAAGATTTAGTTTCATCAGAATCTCTGTTTAATTAAAAAGGTAATCCCTTATTTCTGTTTCATGTGGTGTCACAACGATCCTATTGGGGTCTAATTCCAAACCTATTCTTTTCTATTTTTTTAACTCCTTCTAACTAGTGCCGTGCAACACCTGTTGCATTTTACAGACACATAGTTAAAATATTATATTGTTATTAAAAATTGTGTCGGATGTTTTCCTGATTTATGTTAACCAGCTTGAGTTCACAAACAAAATCATTTATCATCACACATTTTCGTTTCCCCTTCCATTGAACTTATGTCAGTATATCCTTGACTGCTTCTTAAATCGATTTTGCACTTGATTAAATGTGTTACCAATTTGTGTTCAGTCACCTAACAAACTAGAAGAATAACTTTGGGTTGTGTCTTATCGTTAATACTCAGGTCCATTTTACTTCCGATGTACATACTAAAAGTTATCATTCTACGGTAATAAAGATTGTTTGTTATTAAGTTTTATGTCATTGTGTTAAGTATAATAGTCGATACAAAAATACGGCGCTGCGAAATTAGGCCCCAAAACCAAAATTCATATTAGTCCCCAAAAGTGGGTTGTTCACTTTCAAACGCAATTTCTTTTTCGCCAAGAAGATCCTGGGAAAAACAAAAATGTTTAAATACAGTGGCAACCGAAATAGCGCTAATCGGAAAATAAGTTAATATCTAAATCTTCAAGGGAAAAGTAGTTATGACAACCGTGTGAAATAAAAAGCGTAGCTAAAAAACATCCTTCTGAAAAAAAATCCTCCCTCCATTCGTGAAATTTTTTTTCAGCTACGCTTTCCGTTTCTCACCATACCCAGCCTTGCACCTATAACATAGAATAATAAATAAATAGAACATCAACTCAGGAGGCTCCACCCACTTTTGCCTACAAACTTTCAAAACTGCATAGATTTAACTCTGTATGCGTGCCCGTGCATTTCAAATGGGACTGTCAAATTTGGCTGGACCATACATTCTTACAATTTTGCATTTTGCTGTTCACAAGTATTCATGTATAGAAAAGCGCGTGTAATTTTTTTTTTCTACGGGAGGAGACGGAGGATTACAGGTAGATGACTTGTGACCTATAACAAATCTGACAGTAAGTCCAAGCTTCAGGGTGATTGCAGGGGTGGTTGTCTTTGACCGCTCTTAAAGAGTGTCATAAGACATTATTATGGCTAAAAGTCGCCAAATTGTCCCTATTTCGTTTTTAAATAAAGTAAAAATCCAAGACCCTGATTAGACCAGTCCTTTTTCCGTACGTTTCCTCATACGTATTTTTGACATTTTGGGTGAGGGGTGTAGAAACGAAGAAGGAAAGAAGTAACGAAAGCACGTATGAAAATTTTAAGACTTTTTCTGGTTGAACTTTGACGTTTCTTGTTTGACGCCGGATTTAAATTATTTAGAATATTAAATATTGCAACTGTTTTGATATTATTTTGTTGTAAAAGTGATCAAAAATTGAAAAGAAACTATTAGCAGTGATATTTAACAATAATATTTGTTTTTTTCAACAAAAAAAAAACTACCACACCCTCCACAAACTTCGCTTTCCGGCGTCAAGCTTTGCTTCCCGGCGCCAAAATTACGAATGGAAACGGGCAAATATCAACGAACCGTCTAATCTTCATAGTACGTAATTACGTAATGAAATAACACCGCAATACCAGAAATAAAATTAAACCCCAGAATGTGATTTACACCTCAAAATATGTTGTTGTTGTACTGCAAGCATAACTTTGGGGGCTAATTTTATTTTTGTTTTAGGGCCTAATTTCACAGCGCCAACGCCAACTGTTGAAATTTAAGGTGCGCTGCTGTCAATTTAAATATTTTCCGCCAGAAAACTAAATTTGAGAAATTTTATATTGTTTTTACGTGTATTGTAGTCGATCGGATTGATTTCACAATAAGACAACATTACGCTATTTTTTTTGTTGTTGTCTGGCTTTTAATTTGAAAGTAGAATAAAAAAACCCAACCTACATTTTGACAGTTAGCTCTATGTGTGCTTTATTTTATTACGTTAACTTTATTTAACTATCTAACTACCTTGAATGAATGAATGAATTAATAGTGGGGTTAGATACACTGCGACCTTAAGGTCTATTGTGCCCCCATCTAGGGCCGGATGAGAACTCTCATACTACAGCTCTTCTTCAAGTCCTATGGCCTTGATGAATTTTAGTAATTGGAGTATCTTCAGAGAGGGTAGTTCGCTCTCTTCTATCTGGTAACGCCCCAGATGTGTGAGTCTTTTTTGTAGTAGTGCCCCACATTTTCCAATTATATGGTCTGGAGTTTCCTCGTGTTCATTACAGAATCTGCATATCGGATCGATTGTTAAACCGATGATACTCAGGTGTCTTTTGAGTTTGCAGTGGCCCGTGAGGAAGCCCGTGATTATTCTTAGGTTATTTCTACTTAAGCCAATGCAGTCTTTGAATCTTACTTGGTTGTAGTTCCCAAGTAGCATTTTGGCCTGTCTTAGCTTAGGAAGTCCGTTCCAGGTGGTGTTTCTTTTGGACTCCTCTTCTGTTTTGATTCTGTTTTTAATCACATTTTCGCCAACATCGCAGTAGGGTTCTGGCCCCATGAGTGCCGTTTTTGCCCCTATCTTTGCCAAAGAGTCTGCCTCTTCATTACCTTGGATACCTTCATGGCCTGGTACCCAATAAAGGGTGATTTTGTTCAGTTTGCCTAACTCGTTTAGTTGTTCTACGCAATCCCATACCAGTTTGGATTTAATGGCGTACGAGTTTATGGCTTTTAGTGCAGCTTGACTGTCTGACATAATTGCAATGTTTCGTTTACGGTAGTTTTTTTCGATATTTAGCTCTGCACACTTTCTTATGGCGTTTATTTCCGCTTGAAATATGCTACAGGACTGTCCCATCGGCACAGAGAGTTTGGTTTTTGGCCCAAATATGCCTGCGCCAGTCCCTTCAGCTGTTCTCGATCCATCAGTGTACCACTTGATGGCATTTGTTTGGTAGGTATAATTTATTGATTCGTCTACCCATTCTTTCTTATTACTCAACTCCAAACTATATTGTTTTTCGAAGTTGTACTTCTTGACCATGTCATCTCTTGGTATATCTATTAAAGGCATTGACTTAGAAAGAGAGTCTTTCTCTCTGACACTTATGATTTTACCTGGTCCAGTTCCCTCTTTTGCAAATCTCAAGATTGCACTTTTTGCAGTACTTCCAACGACAATATGTAGTGGGGATAAATGAAGGATCACCTCCATTGCTGCTGTAGGACAGGTTCTCATGGCTCCAGTGATACATAAGCAAGCAAGCCTTTGCACCTTTTCAAGTGCCTTTCTTGTTTTTTCCAGTTCGGTTCTTTTGTGCCATGCAACCGCACCGTAGGTGATGATGGGTCTCACCATTATGGTGTACATCCATCTCAGGATGTTTGGTTTACATCCCCATGATTTTCCTGCAAGTCTCTTGCATATCATTAGGGCTTTCGTGGCTTTCCCGACAGTTTGTTCTACATGCTTATTCCAGAGGAGTTTACTGTCTAGTGTAATACCTAGATATTTTACCTCGCTCTTCATTTCTATTATCTCACCAGCTAATGTGATTGCTCTCATATGTGGTAAAAGTCTTTTCTTTGTGAATGGTACGATCGTGGTTTTTGAAGGATTTATACTTAGTCCCACTGAAACACACCATTTTCTTGTGATTGTCAGCCCTTTCTGTATTATATCACAGAGGACTTCTTCGAACTTACCATAGGCTATAATAACAATGTCATCAGCAAAGCCGATGCATCGTATGCCCTGTGAAGTAAGACATTCTAATAGTTCATCTACAACTAGGCTCCACAGCAAGGGTGAAAGTACCCCTCCCTGAGGGCATCCTCTTGTAGTGATGATACTCTGGATGTTTTGTCCAGCATATGCCTCAGCCGTTCTTGTGCTCAACATTTCACCAATCCATCTGGATATTGTGGTGGGAACGCATTTCCTTGTTAGGGCTAGGGTAACTGCTTCATGGGATATCTAACTACCTTAGTTTGGTATCAGAAATATCAAATGTAGTTTTTCAAGAAAAGTAGTTTTTTGCCATCTCTTGCTTTTGTTTTGGCTTGTGCCTCTTCGCTTGTGCGCTTGTTCCTTCTGTTTGTGGCTTGTGCTCCTCGTGGTCGTGAATCGCGATCGTGAATCTCGTCAACTGCCGCAAACCAGCAATGAAGAAGAAATACTATGTAAATGTGGGAGTAACCCGATTTTTTTAATCGATGCAAAAGTAGTGCAACTCATCTTAGTTTATAAATAAATCAGAAACACGATTATCTCCGTTGTTGCATTTTTGGGTTATGCCATTTTTGCGCATAGTATATGCGCATAAATATGTTATTATAAGTGCTAATATGCAAAATGAGCTAATTATAAATAAATTATAGGCAAGTTTAGGTGGAAAAAGCTTGGATATTAATAAACTAGGATGTTGTTCAGACATGGGTAATTAACATTTTTTTAAGTTTTGGACCACGAGGTCCACGAGGGAGGGGGGCTGCAAAATGTGTGAACTTTCTCCTGTTTTTCCTCTATGATTTGTTGTTTCCTTACGTTTACAACAAAAGCGTTAACGCATATTTTGTAGAACGTTCAATTTCCTATAATTTTTATTATTCAAACATGTTTGTATATATGCATGTCTATTTGTTGCTAAGATAAAAAATTTGTTGCATCGAAAAAAATTTAATTTTTCAAATTTCATAAAAGAATTAAAAAAAATTCTGATGAAAGACTTTATCGTTGTCATTGTATATACATTTCTATAGTATTTTCATGCGGAATAATCACCGCCTGGCTATCTTCAGAAACTTGTGAACAACACATTTTTAGGTTCGTGCATTTACTAGTTGTCTATTCTGTAACCCTAATAACAGTCGTAAACATATATGATTTTTGTTTTGCTTACGACTCTTGTCAAGGAAATATGGATTTTAGAGCCAATAAAATACATTATATATTATTAATTTGTTTTGTTGACGACTTTTATTAGGGTAACAGAATAGACACTTAGTAAATGTAAGAACCTCCAAATGTGCGGTTCACAACTTTCTTCAGATGGCGCTGCTCCATGGTTGTACTATAGAAATTTATATACAATGTCGTTGTCAACAAATCACTCATGTGAAATTTTATGAAAATCAATCGTATTTTTTTCGAGAAAAATGGGATTTTCGTTTACGGTTGTATGGAAGGTACCATTGTTTTTTAAGTTAGAACAAAAATTTAAATTTCTTCTCTACGGAATGGTTTTTGAACCCTACATACAAAATTTGAAGATAATCGGTTCAGTCGCTTAGGCTGTAGTTACTTGTACAACCAGACTGACAGACAGACAGAATTGCCGGGCCTACTTTTTTCGCCTTCTCTATCATCGTAATGTCAATGTCATGATTGATTGTTAATTTATTTTTTTTACGAATGCATAACTTGCCTTATAGTACCTATAATAATCGGAAGTAAAAAATTATAGAGGAAAAACCGTAGAAATTTAAAAAAAATTGCAATTATAAATTATAAATATGATCAATGGGCCACCACACACGAGAATAATTCACCCGGCGCAAACCCGGTTTTCTAGAAGATTTTAGTATGTTTTATACTGCCCTCTTCACTTCCCTTTCCTAGAAAACAGGGTTTTCACCCCGGATGAATTAGTCTCGAGTATGGAGGCCCAATTATTTCGACTTAATATTTAAACTTTATTTTTTTTTTATAGATCGGTAAAAGACAACATCACGAATTAGGAAAATGGTTACGCAAACGCTACGATTCTATTCTCAACGACACATACTCAAAAAATGATATTTATATTCGTTCAACAGATGTTGATCGTACAATAATGAGTGCTTTATCCAATTTAGCTGGGCTATATCCACCAGTCGGAAAAGATGTTTGGGATAACAGAATTGAATGGCAACCAATTCCAGTACACACTTTGCCAGAAAACCAAGATAACGTAATGTTAGATTTGATTTTCTTTTTTTGTTGGTACAAATTTTTTTTTTTTAGATTCTAGCTGCCAAACGCCCTTGCCCCGCTTACGAGTATGCATATTCGGCAATGAAAAACTCTCCAGAATTTCAAAAATACGACGAACGTTACACATACTTGTACGAATATCTTACCAAATGGACAGGACAGACAGTCGACTCACTAGAAAGTGTTCAACGTATAAATAATACGTTTTTTATCGAAGGACTTTATAACAAGACGTAGGGATATATATTGATTTGTTTGAAAATTATTACCAAATTTTATCATATAGGTTGCCAGATTGGACGAAAAAAGTTTATCCCAGCAAAGATATGACATTTATTTCAGATTTTTCGTTTGCTTTATTCACTTATACTCGACCAATGGCTCGTTTGAAGGCCGGTCCACTTATTAAAGAAATTCTAAAAAGATTCTCGGATAAATCAAAGAACAAGTTGAACCCGAATCGTTCGCTTTGGATCTACAGTGCTCACGATACAACTGTTGCGAGTGTTCTCAATACCCTCAAACTCTTTGATGTATATTTTTTATATATTTTTATTTACGCTTTCATAATATTGCATTCTCTATATCCAGACATACCACAGCCCTCCGTATGCTGCATGTGTGATGCTGGAACTTAGAATTGATGACCAGAAACAACCTTATGTTTCCATTTTTTATAAAAATACTCTAGACGAACCAAAGCCCTTAGAAATTCCAGGCTGCGGTACATCGTGTCCTCTTGAGCAAATGTATCACTTGTATAAGGATATCTTACCTGAGGACTGGACTAGTGAATGTAAACTTTCAATGCTATCCATGACCTATGAAGAGGCTAATATAGGCAATTCTATGGGTAAGTTGAATATATTGTTTCATTGAAAGCTCAAAAGAAAAAGCGTGTTTTTTTCTTTGAAGGTATTCTTGTAGCTGTAATTGTTATCATTCTCTTGCTTGTATACATTACCTCGATTTATTATCGACGAAGAAGCTATATGGATTATCGTCGATATGCCCAAGTTGCCTGATATACGAGAATAACTCTTCTCTAGATTTGTTGTCGTGTTTGTTTAAACTTAAGAAGACAATTGTGACATTTACGTTGTTGGCATTTATTTCTTCATTATCTTAGGTGTGTCATATTTTATCGACTTAATCTCTAAAACATTTTTTCTTATTTCAATTTAAAAAAAAAGACTGTTGTTAAGTGTAAGATATACCTTGTATTATTGTACATAACAAATTTCAAACTAATTATGTGTTAATATGTCTCAAAAATTATTAAAAATTATAAGTGAATTTGTGATTTTTTTAAAACAATTTTGTTGTAAGTTTCAGTGGGTAACAATGATTCATGAGTTATAAATACGTTACGATGCTGCCCTCCTAAACGAAAAGGTCTTATCTCATTATAACAATTTTCGGCTAGGCATGCCGGGATTATATGTCAAATTTTCTTAAGATGAAACTTATTTATTTAATGACTTGAAACAACTTTTTAATAATGTACGTTTATTATTAAAGTTAATTTTTCGAAAAACCAGGATGACTTTGAACCATTGTATATAAATTTCTATAGTACAACCATGGAGCAGCGCCATCTAAAGAAAGTTGTTAACTGCACATTTGGAGGTTCTTACATTTACTAAGTGTCTATTCTGTTACCCTAACAATAGTCGTCTACGAAACAAATTAATAATATATAATGTATTTTATTGGCTCTAAAATCCATATTTCCTTGACAAGAGTCGTAAACAAAACAAAAATAATATATGTTTACGACTGTTGTCAGGGTTACAGAGTAGACAACTATTAAATGCACGAACCTAAAAATGTGTTTATCACACGTTTCTCAAGATGGCCAGGCGGTGATTATTCAGCATGAAAATACTATAGAAATGTATATACAATGCTTTGAACTAAAAATCCCGACTAATAAATTATTATTAGGTTCTTTTATTCTGTATCTATAAAAACAATTTATAAAACAAATATTATCATAAGTTAAAATTTACAAATCAAATAACAAACAAAATAATATTAAAATACATAAATTATTTTGCGGCAAATTAGTTAATTTTATATCCCAAACAATTTTGATTTTCAAATTTAAAAGAAATTCAAAATAAATTACTGTTAATTTAATATCCTAACTAAACGTATTCCGGATAATCTAGTTTCCACTGCTCTTTATTTCGTCAAAGCTGAGTCCAAACTATTACCCGAAGTCACATGAGCTTAGACCGTGATTAGACTGGGAAATTCGAGACCGGACTCACGAGAGTTCGTAGGCGAGAGGGATGATGGGTGAGTACTCTCGTGAGGAAGCTTCAAATTATAAACATCGGAAGCGTGAGTACTGTTCCATTTCTAAATTCAAGTTTTTTCCCATTTTGTTCATGTGTTAACATCGCAGTATTTTCATAATTAAGCTAAATGCAGAGTGATAGAAAATTAATTCTTGGAAAAGGAAACAAACGGAAGCATTAATAATAATTTATGGATGTCATCTTCTTTTATAAAATGCAGTCGTACAACTGTTTCACTTCACCAAAATTCCACCCACTTTAAGTGAAGCGTCCTCACTTGAGGACCTGTGTATCACGAGAGTACTCACCACGCCAGACTCAAATTTCCCAGTCTAAACACGGTATTAAGATTTTTCCGCTGAACATACTGGAATTCTTCGAAATTTAGTGGGAGCATGCAATACGTATAGCTCTATAAAACCTTATGGTGGAAAATTAAGCTCTGTGAAAATCGTAATTGAATCAGAACAGAATATGAAAAGGTACAATCCTATCCAAGAAATTTCACTCTCCGCCTATTGTAATGTTATAATCGAGTGGTTTCACTCCGAAGAGGAGGGACAGGGAATTATGAATCTAATGGATCATTAAAAACACTCCCTTTTTCCATTTGTGTATGTAGTAATTGATCAAAGATTGTTTACATTCGATTTTTGTAACCGAAAACGAAGCAAAAACGAATTAAAAAGTATTTTTACAGTACTTGTTCTTATTTCCAATTATTATTTTAGTTAATTAATTGTTAAAAAAGAAATAAAACCACTGCGCGTATCGTTCCATAATGGCTTTGACCATATGGCCGATGTAAATAATATATATGAGGTTGTAAATTGTGACAGAACTCCCAACACTCGCAATTCAATTTAGGAAGGCAAATAAGCTCTCCCAAACATCACTCCGAACATCCAATCGAACCGTTTAGGAAGGTTTTTTTTCACTCGGAAGGCCCTCTGAACGTCCACTCGAATATGACATAAATAAATATTTAATTTTCGAAAAACTACCATATTGTGATCTTTTTGTGGCAAAAACCAAATATCATCACAACTAAAATTTTACTTATTTTTTGAAAGCAAACGATTTAATAAGTTGTGAAAAGTAAGTTATTTTCAACATGATATTAATATTTGAATATGCGGGCGAACTGATTTTCATAAGGCGAAATATTTTCCGGGCGAACTTCACAATAAGGCTGGTCTATTGCGAATTTCGAGAAAAGGGAGAGAATTTCTTTTGGACAGTTTTGCAGCAATCATGAGAAGATGAACATTTCAGTTGAATATTTGGCTTATCTTCAAATTCAGTTTTATTTCATTATTGTAATCTCATCCAAAATTCAATTATCAGTTGTTTTATTAAATTAAAGTTAAATAATTGTGAAAATATAAGTATTGGTATACCATCCTAAAAGAAAGAGATTCTGTTAGTCAAAACCACAAACATTAAAAGGAAGTAAAGCACTGTGCCGATAATAGGAAAACAATTTAAAGGTGAGCTGAAAAATAATATTGGAGGAAGACCAAGGATACTGAGTCCTACAGATACTCGACAAGTTGTCAGATACCTTGATATAGCACTACTTCGCAGAATATTGAACAAGTGAACAGTGCAATGAGACCCACATTCGGCTGGCTTCAGTGCAAGAGAGAAGAAAATGCAACCTATCATTTTGAAGGCCAAACATTAAAGATCGACTTGAGTTTGTCAAGAAGTATGTTTGTCAAAAGTATGAGAAGTATGGGTCGTGGAAATGGTGATTGCAATCGTGTCATGTTTCGTTTGACCATACGACACGACTTAAATCATCATCTGACCACGACTCATACTTCTTGGCCAACTATCTATACGATAAATTGAGAAGTGGGTTTTACCCTCTGAAATCCGCTTGGTAAGTTATGTCGATAAAATAACTTAATCAAAAACACAAAATTCAAATTGCGGTAGTTCATGGTTATCATCTAAAGAGATTGCTTCTTCATATGGAAATTCACTGGACTTCGAAAAATATTTGCATCATTGCCAGAGAATGATTTTTAAATTACCATCAATCGAATCGCTTCTCTTTTGTTTGACACTTCTTTGTGAAAGTATAACTACTAGTTGACGAAGTTGATTTAGTGGTCCAATTTTTTAAATTATCTTTACTATCCTGGGGTGGAATCGGCTAAGTTGATTTGTGATAAGTGACAGTCAAAATCTACTCCTGTCTGCTCAAGGTGATCATCATAGTGATAGCTAAAAACGAATCACAAAAACTTTGTGATAGTCATCTTCTCATGAAATTGACGTTTCATTTTTATTTTTTTGGCAATGTGACTAGAGTTACCACACGCATACAAAACATTATTAAATGCTTAACTTTTTTTCAATTTTAGTCACCAAATCATCAAAAACAATATTTCTTTTACCATATGAGTATACAAAAATCGAAAATAAATGGTTAAATTTAGAATTATTGCTTTTATTCACTAAAAAATTAACAATTTCAATGAATTTACTTGAAAATATGACTACGGCAACAATGTTTTTTACAAATGTCACTGACAAATTGAACAAAGTTGAATTGAGTTAAATTGGTTGATGTGATCACCTTACGCAGAAGGAAAAATCAATTTGATCACAAGTGATGATCAAAAATTTGACAATCAACTATCATCTTACGCGATTCCACCCCTGATAAGATTTGAACACAAAACATGTTTCGGAAAAAAATTGTTTTTAATATTTTATATTTTAAAGACTGTATTAAAAATATCACGAAATAAGGCTTACAAAATACAAAGATATGTCTAATTAATTTGGAATGATTGGGACGGTTTTATAAAAAAAAAATGCATCTACTTATTTAGCCTTCTTCTTCTCCACTTTTACCGAAGTCTTTTTTGAACACAAAAACTTGCACAAAAGGGCAATAACAGCTGTAATAGCAATGCCAATTATTCCATAAGAATAAAGCTGAGGATGATCCAAGATGGTTTTCATGTTTTCATTAAGGAAATCATTCCTAAAAAAAAAAATTGATTAAAACAAGTACCTATATAAACTAAAGACAACCTTACATTGGGCTTGAGAGTGGTGGAACCATTTCTGGTTTGGTTTTTTGCAAATGAATATTCAGAGCAAATTCAATGAAGCTTTTTGGAGTATAGTCTTTTAATCTATACCGGAAATATTTTCCCTGGCGAATGCTAAAACAAAAAAAAAAAATTAGTTAATTTTAGTCATATAAAAAAGTCCTTACAATAAAAATTCTGGAGACTCTCTAACTTTAAACCGCTTCGCTGTAGCGATTCCATTTTCTAGTCTGTTCATTCGGGCCACATTCATGCGGCGTTTTAATGCTGCTCCTACGGCCTCCCAAACAGCGTACAACCGTTGACAGATGACACAATCATTTGAGTAGCTAATCATATAAATTGCGGGTTATTATTCAAAATCCTAGAATGCGCTATAATCTGTGTCAACTTACAAAAAGACAAACCAATCGCCTGTTGTAGCTCCCGTTGCTGCTTGTGTTAAATGTTCAAAGTTTATGTCTGATAACTCTTTTACTACGGGATCCCGATTTTCCCCAAATGTATGCATGATATCATCTTCAGTGATTGGACCATGATAGAGAAGTGGAATACCACGCCTGAAGTAAACGAGGGCAGGTTCTTTATTTGGATTGTAAATTCCACTCATGTGGCTGTTCATGGACTTAACCACAACTGCTCCAAGATGTTCCTTCAGATCATCTTGTATGTTCTCCAAAATGGTTTCTAATTCATCGCAAGATTCACAGTTCGATTTGGCTAATGAAAAATTAAATTGTTAAATACGTGGAGGAGTTTATACAGTTGTAGTTGGTTGGCTTTTGTACTTACTAAACAAAGCGATGACGTTGTCTTCGCCGGTTATCAAATGAACAAGGTCGGAATCATCTACGGCTTCAATTTCCACAGAAAGTGTTGTGCCAAGGAATAGCAGGCTTATGAAAAAGATTATTGGAATACATTTCATTTTTATATTTTATTTTAGGCCTAGACTTTAATTCTTTAACAATTAACAATAAAACCAAAATCGAAACCACTTGTTGGATGATTTGGGAATCGGAAAAGAAGTTTGACAGATAAAGCTGTGTTCACCAACTAGGGTTCTACACGAATACGTTAAAGATATAATAGGATTTGACGGAATAAAAAACGGAAAATAGTTTGCATGGTCATCTATCTACATATATAACAAATCGTTTTTGTTTTTTCGTTCAACATTTCACAGCATCTTGAAATGCACGGGCATGTATAACATATGTAGGTATATGAATTTTTTTCAGATTTTATAATTTGTAGGCTAAAAGAATTGATTGTAGCAAACAATACGGTCTATCATTTGACATCAAACATAATAAGCGTTTGTAAAAATGCATTTGACTGACGAAAAATCAAAACACTTGATTTAGCATGATGACAGATTATGTGTTTCACTTATATTGTGTTCGTTTTTTAAACTTTATACTTTCGTTCTTACTGCTGAGTGGGTGTATGTTGTTCGATGTTTGCCGTAGGTACTCTAGAATGTAGATAAACAAAATAATTCTGCCGTGTTAACTCGAAATGACGTATCTGTATTTTTGACTTGTTGATATAATGCATTTTGTATGTATTTAACTGTAATTTTTTTGTTTTTTGACAAAATGTCTTTCATACATTGAATATTCATTTATCAAACTCAATTTTCATAACATACAAAATGCATTTATAACAAAAGACCTAGTATTATGTACAGCGTTACCGATGTGGCACAATCGTGCTTTTTTGACACGAAAATTTCTTTGTGGCACGGTGGCACGAAAAATTTCAATATGGCACGTTTTTTTATTTTCATTATGATACCTTAACTTAAATTCATAGCGTAAATACAGTGAAAATAAAGCATTTTATGAATCTGTCAATATCATAAAATCTTAAAGTATATTACCAAAACTCACAGAAAAAAAAAGCTAATAGGTATTTACATTTTACCTATTGAATGTTTGTGAAAAAGTAGATTTAATAACCCATATTAAGTACCAATGCTTAGTTTTCTTATAAAAAACTTGTGTTTTTCTATATGGCACGAAAATGGCACGTTTTTTTCAAAATGTGGCACGAAATTATTTTTGTTCGCGTCAACGCTGATTATGTAGATAGGTACATACGTCGTTTTAAGTTAACATGACAGAATCATACAAATGGGTATATTCTTGAGTCAACGCATTCATGGAAAAGTGTACAAGCGCGATATAACTCTTTCAACTTCTTAAATATTTGCGGATTTCGACGACAATAGCCGTTCCGTTCACCCGTCTATGTACATAATACACTTTCTTAAATGTGAGGGTGAACCATGACCAGCGAGAACCAGTCAAAATTATTTTGGAGGATCCGAACCCTGCCAAGAATATTTTTTTAAATAATTTTGATCAATTTATTGTTATTACATTTTCGGCTCTAAAGTAAGTTTTAAATAATTTTGTAATAATCCAAACCTTTTATTCTTAGGTTATGTATAATTTTATCAACCCTACTTTCTACTTAGTGACTCTCTGCTAATCAATTTCAATACTTACAAAATACCGTGAAGTAAAACAATATGCATATTCAGCTTTTTATATTTTATATATTATATTTGCAAATTAGTTTTTAGTCAATTTCCTAAAAACTTCATTATTTTCTTCATTCAAAAAGAGTAATTTAAATATATCGTTATAAAAATCTGGATAGTAGTCACAGGCTCTTTTGCAATCCGGTGTGAAATTTATCTCTAAAAGCTTGGGCTGGACATATTTATCACTGTCTTCTTTCCATGACAACATAATATCAGCCGCATATAATGCTCGCGATTGAACAGATGGCGCAATTCCACAGGGGGGCTTCTTACTACCAGCAGAGATAAGTACATCATGTAGCATCTCACAAATTGAATTTTCCACATCATTCCATGAATTGTTAGGATACTGCTGCTCCCAAAACTCTAAGAAGTCATCACATTTAATGTGCCTCAATTCAGCCTCTTCAGAATAATTCATCACGGTGAAATGCTTCTCATACTCATCGAAGTGATCTAAGGAGAAGGCTCTATTTGCGAAACGAAGATAAAATTTACGATGGATATAGGCTTCTAGAGGAAAAATACTCTTCAAAAGTATGACATAACGCACATCGAACTTAACTGCAGCACCTAACTCGGGCCGATGGAATAAAATTGGCCGATCAACGTACTTTTGTGCAATTTTCGGCCCAGTAGCCGGGAGTCGCATGATTTGAGCTATGTTATTGGTAATATAAGTGTCGAGAGACCTTGCTAGATTCCAGGGTTTAATGATCCAATGATTGTCAAGTCCTTTGGCTTCACGATTCTGAAAGTAGGAAGCAAATTGCAATACCTCCGTTTTGAGATTGTAAGTAGTTGGAAGCCATTCAGGGAGAGTTTCCAAAGTTTCTGGATCATGATGTTTTCCACTAGCTCTTCTTCGGCAAGTGACACATAAAAGATCCTTGACTGTCAGCACATATTCATAGGGAAACTGGTTGACAAATTTATTTGGAGTATTTCGTGCTAAACTGGCAAAATCCTTAAAATGGTGAGTTAGCCAAAGTACATCGGCTTCCTCGGCATTATCGACAATTTCGAAGTACGGATCGGTCAAATGAGCACTCAGGACGTCATACTCAGAGAAAATCTTAAGGGGATCATTACGATTCACTACCGGCTCGTCGATTGAACCTTCAGGAAGTTGTTCAGCAATATGGCCAGTTGAAAAGTATTCTGCATCTGGTTCGCTTTGAACAAAGCTATTCTCTTGCAAATTGCTATACCTCCATGGCAGGAGAACAGCTCTTCGTTCAGGGGCATCTTTGGCTACATATTCTACAAAATCTCTAGTTACCTGTTCTCCGTCTTTAACATCACGAATGGGAAACAATAAACTATAAGTAGTTTGTGTATTTAAGTGCAGAAAAGGTACGATTCTGAAATTGGGTTCATCTGAGTGATTAACGGCAGAGCCCACTTCATCCATCATATACCAAATAGGTACTCTATCCTCAGCGGTTGTACCTTCTGATGAAATCGAATAAGCCTGGCAATATTTCCACATTGCGAATAAAATCTTCTCAACTCGGTCAGGATCCTCCAAGTCAACACCAGTTATAGCCGACATACGATCGGCAAGTTGCGGCATTTCTTCCAACTGTTGCCGCGCTATGTTCATGCGGAAGGTCCATGCATGATCGATGAGGTAAATAGCATTGGGATCATTCGCTTGGATTCCATCAGGTTTTGATACACAAAGTGCAAATATTGGGTTGTTTTCATCACATTCTTCATCTGAATATTCGATTAACATCAGTGATAGGGCGGCTCCTGCATCAAATGTATCAGTGGCAATTTTTGAGAAAACAGATTCCCATAGATGTGGCGGAACATTAGATAGTTGGAGTTGTGGTTTGTGAAGGGCGATGAAATCATTGAATAAACTGACACCATCCATTTTTGAAGAAAATCTCGATTTTTGGTTTAAAATTTTAACAATTAAATATTTAAATTAAAAAAATATTATTGTCTTGCACAACAAGGGAACAACGTGTTGCAATTTTTGCATGACATGACTAGTGTCAAAAATCTGTCACTTGTCACTCGAGCGGTGTTTACGGGAGTGTCTGGAAATTGGGTAAACTGTTATTGTCACAATTTACAGGGTGACAAGCCATTTATGGGTGACACAGTCATCAACTTGTACTCCTCCGTCTCCTCCCGTAAAAATACACGAGCTTTTCTATACGTGAATACGTGTGAGCGACTAAAGGCAAAATTGTAAGAATTGTAAGGTCTAGCCGATTATAAGGTCTAGCCAAATTTGATAACCCCATTTGAAATGCATGGACACGCATACAGAGTTAAATCTCTGCAGTAATGAAAGTTTGTAGGGAAATTATCATAATCATATGATTAAGATTTTCTAGAAACGGTTACGCTGAACAAAAATCGCAAAATTAAATTTAACATTGATAAGCTTTTTCACAATTATTTTCACAGAACCGAAATAGGAGCCCTGGACAGAAGAGTTTATAGTTCTGGAAGTGGGTACCCTTATCTCCGCCAGTTAAGTTAAAAAGGCAATACGATTTGCTGGGGTCTATAGTATTCACAAAATTGGTGATGAGTAGGTATGTTCTTATATGCAAGACAATGCTCTCCCACGTCCCACATACGCCCCGTATTAAACAAGGTGGACTTTTGACGCCCATATTAAACGCAGATCAATTAAAAAAGTCTTGAACCACAGCCATGTAAATACTAAACAGGATCTCATAAAAGCATTAAAAGTCTTTTGAGAGTCATCATGTAGGTATATTCAACCAACATTTTACTCATCTCTGAATCTCTGATAAAAAGCGTACCAGATAGGTAAGACAGTAAATTTTGTTCCTACTTCAAAACTTGAGAGAAGGTAATTCTGTCCCCAAATTTTCTAGAATAGTCTACAAGATCTAAAATATAAATTATAAACTTACATATATGGACCTTACCAGACAAGAATTTCGGCACCTGCTGTTTACCAATTCCATAGTTTTTTTTCTAACATAACGAAGAAAAAACATTTTTTGGAAAAAGTGTAACAAAATAGGAAAAAAAGGAACATAGTAACAAAAAAAATATTTTTTTTTAAATGAAAGACAAAAAACTAAGTGGGCCCTATTTTGTTTTGGGTAGTTTACATACATAAACAAGTGCCATATATGCACTTGAATCTGATAGCTATCTTTATAAAAAAGATTGTATGTACCTACTACATATTACATCAGGCCGTAGCCTGAAAAAAATTTCATAGTTTAGCGTGTAATCGATTTAAATAAAGTGCCCGATTCAGTCGAACGAACTAGCTCTTGTAGAAAACTATGAGAATGGGACTACAAAAAAATAAATTTATCAAATTAAGTTGAGAGCCGAAGATTTTTTCAAAATGGCCTTGACATAATACATATTCTAATTTAACGGTTGCTTTGCGAAAAGCTAGGCGTTATCAATTTATGGCCCAATTTGTAAAAATCTTTAACATAAAATCTCTTTTATGTGAAAACCAATAACATGAAGTGCAGCTTTGTAATAACATCACTGCAAAAATATAACGTTCACAAAGTTTTATCAAAATAGATAATCGTTTAGAAAAAAATTGAAAAAAAAAAATAAAACCGTTTATGGATTTTGTCAATCCATAATCTTTTTTGAATCATTTCGATTGGATATTCCATTGGAAGGCAATAAGTTAAGCTTTTAAATTACTTGTCATAGGTACATGAAAATAAAATTAATTTGGCTTTTTAACAGGCGGCTATATTCTCATATTTTCCTATAGTTGGCTTTTTCAAACCACAGGAGTTCTTACGGGTAAAATTCTGTTTTCCTCCAATTGCCTCAATTTTTTTGGGGTGATTTTCTTGGTTTGAAAGATTCATTTAAAGTTCTATGGACATTATTGGGTCTGTCACAAAAAAATTATATAAATGAAAAAATAAGTTTTATTGTTTTAGAAAAATATGCTCATCAGAGACAATCACCAAAATAAGTTGCTAAATATTAAATTTACCCGAAATCCGACCGGGAAAGGTGGAATTTACAATTAAAATTTCCTTTTTAAAAAATTGGTATTATACAGGCTTAAAGATCAGTATTTTCCGTAAGCAAAAAAAACTATTTCATTCTTTTCCTATGTTTTTTGACAGATATCTACGGGTTTGCTAAAAAAAGACACCAAAGTTGCACTTCCGGAACTCGAAAAAATATGTGCAAAATTAACTATTTTCAATATTTTTTTTGGTCAAAACACTTAATAAAAAAAGAAAACTGCAAATTTGGAGAACAAGAATGTTGATTCTTAGCTCAAAAGTTAATTTCATAAGAATTCATCAAAAGGTTTTCAAAATATTGCATTAACAAAAAAACGTTAATAACATACAAGAACTGTCATTATTTACTTCTGAGACTTTAAAACTTTGGTTCTGAAAATCTCGATTTTATTATTCAATTTATGAAAAGTATTTGTTTTTTTTTACTTTCTCTGGTTCAGAAATCATTCTTCTCGCCTGCTCGGTAGTAGGTGATAATTTGACGTTTAAAATGAAAACTTTATCGCCTCTTGATCATACAGAACACCGTTTTATCGCACTCTCCAGAATTTTCGTTCCGATATATTTCAAGCGATGAAATTATCGATTGTCATATAGTTACAGAACCTCATTGAAGCGATAAAATGTGTTTCGTTCTAAATTTCATCGTTTCTCAATAAATTATATCGATGCGATAGTTACAGAACATGGATACTGGAAACTATTCTTGTTTTCATTTGTTTCAACTTTTTATGATGGTTTTTCCTGATCGCTATAACCAGCCCTTAGAAAAATTACATTTCATCAAGAAAATAAATAAAAACCATTTTATGCAAAGAATATTTATTAAATTTAACATTTATTTTCGCACAAAAAATTCTTTGAATTAGTTACATTTGTGTTTTAAATAAAATGAAATCATATAATGTAGGTAATATTGATTTGGAATTATTTCCGAATCGTTATAACCAGCCCATAAACATCAAAGATATTTATGCTTGCGTTTGGGAACTGTTTCCTTGGAATATTTTGTGCAGATATTTGAGTACAAATATCATTAGAAGTCAAAAGTATGATTTACAAAAAAAAATTCTGGGGGATCAAACCCGACGATCCCCCCCCTCTGGCTACGGCCTTGACATCATATAGTATCGAAATTATTGCATTAATATACATATAAGTACCTTACCTAGTCCATTTTCATTCTTCCAGAGAAACTATGTACCTAACCTACCTATACCTATATTTCATACAAAAGTATACCTACCTTCTATCGTTTGCTAGACTTCAAGTCGCCAGCAAATCTGTATGATGTAGTTACACGTATTTTCAATGCATTTAACTCTCTACGTTCTTCATCAATGATACTGATACGACCGACCGACGCACGATCAACTATTGACATTGACTGCTGAGACTCAAGGAGAGCTAGGAATACACATCTTGCTCTTAGTCGCATTGACCATATTCTCGGAAGACTGTCCGTCGTGCCGTGCCAGTAACCAGATTCTTCATAAATAATGCCTCTTCTATACATAGGTACATCAATAAGAGGAAATTAAATAAGGGGCATGACTGTGTGCCACGAACTTGCTCTATTGAGTAAGTTACCTTCGAGATAACGACTAAGGGCCACTTGCACGAAATCAAAGGATACATTTATAAAATCGCAGTAAGCTTTCCACGGATTAAATAGATGAAAACACAGCCAACTAAAATTGCTTCAACAACAAAAATATCGCGCACAAACCTGGGGTTCGAAACCATATGAAACGGTAGAGAAGCTACTGCGTGATAATATTAAGCTTCCAAGTTGGTATGCTGATTGGATGGAACTTTAATTTTAACCACAATAGTTGGAAAATATTGCTCTACCAGCTTATTGCGGCAGTGGACTCAAAGAGCAGAGAAAGATTCTTAAATGCAGCGACAGGATCACTTTATAGATAATTGACTGTCGTTTAGATCACAATTTGGAAGGGAGAAATTATTTTAAAGATGAGAACAGTATAGACGAAATATCGATGATGGTCAAGCTTCGCGGCGAACTTATTCAGTTAAACTTTATACCACATAGGCAAGACTTACCCATCATATGCTCCTTGTGCAACTTGAACGAAAGGGAAAATAACTTTCATTTTCTAGGAAAATGTCCAATTTTTAGGGAGATTAGAAGAAATACATAAGGGAGCGATTATTCGACGGAAAATCAAGTTGTATAATTGCTTAACGAAATCGAAGTTAAACAATTATATCAATACTGCAAACTGGCTCTACTCTATAGAGAACATATTATCAATGAAAGTTTCTAAATAGGTATTGCTTTGATTTTCATGTAATATTTCCTTTTTTTTATATATAATTATTAAATTTGTTAAGTTAATTCAATTATTTCAAAGCTATTACTGATATGATTTGTCAAACAGGCAGACTGCAGAAAAACATTGCTTTTTTATGTTTTTTGTAAAATTTGTATACACTTTTTTTTACCATGAATATTAATTTAAACTATATCTAATCTAATCTAATCTAATCACAGCCAACCAAAAATAAAAAAATAAAAAAAACGAACGAAACAGAAAACCTCCACAAAACAACAACAAAATTTGCTAAACACTAATGCGAACCTCACCGATAGCAACTTCTTGTCAAATTCTATTTGACCGTTGTAAAAAGTTATCCAGAGAAAAATGAATGGATAAATATTTAAGATTTTGCAACTAGTTCATATTTTTATCAATGTCTAGTGCCTATGCATGGATAAATCAGTGGTTACTACTGTCAAACATTTTTTTTTTTTACCTGATTTAAAAAAAAACTTTTTTTCTTAATTTTCTAAATAATTTTTTTTTTCGATGAAAATACTTTTTTAGCATAGCAGAGCTATTTGATTATTTTATCGAATTGGGTGTATAAATTCACAAAATAGGCATAATAAAGAAGAACGGTTCTATGTGAAGTGCCATGTAAAAGTGTTTCTTCCCATTTTTGTCCCGATTAAAGACTTTATCGTTGGAAACAAATTTTATCCAAATCAATCGTGCCTATATTTTTTTAGAGAAATTACGTTTATGGCGGGTATACATACCGTTGTTTTTTAACCTAGACTGACAGACACACATGCATATCATCGTAATGTCATTTTTTATTGTCATCTCAATTTTTTTTTTGTACGAATGCATAACTTGTTCTTACCTATAATCGCAAGTAAAAACTTCAAATTATGTAAGTTGCCTGTGCTGCACATTGCTTCATTCTATACCTACACTCTACACAAACTAAACGGAATCCGCATGACAAAAAGATTGTTCTCCTTGCATTCTTGATGTGTTACAGGTTCATGTTATCCATACAATTATATTATACAGTTGCCTTAGAGAATCCTGGGTACAGTATAATTTAAAGAGACATTAAACCAAGTGACGTAACATCAGATCAGAGGGTTAATCAAGGTTATTCCTCCGACCCGAATTATGTAGGTACCTACTGCGTTTTGTAAACAGGATTGGAACATCATTGGTATATCTATATATTGCCATTAAATCAAAGTTAATTAGCAGAAAAAGAGGCAGACAGAGGAAAATATGCAAAAACAAACCTTAACATTATGGTGTACCACTTCTTAGGTATACCTACCTACCTACCTTCTTTTTGCAGTTAAAAAGTTAAGTTCTTGTCTGATGGTGGCTCTGGACTCTGGCTGGACACTGATTTTGATTCAGTTTTATTTAGGTACCTACTGCGCCGAACTATAATGGACAAAAATAAGTGTAATCTAGACAATGAGTGAAGTGAACACTGCATGAATATTTAATGATTTCGGCCACAACCCCAAACTCGAATGTTCCTATACGTTTACGTACATAACAGTATGAATCAGTCGGAGTCAGTTGTGTGGATGGTTCTTGATTTAATGCAAAATTTGCCAAAATTTATTGCACAGTGCATTCCTGAAGCACCAGTTGCTTTTTTGAAAGAATTTGTTGCTGTAAGAAGGAATTACTGTGAGAAGGATCGAAGAAGAAAAAAAAAAAAAAAACGTCTGAAGTGCTTTTTTGTTGTTTTTCATGATGGCTTGGCTAATGCAATGCGTTGATGGGAGCTTTGATCTTGATGATGTTGTAGCATTTATAATGTTCTTTGTTTGGCGTGAGAAAGTCCACGTAACAATCGAGAAAAAAGTTTGATTGATGGTTCTGGGTTGATTTATTTGAAGAAAAACCCGTGTAAGGACATTGGGTGCAAATATGGATTGTCGACTTTCTCTTGTTACCTAAAAAGCTTGTGATAATAAACCATTTTACACAGAATATAGGTATGTTAAAAAATATCAAAAGAAATTTATAAATGCCTACTTAACATTAAAGTAGCAGTTTTATGATGATTTAAGTAGATATACATATATACCTATTGAAAATACACATATGTCCTTTAGCTTTACCTATATAGGCACCTTATACATTAATAAATAAAGCCCTAGCTCAACCTCAATTTTGTTGCTTACAACTTGCAATACTTTGACACCCGCAGTGACCCATCAAAATAAAGCGGCTCTATGGGCCTTACTAATAATCAAATTTAGTAACAGCTTAATTAAAATTCTCTACACTTTACGAATATTTCAATGCAAATTTTGTCTAAAGTGTGGACATTTTATTTGAGCTGTTACTAAATTTGGTTATTAGTAGGGTCCTATATCAAAAAGCTTTCTAAAACAATACATACTTTATCAAAATTACTGCTGATCTTTGACCTGGAAAGTTGTCACTTCATAACCCATGAAAATAAGCTATACAAGTATACAGTCACAAAAAATCATAATGAACAAAATCCATTCCAAGTTTCAAAGGTTATAGATATTAGCTATAATCTATTAGGGAACAATTAGTTCTTGAAGATATTAAAACATAACAATACTTCATACCTACACTGTGAAATAATTTGCTAAACAATAAATCAACAAAGAGACTAAGGGCCAGTTGTACAATCGTGATTCAACGTGGTTCAAGTTTTTTACCCACCGATTTTGGCAGATTATAGCTATGGAAATCAGTGGTGTAAAAATTTGAACCACGTTGAACTGAACCACTTGTACAACTGACCCTTAGAGGCATATACCCACACATCCTATAAGTAAATATAACGTCTTTCTCCAAATCTTTTGGTCAATGTCCGTACTAAAAGTTTTCATATATATAGCCTTAAAATTGAATCATTGTTTAATAAATACTTTAAAAATATCTATACAAAACATAATTTAATGAACAGTAAACTTCATTATTTATTTCTTTTTGAAAAGAATTGAACTTCAAGTCATGTTACTTAAGCTTCCAATTACAATGACCCATGCAAATAATAATAATAATTGTTGTTGTATATCATCAATGATAAAATCCTATGACTTGGGGTTACTGACTGCGCTAACTTGTGCACTATTGGCCTTAAAGATCAATCACACTACTGTAGCTGGCTTAAAATAATTCGCTAGTGGCCAATGTGGTTTTAATAGCTTATGGCTATATAATGGCACTCCATCTGAATTCTTAACTGCAAAACTGCGATTCATTTGCTGGCTGGCCATAGAAGTCAACTATGGTCAAAGCATGTGATTTGAATTTAATTTTCAAAAAGAGTAAATCATTTACAAGGTATCTATGTATATAATGTTAATGTATATTGTTAAAGTTAGTTGTATTTAAACTATTTAAACATTTTTATTTGTTTGTAGGTATATGTGATGTGGTTTGTTATAGGGTTACCATGGGGGTGCGGAGGTTCTAATTTATGTCATACATTCACAGCCAAAATAATATTTTACATAAATAAAAACAGTTTGAAGATTCATTAATAATGTCAAGGATTTAATTTCACATTAAGTCGTTTTGCTATAAAAAAAAAAACATCTGCAGGTGCATGCTGATGCTGGTAACGATTTTTCAAGTTGGGAATGATGAATTTTGTGGTCGTGCTGTGAAATTGAGAGCGATTATTGATGTGGTTTTTTTTAATAACTGTAAGTATTGTCTAGTTAGGCATATGCATCCAACGAGCTTCTAATCGTGAACGGATTTAATAATGATCTTCTATTAGATTCCGAGATTTGTCATACAAATAAACTTAATACTTACACTATTATTTCAATTTTATTCTTCTTCTTCTTGACGATATTATGAACTCGAATGGAATCACAACTTTTTTTTTGAGAAAATGAAAAAAAAAAATTGTTTTCCTAAGTTATAGGATTTGGGGTGGGTGCGAGTGTGCATCAAGTTTATACGTATACAGGGTGATTCACCTGAGGCGTGCCAAAAAAAAAGAGCAAGTAGGTTGGGTCGAGACAAGAAAAAAACCGTATGGGAGGGGGGGAGGTTCTATCTTCCCCCGTTTAGGCGGGGATTTTTTCCTTGTCTCGACCCAACCTACTCGCTCTATACACCTTAGGTGAATCACTTATTACTATAAAAAAAATCCTTGGATCGGTTTTCGAAAAATTTTATTTTCTAAAAACAATTTTTCGAAAATATTTTTCTTAAAAAAAATGAGTACCTACGCAAGTTTTTTGAACTTAAAAAAAAACTAGATTTAATAAAAATCCGTCATTAGATTTTTGAAATATTAAAATCACAAAAACAGTTTTTTAAAAATTATTTTAAACCATGTTATTCAAAATAGCAAAAACAATTTAAGCATTGAATTTTGTTTACATCGATTCAGTCGTTATCGAGATAACGGAAATTTAAAAATTCCTTTATGTGATGGCAGGTTCCGTTAAACGAATTTTTGTTTGGTTTTCACTATTTCATAGACCTTTTTCATCCTATAATTATAATCAAGCCCGAAGATGGTTGTATAACAACCGAAACGCGTCGCCTCCATTTTTTAATTTTTTGTTGTAAAAATAAAAATAAAAACAATATATAAATAAACAATAAATTTATTTTATTTTAAATTAAATTAAGCGTTAATTTTATTATTTCATGTACCTAAAAACATGGAGACTAACCAACAACAAAACATGTACTGGTTCTACTGGTGAGGAGAATGGGTCACTTCCCTTGAATGAGGTATCCGAGGATCCCTTGTTTTCATATGGAATTTGGTAACAAAGGTATTAACTCCCAAGCAACACAATTTCAAATCTTAAAACCTTAAATTAGTCATAACGTTATTCTAACCTCCATAATATGATATGTCTTTTGAGTTTATGGTATCAAAACAGCGCACTAAGCGCTAATTGGGTTTTTCTATATAGCAGAAAAACCGCCATTCCTACATACATACCTACCCAGAGAGACAGACAGAATTGCCGGACCTATTTTTTCGTCTTCTCTATCATCGTAATGTCATGTTTAATAGTTATCTCAAAACTATTTTTTTTGCACGAATCCAAAAATTACCTTAGCCCCTATAGAAATAGAGCAAGTAAAAATGATTTGGTAAGTGAGCCATAATAGAAACCTGAGCCAAACATTTCATGAAATCGATCACTTTTGGTTCTATTATAAACAATAGTATTTTTTCTAGAAATAATGGATTTTCGATAACGATGACTTATATGGCAGATGCAGTTAATTTTTGTGCTAAAAACTCAAATTATAGGTATCCCATCTAAGGAATGCTCTACAAACATTACATATCCCAAATTTGAAGAAAATCGTTCAGTCGTTAAGGGTGGACCTTAACATATTATGAAGGTGCTGATACAACCAGACAAACGTAAGCTCGCTGCCTCTTTTGCTTTTTTATTTCTCGTGATTATTATTTAATTGTAATACAAATACCTACATTAGTTTTTTGACCGCATACCAAGTAACCTCTCAAAAACTTCATACCTAAAGTTCACGAGAATAATTAAAACATTCATATATACCTAGTATAGTAATCTTAAAACTTATACTTGAATAATTATTGTAAAATATTTAATATGGTACTTAAAAAATGAAATATATAAAACCTATCCGCATGAATCAACCAACATGTCTCGCATGTTTGCCGTTTAATTGTCAACGTGTGAAGTATACGAGCTCGCAGTAAAAATAGGTACAGAAAGGTTACCTATTTTAAAACAAATTATTATGTTTGATCAGCTTCATTTTATTTTAATAATAACGTTAAAAATGTCAATTTCATTAAATTTTAAGGAAAAATAAATCTGAATAAATAAAAGACTATACCATCATAAAACAAAAGCAAATGTGGAAAAAGAATTAAAAAAAATTGTATGAGTAAATACATACATATGTAAATATTAATCGATTGACGGTAGATGAAATAAAGTTCAGACGAAAAAGAGCTTAAAATCGATTGACGGTATCTGCTACTTTCCGGCTAACCACGTTTTTGTTACATATATATTATGGAACTTATACTCATAAGCCTTTTTATGTAACATGTGAGTTAGTCTATAATAACATTTTGCTTGAAATCAATTTGAATCAACTTGTGCCGATTTTTCCGTTGGAATATTCAAATATTTAGACCTAGATAGTTTTTAATATTTTTGTAATTAACTGTTTTTATTCGCATGCATGAAGGAAAAAAACACAGACCCAAATAAAAAAGTTTTTACTATAACTTTGTAAATTTGTAGATTATTATATAGAATCATCAAAATCATGTCCATATTTTTAGGATAAGCTGTTTCTTCACTAAGTTGCTGTTAATCTGAAATACAAAGAAGTTTAAAAAAAACTTACTTAAAACAGAACAAAAATTATTTAAAAACAACGGAACAACCTACAATGCCATGCTATACCTTTTTGGAAATCCAGAAATCTATTATTATACTTTATTTTAAAATAAAGTTGTTTTAGTGAACAGCTTTTGAAAAATTAATTTTCAAAATCAAAATTAAAACAAAAAACAAAAAATAAAAAACTTCAAACTAATTTTCTTCAAAATTTTACGTAATTTAGTATAATTTTTGTTTCCAAAATTCACTTTTCTTATTATTTTATTTTTATTATTTTTTAATCAAAAACAAAAAGCCGGATGCTAAAATATTTTGTGCTCTTTGAGAAAATCAAAAATAACGAAAACCACCTTTTGTAAAGAAGCCATTTTTACTTGCTCTACCTAAAGGTTCTTATAAGACAAGTCTTGGATGAAATCGTGCAGAAAAAGTTTTGAGATAACAATCAAACATGACATTACGATGATAGAGAAGACGAAAAAAAGGTGGGCCTATTTACTTTAAATTTGGTAGGTATGGTTTTTAGAATAATACGCCTAAAGTTTTTTTTTGTAGGTTACTGTAAGTTAAAAATAACGGTACCTGCCATATAACGGTTATCTTATAAAGTGTAAAAGTTCTATCAAAAAATGAAATTTAATATTTCAAAAACCTGTTGACGGATTTTTTTGAAATTTAGGCTTAAGGTATAATAAATTAAGATGACAAAATTGCATACCTACTCACTTTTTTTAAGAAAAATATTTTCGAAAAATTATTTTTAAAAAATCGTTTTCGTTAAGTCATATTTAATAAATAAATTTGGGTAGGTAAATACTTTGATTTTAGTTTGAAACTTTGTAAGACATTGATTTAGAACTTTTAATAAAATTTCGTACGATTTTTTCGTATATTTCGTTTGTAATTTAAACCCTCAAGTAACTTGCCACAAGAGCAAGTTTCTGCGACCCAGTCGTGCCTTTTATTTGATACTTACCCGACTAGACTTTTATGTCAATTTTGCTTATTACGGCTGTGTGGACGGAGGCGGAGATCTGTTTTCAATTTAAATGTTTACTAGTCACCATTTTTTTTTTTGTCAAACTACTCTCGAAGAGAACTTGCAGAGTCGTAATTTAGCTACAGTTTAGCGTATATTTGAGATACTAAGACCCAAAGACTTTACGCTCAAAGATATACCAATAAAAGTTGTTACAGTTGTTGTTATATTGTACTATTTGTACTAGAATGTCAGTTTTATTACTTGACTATCCTTTATTTCGTCAATTTTAATTGAATTTTTGAATAACAACAACAACTTAAAGGTGCTACCACCAATTGTTAACGAGTTTCAGTTGTTACAGTTGTAGCACATATTTTCAATTTTAGTGCGAAAACTGGTAGGAAAACATCGACACGTCATCGACGCGCACCGCCCACCATGCCCGGTCGTAATAAACAAAATTGACAAGTCGATTTACAGGTGATATCAATGAAAAATTGTGTAGAATCATTTATCCAAAACTCTTTCTCTGGATATTAACAAAATTATGAAAGGAAGGTCAATCGTCACGTTCTGACGAAACTGAAGTTTACACCAAAAATAAAACCCTGATTTGAAAGATCAAGATTTAGTAGTTGTTTACTTAATTAGCAAGGAGATTTATAAGAGAATAATTTTTAATCATGAAGATTTAGGAAATAAATTTTAATAATAATATTTTAACTATACCTACATATGTGTCTGTAAGGCACATTGCCTTCTTAAATGCAACAGGTGTTGCACGACACTAATTAGAAAGAATAGAAAGATAGAAAAGCATTGTTTTGGTACAATGGATATAGAGCTATTTGATTTTTATTTTTAATTGCATACCTCATGGTCGACGTCCAGCATAAGCTGGGGAGGTATACTGAAAAGAAAAAAATTGCAAGCAAGCACTCCATCCATTGTACCATTGCCGCCCACAATTTTTAAAAAATTGTATGGTACTTATAGGTACATCAGTGATTTAAAAAGGAAATTACGGACAAATCTCTTTAAATCATACGAAACATAGTAGGTACCTATAGGTATAAAGAAATAAACCGAAAAGTCTTTATCCAACTCTGCTCAGGCCATAAATTGTTGAGCATTATACAGGCTGATTGGTATAAGATGCACCAAAAAGCTTGAGCGTGTAGGTGGGGTTAAGACAAGAAAAAAATCGTATAGGAGGGGGGTCTATTTCCCCCCGTTTAGGCAGGAGGGGCAATTTTCTAAAAAATTGACTTAAATCAGAAAAAAAATTATTTAAAAACAACGGTGAATTATACAAAGACTTGTTATATTTTTTTGAAAAGCCAGAAAACTACTCTTTTATTTAATTTTTAAATTAAGTTGTTTGAGTGAGCAGTTTTAAAAAAATTAATTTTCAAACTCAAAATTTTGAAAAAAAAAATTAAAAAAAAAATGTTTAAACTATTTTTTTTCAAAATTTTATGTAATTAACTATTATTTTTATTTTCAAAATTCAATGCTCTTATTAATTTTTAGTCAAAAACAGAAAACTCTATGCCAAAATGTATCTTAGTTTTTGAGAAATTAAGAAAAACTAGAAGTATTTTTTTCCAAGAAAAACACTTTTTTTTTTTGGTTTTCCCAAATTTGACCTGCTTAGGTCTTTTTTATTTTTTATTAGATACCATCCGATTTTAATCAAATAATAAAAAAAAACGAATTATCTTTTTACTTTACTTACTAGTTTTACTTTTAATTTTTTTTAATTTCTCAAAAACTAAGATACATTTTGGCATCCGGTTTTCTGTTTTTGACTAAAAATTAATAAGAGCATTGAATTTCGAAAATAAAAATAATAATTAATTACATAAAATTTTGAAAAAAAATTAGTTAAAACATTTTTTTTTAGTTTTTTTTCAAAATTTTGAGTTTGAAAATTAATTTTTTTAAAACTGTTCACTCAAACAACTTAATTTAAAAATAAAATAAAAGAGTAGTTTTCTGGCTTTTCAAAAAGATATAACAAGTCTTTGTATCATTCACCGTTGTTTTTAAATAATTATTTTTCTGATTTAAGTCAATTTTTTAGAAAATTGCCTCTCCCGCCTAAACGGGGGGAAATAGACCCCCCTCCCACACGATTTTTTTCTTGTCTTAACCCCACCTAAACGCTCAAGATTTTTGGTGTATCTTATACCAATCACCCTGTATATAAACCACCTTTAGGTACTGCTTTCTTTATAGCCTGACTAAACATGAATTTGTTTACGGAAAAATTCCGTTCATTAGTTTTCCAATTTTCAAATTTATTGATCATTTCTATATTACTGTATGTAGATATCTAACTCACTTAAAAAAAATCATAAAACTTTTATAGGACAAGGTCTGGAAGAAAAAAGTTTAGGAGCCTTCTTGTAAATTTCCACAAAATTACCTTGCACTCTCTCAACATGTTTTTTTTATAGACACACACATTCGTCAAACCTTTTTCCCGACGTGATCATCCTCCTCGTCCTCATCTAACATTAGTTTAAGATGAATCCCCCAACCAGCTAGATGGCATTAAATTTACTTTAATTCATGAGCATGACATGGCATACAAATAAAAATACCTTTACTACTGCCAACTTCAATTCAATACACGACCGCTATATGAGTATGAGTATATGTGTATTTATGTTAATATTGTGCCAGATTTGAGATTTTTTTTAAATTTTTTGTTCCACCAATAAGTTTGTTTTACTCTGTCTATCTTTGTTCCTCTCTTTTCTTCTGCCCCGATCTTTGCAATAACTTTGAAAGCCGGCGATAAATGTCGGTAACCAGCTGTACAACAACACATCCCGTAGTCGAATGGGTATATTGACATCAGACAGAATGTCTCTCCCTATCTATCTATCTATCTGTCTGACTGTCTGTGTCTAATGACAAGATCAACATAGAAGAAAACTCAACAAAAAGGAGAGCAAAAAAAAAAAAAAAAAAGGTTTCACCACCCATTTGCTGTTTACACCTTCTTACAAAAACATTGACATGGCTTATGTATGAAAGATTTTCAGGTGACATTCTTCTGTTTATGTTTTTTTTCTGTCAAACAAGTGTGGTGAGCTGGTGGGTGACGTTTAATAAAAAAAAAAGAACTACACACTACAGTCATGTCGACCAGTATTCAACCACTTTTAACGTTCACTTTTTCGCTCTCTTAAATAAATAAAACAACAATTAGTCAACAATCTCTAAACTTAAATAAACGACAGACTAAACTTGTGGTTTGATTCCCCGAATGGCGCAAAGCGTTGCAGCGAGCGCTAAAAACTGAAAACCTACGCATCCAGCTCCAGCAGTCAGACAGCCAGTGTGCCTAACTGCCTCAATTACCTGCCTTGCCTGTCTAACTACCTCAACTGCCACTGCCTCCGCCAGCCTATAAATTATTATGCTTTGAGAATTGAGCTTGTTTGAATGAATCGAAATGAGTGTATCTTGTAGATACGTTTTGCTAAGCTATATCAGTGTTTGGTAAACCTTCACTCTGCATTGACATAAAAGTGAGAAAATATTCGATCGGTAGATTTTTTGTTGCGAATCCGCATTTTCTTTATACTATATTTTTCGACTTCTAATACGAAAAACATTTTCCCTTTTCTCTCGGAATTTTTGTCGAATTCGAAACTCGATTGGAAATCACGTTATTTCGCATGACTGCAAATAGCTGACAGTGTAGTGTAAGCCAGCTCACGATCACTCTCTCTGTTTATGTTTTCTTTATTGACTTGTATACTTGTGTTGTGCTACCTCCTAAGGGATTTCACTGAGTTATCATTACAAATGGTCACTCTATTGACCTCTCTCTATATTTTTGTCTTATTGATTGATTTCTTGTCATAATACAAAAATTCATTTCAATTGTGATAATAGCTAGGTATAGCAGTGAAGTGATAAGACGGGTGAAAACTCAATTTAATTACGCGCATTGTCTCAGGGTTACAGCTGATCTCGATCTCTCGCTCTTTCGTGATTGTGTGCGGGTCGCATTCGAGTTTCCGTTCGGGTTTGAGTTCGAGAGTTCTCTTGTGGAATTAAGATACACAAAATATAAAAAGAGTGAAGGTCTTATTCAGGCATTTTGATGATTGTTCCGTGAAACGTGTTCCTTGAAGATCACGCGATACTTGTTACTGATCTTCCATTACTTAACGATCTTCCTTAAGTCCATATCACATTGTCACTTCGTGTGTTGACAATTACTACATATTTTTGCTATTCGTACTTTCTTCTTTACAAAAACAACAATACTGTTCACGACATTTGCGATTTTATTATTTTATCTTGTCGATCGGTGGGTAGATTGAATGCGATCAATTTGAATGCCAACCTATTATACAAATTGATCATAAGAGAAATTTTTGCGGTTCAATTTGAATTATACCTGTTTGATTAAAAAATAAAAAAAAAATAGTTTAAGTGGCAGTTGTGTAACTGAAATAGTAAATTGTATTCAATGATCTTTGATCTAATTGATCAAGAGGTTTTGTTTTTATACCTATTAAGTGTTTTGTGTAATTTTTGTTAAATTTTTTGGTGTCAATTATTGTTAATAAATATTTGAATTTATCTTAACAGTAAAAAATTGTGTCAAAGAAAATATTTTTGTGATTTCTTGATTCGGCGATTTGTTGTTATTGCGATTGATCGAATTATAGTGAAATTGAAAATAAAGGAAAGTAGTGTTTACTAAATGATTGATGTCGGATAGTGTTGTGAATACAAAAATATCTAGGTAAATACCTATCAAAAATAACGTTATAAAAAAATTTAAAGTTTTAATTTTTTTTCAAAAGTGTTTATATTTTTGTGTGAATTTCCATACTTGATTTCTCAAAGTCAACAACAATATTGATGTTTGTTTTATCATCAACACTTGAGGATACACACTTCATATACGAATATCTGCCCACCAGCCACATATTCTATTATTTTTTTAAAAGAGGAGTACCTACCTGTTCAACTGTACCTACACCTATCTAAAGTTGTTATATTTACCTGTTGCTGCTTTTGGAAATAAATATCAAGTAAATAAATATTAATCACGACAAAACATCTAAGTAGGTGAGTTTGATTAGATGGTACATGGTACTAAGTAATGTTAATAGTTTTGTTTTTTTTAATACCTAAGTACCTACCTATTTGAAAAGATTAGATATGTAGGTATACATACCTACATACAATTTATATAGGAGTTGTTAATTTGTTGAAAACTGATTTGATGAAAAAGCCGGATCATGAGAAAGTTAATCCCTCACATTTAAACATTTTGTTTGATGTTCAGGTCCGTCTTGCTTAGGTGGGTGCCAATAAACACACTGACGTTTTATTTTCAATACAGTTTTGAAATTATGTACTTACTACATATCTGAGATTCTGTTGGGACACTATACAGGGTGATTGGTATAAGGTGCTCAAAAAAGCTTGAGCGTGTAGGTGGACTGAAGACAAGAAAAAATCGTATGGGAGGGGGGGTCTATTTCCCCCCGTTTAGGCGGGAGGGGCAATTTTCTGAAACATTGACTTAAATCAGAAAAAAAATTATTTAAAAACAAAGGTGAATAATACAAAGCCTTGTTATATTTTTTTGGAAAGCCAAAAAACTACTCTTTTATTTTATTTTTAAATTAAGTTGTTTAAGTGAACAGTTTTAAAAAAATTATTTTCCAACTCAAAATTTTGAAAAAAAAACTAAAAAAAAAAATGTTTAAACTAATTTTTTTCAAAATTTTATGTAATTAACTATTATTTTTATTTTCAAAATTCAATGCTCTTATTAATTTTTAGTCAAAAACAGAAAACCGGATGCCAAAATGTATCTTAGTTTTTGAGAAATTAAGAAAAACTAGAAGTATTTTTTTCCAAGAAAAACAGTTTTTTTTTTGTTTTCCCAATTTTGACCTTTTAGAGAATTATCCCTTTTTTATTTTTTATTACATACCATCCGATTTTAATCAAATAATAAAAAAAACGAATTAACTTTTTACTTTTCTCACAGTTTTTTTTTTAATTTTTTTTAATTTCTCAAAAACTAAAATACATTTTGGCATCCGGTTTTCTGTTTTTGACTAAAAATTAATAAGAGCATTGAATTTATTGGTTATTACTCTCTCTACATCTACTCCTTATAGGTATATTGCATTTGAAAGTTTCCAAAATATGCACACTGTTAGATGCTTTAACGAATAGGACTCAAAATTCTTAGTTTTGTATTAAACACATTTATGCATATTCAAATTTCCAATGCGAGACCACAAAAAAAAAAAAAAAAAATAAATAAACATGCTCTTGCATGATTCCGGTTGTCCTAAGTTATAATCAACTTTTTGTCGGCTGTATATTTCCACCTACATTTTTCACCCACAATAAGTTGAATATTCAAATCGATAAAAAGGTATAAAACTTATTATTTAATTGTTGATAGGCTGGTATGTTAGTTTCATAATTCTTTTTGCAATTCTTAGGATAAACCCCAACATTTCATTGGTATGTGATCTCTATCAACTTTTTCGTAACTGTCAGTTCTGTGAGGAGCTTTATAAAATTGGGTTCCTCAAAGAATGATGGTTGATGTTAATACTCGTTAAAACCTCAAGAGGCTAGAAAAATTAGTAAATTTTTGTTCTGTTCAGCAACGTGTTTCTTTAAGCCTGCATGTACTCGATGTGAAGGTCTATCGAATAATTTAACTATTCAGATCAATTGTTATACTTCACATTTTTTTTTATATATTTTTACGTTCTATTTTCATTATGAACTGGGTTCCTATGCTATTATTTTACCGATTTGCTAACCTATAAAGAAAGAGTATTTTCGCTATAAGGTCAAAACGAAATTTTTGGATCTTGTACAGTAATTGGAAAAACAGTGCAAACCACAATCTCCTATATACGAAAACTTTAAAATCGAGAAATGCCCAACTCTATCTTGACATGACCACAATTGTTTTGAAATAAAGTGTTCAAAGCAGTTCAGATAGCACGTAGGTATCATAAACAACAATTTAATCTATAATTGAAGAATTGTGATTTATTTGTTCGTTGCCTCTGTTTCATTTTCGTAAACAATACTCTAGTTGTTTTTGTTTATATAAAATACAATTGTATTTCTAAATTTGCCACCTATTCTATTTTTGGTGATTAATAGCAATTGCTTATAAGATAAAGAAATAGATCTGATCATAATATGTGAGGCTACTTTGATGCTAAATTAATTTAGTTTTTTTTGAAAAGATATAACTTTCGGCAACTGGAAGGGACATTTCATTCTAGCTAAATATTTTCAGATGGTTCCTTATATTATAGTGTGGTTTTGTTTCTTCAAACAAATATTTTTGCTTCCTGTTTTTTTTTTCTAAAACTGTTTACTTAAACAACTCTATTTAAACAGAACACAAAATAATATTTTTTCGGCTTTCAATAAAAGAATAGCTTGGCATTGAAGGTTGTACAGTTGTTTTTTTAATATTTTTTTTCTGTTTAAAGTCAATTTTTCCCTCCCACCTAAACGGAAGGTGTACGATTTTTTCCTTGTCTCGATCCAACCTACTCGCTCTATGTTATTGGGACACCTTAAGTGAATCACCCTGTATAATACATTCGGAAATTTTGTTTTACATTTTCGCACAGCAGATAAAACGTTGCGGGGTTTTGCTAAAACTGGTAAGAAAACACTGCGTATTGACTGACCTGACCTTACCATTTCGACATTACCTACAATTATTGCTCATAAAAACTTTTGAAGATTGATTTCAATGGAGTGTTGCATTCCCTGATGGCAACAAATAGTTTTTTTTTTAGCGTTGCTGCCGCGGAAAAAAAGGAAGGAAACAAGACTTTTCAAAGAATTGTTATAGTTTTTATATATTCTTTTCGTTATTTAAATATTATAAGCTGTTATTTTGAGTCGAATTGGTAAAAAAAATAAAAAAAATCGTTTTTTGTAACAAGTAAATACCGTATACAAACTACAAACAGACATTTAATTTTTTGTATGCCTATAGATGGGCCCAACTCAGTTACTTTCGTTTAAGTGCTAACGAACGCATTATTCACGTTTCGGTTGTTCTTCATATGATGTCATTGTAAGTAATTGGCATAATATGCCAATCTATTTCCATGCAAGAGGTTGACTTGTACATTAAACCCGAACTTTATTCCTTTCACGGTGGTGTTGAAGAGCTGTAATATAAGAGCACCTACTTGTCTAAATCCTTTATTGCCATCAAAATCCTCTGTGAAGTCGTTTGCGATCTTAACAAGCGGCGGGTATTATCCAGCAAAAATTTCATAAGACTCTTAGAACTGCTAGCAAACATGCCACTGAATCACTTTCTGTCTTATTAATGCTTTGTTTTGACTAAGATCATTTATAACTTTAATTTTTTCTACTTCACAGTCCATTCCATACACAAAGGCTAAGCATTAAATCATCGCGATATATATATAAATCTATCTAGTTGTTGGTGTCATTCTAAGGGGATTCACCCAACATATAGAACATGATAATAAGATGACCTACTTTGACATTTGTACTTCAGAATCGAATTGTTTTCTTCGAACTCTGAAGAAAACAATTCGATTCTATGTCTCATGTAATTAAGATACGAAATTTAACCTTAGGCTGCGGGCCCGAGCAAAGTACTTTCCTAGACTTTAAAGAACGGTGAAATAAAATTGTTCACATTTAATCTTAAATGTAGCTATGCGTGCAATACGATACAAAAGCAAATTTGTGCGAGAAGCTTTATTGTTATCGTAGTTTTTTTTAAATTTGTTTACGAAAAAAGTGTAATGAGAAAGTTGCGCACAGTTATAAGTTTTTCTTCCAAAACAAATCAAAAGAAACTACAACAACCAAAATACTTCTCTGAAGGCAATAATATCAAAGAATTTTGAAGTCTGCAACTTTGATTTGTAATAAAGTCGAACGATTGGAAAATCAAGTCAAGAACGGCTTGGAAATTGAAGCTGGAAAAAAATATTTCACGATATACTTATCTACTATAAGTTTTAGAAATATTTTTTCCAACTAGAAAATTCAATTAAAAATCAATTAGAAAATTGAGTTGAGTGTCAATACCAGTAGACAATTTTTTGTTGCGTGGGCAGGTGATTTGATAAATCATGATCCCGGGTCATAATTATTTAGTGTCACGATTCTAACTGACTAAAAAACATCTCCTTTTCTTCATAAAACTACGAATAAAATTAACAAGTATGTAAGCAAATTTCAGAAACTGAAATTTTTAGCGGCTAATATCATATGGATGAATAACTATTGATCTTATAGAAATTTGTTTTAGTATGACTGTAGCATTTGTCTGTAGCGTGGTTTGGTACAACCCCATCATAGGCAGTCGGGATTTTGTCGCTATTCCAATCGGATGTTGCAAGTATAACCGTATCATCCTCATTTGTATTAAATCTACAGTGGGTGAAGTTTTCGTGAAACCCAAACTGAAAGTTTCTTTTTTTTTATATGAATAGAAACAATCGCTTTAGAAAAAAAAAATTGCAAAAGAGAAATTGGACAGTAGGATTTCTTTTAATTTTGTAATATTTCTGCGATTTTCCGTTAGCGAAAAACATTATGAAAAACTTAACGCAGTATTGCTATATGTACTATTTTTCTTGGTTACTTATTGAAGATGCATCACATTATTAGATCGTAGCCTAAACCAGAAGCTTTATTATTTTGTTTTCCCTTTATCGATTGCTATAATTAGTTCTGATAATATAACATTTTGTAATATTAATTGTAATCTTATTTTACCAAGTTTTTTATGGGCATTCAAATGTTTAAAGGTTTTAATAAGGTGATGATCGTCAAAAATTCGCTCTTTTTCTGTTTGTTTTCTCTCACCGGCTGCGCCGTTATTTGGTCGGATTACCCCTTGTCCCTGACTTTATTTGAAAATTGTTAACACTTTTTATTGCTTTAGTAAAACCTTTAGGGTAATTTGAAATCTAATTGCTTTTCCATTCTCTATAATATTCCAGTATTGATTTTATTGGAGAGGGATTTAAAGTACCCTTATTGCTGAGGAGCGTTAGATTGCTGCCATCTTTTACAAAATTTCCTTTTATTTCAAAAGGCAGTTCTTTTATATTTCCAACGAAATTTGTTTTTGTAATTTTTTGATTCGCATAGGTATAAATATTGTGAGTGAGAAATTCTACTATCATCTATCCATTCACACATGTATGGTTGGATTCTCCTGACAGATGTCCGGGTTCAAATCTAAAGTTTTTTTTCAGGAGAACGGCCTCTTGCAAAGATGTGAGAGATGCTCCATGAGTACCTATCACTTGTCATCCAATCCTGTAGAACTTGGAAGATTCAAAAAAGCATTGCTTCAGAACATAAGACACTAGGACTTGATTCTCGTCATGAAACTGTATCTAATCTAATGTGTGTTTAACTACTTCATCGATGCATGCATAAATAAACCTCTTACACTTTTTCAATATTAAATAATAATTTAATATACAATATTCCTTAAACGAAATTGGTGTTCTATGTTTGTTTATACATGCTCGTAGATATAATTATGTACATACATTTTTCAAAAACTTTAAATTCAACTCTTACCAAGCAGAACGCGTTTCTCCATACAAATTAAAACTTTTTATAAAACAAATATTTCACCTTCGAAGAAGACCGAACCCAAAATAAAATAAAAAAAACATACAATTTTAACTTTCAATGAAAAGTTAACCTTTACATGTTCATTAAGTATTCAACAAATGATACGGCATTTCGTTTGAGTTAACGTTTATTTTTTGTCACAATACTATTCACCTTTTTGCTTTTTTTTATTATTATTTTCCGAGCGATATTTGAGTGGGTGATGCCGCCCCACTGATTCCCCCATTACAATCTATTTTTATGTCCGTTTAACAACTTATGACGGAAAGACTTCTATTGACTTGCGGTAATTAAACTCTTAGCCAGATTCAAAATAAGATACAACTTTTATAGAATTAGTATAAACAAACCGGAATTTAAAGTGGTGAAATGTCAGAAAGGCTTCCTCTTTGAGGAAAATAAGGTATCTTCTTCATCGTTCACATGCGGCTTCTTCTTCTTCTCAATAGTTTCTCAAGTCGGTAATTTGTTTGCAATTTGTGTGCTAACAGAATGAAATAAAAATCAAAATTAACATTCAGCTGGCTTTTTTCTATATCTACAGTATAAGCTAGAGTGAGAGATTTCATTATGATAGTATTAGATATTGAATAGGTATTTGTATGTGTCGTAGTCGTCGATATTTACATAATAATAGTTACTTCTTGTTGTGGTTTGGTTCCACTGTGAAATAGCTTTGAATCTTATAGTGTCTTCCTTATAGTGATGATGGATACAAAACTACACAAAGTGCTGTTCTAAACTTGTTTTACTCGATGTTGAAGCAATTTATTTATCTATGAGATGTTCTTTTTAACGTATAAATAAATGTTTTGGTATTCCATGAGCAAAACTAACGGTGCAGTGATATTGTAAGATAAGATGAATGTTATGGGTGTACTATCTAAATCGTGTGACATTTAGTTAAAATTTACGATGAGAATAAAATAATAAAAAAAAAAATATTATGAAATAGGTAAAGCTAGATGTGACGACGACGACGACGGTATGTAGAGTCACGCGCCTTCATTGAGGAATTTTATTCTCATTGGCTTCATTTAAACGTGAATTTGAAATCAGATTAACAGAGTGACATCAATAATTAGTTGTTTTGTTTTCGGTCTTGTTTTGTGTCGCATCAAGGTAGGGGAGAGGTCGAAACAGTGAGACATTTTTTTTTGAACAGTGATCTATCCGAACTCCTTTGAGCTTTCAAAATTATATTTTATTTTTGTATTAAGATACATTTCTCCTGCATTTTATAATTAAAATTTTACTGCATAAATAAAAAAAACTTACTCATGAGTCTAATTGAAAAAAAAAAAAAAAAAAATCAAAGTAGGTAATTTTTTTTCAAAATTCAATGCTCTTATTAGTTTTTAGAAAACCAAATGCTAAAATGATTTGTAGTTTTTGAGAAAATAAAAAATGAGAGGAAGCTGAAAAAGCATTAATTCGAAAAGCACTTTAGCAAAAACTAAAGAAAATTTCATAAACATTTCCTTTAACTCGAGAGTCGGGAATGGCAAATTACTCTGCGATGTGTTTGCATTAGTATGAATGTGAAACAACTTGGGCTTCATCAGTCAGGACTTAAATTTTCATCTGTTTTGTAAGTTTTAACATAAACACCCGTTTTATAACATATTTAAAGAAGAGTATCAAAGCTGAAGTAGCCCAAAGTGTCCAAAATTGGACCGTTTATCTACAAAATTATGACGTCTGACCAACCCATCCCCGATGAACAGAACCTTCTCTTTGCCAATGACAATTAAAGACATATACCATGTGTATTTCATTGAATACAGTTCTTCAAAGGGTCGAAACACACATTTGCAAATTATTTGCTTCAGTAGACCGGTCAGGAATGGACGCTTCACAGCTAGAAAATGCCCAGAGTCCCAGATGATGGGAACTTCACTAGCCACCAAATAATATGTATAAATTCAACCAATCATCAATTTGACATCTCGAGATAAGGTATACCTAAATGCCGTGAAAAATATTCAAACCCCTTTTTACGCTGACCGCGGCTGGACGCCTACTGAACCCCACCCAGCACCATCCTATATACATTTTCATCGTATCCCACAAAACGTAAAGTAGAACTGATAATTTCGTTTATGATTTCGTTGTGTCATTTTTGTATGGGATTTTTCGTTTCAAATAAGCTGATGCGTACTAGGCTTAAGGATCTGTATGGTGGGGTTCACCATGTTTACTTTAGAAAATGTCACAAAACTTAAAGTTTTGTATAATATGCAATACTGAAATGCTGCGGTTAGAACTTTGTATTAATCTGGTTATTCAGGTTCAGGCCCAGTTTTCAAGTGGTGGTGCAGCATTTTCATTCATTTCTATAGTACTATTATGAAAAGGAAAACAGTCGTAAACATAATATGATTTTTTATTTTGTTTACGAGTTTTGTCAATGAAACGGATTTGAAAACCAATAAAATACTTTAAATATTGTTAATTTTTTTATTTACGACTGTTGTAAGGGTAACAGACTAGACACTTCGTAAATGTAAGAACCTCTAAGTTTCATGTGAAGCCGTGAAGTAGGAAAGTTGTGGTCAAATTCAAGATCATTGACTTTCCTCGGAAAACAACAAGCAGAAAGAGCTAGAAACATCTTTTTACCAAATTTTAACTTAGTATTAAAAAGTTGGGTCATTGAATGTAGCCCTGCATATAATTAGTGAATTTTGGTTTTTATATGACGTAGTCATATTATTACTAAGAATAATCAAAACAACAATTGGATTTTTTTATATTATTTTCAAAACAACAAGGAATAAGCAATTAACAAAATATAAAGATTAAAAATAAACTAAATAGAAAACAAGTATATTTTTAAATAATTTTTTATGATCATAATATTTTAACAAAAACTTGTTTAAAGAATAATTTATAATTTTTGGCTAAACCCAAATGAGTGTGACTGACATTCAAAAACAAATAAAAAAAATGCCATTCTGGCTGATTAAAATTAAATAATTTTATTTTTGCTACGTTCTAATGATCTCTAGGTTGCACCTTGCATTCAATGTGTTTTTACTTGCGATTATATGTAAAACATACGTTATGTACATACATATAGGTGTTATAAGATAACAATCAAACATGACATTATGATGATAGAGAACACGAAAAAAGTAAAAGTAGGTCAGGCATATTCTGTCTAGCTGTCTGTATCGTCACATTATATCCTAGACGGTTTGGCCGATTTGCTTCGAATTTGGTTTTTGGTATAGGCTCTTTTTTAATTATGATTTAAAAAATTTAATTCACAAGCTCCTATTGATTTATGTATTGAATTAGATTTAATTTACAAGCTCTTTTTGGCTAATGAATTGAAAAAATATTTAATTCACAGTTTCTCATGTTTTTTCAAACAAGACATGTCTTGTTTTTGCTAATAATGTGTAGGTGATAATATAAAAAAAAAGGTTTTTTTAAAAATTCATTATTAGCAGATACAAAAGACTCATCTTGTTCGAAAAAATATGAGAGCTTGGGAACTAAATATTTTTAAGTTCACAAGCCAAAAATAGCTTGTGAATTTAATCTAATTCAATTCGTAAATTAAGATTTTCATTTTCTCGTATAGGCTTAAGCAGTTTTAAAAAAAATTATACTGAAATATTGAACTATAGCAATTTAAAATAACATGTCATATAATTATTGTAAAACTGTTTTTGTTAATTCAATATTTTGAAAGCTGTAGCGTATTTTTAAGAAACTTGGTTTCTTACTTTTTTTTTGTAAAAACGTTTTCAAAAAATTATTTAAGAACAAGGTTTTTTTTAGAAAATGTTTTCTACAGTTCGTGCCCAGTTGCGCATTTTTTTTCTTTAAACAGATCACATATTGGCAAAAAAAAACTATTGCAATTATTTCCTTGTAATGCAAAACAAAAGATACTTATGTAGTTATTTTCTGTTTCGATGTTTCTTCTGTAAATGTCATTTGAGCTTGTTAACTTGTTCTTCTATTGTTTGCTTTAAATCAGTTTAACTAATTATAATCATTTATGCAAGAATGCTCTCTCTGCTCTGTCTGTGGCTATTGTGTCCGTTCAGGCATATACGAATCATAATTAAAAGGTAGAACTAATATTATAAAACAGTGGATTTAAAGACCACCTGTTTCTCATTTGTTTTTGCAACAATAAGAATATTGTGAGTGGGAATTAAATAATTTTATTCATATTATTGGCTGGCGTCAGAAGTATGTAAGTGGTCAATCTTTGGATTGTGAGGTTGATTACCATCTAAACCTGTGTATATCTATATCTACAAACATTTACTGTAGGGTGCTCCATATTGTATTTATATCACCTCATAGGAAAATTATAAAACTTTTACAAATATCATATGCTGTCCAATTTGTTTCGATATTAGTGAATTAAGGTTAGGTTAAGGTCGCTAGGTATATCAGGAAAACAGCTGACACACTTTGACCACATGAAATAGTGATATTATGTACCTCTTTACCTAAACCAATTGGTTTTTAATGAAACAATTTAGACAGTTACTTCGTCCGATCACTGAAGTAATCGAAGAAGAATTCTCCTTCCTATAGACAAAAGCTTTTGTTTTGTTTTGTTTGTGAAGTAAACAGTGACTATTTTTTCTATACAAATTAAATCTTTAGTGATTTTGGTGCAACGTGAATTTCTGTATCCATTTCCCGTATGTCTTATGCTGGGGAACTGCTCAGATACTATAACTGCTCACATACTAATTGAAGATGACGTGGATGAGTTGTCAAAGTCGACAAGACGACGACGCAACATTGAACTCTATATCAACGTCCTTTTTATGACTAACATTTTATTTTCATTCCTTGTCGATCTCAATCTTTAATTAATATACCGGTCGTAAGATGGAGCTTTAATGCTAATTTTAATTTAGTATCAATCGAAGATTGTCTTTTAACAGATATTTCAATATTTCAATTAATTTGTTATGAACACTTTTTTTTTTTAATATTTCCTTTTTTTTTAATGCACTAATAAATAAACTTAGCCTTAAACTTTAAATGCAATTTTGTAACATCTTGCTACATTTTGTGACATCCGCACATACTAACATAAATAACAAAAATAAATATTTATGAAATATATAAATAAATATATAAATTCAATTTAATAAATGTATAACTCCTGCCAAAAATCGTGTTGGTGTCCACAGAATGTTGTTGTCTAATTCACTTACTTCTAAATGTAAATTGAATTATGGAGCATAAGCTATGTAGCCTAACTGCAGTATTTAATCATACAAAACACCTTTCACATAAAATTTGTATTGTTTTTAAAAACCAGATTTATTTTTATTTTTAAATAACTTAAAAAATTCAAATTGATTGCAAAGTGTTTTGTATAATTAAGTTTCTTCACCGGGCTGTTTCAGTTCGAACAGCCCAGTCCGATGATGCATTTAATTTTAATTTTTAAATTATATATAAAAAAAAAAAAGTTTTAAAACTAAAATAAATTAAATTAAGTAATTGAATTTATATTTTTATTTCATAAACAAAGTAAAATTAAGGCATTTTATTTAAATATGACAGCTTAAGAAGCCTAATTATGAAAAAAATATAAGTGCTTTACATCGATCGATATCATTCCATTTCTTTCCCAAAGTTGGTTGCCTTGATAGAAAAACATGGTGTTTCTTCAGGATATATGGGTATCAAAGCAAGCAAAAGAAAGTTTGAAACATGCATTTTTAGCGGTGACATTTCGATATTAGCGATACAGTTGGCAGCTTCTTCTTCTTCGTCAATGATGAATTGATCTGGAAAGAATGTTGATCATTTTGTCTTTCTTCGGAAAAGGACGGTGACAGCACGAATTATTCCCATCAAAATATAAGTTCGTTTTTCTATTTGTCAATTTCCGCATTGGTAAAGGACATCCGGCACTTTCCAAACAATTTCAGTATTAAAACGAATATTTTTTATTACAACACCAAAGTTCTAAGTCAATTGGTTGAATAGATATTTACCCTCATAGTATCTGACAACTCGCCACTTATTCATTACTTATAAAAAGTGATTGACTAATATGAAAAAAAAAAAAACAGCTGGAGCGAGTAGGTTTGGTCAAGACAAGAAAAAAAAATTATGGGAGGGGGGTCTATCACCACCCGTTTAGCCGGGAGGGGTAATTTTCTAAAAATTGACTTAAAACAGAAAAAAAAATATTAAAAAATTACTGTAGTACATATACCTAGTGCCTTTTTGACAAGCCAGAAATCTTACTTTTTATTTTATTTCTAAATAAAGTTGTTTAAGTGAATGGTGTTTGAAAAATTAATTTTCAAACTCAAAATTTTGAAAAAAAAAATTATATATAAAATATTTCAACTATCTTTTTTTTTAAAAAACAACGCTCTAATTAATTTTCAGTCAAAAACAGAAAATCGGTTGCTCAAATGTTTTGTAATTAAAAATAACGAAATCCACCTCTATTAAGAAAAAAACCAAAACAAAACAAAATTGTTTTTCTTAGAAGAAGTGGTTTTCGATATTTTTAATAAGTCTAAATCTAAAAAAAAAACTACTCCTTGAAATTTAAATGAAATTGAAACTTCTGTTGAGCTGAATCTCCGAAATTTGATAAACCATATACTCACATTAAACAGGATTTGAAAAAGCCTAGACCTAGACCATCGGAATAATTTCAGAAGTTTGCAAAGCCATGTTTTTGGCATCACGTTGGTTCCGCTTCGAGAAAATCCTTTTTCAGCCAACGATTCCGAAATAAAATACTCTATTTTTTGTTAACATTTGCCGTTCGTATTACAAATTTGCAAACCATTTCGTTTCCCCATAAGATGAAGCGTTATAGTTAATACGTCATAAGACCATCGGACATCTGCTTGTTTTGAATATTTCACTATAGGTGTATACTCAGTAAAACAAATGAATTTAGTACAATATGTAGTACTATTATTTATTTCAATGGTATCATAACCAGGTAAAGGTCAAACAAATATATTAATATACAGTTCCACACATAGTTAACAAATATTACATGAGGGAAGAAAAAAAAAACTCAAAAGCATTGATCATTTTACCAAACAAAAGACATGTTTCCTTCTCAAAAGTATCTTTTTATAAAGAAAAGATACTGTTTGGGTCATTAAAATGCAAGTCACGTTACACAAAATTATTATTTAATTGAGGTAACTAAACAAATCGATGCAATATTTTTGTTTCTGAAAATTTCTAAAGTTTAAACATAATGGAGTTCACAGATAAAAATTGTAACCAGCGAGCTAAGTGCGTTTTGAATCAGTCATCCTCAGCACCATTATAAATATATGTAAAAATTAAAAAAAGGTACTTAAAACGAATAATTTGTCATAATAACTCAACTCACGATTGTGAGTGCAAAAAGCAAGATGAAGAATACTTTTTTAAGTGCGAGACGAAACAAAAGAATTTTAAAATTTTCCTCAAAATTGTGATTGGAATTTTAAATTTAGGAAACTCTTTTAAAAAATATTAATTGTCTACGTGAGCAATATTGTGCGGTAAGTAGGCGTTTTTATGAAGGTGTGTCTATGTCTAATGAGAAAATAAAATACAAAATCGATAAATAGAGAATGTTAACATAGTATTGATTGAGTATGTACCAACTTCATTTTGAATGTTTTGAAAGTAGTATGTGTATGCACAAATTTCAAAGAGGGAATACTTGGGTGGCTTAAGAATTCATTCTTTGATTCTTTGGAATTGAGTGGATAAGGTGGATTTTGGATTTTTCTTAAAGACTTTTCTTATAACCATGTTTTCATGTGTATCCTGCTCTCGTTTAGATTATCGAAAAGATAAATGTGTAAGAAGCCAAAATTTACATTTTGAGGTGGGAGATGATTGTCCCCATGCAGTGTATCCTGCTCACTGTAAGAGATGACTAAGTGATAAATCACATCTCAGAAAACAATATGTATCTACTAAAATGCGAACTTATAGCGATCACCTTCCGACCTGCTGCGCGGCGTAGTAAAAGAGAATCAAACAACAGAACCAGAAGCATGTACTCGAATTGTGGAACAGTTGCTAAGAAGACAAATTCCAAGATTACCCAAATAAAATGCATGACTGTGGGATTGAAAAAAATTCAATTTAAGAAATTATGTATAAAGGGGACAAAATATCAGAAAATGGCCTAAACGTGAGATCAAGTTGTATGGTAGGCACCATTAAAATTTTTTTTTAGCCAAAAACCTTAGATGTCATCTTGGGTTAATTGTTTAAATTAAGTGCTATATTTAAATAAAATAGGTTCTGTCATTATCAAGTTATGGCCAAATTTGTGAAAACCGTTAACACCAAATCTCCGTTATGTGTATTTTTAGCCAAAAAACTGAAATGCATTTATTATTATTATTATTATTATTATTATTATCTTTATTGTTTTTTTTCTAACAAATATAAACTTAAAGTTAAACAAAAAAGATTTACAAGCATGCGGTTAATTAAATATACATTTATACAACACTTGAGAGAAAATGTATAAAAAAAAATAATTAAAAAAAAAAATAAGAAAAAAAAGAGTGGCTTAAAACAAGATTTTTGACAGAAAAAAATTAAGAAGCAGAAAAAAATTAAGTACTTATATCCAAGCTTTTAGTTTATCTAAAACAGAATTAATAGTAAATTACAATTTTGATTCATATTTTTTAAGATACAATATTGGCTTGATAATGCAGTTATATTAACTGCTCTCCATATATAACGTAAGTTTTATCAAACCCGTTAGAGCCGTTCTAGCCGAGTACCTCCCATTCGAAAATTCGAATTTCTCCTCTAGGGAATCGCCAAAAAGTGCTACATGTGAAGTTTGAAGTAAATCCATCAAACCGTTTAGGCTGTAGGTCGGTGCACAGACAACCGCACATCCTCACATCCGTACATCCGCACATCCGCACAGACAGACCGACGGACGGCATGACGACACCTACTTTTTTTGGGCTTTTCTATCATCGTAATGTCAGGTTTGATTAAAACCTCGATTTTTTTTCTACACAAAACCAATACTTGCCCTATTGAGCAAGTAACAATTGCAACGACTCTAGAGCAATTAATTGTTTAGACATGCAACAATGATTGCCGATGTTTTGGAAGCCAGCATGGTAAACCCCCAAGAGTAGATCCTTAAAGGAAGTTAGCTATGAAGTGGTTATGTTGTGATTCGATTCGAAGTTCATTAAATTATAAAAAAAAAAGAATGGCAGATGCTTTGAGAGTTGAAACGGACCAAATCTTCGATCAGGATTCTCTGGTATTAGTAGTATTTTTTAGCTGACAGCTATCTTTTATAGAGTATAGGTTGAACGTGATGTTTCCGTAGTTGTTATAGGTGAAAGTTATATAGTTAGACAAAAACATATCTAGATATATACGAAGCCGGCTAATTCACTGTGCACAATTCACTGTGGGGACAATAATTCACTGTGCACAATTCACTGAAGGGAAATTCACTGTGATTTACAATTCACTGTGTGCACAGTGTGTGTGATGGACAATTCACTGTGTGCACAGTAAATTAGCCTAGACCCAGATAGATATGTATGGAAAATCTTAAAGGATTTTAATTTGAGAGTTTGGATATTCGACCTGGAAAAGTTTATGTATACCTAAGTCGTAAAGGTAGCTTGGTAGGTGTTGAAAGTGAGCTCAATGTCTTGCGATGTCTGTACATCGTCATTGTGCGAAAAAATGGAGTTGCCGCAATTTCCGCTTTTTTTCCATTAGCTGGAAGGGAGTTGTTGACGCAGTTGGGAGAAATGATTGCCACGAAAATTAATGCTAACGGAAAAGAAATGGAATTAGGCAGATTTTAATACCAATCGTAGTTGGTATTAGAAGTTGTAGTTGTAACTTTGTGTTCGATTGTTCGATTTTATTTACTAACATTCCACATTTCGATAACCGTCATTATATAACGTTGTCTTTTAGTTGTAAAAAGAACTATGATAATGATAACTTACCCACTTCTAAAAGGAATAATAATGTAATCTTAAAGCTAAATCTTTAAAAAAAAAATAATGTCTTAATGGTGGACTTATATTACCCAATCACCATATAGACTTATCTTCAGGGTTTGCTTAAAACAAAAATTAAAAAAATTACTATTAGGTCAAAGAATTTTTTATATTAATCTTCAATAATATTAAAACTCATAGGTACAGAAAGTTAAAAAAATAATTTATTACAAAATTACCCCTTAGTCTTTGTATTTCTCTGTTCTTATAAAATCCTAGCAGGGGGCACCTTCCCTTATGCCATTTTGGAGTAATGTTTTTGTTCCTCAAACAGTAGGTACCTATACTAGGAGGCACAATTCATTGATCTAATTTCAGAGAAGTTAAAATCTTAAGTCTTGAATCGTGAGTGAAACTGATATAAAATCATCACTCAAAAAAATGTACGCTGTAAATTTTACAACATGTGGCAGTGAAATACACAATTAATTGTTAATTCGTGCATTCAACAGCAAATGCTTTCATATTTACAATTAACTGTTAATTTTACAGCTAATGCATTTATTTTGACAGTAAAATGGTTGAAATTACCCTTATTTTATGTTCTCAAATTTTGTTGTTGAATGCATTTGTAAAATCTACAACGGAAAACTGTGAAATCTGCAACAAATGTATTCAAATCTACAAGAATTTTCTGTCGAAATCACTTTGTATAATGATTGCAATCGTAATCTTGTTGGATATAATTCACATTTGCTTTTTGCCAAAAAAGTGATATAAGTTGTACTGAAAATGCGGAAATTTGCGTTTTGACAAAGGTGCTCACTATCACAGTACACATATTAAAGGTAATATAATCCGAGTTTCCATTTTTGTTCAAGTTCGCGTTTTTGTTCAAAAATGGAGACCCGCTGTCTCTGAGAATGCGCTGTCACTTAAGTAAAGTGACACTTCAGCCACGCACAAATAAATTTTTGTTATCAAACAATTTCGTGTAAAGAATTGAATAAAAACAATTTTTCTCGTGTATACAAATTAAAAATAGACAAATCTTTGTAATCAAATTTATATTATTGATCAATAATAAAGACTTTCATTATTTGTTCACTTATTTCTTATTAAATAGTTGAGCACCTTAATATACTAAATTGATCGCGTCTTAAAAAAATTTCAAACAATTCGCTTAAATCACTAATATCTTGATTTGTAAGAAAATTATGTTTCAGAAACAGTTGACAGAAAACAACAAATAACAGGATAAGAAAATTCAAATTGATAATAAAAAAATTACATATTGGTTATAGACTTTTTTTAAGTAGAGTCGAATCTAGGGTCACCAAATGTTTTTTTTTTTTTCATATGTCATTCGATTTTTGACAACCTGCGCAGTATATTATACCTTTAATATGTGTACTGTGGCTCACTATAAACTCTAATGATTAGTTAGTGGTGAGCATTTACACGAAACGCCAATTTTACATGGACTACAGGCCATATATAAAATAAAATAGAAATAATTTTAAATTATTTTGTGGACTTTGTTATTTTGAATCGTTAATTATTAAAAAAAAAGCAAATTGTTGTAGTTTCCACAAATCAAGCTGTAGTTTTGCAAATTACGCTGTAAGTTCGACGATTAATGCCGTTTTATCAAAAATTGTTCTAATTGTAATTAACAATCTACAACCAATGCTGTAATTTTCACAATTCGGTTTTGGAATTGAAAACCATCATGTCGCTGTTAAATTGACAGCACTGGTTGTCAGGTCGATTTCGAATGTAAATGCAGTCAAATCAACAGCGATTTTCAAAATTTCTACAACTAATTATTTTGATTAAATCAGATTAAAATTAAAACATTCTATAACTCATAATAAACATCAAACACAACAAATTAACAGAATTGGTTTCCAGATCGAATCTAATTCCTCAATCAAGTGTATCTGTGTTCATCTTTTACTATATACATATATATAGGTATAGCGTGTGTGAAACATGATCTCTTAATAACTTAATTATACCAACGAACACGATTTTAAAAAGAGAAAATGTCTTATTTTTTGTTGAAAGATGCGTGATAAATAAATCTTTTTTATTTTAGGCTAAGCCAAATCATCTTGTTATTATATCTTTGGTTGTTTTCTTTTTATTAATCAGAATTTCGAAGTCTCACTAATTTATGTATTTCTTTTTAATTGTATCTATTAAAGTAATGATATAAATATTACTGTAACCACTGTAATATGGGTTAAACGTAAACTATTACTTTTCTGTTAATTATCGAATAAGACCTTAATGGTTTTAGATAAGCTAAAAGGTCTTATCTCAAATTACAATTTTCGGCGAAGCATCCTGAGATAAGAAGAATTTCCAAAAGTTTGTAGGTACTTAATTAATTAGTTTATACTATTTCAAAATGGAAAAAACAAATGCAGCGCATTTGTTCAGTTGGCCACAGACATGGAACAATCCATATAGTCCAGTCAACGAAGGGTAAAATATGGGCCATTCGACAAAAGTGTGGATGGTCTCCAAGTTTGAATGCAGTTGCAGAATGCAGAATGAAGTATAAAACTGAGTTTTATGAAAAATTGGGTTAAAATGCAAAAAAAAAAGAATATATTAAAAATCTGCAAAATCTTATTCGATTATGTTCAAATATAATTTGTATACCATTTTGTAGATGGGTGAATGTTTCGAAATATTAATATTCTGTAGTCCATCACTTTTAATTAAGAAATATTCATAATTTTAATACATTTTTAGTTATGAAGCTTAAAAAAAAACTGTCTTACTTCTGACATCTCAAAAAAATATATTTTGTTATAAAATATAATTGTAATTTCAAGTTGAACACCAAAAATGTCACTACCATGGTTATTTCCCAAGTACTACCTTTGCTATATCTCCAGAATATTTCAGTGAAATAAGAAAACGTTTGAACAATCTAGTAACACAGTTTTGTGAGGTAAATATGAATAGCTAATTTCGGGCAGTGAGTTTATTTTTAATACTTTTATCAAGTAAGGTGTGTCGCATATAAAATGATAAATTCTCTACCACAAGTAAAAACCTGGATAAAATCAATTAAACGATCGAAAAAGATTCACTTTTGTCCTTATAAATAACTGTATTTGCTGTTTATTTTTGAATATTGGCGCGTAACTACAAATAACAATCAGAAATGTGATATTTTTTCAAGTCGAATAGACGATTACAGACTTCGTTCATTGATATCATCATTACCATGATGAGTGATATTTTATGAAATATAAAAGTATGAAATTAAATTTTTTTGTCAATGCATGTATTTTGATCGCATCTATACTATAAAATACTTTAAGTTTGCATTCTTTATTTAAATTCGATTATATTCTTGTAAAACTCCTTTCGATATCATTGCCATGCCTCTTTTTCTAAGCAATCATTACCATACGGTCAACTTTGCTTGCATGGCAAAATCAAGAAATATTTTGAGCATCATAGTTTGAAAATAGTTGCATTTACTCGTCTGAATCGTTCTTCAAGTTCCGATGACGAATTTGTTTTCAAATAAGTCCCGGATATGGGTTAAAAGAACAACAAATTAGTTTGAACCTAATCTAAACTCTTGTACAATTATGTTTAAACATTTTTTTTATTATCGTATTCAACAATCATGTTTAAGTTTTTTTAATGATGATATGTTTTGTGTTTATCAATTGGCGAAATTTTTTTGTCAGTTCTGTGGAAGAAGTGTCATGTCTTATTAAAATTAAAGCTGTTATAAAATAATAAAATGGTGGCACATTGCTGAAAAACATTTTTCCTAGTGCAATATGAACCAAAACCTACCATTATAAAACAAAATCAGTTTATTTAAGGAAATAAAAATAAAAACGCAAACAAATGTAGAAAAATGCAGGAACACGAAAAAGATGGTGGCTGCTGTACAAGACTAAATTTATGCGCAAACTCAGTTTTATACTCAGAATCAACCCCCATACAAAACTGCATTCAAACTTGGAGACCTTCCAAACTTTTGTCAGATGATTCCTCATATGACTGTACTAATAACCGGGAAGCTTGCCGACATTTTCTGAGGTCAACCCGACGAACCCCACAAGCAGTTCAGTATGTGAAGTCGAGAAGTGAGAATGTTGTGATCCCACTCGAGATCATAGCACCGTCAGAAAAGGCGAAGAAGAAGAAGATCATGTTTCTTAGTTTGAGACCAAAAAAAAAACAAGAAAAATACAAAATTAAGTAAAGAACTTTCAGCTTAGGAGGGCAGTATAGTCGTAGTTAAACCCTGATACCTTTCTCCCGAACATTTCATAACACCAATATATCCATGTCAACACTCATATATGTAGATGTGTAACTACTTACATATATTTTGAAGCACCATAATAATGCATGAGGTTTATTGATACAGGTGGATGCAAAAATACAAATATAACTGGTATAAATTTTTAAGATTCATAAATCACTTATCAAATTATACTCTGTTTCCACTGTACGAATATATTTGATATTTTGATAATATTGTTATTGAAACATTTATTTTATATGCGCACAATTAATATAATTTTTAGTTCAAATGTGTTTTTCAATCGGAAATAATAAAACGATTATCATATCATGCCTAAATATATAAAACTCATTAACAACTATTATAAACGAAACGACTATAAGTTTACCATGCCTAAATTAATTTTTTTTTTTATAAACTGTTATGACTTATAATTTGATTAATAAGATTAAATTAAATATTTATTGCATAAGCACGCCATAGATAACTTTTGTTTTTTTTAATTATGCGCCATTATTAATAATATGTAGAATGTAGATGTTTGATATGGTATAGCTTTACCTAAATATATTAGTTATTTATACAAGTGATTTGAGAGGTATATTATAAAGTTGGGCCCTCATAAATGTAAATGCATTAACTATTGTACCGAAAACTTGCTCGTTTTGCAGATATATTTTTTAGTAAGCAATCTATGTATCTGTTAATTATAATGGGAGTAAAACTTAAAACTTAATTTTGGTGATTATATACGCATAAGCGTAATCCATTTTCTGATCCACACAGTTTTCTACATTTCTACATTGAGTTGTTCGGCCAAAAGTGTTAAAATTATATTAAACAAAATTAAGAAAAGTATTTAATAAAATACAAAACAACCAATACGATATTCTTTAAAGTCAACCTGGTGAACCCATAAAGAGATATCGTTACTGTGAATAGCAGTAAAGTGAAAGAATTTTGATTCCAGACGAGATCATAACCCATAACCATAGTGATATTTATTTTGTTTTGTTAAGATGACATTTTTAGAAATAAAACCCAAACGGAATTTCCAATTGGAATATTAAATAAATAACATTAAATTTTTTTTTATTTGATTTTCATTAATTTAATGAATCTTATTAACAATATTGAAACAAAGTAAATTGAAAACAAGTAGTACCTAGATATACTCTAAAAGTTTCTTAAAATGTTAACAGATATTTTCATCTCGCAATTAATTTACTTAACAAAAGTGAAATTTATTGTACAATATTGCCATGTTCCATAATTAATTTTTTTCTTTAGTGAATCCCAATGAAACATTAAGAATCAATCTCAGCGTTTAATTCATTCTCGTTTCTAGAGTCACGCAATGTACTCTGATTGAACCTAAATTATTAGCCCTATGTATACAAAATGTGTAGGTATAACTTTTCACAATTTGTCCTTAGCGAAATCTATAGAATATTCTTCAATTCTTTTTGAATGGTAAATTACAGTACACTTCGGACTGTGTAAGAATAAGTTGTCTGCAGTCAATTCGCAGTTTTGTTAACAGCTCTTCGAAAATGAGATATAAAAAGTTTTATCGAAATCGTTAGAGCCGTTTTCGAGAAAATTTTGAAAAACTAAAACCTTCATATAGGGGGTAGGTGCAACAAGTTTAAATTTGTTTTCTTGCTAGAACTAAGCTAATGTTTGAGTTGCTGTTAAATCATAAAAACAATTGTATTATTTTTTTATTGACAACATGTTATTGCTGATGGTTTTACCTTGATACTAATTTTTCTGGTTTTGAACGAATTTGAATTTAAAATAAAGTTCCGCTAAATTTAAAGAATAACACCCTCTGAGAGAGCTTGTCCTTTAAATGGGAATTGAGACCACTGAGACACATAGGTAGGTTCCACTTGGTGAGAATGAAAACGAAGAAAAATGGATTATATTCTAAATACTAATGGAATATTCTAATCAATCTTTAAATTAAGAATCTTTCGTTCTAATTTAGTCAGCCGAATCCTTATTTCCTGAAGTCAGTTTAATTTTAGCACAAGAGTTTTCAATTCATACGGAATTATTGGTAATATTGTCGATTCAAATACACGATATCTGTCTGTTTTTTTCCCCGTATTAAGAAGTGTGCGAACAACATTTTTGGCAGGAGTTTTAGCTGTTTCATTATTTGATATTAGCCTATTTATTTATTTTTTTTTTATAGTTTTTCAAACTAATTTACTTGGCCAATGTATTCTTGAAGATATTCTATTTTTCACGAATTAGGTATTTTTATTTTTATTTGATTATTTATTTATTTATTTTGTTTTTGTCATTCATATTTATCTCAAGTCAAATACATATGAATCTCTATTTGCTGAAGCAAGTTGATTGATGATTGTTCTGAATACCAGAAGAATGTCTTAAGCGAATCTTAAGTTGTTTATGTTCTGTCCTGTCCAAAAAGTATTCTTAGTCGAGTTTCCCGAAAATGTCATCTTAGATGGGTGAAAAAGAGGTGGTGATATTAAATGACCAAATGTTGATTTTGAATCGGAACTAAGTATTCCTGTATATCAACCTAATTTGTCAGATTTAGTTTTTCCATTATCTCTACTGATTTCATATAAAGATAGTATTTATTACTGTCATGCTCCATCGTAGATACTTATTAGATAGGTAAAGCAATATAAAATCTATAATGAATATATATATTTTTTTTAATTGTCAGGTTAAAAATTAAATAATAAACAACTTTACTTTTATAACTTCCCCATTCTCCAATATTCCCTATTGATAGTCGCTATTCATGCAATAAAACCAATCAAAGTTACAACTTCCACTATGCTCTAACATGGGAAAAGCAATTACGCACGGAGATTATGTCAGCCCGATCGACTGCCGTTGTTACTGTGTTAAAAGGAAGCAAAACTTATGCAAATCTCCTCGACCGACCGAGCACAGATACAATTCTGTTGACTGTGTCATTTTTTACTAATTTATTTTTTTATTATTTGTTATTGCATTCACGTCGTATATAAGCCAGAATGAATAGTTATATGTTCCGCTTTTTATTTCCGGATTGTGTATCTTTCTCTGTACAGTACATACATACATTAGGTACATTTATATATAAAACAGTATTATGATGCATTTCCAAGCCCGGCATAACCCACTATGAGTAAGCGGTTATCCTTGTGAAAGTTCATTGAAAACGTCAATGCGCTAATAAAAAAAAATGCATGACTCGTACATTGTTCCAGAGATACTTTATTCACTGTATCGGATGTGCACTGTGCAGTACATGCGTGAAATTTAAAACCTTCACGTTGAATTATACTCCGGTCGGGCTAATCAATGGAAGAAGTAGGTATCTAAAGTGTCGGTAGTTAAGTTGGTTTGGTGGTCATTGAAATGAATGAATGAACTGTGTTATCAACATTTTTAATAAATCCATGGTTAGATGTTTATGTTATTGAAATGTCACCCAACAACCAAGTTGCCAATGAGGTGTGACGCGTTCTGGGGATTGGCCTGCTGATGGAAGTCTTATGCAATCGAATTTTGCACAAACCGACACACATTTTTCTCTCTCGCTGGCGGTTTTAATCGCTCACGCTCACGCACTGGCTTTGTAAAAAAAATTATATTTTTATACTTTTTCCCCGTTTATAGCGACTGAATGGCTAGTTTAAAATCGAGGTGAAATAAAAATCAAAGATAGAGATACGAAAAAATATTGTATTTGAACAGCATTGCATCTATATAATATATATATGGTGTCGAATGTCCATGCTAAGTGGAGTAAGAAAATCAGGTCGATCGATCTTTAGTTTGCAAAAAAAGAATGACACCGCGTTGCCGTTGTGTGTGTGTGTAAGTTTTTTTTTTATTACTTTTTCTTGCTCTCTGTGCGCTATATAAACTGCGAAGCGAATGTGTATTTATTAGCAAATCCGCGAATTACATCATAGAGAGTATAGGACCGATACATCGGATTTACAATCTTATTCGTACGCATGTAACACATAATGGACTTTGCGGCTGAGTTGATATAGAGTTGTGTGCGATTGTCGTTTCAATGCGGTCTTTGAGTTTGAATAACAAGTTTCACTTTTATCGTTTTTTTGCACCCAGTTTTACTCGGCTATTAGGTTGAAGAGGTCAGTAGTTGCACTTCAATTCAGGCTCTTTTATGTGCATACTAAATTATTCGATTCGATTATCCGATATTCGATTATCACACATAGGAACTAACAAACATTTTTACTTGCGATTATATGTAGGTACTATAAGGCAAATTTTTTTATTCGTAAAAACAAAGTTTTGAGATAACAATCAAACATGACATTACGATGATAGAGAACAGTCTGGATGTATCGACACCTACAGCAGCGGTTGGGCCAATTTTCTTCAAACTTAGTACTCTGCATTTTTAGAGTAATATGCCCAGGCGTATTTTTGGTTTTTATCCTAGGTCTGAAAATAACGTTACCTGTCATATGAACGTAAAAGATAATTCAATTTTTCTTGAAAAAATACGATCAATTTTGATAAAATTTAACATGACTGATTTTTTAAAAACGTTAATAAGGTGATTTTGAAAAAAATTCTAACGAAAAACTCGTTATTGGCAAAAAATCAGTCACACTAAATCTTATCAAAAACGATCGTATTTTTTTCGAGAAAAATAGGATTTTCTAGAATTTATATGGCAGGTACCGTTAATAAGGTGTCTCTTGAAAATAAATTTCTAACGAAAAACTTCATTATTGGACAAAACATCAGTCACACTAAATTTAGATTGTCTTTAGGCTAATTTGCCAGGTACCGAGAATATGTAAACTTATTCTGAAAAAATGAAAAACACAAGCTTTGGCTACAAATCCATTGTACGAAATTTTATAAAAATCGATCGTATTTTTTTACGAGAAAAAATATTTTTTATCGAAAAACATCACCGTTTCCAAAACATCAGTCATGTTAAATTTTATTAAAATCGTTCGTATTTTTTGGAGAAAAATTGAGTTATCTGTTACGTTTGTATGGCAGGTACTGTTATTTTGAGACCTAGGATATAAATCAAAAATACGCCTGGGCATATTACTATAAAAATACAGAGTACCAAGTTTGTAGAAAATCGGCCCAACCGCTTTAGGTGTCGATAAATCCAGACTAACAGACGGACAGACAGACAGAATTGTCGGACATACTTTTTTCGTGTTCGCTATCATCATAATGTCATGTTTGATTGTTATCTCAAACCTTTTTTTTTTGACGAATACAACAAGCAACAAGTGTAGATTTCGAATAGTTTAATTTTTATAAGAGTAAGTATGTTATCAAATATTATTAGTGTTAATATCCAAAAAAAGCGAATTATATAAAAAAATATATAGGTAGTTTTGTCTGAAAAAAGCTCGCAAGATAATGAAACATTGGGATGTTGTTCAGGGATAATTAATTAACATTTTTTCAAGTTTCATGAATACTCTGTGTTAATAGAAAAAAATATAAAAATACCTAACCTTTTTTGAAGCGCCATAACTCGACATAACGAATCGACATTAAAACATGTTTTAAGATAAAATTTTTGCTCTACAAAAAATTATAAAAATATGTGGGACATTTTAGATCCTTTACGAAAACACAGATTTTTCTAAAATATCTGACCAACTCAGCCAAAATATTATTGTTTTTAAACTCCAAGCGTATGGTTTCCCTATTCTTTTTATTTCGTATTTTAAATCGTATACCTTGAACATACATAGATCTTACCAGGTCAAATTTAGAGACTTCCTTTCAAATACACCATTTAGGTGTACCCCAGGGAAGCCATTTGTTCTTATTCATTCTAGCTATAAATGACGTTTCATCTTGTATATGTGAGATTCTCATATTTGCAGATGATATGAACATTTTTAAAACAATCAAATCTATTAATGATCACAGTCTTCTGCATGCTGATGTCAATAGTTTCAGTGTATGGTGTTTTAAAAACGAGTTGACTCTTAACCCTAAAAAATGCCAAACAATGAGCTACTCAAAGAAATGATCTCTAAGATTCTCTGAATATTGTATTTCTCCAAATAAAATCAGTCTCGTGTTTAGTTTCAAGGATTTAAGTGTAAATTTTAGTGCCAATTTAGAATTTTCTTAACATATTAATTTTATTGTAAATAAAGCGAACTCTACGCTTAGATTCATAAAACGGTGGGCAAAAGAATTTAACGATACGTACATTACTCTCTCATTGAACAACTGCTACGTTAGGCTTCATCTTGAGTATGCCTCACAAGTATGGACTCCTTTTTATGAAATCCATAAGATTAAGAACCGTATTGAATCAGTGCAGCATAAGTTTATTCGCTTTGCTCTTAAAGGCCTTCCCTGAGCCGATCCTTATAATCTGCCACTTTTTGAACATCGGATACAGCTTTTGCAGATTCAATCTTTAAACCAACGAAGGGTAAATAATGATTTAATTTCTCTTCATCAACTTATCAGCGGACAAATTGATGCTTCGGACCTGTTAGCTTCTATTGGCTTAAGCATATATACCGCGGATTGTCTTACCACCTGCAAAGATCTGAAATTTTGAATGTTGAACTCCACAGAACTAATTATGGCATGCATGAGCCTCTCACACGGATGACTAAGTTATAGAACTTGAATGAGAGTGTGATAGACTTTAATTCAAATAGAAATAATTTAAAAACTCTTTAGAACCAGTGCTCCACGATCATAATTGTTTTGGTGTTGTATTGTAATATTGTATTTATGTTGTATTTATGCACATGTGTTTTTGTTTTTGTACCATTGTGCTTACTAACAACTAACACCTGCACTAAGTGATGAGCCAGTGGGACACATTATATGTGTTGGCAAATCTTCTTTTATATGCTAATGTTTGCTTTAAGCTGCGTTTGAAAATAGATCTGACAGTGTAAAAAAAAACTCAGGTTTTTCTTTAATAACTTTTTTTTATTTACGTCCTCCGGTAAAACCATTCTATACTTTTTTGTAAAACGTTATATTTCATACAATTCGTTTTATTCAAAAATGTTTTTATGTCGATTCGTTACCGAGATATGCCACTTCAAAAAGGTAATTTTTCAATTTTTTTGTGCAATTTGAAAAAGGATTTTTTTTTGAAGAACCATATAGTAGCAACAAATCGACTTAAAAACATGCTTGAATAAACAAGATTTCATTAAATTTAATTTTCTACAATATATACTATTAATTTTAATAAAAACTTTAAATTTATATTAAACTTTTGGTAAAAATTATTTTAATTTAATTTAAGCACAAATACCATATTTTTTCATTGCTTTCAATTCAAATGTTAGGAAGTGTTTGCCATTCCCGTAGGATTTTTTTTCCATTCGAAATTTGCATTAAACTCTGTTCATCTATACCTATAATCCAGGGTGGTATAGTTATCATACAAAATTGTAATTATACATAATTATAGTGTTTGTGTCAATCAGTCCGTAATTTAAAATAAACCAGCGAGTAATAGTGGACACCACAATACAAAGTAAGTTTTCATTGATATTTAAATTATAAACTCCAATAAATCTATAACGTTTTTATGGTGTTACCATTTATCTGTATAATAAGATACTATATTATAATATAAGATATTTATTAGAATAAAATTTCAATTTCAATATTAAGTTGTTTTGATCTAATACAGCATACCAATTATCAAACAAAATTCCCATTGTAATGTTTTGCCGTTTTGTTATTACAATCTTTCACTCACTTATTACAATTTCTTCCAATTTTATAGGTTTATGTTGTTTGTATGACAGTATTAGCTCGAACTTATTAAACTCTTAATTCAATAAAAACCTCACAACAATAAATCAAAAATATTTAAAATATTCGTTAATTAAAAAACATTAAACATGGATTTATTTCAGAAAGAAACAATCCCAAAACGACACCACTGTTATCCATTCAAATTAGTTCAACTAGTTTTGTGGGGCATGCAGACTTGCATACATTATTATTGTTATTATATTTTTTTTACTTGTTTTACTCTTACTCTGGCAAGAGGAAAACTTTCAGAAATAAATCGAGTTCAATCCGCTAAAAACTGGATTTGCCAATATTGCATGCGGCATTTTGCTTGTGCGAGCCTTTAACGTAGCATTGACATAATATTATTTGGCGGGATTGACGCTTCATGGTGATTGTTTCTTGTCGCTAAATTTCTTTAGGCGTATAGACCTTCGTTTAAGTGTGTCCTTTTATATTATTTATATATATATATATTTTTTTTTTTAATTTAATTATCTGTGGTAAAATTTTTGATATCATAAATTATGTCCATAAGTGTTTTATATTAAAGAAAAAAGTAAAACTATTAGGAAGTTATTTATTTAATGGGTTTTTATTTTTCGAGGAACGTGGTTAATGGTTTGACAGTCACCTATGCCTAATTGTCACCTATATACCTAATAATAAGTCATCTAATTGTCACCTATACCTTATAATAAGTATTATAGTCTTAAAACTGGTAAAGGCAAACTAAACGGACTTGTTAGTTTTAAGGAAAGGCGTTAGTGCCAAAACATTTTCAGATTAGAAATGTTTTTTATTGTCCTGCTCAAAAAGTTTCAAAAAGTTTTTTTTCGATAAAACATGTGGATGAGACTCAGTATCACTATAAGTGCCCATTAAGGGCCAGTCAACAGAGAAAAAATTTGATTCCATTATGCACATAATGCACAGAATACCCATCCAATTTTATGATTGGATATGGTCTTAGGAGTATCCGAAAAAAAATGGCGGGGTGGTGCGAGGTTTGCGAAACGAAAAGCTAAAAGTCCACTGGCCAAATGTCCATAATGGATTTTTTGAGTGGGTCCACAATTTTCCCTTAAAAAGAGGGAACTTCCGTCAAACCACAGTCCACAGATAGTCAACCAAAATCGGTGATTGTGATTAAAATATTTCTATAAAGGACTACTTTACTCATACCATTGATGAATATATGAACATTTAATCAAATTTTGATTGACATATAATATGTAAACACAAAAGGTGTTTGAAGTGTTAGATCGAATAAACCAAAATATATGAGAATGAGAGCTGATGTGCTACCTCAAATTTCTACCCTTGTCATCACGAAACGTATTTATGTCAGTCGGCAGAGACAAAAATTGTCAAAAATAATGCCAAAAACGCGTCCAATTTTTTGATTGGATATGGTTTGCTACAGTCTTTTGAAAGAATTTTAAAAAAAAGGAGGAATGGTGGGGAGTTTATATTATTGGTATGTAGATAGACTCTTCATAAGATTTTTTTCTTGTCCTTACCAAACCTTCTCGCTGTAGCTTTTTGATGCATCTTATGCCAATCAGGTGTATGTATATATGGACTCTACGGTCTATAGTAATATCAAAAAGCAAAATTTCCGCAGGTAACGTTCTTCTTTACTATTGGATATTGAATAACTTTGGTGGTGACATATTCATCAAATGTGTCAATTTCTGACATTATGTTACTTTTAATAAAAGAATTAGAATACGTTAATGTTAAGACGTTTCTGGACTGATAGAGTCAGTTGCGTTGCTCTAGTTCAATAATACAAAATTCAGTATATTTATATGTGCTTATTACGTGTTATATTATGTGAATTTTTAATACATAATAAAATAAGAAAATAACGGAAAAAATGTTGTCATATTTGATGTCATTCATTTTATTCAATTATCGTCATTAATTAATTTGTCCACTAACAAGCATGCATCATTTCCCATCTTTTTATGTTAATCTCGAAATATAATTTAATACCATCTTTATTCCAGCCTCACCTACTCACGATTCCGCCTGCAAATTTTTTTGTGAGAATCATAAATATTAGATGAATCATAAAAATATCCACTTTATTTATGTTAATTATGTAAATATTTATGTACAACTCTTTTTCGCTTCCGTGAGTATTTGCATGCATCTTCAGGTAAAGTTTGTAAAGATATTAAAAAAAATTAAGTTAAGATATGATGAACAAATAATCAATGCATAATATTATTATATGATATGACTATAGGGTTTTAAGTTGCGTAAGGTAGCGTCAACCATTTATTTGGATTATTTATTTACATGACATTTATGAAACTAATTGATGAAACTCTAGGAATGTACCTAGCGAAATTGACACTAAAATTTGTTTTGTTTTTAAACCTAAAAGGATATGCACGTGTAGTGAAAAAAAAAAATTATTCTTTTTATGGGTCGTATACGTATTGTTTTGTTCTTCAATAATTGAAAACAATTTATTTTTAAGCATGACAAATTGTTCAATTATATATATGTATAAGTACTTAATCAGTCTTCAGTACAAACAAACTTCTATTCATGGAATAGTAATTAAGCTATTTAAATATTAAGTTATACTCTAATTTAAATGTGTAGAATAAGTTATTGTATATACATTCAATGGTACACAGTACAATGTACTGTTTTTTCTGTAGATTGGATTCAAAATTGTATTGGCGTTATTAACATTATTTCAAATTAGAAAAAAAAAAATAGATTTTTTTGACCATAAATTTTTAAAATAAACTATTAAAACTAATAATCTCTACAAAAAGTATCTTTCATCTCAATACATCACTTTATGAATTTTTTGAAAGAGCACTGACTGGGTTCGGTCAATTCTTAAGGGTCAACCATAATAGTCGAAACATTGCGTACGTGATCGTACGAAAATATACGAGAATACAAGCAAATTGTATACTGTAGTGTGCCCATAATGTCGGATTGCTCAGGTTCGTAAAATTTTCGTTCACTTTCGCTTCCGTACCGTACGTAAAGAGGGCCCCATAGCGCAGTTTACGTAGTACGTATATACAATTGACAGCCAGCCAAATACACGTGAAATTTGCTTGCTTCTGCATCCGACCATTATTGTCGACTCAAGGAATTACCGGCACTTAAGGAAACTTGACGTAGAAATATGAATCAGCTTCCTTTTGCTTTCGACTATTATGGTTGGGCCTTTACATCCGAATAACAGTAGCCCTAAACAATAGTATGCATTCATATAGTTTCAAACATTGACGTATTAAATATGGACCGCCAGTAGCCAACTTCACGCGTGTTCCAACATAACTAGGGGCGCCATCAACTACTAGCAGGGTATCTGCGTAGCAGTGCTTTGTTTGTTTTAATTAATTATTTAATTTTAATATATTTTGGTGGAAATTGTTATCAAACTAGTTTTATTTTTTCTTAAAAAATCCACTCTACATGGCATTGAGTTACTTGCATATGAATATGTCATTGTTTTATTTAAATTTTAAAGGCGAAATTAGTACACGTATCTAACAATAAAAGATGATGGCGCATTTTGGCCGCTTTTAGCTGGAACAACTTTTTTTGGACGTTTGTATGAACATTTCAACCGACTGGCGGTCCATATCTACTACGTCAATGGTTTCAAAGCTCTTAATAAAATTAGGAACAAAGTTAAAAATAAGATGTGTAGACGTAGAGCGTATAGAGGGCTCTCGAGTCGTCCAATGATTTACCAGCCTCATCTTCTTAATTTCATTAGTTAATGAACCATTCTGTTAAACCTCTCGCTCTCGCAGAGTTACAGAGTCATATAGTCAAAGATCAGTGAGTCAGTTCAGTGCTGCACGACGCACGTGTTTATTTATTATTAATGTAAAAAAAATAAGAGGTAGTAGGTACAGTAACAACTTTTCTATCTTATCTTTTGGCACAAATTCTGATTTTGGTGACAATTAATGTGCAGGTGATCAATGATTGGCAAGACGGACAGAAAAGAAAGACAAATTTTCAGTGAAACTAGTTTGAATATAAGGACCAATGAGGAGCTTAAACCGAATGTGCTAAATGGCATATGTAAGTACATAATGTATAAATGGACACTGTTGTTACTGTTTTCACAATTCAATGTGGTGGAAATATTCCATCCATGAGCTGATAGTATGTTAAATGCTTAGCATATATATTAATTTAACCTTAAATACTGCGATGATCACATCTAATTTTCGGGAACTAAAACATTTTTTTTCTCAATTTACTGATTTAAAAAAAAATATGAATTTAAAACAAAGGAATTGAAGATAGTTTATTGTGGCTGACAATTCACATATATTAATTTCACTTGACCTGGATTTTTCCTAAGACTAATATTAATTCAAGTCATACAAGAAAGTTATTCAAAAGTTATTAAAAAAGTTATTGGAACAGAATAACCGGAAATGGAACGCAATTTGTAATACTGGAATAACCGCAAATGGAATGCAATTTAAATGCAATTTCATTGAAATTTCGCGTTGAAATTGATGTGTTTGAGATGATTCCGAAATTTTGTATTTGTATAGGAAATTATGAAATTTCGGAAAATTTGCTGAAATTGCGCAATGTAATTAGCTGAGACATTATGTACATAGTTAGAAAATATTAATAAATTATTTTATTTGAACTTTAAGTCATCGTCTATCATATTATTTTTTTTTTGTGTCTAAGAAGTCAAAATAAGTGACATTGCCGCCCAAGTTCCACTTAAAAATTTTCAAAGCGAACAAAATTTTAACCGGGGAAGGTCCGATTCGGGATGTGAAATTAAAATGTTCATATGGTTCAAAACAACAGTTTTTTGCTAATTTCTTTGAAACTATGAACTTTTTGGAAAAAAAAAATTAAATTGTAGCTAATATATTTCCAACAAAAAAGGTCGTAACACTTTTTATCGTAGCATCACTCAATTTCGAGAAAAACGTGTTAAATTAATACAAAATCTGTTTTTTTGCACCACCCTGCACTTTTTCCCTAGTATTTGGCGATTTTTCTTTATAATTTTTGTGATTTTCCCATATGGTCTAATCGAAAGATTATTTTTGTGATTTTCATATATGGCTTAATCGACAGAAAAATAAAATGCACTACTGGGTCGCACGAAATTGCTCTATACTTACTATGGGACTAAACAAAAATTAATTTATTAAATTATGTATATTAGTTTTTATGTTGATTAGCTAAACACTTCAAACGCTTTCTTCAGTTAAATGTTAGAATACTAAATTTAAATGAAATCCATCCAGCCGTTTACAAGTTATGGTCAAATTTGTAAAAAAAACATCAACATTCGGATACTTTGTAAGATTCGCTCAAGACATCGAAAATCAAGCTTTGTTGGAATTTTTTAGAAGTAAATATTTAATTTTACAGGACTATCAATAAAATACATAAAACTACAAAAAAAAATTAGTGAACTAGGCTTCAAAAATATGAATTAGGCTTAAAAGAAGTGAATTAGGCTTTAAAAAATACGTCATACCTTATACCTAATACTGCTATATCAAGAAGTTAAATAAATGATAACACATTTCGTTAAGTTTGACCTCTCTTGAGGTTAAATAAGTTCCACATAAATCATTGCACTTCGCCTTGATCATCTTAAACGAATTCATTGACCGACAAAAATGTATATTTTTTTATTAAAAAATAATTTAAAAACATTCCATCACTTTATATCTTTATAATTATTACACCAAATAAAGCAGCTATTTATTTTTGCATTTTTAATCGTAACAACAAATAAAGTTAAATTCTGTTTCGTTTACATCAAGCACTGCCCGCCTGCTGTACGGCTGGTTTGACAAAGTCATGTATTGTCACAGTTTCAAGCTTATCTTCTTTGATGGTTCAGGTCAAAATAAATTGAAAAAAAAAACAAAAAAAAAAATTATGGAAATAAATTATTTGCTTCTACATCCGGTTTTACAAGTTGATGTTTTTTTTTTTTGTAAAAACAGATTTTGTTTACATTTTGTTTTATTAACTTTATGTTAATTAATATAAATACCAGTTAAACAAAAAAAATTAAAGTAAACCGAAAGGAATTGGGTGGTCAGCCATCCATCAAAAGTGAAAGCAAACAAATCAACGAAAAAGTCTTATATACATAAATACATACATATATGGTTTCCAGTAATTTAACTAATTTAATGTCAATGCGACATATCAGCAAATAAACATACCAAGTAACTCATATAGTCGGCGGAAAGTGAGTTTTTTAAATTTCTGATCGCCTTGTTAATTCACAATGGTTTTTTTTTTTAATTATTCTCAAGTCGCCAAATTAGTTAAAGCTATACCTTGCATCTTGAATATTAATTCCTGATTATTAGTCATTCAAATACATATATATTTTTATTTAATAAAAGGAGCTTTCACTATTAAAATAATACAAAAAATAATTATTTTCTTTTCAATGTCATTAAAATGGTAGTATATGTAGGTACCTATATCATGGATTCAGTACCGTCGAATTTTTCTATTGTGATATTATCAAATAGTGAGTGTGAGTGTCACCTTATGTGTCATGGCAGACCGCCATATAAATTATATAACTTTTGTATTCAAGACACAATTCCATGCCCGTTCGTCTTCAGTCATCTTCGGTTCAATTAAGTGCAATTTAATTACAAGCCAAATTTAAGATTTTAGCTACATTTTCCGGGTTCAAACATTGCAAAGAGACACCTCGATGAAGAATCAAGATGGTCGTAAAATTCATTAAATCGGGTAAATATTTTTTAAAGCTGAGGTTTGTTCTGACTTCCGGTCTGTGGTTTAATCTTACAGATACTTAAATTATGTTTAAATCAATTTAACAATTTGGCAAATTACCTACTTAATTCTAAAAAGGTTTTTTTCACCAAAGATCAAAACACATTATTATGTGTACCTACCTTATTTAGTTTTAAAGATATTGTTTTGTTCAAGCATCGCGGTGTGATTATTTAACTAAAAACTTGGATACTTCGGTTGCTTATTTTTTGCCAAAATTGATGAAAATAAAATAGTAATTGAAGGCAAATTACAGATTTATTATTATTTACATAAGAAGTGAGAATATTAAAACAAATTATTTTCCAATGCCAGTAAAAATTATAGGTTTTTAACCGCATTATGATGCTTTATAGATATGTTTTAAATGATATCAAAAGATTTTTTTTCTCTACTGCTAATTTTGTTCATATAGTACCTAGTTATACTAAACAAAAAGAAAAACTTTAGATACCTAGCTATGTAGATAAAAATGGGATTGATGAAAAAGTTCAATTCATACTTTTTTTAACATTTAAAAAATGATAAAAAAGTAAAAAGAATAGGTTAAGTCAACTACAGAAAATAAATGAATTATGGAGGGAACAAAAAATAATTAAATAAAATACATAAAATAATAAGAAAAACAGAGGCCATTTATGAAAGTAAACTTTTCTCAATTGTACCGAAAACTTAAAGAGAATAATACTGAAACAGACAAAAAAGTACTCAACTTTTTAAATGGATCTCCATTAAAAATAAAGTGTACGACTGGGTCTCACAAAATTGTTCTTGTAGCAAGTTGCTGCAAAAATTTAAATTTAATTAAAATAAATTAAATACTTTTCTTTTAAATATAAATGAAAAAAATTATATGATTTTTTATTAAAAGTGCTAAAAATTACTTTTTAAAATGATTCAAGTCAAAATCCAAGTTTGCAGAAAGTTTTCTTCTATAAATATAAGTTTAGCAAAAAAAAGGTCAAAATCGTTAGAGCAAACATCGATTTACTTAAAAATGTAAATCGAGCAAACATCGATTTACTTAAAAATGTAAATCGATGTTTGCTTAATAATTTTTATAAAAAAGTTTCTTCACAAATTTGAAATACGTCAAATTTAAGTACTAAATAGTTTGCATTTACTGTGTGAAAAGGTATTTTTTTTTGTCGAGTCATTTTTCAAAAATTGAATTTACAAAAAAATAAAATAAAAAATAAATAAAAGTTAATTAAAATTAAAATTAAACACTTTTTTTGACTTTTTGTTCTAAAACTTGTTCAAATCATTGAGGGCTTCCCAAAAAAAAATTTCTGGTTGAAACGGACTTAAAATAACGGTTCTATAGGAGGTACCGTTAATCTCGTTGGCAAAAATTTTTGTTTGCAATTTACCAAAAGACAATTAGATAAAAAGCATCTTTTTTTTTTTTTTTAAGAATCGTTGGCAGCACCGTTATTTTTCGATTCTCCTTTAAGGAATGGTCTAGCAACCCTATGTACAAAATTTGAAGCAAATCGGTTCAGCCGTTTAGGATGTAGTTACCAATACTACCAGACTGACAGACAGTCAGACAGTCAGACAGACAGACAGACATACAGACATACAGACATACAGACAGACAGACAGACAGATAGACAGAATTTCTGGACTCACTTTTTTAGTCTACTCCATCATCGTAATGTCATCATGTTTGATTGTTATCTTAAAACTTTTTTTTTTTGCATGATTTCACAACTTGCCTTTTAGTATAGCTAATCGCAAGTAATAATAATTATATAAATATTAAAACGAGTTTTAGTTTTTTTTAGTTTTAGCGTTGAATCTTAATTATTTGTTACAGTTTGGTACTAAAGTTTAATATCAATCATTAATCTCCTCCATATTCACTTTGGACTAGGTTTATTTTTTAAACCAATAAAATCAGCAAAGCAAACTTCCCACCGTACAGTAAGTTTTGCAATGGTCTTTCGACAGTTACATATATAGGTTTTCAATCTTTTGTATGTGAAAATCCTGCTTCTTAAAGGATTTGGGAAATTTGTCAGCCAAAAATTGTTGCTTAAGCATCCATTCGGATTATGTTCTACATACGTATTTTGTGATCAGCTTACTCCAGCTCTTGAGTGAGTTGAACTTTCTTAGAGTTTAGATGCGAATCCACAATGAAGTTATTTCTTTGCACCATAAAACAAGCCCAATTTGATGTGCGCGACGGAAAGTTGATAGATTTGGATCTTCTCAAAAACTTTTTCTATCGGTCGGCGGCTAATTATAAGCTGTATATGTCAATACTCAAAAATTTTATTCCACAAACTTTCTTTTTCGTTTGCGAAAAAAAAACAAAACAAATTCATTGGCAAAATTATACAATAGATGATACCACTTTTTTTCTGCATCCATACAATAATACACTCCGTGTCACTTGATTAAGGACAGGCAGTTTTCTATTTTCATTTTGCGATATTTTTCAAACCCCTCGGTATTTTGGGAAAAACCAAATGCACAATGAATGAAGGATATATTATTAGGTTTATATTGTAAAAATAAAATTAAGATTGTGTTGATAATTGCAACATTTATGAAGCTTTTCCCAAAAAGGCCATTTAATGTACCTCCTTTGTTTGTTTCACTTGATTAAAGACAATGTCAAAATCTACCTGTTACCGTTATTTTAATCATATAAAAGGGCACTTGAAGTATAAGGGAGCTTAGTTCAAGTTAAAACTGCAAACAATCCACTACTATGGCCAGAGGAAAGACATTAACCAAGGAGGAAATCGGCCATATTCCAGCTTAACGGGAAGAAGGGAAATCCATCTATAGTTTTATAAGATTGAAAGAAGCAAGGATGCTGTCAACAATTATATTAAAAACCCGGAAAGGTATGGAAAGAACCACAAGGAAGAATCGGAAGATCACTAACATGTAGGAAAGGCGACCGATGCTGAGAACAGCTTCAAATTCAAGGCTCCCTGTAAGTTAAATTAAGCCAGAAACTTGAGTTTAAGTTAGTAGATCGACTGTGTTTCGGGCGATACAGAAGGCGATCCAACAAGACGATGCACCGATACATACCGCACGGATAACAAAATCCTGGATTCAAAACCAAAATGTAAACCTACTTGCATGGAAACCATATTCACATGTAAAACGTGTGAACTTTGCATATATATTCTTTTATATGCAAAGGTGTGAGGTTGGCTTTCCAGAAAAGTCTACGAAGAAAAGGCAGTATGATGAAACGGAAGAGATAATTGAAGCCATAAAACAAGCCTGGTCCAAAATTTTGCTTGAATATGTGACAAAACTCTATGAATCTATACAGCAGGCTACTTGAAGTGATTCAGCGATCAGGAGGTAGTACTCATTACTAAAAACTGTTGCAAGTCTTGGAATAAAACTAGCATTTATTTATACAACAAAAATTTTACCGTTCAATTATTTTTTAAGCTTGAAGAAGGTAAATTTGTCTACTATCTTTAATCAAGTGAAACAAAAAAAAGCAGGTACATTTTATGACATAACATAAGTGTTGCAATTATCAACATAATCCTAATTTTTTTTTACAATGTAAACATTCAATGTGCATTTGTTTTTTCCAAAATACCTAGGAGTTTGAAAAATATCCCAAAATTAAAATAGAAAACGGCATGTCCTTAATCAAGTGACATGGAGTGTATGTGTATAAGTTCAAGTTTTATTTTTAAAGGCTGTTAAAAGTATTTTCATGTTTTTAGCTAAGCGAAAAGCATTAGCACTTCAATACATCATATTATATTAATGTGATATGTTATACAACTTTCTTTCTTAAATATTTAGTATCATAATCTGTGAGAATTAAACTATCATTCACCTTTCATTATACAAAAATATTGGAAACATGCGAACTTGCACTTACATACAGTATTGTTATGGTATCAAATGACGTGAAGAAAACTCGTTTGTAATACTTTGTTTGAATATATTAATACCACTTTTTTTCCATGACAATTGTGACTGACGATCACTATCCATGTGAATGAAAGTAAAAGTTTGTCCAAGTGAGAAATGACGTTTTCTTATAAATTTAAATAAATAAATATGGAGTGAATGAAAAACGACACTGACATAAGACAAATTTATTGATATGTGTGTGATTAATTCCGAGATTAATCCAAAATATGAATATTAGGTACGTATTGAAAAAAATTTATGTTTGTTTTAATTTGAGATAAGATATTATAAAGGATGCTAGAAACAAATGTTGCAAAACATTTTTTTGTTGATTAAACTTTGATGGAATTATATAAGGACAATTTGATTATTTACTTGTGATTCTAATTGAATATTTTTCTTGATGTGTATGAAAAGATCCTTTAACAAAATTTTATAACTTGATGATCCTTTCTGGCAGATGTTGGTATCTGATCTATAGATGTTTTCGGTCGGTTCGTTGGGCGACTGTATAACAATATTTTATCCGATAGCATTCTTAAAACAACCTTAGTGCGAGTTCATAGATGAATGTATAGTGTATAGATGTAAGCAGCTATACCCAAAGTTGGAATTGGTTAGACTGTTGGAGAGAAAATTTGGTTAAGGCACTTTATCGATAGGTCCTTAACAGTGCGGTTTAGTTGGAAGCACAAGCATATTTCATTCCGCAATTATTAAAATAAATTTTAATTCCTTCGCAATAGTAATATGGTTAATATTCTTTTAACTTTTGAGGGAACTCACAGATTGATCATTTTGCAAAAACTTTCAAGCAAACAAACTTGTACCGCAAATTTTCAAATGGCAATATGTTGTTTAGCAAAAACTTGTTTTGACAACCATTAAATTTTTTTTTTATAATTTTCTCGCCGTTTAAAAGAAAAAATTAAAATCCAAGTACTTATAAAAAAAGTTCGGCAAAAATATCTGTTTCTTAAATCTATGATGAAAAACGTCCAAAAAATTAATTAACATTAATTTAACCGTTTTTCTATAAGCTTTCAACAGAAAAATGTTCAATATTCTATTACAGTACAGCCTCGCTATTCCGGACTAGAAAAATAAAATAAAGTGAAAGCAAGTGGAGAATTCCTTTGTTGAATAAACGCTATCATAAAAGCTTCTTTTACCTTTTGTCTGATCATCTTCCTCTTTCCAAGGACCAATATTAAAATGCCCTTGAAAAATGGGTACCTACATATTCTTAGAACTAACATTTTTGCTTACCTGTTCCTTTAAACGTTTTAGGTGCATAATTTCGAATTTCTATCTAATTGGATTTTATGTGGAATACAGTTGAATTTTGAGACATTGAACATTTCAACTTCAATATCATCCAATTATTAACATTTCACAGAAAGTGTCAAAATTATACATGCTTCGTATTCTTAGCGTAAGCTATAGGTGAGCGGAGACTCAGTATAAAAATAATAGTGAATTACATAAAATTTTGAAAAAAATTAGTTTAAAATTTCAGTATAAAAATAATAGTTAATTACATAAAATTTTGAAAAAAATTAGTTTAAAAATTTTTTTTTAAATTTTTATTTTCAAAATTTTGAGTTTGAAAATTAATTTTTTTAAAACTGTTCACTTAAACAACTTTATTTAAAAATAAAATAAAAAAGTAGTTTTCTGGCTTTCCAAAAAGATAAAACAAGGCTTTGTATCATTCACCGTTGTTTTTAAACAATTTTTTTTCTGATTTAAGTCAATTTTTTAGAAAATTGCTCCTCCTGCCTAAACGGGGGAAATAGACCCTCCGATTTTTTTCTTGTCTTAACCCCACCTACACGCTCAAGCTTTTTGGTGCACCTTAAACCAATCACCCTGTATAGCTCTCTATCCATTGTACCAAAATAAATCTTTCCTATCTTTCTACTCCTTCTAACTAATGTCGTGCAACACCTGTTGCATCTAAAAGGCAGTGTGCCTTAGAGACAAATTGTTAAAATATTATTATTATTAAATAATCATCAACACAACAATCTAATCTTAATCTTAATTTTAATCTTCTTTTTGTTTTTTTTTATTTTATAGAGAGGTGTGTATCCCATATGCTTTTTTCTTGTTTTTTTTTTTCTTGGTTTTGTTTCTTCTATAAATTTGTTTTAATATAGCTCTTTTTCTTTTTCTTTTTGTTATAATATTGTAAGCTCAATTTAATTTTACTTTTATGAATAATTGTAAATCATTAACTTCACTTTAAAACTTCACTTCTTAAAAGAATATTGTTTTCTTAATGTGAAAGTATACCAAATCAATTAAATAAATAAATAAATAAACAAAAATGGTATGTAATATTTGTTTTTCAGTCCGCCAATTTAACCAAATTGAAACAAATTTCAATTATGTGGAACCCTTCATATTATGTATGTATGTATACTTGCATTCGTATATTTTAAACCCTACCTTATACCCTACTTTTTTGTATTCTTTTATATAATATTGTTGACAATTTTACGACTAAAAAAATTCCCAGTGCATTAAACTAATTCACAATAAAGAAAACAAAACCAGTCACTCATATTAATGCCTATTGTGGCCTCAACTTTATATTTTCTCATTACCTTTGGTCTAGATCTCAGTTAAGCCATAAATCACCTAATCTGAATCACACAAAAAAAAAAAACCAACGTTGCATCATTGCAAATATGCTCTTATCATAAGAGTGAGTCGCCAGACACAGTCGATTTTGCGGAGCGATATTTTAATTTGCAAATCCAGCAAACAATCCCACGAATAATGACATCTCTAGCCCGAATGCCGGATTATAGTAAGATACAGATAGCGCATCTTGGTCATCTTGGATCTTGCATAAATTATAATAAATCTTTTTTTATATTATATCAAGAAGATGTATTTGTGAAAGGTATGTAGGGACCACCTTTCACAAACATCCATTCCTATATAAACGAATTTATAATATTCAATTTAAGAAAAAAACTTGTTGATAAGTCAAGGTTGTGTTTTGTTTAATTGAAATCTTGAAATCTCTCCCCCATCAATTTAATATTTTTTTTTTTTAAAGACAAGAAAATCCTGCTTAGATTACTACGATATGATAAAAAAGTTTTTTACACATTAATTATTTTTGCAAACCACTTATACTTAGACTTACCTTATACCCAACGATATCGCACAGCTTTTGATGTGGCTGAATTGAAGGTGCGCTTCTAACACCTGCATAATTTGTTTTAGGTTTCTCTTCCATCATATAAGATGACCACGTTTTTAATTTTAATTTCAAATCTTGTCAGCTAAATAGATTTGTACAACCAACTGAAAAGTTGTTATAACTTTCGATGTCATAAATTTGAAAGTGGTGTTTAAAATATCAAAATTCAAGACTCAACACTGGACCAACCGCTTTAACATGCTTAACCTATACTTTTGCAATGCTTTTATTTTCTGGCCTATTCAATTTCAACCCATAAACCTTTAGTAAGAAGCTATTTAACATTCTGCGAACCACCTTACTATTCTAATGTCATAATAAGATATACATAAGATGATTCCATGCTCAATCGTAATATGTGTTGCATACTTTAAGAATTCTTCTATTGAACCAGATGCCTTTTACAAGTAAATCATTTTGGTCATTTAATTTTGTTCACTATCTGTGTGCAAACTTTTTGATTTATTTTTCGCAATTTACGTATATCTGTTCAGCAATAATTGAAGTTACCACACGCCTGCGCAGCACTGTAAACTTTAGAGCATGCGTGCAATTCAAATGTTAACTGTGCGGTCGCACTATCGGGGCTAATGGCTATACTGGACTTGACTTTATATTTATTAGCTCAAAAACTGGTTTTTATTTTAGATGTACTGACTGACTACCGACTAATGGCCACAATCGACTTGACAATGTCTTAACGTTGTTCCAAACCAAACGGCTTTAGTCACACATAAAGTTTAACGAGTGTCATTTTGCGGGTTGTATCTTAAGTAATATTGCTTTAATGATGTTTTAATGTATTTGGCGGGAATTGAAGGGGACTTTTTTTTATTGGTTATTTAAATATATATTGTGTCGAGTTTTGAGATTATGCAGAGAAATTTGTAATTTATTTGTATTTTCACTTTATGTTTTGTTTATTTGCAGGGAATCATAGCCAACATTTGTAAAAGCTGGAAAAATGTTAAATTGCACCGATTTGGCATGTGTACTGCATCATCATCACTTCTATGCACATTTACATCAGTTGAAACATCATTTGCAAGATGACGACAATAATGGTGAGTGGATAGATACTTAGAGCATTTTTTTTAAGTGATTATTTGAATGTTGCGTATTTTTTGTTTGTTTATATTTGGATTTCGAAATTATGCGACGGTTGTAGTTCAATCGCTGTTTAATGATTTAATCTTTTTTTTTTCAAATAAGGTTTTGGCATGCTATTTATACAAATTTTGATTATAAATGTTTGTATAGCATTTTCATTTTGTTAAAACACAGCCTTAAGGTTTCATTTTTTCACAATTTAGATTAGCAATGAGTTTATTTTTACATACATACATACATACAACATTGTTAAATTAGGTATAGGAAATATTATTAGTAATTGACACAGTCCATAATGCTGGGATTTTTGGTTTTGTTTTGATTGCAGAATAAAAGTTTAAAAAAATAAAAGTTACTGTCTTATTCATAAAATAATTTTAATTTAACTGTATAACGAATAATTTAGGAATTAAAAGCCGAATTCCGAAAAAAATTCGAAAATCTTTCAATTTTCCCCATCCCTCAGTTAGCGGGTGGCGGTCGTTCAAAACTGCTTCTACGACCATACCACACAACTAAAAAAGTGAGACATGTAAAAAATTAACGAAACATTTTGGGAACGATGATATAATTAAGTCAAATGGGGTTGCGCCATAATTGGTTTTTGGCCAATTTCTCGCGTATAGATGTTATTTTATGCCCGAAAAAGAAGCGTTAACGATAATTCCATCTTCCTCGAAAAAAGTACGATCAACTTTGATAATATGTGTGAGTGTTTAGACTGGGAAATTTGAGTCTGGCGTGGTGAGTACTCTCGTGATTACACAGGTCCTCAATTGAGGACGCCTCACTTCGAGCGGGTGGAATTTTTGTGAAGTGAGACAGTTGTACGACGCGAATTTTTTGGATTTTATAAAAGGAGATAACATCCATAAATTATTATTAATGCTTCTATTTGTTTCCTTTTCCAAGAATTCATTTTCTATCCCTCTGCATTAAGCCTAATTATGAAAATACTGCGATGTTAACACATTGGCAGTTAAGCAGATAATGAACAAAATTGGAAAAAAAACTTGAATTTGGATTTGGAACAGTACTCACCCTTCCGATGTTTATAATTTCAAGCTACCTCACAAGAGTACTCACCCCTCTCGCCTACGAACTCTCTTGAGTCCGGTCTCAATTTCCCCAGTCTAAGCCCGGTCAATGGTGGTGTCTTTAATCTAATTTTTTTTTAGATTACCTGCCAGCGGTACTTTTTGATACCAATTATCCTTAAACGGCTGCACTGTTTTTGACGAAATTTTATGTTCATAAATTCTGTAAAGCCTAATTAACACTCCAGTCAAAAATTATGGAATAATTATTTTACTCCATTTTTCTCGAAAAAAATCCGATCAATTTGGATAAAATTTTGTTTTGTTGCCAACGGTGATTTCTTCATTTAAAAAAATCCAGAGAAGTTTATTAACGTTAAATGCTGTAGAACGGTATTTTTTTGATACCGATTTTATTTAAAACGACTGCACCTATTTTGACGAAATTTAAATTTTATTCAGTTGGACTGAGGGGCGCATAGAGAAATTTCAATGTTTCAATCAAACTTGTCAGTACGATGATGGAGAAGCCTATGAAAATAGGTTTCGTCATGCCGTCCGCAAGTCTGTCCATGCGAATGTGCGTATATGCGCCGTGCGTTGGTTTGTGGCCCGCTATGCAACCTAAACGGTTGGACGGGTTTACTTCAAACTTCGGGTAAAGTATTTTTTGTTGATTCTCTTTACTAAAGAGGAAATATTCGATTTGTTGTGTTTTAGCCCGGCTACCTCCCATATAATGGTTTTAGTTTTTTTGGAATTTTTTCGAAATGGTTTTGATACAACTTTGTAAACATTATACTTGCAGTGTTATAAATAATATAAATGGATCTCAGGCTAAAAATTCACACAATGGATATCTTGTATGCACAAATTTGGCCATAAACAAGGCCGTAGTCAGACAATTATTTCGGGGGGGGGGGGGTTTATACTTATTCCATACACCAATCAATCTGTACCTTTCTGTAGATGTAATAAATAAAATGAGTACGGCCCATTCACCCAAAATCCACCAAACACGACTTTTAGTTGCGATAATGATACTATTCTATGTATAAGGCAAGTTATGGATTCGTCAAAAAAAAAAATTGAGATAACAAATAAACATGATATTGCGATGATAGGGACGCAGACAAAAGTGTGTTGGAAAATTCTGTTCGTCCGACTGCCTGTTTGCAGATCTGCAGCCTAAATGGATAGGCTGATTTGCAAACTTGGTTCAGAGTGTTAATTTAGTAGTCTCGCACTAGGCGTTGTTGAAATTGGAATTTTAGCTCTAAAACAATGGTAAATGTCATATAACAGTTTGTTAAAACTTATTTTTTCTAAAAATGGCCTTAACGATTTTGATAAAACAGTCGAGATTTATCTTAAAACAGTACCTCCCATAGAACCGATTTTTTAAAATCAGAATTTCTCGCTAACAACAAAACCGATTTCAATTAAATTTAAAATTTAGGAAGGTTTTTATTTCCAAATTCATATACATAACTTTTTAGATTTTTTGAATATGTTGGAAACGCGAATATCGAATTTTTTCAGATTTTTTTCCAGATGAACTACAGATTTCGATGTATTGAAATACTCAAAAAATTGTAAAATATTTTTCAAAAATTAGAAAAGAAAACGGTTTAAAAAAAAACTGCTTTAACGATTTTCAATATTTTTTCCTAGGTAGAGTACTGCTAATAAAATACAATTGCATACTTAGTTTTTCAAGAAAACTCTCAAACAAATTTGAAAAACTAAAAGACTTTTCCAATATTTTTTTAAAATAATTTCAAGTCATTATTTATTAGGTAGGTACATTTATCATCACTCTTTACGATTTTATTATAAAAAAAAGTATTAAATAACATGTAAGTATATAATTTTTATAAAATTAAATTTAATCTTCTGGCCTTCTGTGCTGCAAATATGTCTAAAACTTTCTCAGTGTCAATCTCAATTTGTCGATGAATTGACATTAATGCCAATCCTGTTAGTCTTTCTTCGCCGGTAGAATTTCTAAGGTAAGTTTTTAGACGTTTCATTGTCGAAAATGTTCTTTTCGGTGTTCACGTTGAAACCGGTAGTATCGCCAAAATTTTGAGAAGCTTGTGGATGTTAGGAAACAGATTCTTATTGCATTCCCCAAGAGCTGTTATTGCACTCTTTGAACGCTCTGTATCTTTTTGTCTGTGGCATTTTGCCTTCCATAACGTAAACTCAGCTTCTAAAGTGTCCCAATCCAAAAAAGATCTATAAAATTTGAAGTTTTCTTCGTTGTAATTTTGTTCATATTTGCCAAGGATCGATGTAATTAAAATGCACAAAGAGGAAAGTATGGACTTACGATTTTCAAATCTTATTTTAAGCTGACTTAAATAGTCATCTAAAAGAGGAATCATTATACTTATCCTAAAATAGGTTTCAGGTTTCAGACACAATTGATCATTCCTTTTTCCTATTGCTGGCAAGAGAATAGAAACGCATGGAATGAACCGGCTAAAATGTTGCAAGTTACAATTGCAACTATATAAGTGAAATAACGAAGTTGAAAACTAATGCGCACAAGGACACCATTAGTTTATTTGGAAGGGAAATAAGAATATACGTTTTTACTATACATATTGTTTCATATAGATGCATACACATACCTATCTAGGTATACTAAATTTCCTTGAGGCGTTTAGTTATTCATCATGTGCAATCGAAGCAAAAGTAACCTGGCATCCTGAGGCTGTGTTGTTTGAGTTTGTATTTAAGAACTGTTAAAGCTACCTTACTAAATTCATCGAAAATTATGTTGGTACCTAACTACGAAGGCTTTAAACTAAAATCGGAATGTTTTGAACATAATCACTAATTATTTGAGCACAAATTTCATACTTATGCGGAAAAGGTTGATTTACAGATGCATTTCTAAAAAAATTCGGGGGGGGGGGGGGGGTGAACCATTGTGAACCCCCTCTGGTTACGGCCTTGGCCATAAATTGGTAACTTCTATACCTATTTAAATTTAGTACGGTAGTTAAATTATTGAACATATAAAACATAATGGCATTATTTAAAATTTGTAAATCCTGAGCTCATCGTTTCGATCATTTTCTAATATTTAATTTTTTTTTTCAATCAAATAGCTTTTGTTACGAAAGCAAGTTCGTGGGACCTAGTCATGCATTTTATTTACACTGCAAGATAAAAAACAACAATTTACTGTTTTATTGATCTGTTATTATTTTTATTTTATGTTTTACAATTATTCCGAATCTTGAAATATTACCAATGTAAAACATAACCTTTGCTTTAAGTCTCAGAACAAACAACAATCCCTTTCAATTTTAATATGACATTGAGAAGTTTCACTGTATTCTTTAATCCATCTCACTTAAGTATTATTGCAAGGACAAACGCCTCTTTATAGTTCTCAGAAATCATCTTAAGCCACTTGACCACCAGTTGAGTAGAATAACGAAGTTGAAGTATACCATATCATAATATTACAATTGATGAAGTGCATTTTAAACTGCAATTCTATAAAATCAGCAAAAATCATTTCGATCATTATAATATCATTAAACTCTTAAAATCACCCACAGAATTATTCAACCATAAATCACTAGAGTGACAGATTTTGTGACGCAGACCTGAAAATTACAATTACACTCAATCATCAATATTAAACTCAAGTTGGTATAAATTACTGACTTTTTATTCTCAATAACTCGGTTAAAATTTTACACGCACATTTTAACTAAGTCAAGGAGATCATGCAATTTATGAAGTTGTAATACGTTTAAAAATTTTTTTTTTTCTGAGTTTATTTGAATTATTAAATCATGAAATATAAAATCAGCATCTAAAATATGAAAATAGTTTGCGATTGACAACTATAAAGTGACATATAAACAATACATAATTTCATATTGTACTGATTATATATTTCAGCTCCAGTTGGTTTGAAGAATATTATTATTATTGTTTTTTTACCTAAACACCGTGATTCGAGGCAGCGAGGGTCATTCATATCACAAAATATACTCGTAATATCATTTACTGATTTTTATTTAAGTGCCTCTAAGCCAAACCGTCAATGGCGAGGTTTAATGTGATTTATTTTTGAATTATTCAATAGGTGGACCCATCCAAACAGAACTTGACCATAATGTTGGCAACTAATAGCTTACGAATTGACGTCGATAGCAGTTACGAGTGTTAGGTAGGAAGGTACTATACTATCATAACAATCATGTCATCAAATTGTTAAATGTTTTTTTTTTTATTTTTCATTACAAAGGCGAGTTATTGCCCACAATATATTTATTTATTTTTAAGCTTAACAATTAGCTGTATGATTTCCAAGGGCCAAGGTTTTGATTTTTTTTTAATGGATGTCATTCGATGAGTGAAGTCAATGGCGCAAAATTATAGTCAAGTTAAACACAAACTAAAACAATAATGCGTGGGTTCGAATGTCATGATGTGCAAGTGGAAAGTTTTTCATAATAAAATTTTATTAAAGCTCGGCACCATTAATAACAAGACTGATGACAGGAATAAAATTCGTAAAAAACGAATAAATAAAATTCGTTTAAAAATTGGTGGTCAATGTAATTCAAATATAGTATGTCACTTAGCTGAAATTGCATGTAATTTCAGCTTAGTGTCAAACTAAATTTCGAGTTTACTTGACTATAACTTTGCGCCAGTGACTTTATTTCTCAGTTGTGAAAAAAGATCTGTGGAAGAGAGAGAGAAGTAACAATTTCCAAAATCCAATCAGAAACATCTGTCAAATAGAATACAGTAAATGACGGATATAACAAAATCTTATATAAGAAAAACACGCGTATAAGACAGACATTCTAAAACACCATGCGCGTTTCCATAAAGATATACCTAGATATAAGTATTAAATTAACCTTTAATATAGAAAACCGTTTATATGAGAAAAAAAAACACTGGTATAAGAAACTTATTTTGATACAAAATCATGTTAACTACATAGAAAATTTAACGCTCGTGCTGTGTATCAACATTATAAGGGTAGTTAGTTATTACCCCCTTGAGTGCGAATTATAAAAAAAAAAACGTTTATAAGAAAGTTTCCATTGTAAAAATCCAACTGGATGCTCCCGACGATGCTCTGTCTTACTTTTACAAAATTTCTGAACCATTTGACCTTGTTTTAAAAATTTTGTAAGCAGAAAATTTTCGTTTATACATCCTTTTTGATATAGAAAACTTTTGCTTTCAGCAGTTTTATTAATGTAAGAAATGTTTTTATAAACATTTTGTTCATATAAGAAATTTTCTTTCTAATATAAATAATTCTTTATAAGAAAGCACGGAAAGAAATTCTTTGGACTTTCTTATATCCGTCATATTTGCTGTATAACAAAAAAAACTTCAAACCCCTAAATTCGGCTCTTTATCTTTTGCGTGGGAAAATAAATAGACCAAACAATATAAAAAGCCCCAATTATAATAGACCTACCTATTGATTCGGAAGAAATAAATATGTGTTTTGCTTTTGATTTTTTCATGCAATGCAGATTTTTGAGGGTAACACAGGTCCTTACACGAAATTTATCGTAATGTACCGTTATGTAGTTGTATTTCATTTTCCGAAAGGGCAAAGGTGTCAACAGTGGATCAATTTTTACTTATTGTGCCTTGAAGCTCGCATTTATAGCAGTAACTATGAATTTTTTTTGTTTAGATAGTGAAAATTTTATTTGAAATTACCCTATGTGGTTCAATGTTTACAATAGGTGTACACAGTGAATCTATGCATGGTACACAGTGAATCAGGGATTTTAAATAATTTTGTTTTTAGTGAAAATATTGTTTTTTTTAAACATTATTTATTTATTAATGCATGTATTATTTTGGGATAAAAAATGAACAACTTTCTTAAAATATTTTTATGAAAAATTTTGAGCAAGTACCTATGTCAATTTCAACAAATTAACAAATTTCGTTTGGCTACCTAGGCCTTTTTAGAAATAAAATTTAATTAAGATTTGCTGAGTCTTTAACGAGAAAGTCAAAATTTAGGAAAACCGTTATATAGCAGGTACCGTTTAAACCGTTTAAAATTAGGAATGACGGTTTTAACAGTCTTAAAGGTCATTATTGGCAAATCACTTAGTTTTAGCCCTATACAAATTTAGAAAAATCCCCATTGACAGTCACCCTAAAAACCGTATATACCCAGTTTAAAGGATATCGGCCCAACCGTTTAGGCTGCAAGTGCAAATTACAGAATCCAGACAGACTGACAGACAGACACACATCAAACAGAATTTCTAGACCCCCTTTTCGACTTCGCTATCATCGTTATGTCATGTTTGATTGTAATCTCAAAACTATTTTATTTGCACGAATTCATAACTTGCCTTATAGAACCTATACATATAATCGCAAGTAAAAACAACATGAGAGTAACCAACTTCAACAACGAGACCCCATAGAGGCATAGACTGATGGTTAGAAGTAAAAATGTATTCTTTTCTTTTCTCATTTTCAGATTCATTATAAAATAATTAGAGACATTCTGAGAGAAAATTATTCACTGGTCACTCAATGTTAACACTTTAACTCTACTTGTCGTCTTAACAAAGACTGATATTTTGCTTTTTGAAGAATTTCTGGACATCATTATGATACTCATCAGGCATTCAAGTCAATATATAAATCAGTATCCGCAGTTTTTTACCATCTTCAAATTTCTTAAAACATCGTGCGTCTTGAATCCGTTCAAAGGATGCCACAAACCAACGCGACACCGCGACAGCGACAGAAGCTATCAAAGGAACCGCGACAGAGGAAACGCAAGTATGACCAGGCCCACACCAACGCGACAGCGACAGTGCGAGAGTTCCCTACAATATCAATTTTTTTCAACTCAATTTTTATTAAGGGCATAATTTACCTTCTTTTATGTTTCTATATTGTTTATTTATCCTCAATAGTTAATTTTTTGTCTGATTACAAAAAAAATCTTATAATCACGACAGTGACAAAAACGCTGTCGACCGCACTCTCATAAGCAGCTGTGTAATTAAAATTTGATCCCAAAAAATGTTCCCTGTTGCTGACGCGTCGTTTTGGGGCTGCCATTATAAAAAAGATTTTCATCCAATTTGTTGGGGAACAGTTACCCAAAATGCACATAGAACCAACTAAGATAAAGCGGTGATATTCTCGCCGGACGAAGAATAAAGCTCCCAACCCCCCCTTATAAATTTAAATGGAAAACATATACAAACAATATTAACATTTAAATGATTTCTACTTACGCTATGCGACCATCAATTTCTTTTCTCTAATTCACAATCCACAACATCAGAAGCAGAACGCAGTGATTCGCAAAGTTTTAATATTTCAACAAATCTATACGATAAAGTTAAATCATAATTCTTCTAGAAGATGTTTAAATCGTATTACTCTCATTCGAACTGTGGCTTTTTCTTAATTTTTTTCTTGAAAATATTCACAAATCACAATCAAACAATAAATAAATAATTACCTTTCATCATTCCCATAACCCGCCACGGCGTTCTTCGTTAGTTGCTAATAAAACCATATCAGACACTGTCTGTTTTATATTATCAATATTAAATGCTGACATTAATTAACTTAAATATTACTAACTCAATCCATCCAAATTGGTTTGATGACCTTTAATTTGTTTTGAATATAAAATTATTTAAAAATAAAGAAATGGCTATTAAAGCGAGCACGAAGAAAAATAATTGTGAATAACCAAATGTGTAAAAAGTTTGTGCAATTTTATTAAATTGTATTAAATCTATCGTGAATGGTTGGTTATTCATTTTATTATTTAAAAACCGGAATGGCGCCATATATAAAAACAAGCATATAATCCTAAGAAATAAATACATAGGTACATATATGTTCTCTCTATAAGGAGGCAATAAGGTAGTGAATATTATGAGTAAGCATTTTTAATTTGGTATCTAAAAAAATTCAATTTAAAGATTTTTGATTGTACTTAATGAGATTTGCATACCCTTAGGCGGAAAAGAATTATTTAAATTATTGAAACAAAGCTTATCTATACTTATACTCACCACACACCACCAAACGTGGAGAAATAATATTGACAAGATCACAGTGCAATGCATTGTAAATTCTAGATAAAGTGATGGTAAATATTTATGTTCTTTGATAAAATGATAAGATATTTTCTTTGATAACAAATATTTACAAAATAGCTATTTGTTTTTGTTTATAAAAAAAGGTGTTTTCAAGGGTTAAGATTTAAAAAAAATTTAATCTTTATATAGGTTCTACTCATCAGAATTGAATATCTTTTAACATTGACCTACAAAGTTATAATTTGTTACAGTTAATTGGGCTTAACAATACGGTTAAGCGCTCATATATGAGTAGTTTTTGCAACTGGTAAAATTGGGATTTCTTAAGGTTGATTTTTGTGTAAATGCGCAATATCTCTATACGGTTCTGATCCGTAATGAAATCTTCTCAAAGTTTCAATGTAAGAGTTCAAATTTTCGCAATAAATTTGTTTTGCAAACAAATAAATAAAAATAAGAATACAATTTTAAAGATTTTGGGGCATATTCATAGTTGTTTTTAAACTTTAATTTTTTTTAGACTGTGTTTAAACAAAGTCATTTAAATAGGATAAACTCGAGTGTATCTTTAAAACAACTTAAAAACATTTTCGGAATATGCCCCATTGTGTAATGATTGCAGTTGATTTGGAATGGTATGGGAAGTCTGCAGGCAACAGGTTTTTTTCAGCTAAGAAAGTTTGTTGAGTAAAGACATGTTGTCGACTTGACTTGAAGTCAATTGGAAATCAATAGGAAAGGAAGTTGCATTTATTAGACTAAGCAAGTTAAACCTACAATTTCAAAACAAATAAAGAGCACGACTGGGTCGCACAAATTTGTCTCGTGTCAAGTAACCTTCGTGTTAACGACTGAGAAATTGGTGACCAGTTTTTGTAAAAAAAAATATGTGTTTTATTTTTTTTCAAAAAATTCTTAAGAAAGTATGCAATAAAAATAAAGGACATGACTGGGTAGCACGAACTTGCTCTTGTGACAAGTAACCTTGGTGTAAACGACTGGTAAATTCGTCAACTTTTCATCATCAACAGCAGAGCCCTCGCATAGACTTTTATTAAAATCGATCGGATTTTTTTCGATCTTCTCTATCATTGTAATTTTTTGATTGTTATCTCAATAAAATAAAAATAGCAAACAATATCAAAAATGGAGAGGTGTCAGAGAGTTAAACTTCTAACGCGATTCAGCGAATATAAGCAAATATCGTTTTTAGCTATATCATGGTTTCGAATTTCGTTACAATTATAGTTATAATTTTATAGCTCTGTTAAGCAATTGGGCGTTAATAAATTAAGCAAATTAAAACAAAATAATGATTATGATTAAACTAGGTACATTAAAACTACACAGGTATTATTGTTTTTTTTACCTCAACATCATTTGCGTTATTTGCGTCATATCTAGTAATAAAAGTTCTTTTTTGTAACCGAAACAGGATCACTTTTTACAAGCGTAAACGCCATGCAAAATACTGACACCATGTTCTAATGAAATATAAAAAAATAAATATAAACATTTAACGGCTTAACTTTCGTCATGAATTTCACATTAAAAACATAATAAACATGATAAAATGATCTATTAAAACAATCGTTAAATTTAACTTAAGTGAATCTTTTATTTGAAAACAAATAATAACAAGATTAAGAAAAAGTGAATTCATTAAGAATTATATATTCTCACAACTTCCGTAGTCTGCGTCACGTACGGTACGATAACATCATCTCATTAGTCTTCTTTCGCATTAAAACATCTTATTTAATTTGAATATTGAAAGAACAATACGTCAAAACAGATCACAATTGTTTCTTTTTAATACGTTAGGAAAGTTTTTAAGTCAAACAAACGAATTAAATCCATTATGGATGAAATAGAAATACAATATTTGATTTTAAATACCTTGCATAAATACAAAACAATGCATCTACCTATCGGATTTTATGTATTAGTATTTATTTTCGTTAACAAATACGACACATTTAGGAAGATGTCTTTTTTTTTAAACGAGTTAAATTAATAAAATGTCTAATATGTCAAAAAAAATCAATATTTCTGAAGTATGTCTGCATATCGGAACTATGTATTTCATTTTATTATTAAGTTGAATTTGTTCCAGAACTTTGAAGAAAATCGGATCAGTCGCTTATACTGTTAGATCTTACATATTCATCAGACAGAATTTTTTGATCCACTTTTATCGACTTTTCTTTTATGTCAATATCATGTTTGATGTTATTCAATTTGTTTTTTACGAATACATATTATGTAACTTCCCTCGGAAAATATCTGTAAAATAAATAAAAGGCCGCAAAAACTTCGTATTGCTGAAAGTTAACTAAAGGCTAAATCAACAAAAAAAATAATTGAAAGTAAATGCTCAATTTGGTTGGTAGAAATTGATGTTTCTATAAATAAAGTTAATAGATACCTACATATTTTTTTATAGACTCAATACGAAATGCAAACATTTAAAAAAAAGTCTTAAACAAATATATATGTAAGTTTGATGGCTAATACAAACTTCTACAGAATACAAAATATATGTACATAATTGTTTTAGAACTACCTAATTTTTGATTAATAATAAAGGGAACAAGTAATAAAAATCAAAGCTTGCAGTTTAAATAAATTAAATTTTAATTTGTAAGCAATTTGTCCACCAATGTAATAAAAAATAAATTTTTCAACTGGTTTGCCAAACCGACAAAAATTAATTAAAATAAATAATATTCGCAAAAAATGTTGGTATGTTCAACTTTTGACTGGCTGCATTATAGTTTTTTCTTATAATATAAAATTAGTTAAAATCGATAGAAATTCAAGAGAAAGTTTAAGAACAAACTTTTTGTAAACGAGTTGCCTAAGTAAAGGTTTGATACAAATGTTCGTTTTTAATGAGCTTGAGAATGGCATTTAAAATAAAGTGCACGACTGGGTTTTTTGCGGTTTTTAAATAAATCGATTTTAAGCATGCAAATTTTAAGTACTAAATAGTTGACATTTATTGTACAAAAAAAAAATTGTTTGGTAAAGCCATTTTCCAAATATTGAATTTAAAACTTAGCACTTTTGAAAAATTTTGGCACTAAACTTTGATGTAATTATTTAGAGACCTTTCTAAAAATATTTTCTATGTTAAAATCGGCTAACCGGTTCATGAGATAGCTCAAGAAAAAAATAACGGTTCTATGGAAGGTACCCTTAATGGGAGTGGCAAAATTTCTTTTTGCAATTTATCAAAAGACAATCGGACAAAAACAATCTCTAATTTTTTTTGAAGAAAATCGTTGGAAACGTTTTCGAGAAAATTAAGGTTCTTTATAACGGTTATATGGCAGGAACCGTTATTATTTGAGCTAAAAAAATGTTTGGTTTTTCCTCTAAGGAATGGTTCACAAACCCTAAATACCAACTTTGTAGGAAATCGGTTCAGCCGTTTAGGCTGTAGTTACTGATACATCCAGACTGACAAACAGACAGACAGAATTTCCTGAGTCACTTTTTTTGTCTTCTCTATTATCGTATTGTCATATGTTTGACTGTTATCTCAAAACTTTTTTTTTGCACGAATGCATAACATTGCCTTAATAGTGCCTATAATCGCAAGTAAAAACTATTTCTTCATTTAAGAAATATATGCATTTTGATAATATTACGGGTGCCGTGAATGCTTCTAACCAAATTTAAAGAAAATCGGTTCAATAGTTAAGGCAGAATACGTGTATAGTTAGTTATCCTTTTTCATGTATCCAACATGAATTACCGACAATACATTGGAACTTAAAAACTATTTTTTATATTAAATCGGTTTCTTAAGAACTTGTTGATTTTTTGTTGAATTTTGGAAAGTCCTACAAAGTAAACGAAGTAGTCCGTGTCCAAATGAGAAAATATATTTAGCCAACATTAAACAAATCCAAAAATACTTATATCCACATTTAAATACATATAAGAATTTGATATTATTATAAAAAATAAATAATTTTAGAAATAAGTAAGTATTAATATATCTTACTTATATTTAAATGTGAATGTTTGGATGTATGTTTGTATGTGAATGTTTGGATGTATGTTTGTTACTTAATCATACCAGAACGGCTGAACGGATCTGGATGAAATTCGGCACATAGATTGCGTACAGTCTGGAATAGCACATAGGCTACTTTTTATCCCGAAAAAAATTACAACTCCGGTTTGTTCGATTTTTTCCCTTTTTCACAAAGCAAAGGCTCGGCATGATTTTATGCATAATGAGAGTTTATGGGTCTAAAAATGAAATAGGTAAAATTTTATAACTTAAAATTGCGCGGTTCCTATGGGTATTATAATAACTACATTCTATTCAGGAACAGTGTCTGTTACTCAATCACGCCAGAACGGCTGCACGGATCTGTATGAAATTTGGCACAGAGATTGATTATAGTCTGGAATAACACGAAGGCTACTTTTTATCCAGACAAAATGTACGGTAAGAAACATTTTTGTTTGTTTTTCACAGAGCAAAGGATCACTGTAGAACGGCTGAACATATCAACATATCAAAATGAAATTCGACACAGAGATAGATTATAGTCTCGAATAGCATATAGGCTACTTTTTGTACAGACAAATAAACGGTTTCCGTGGGATAGATTTTTTTTTTGTTTTTAATAGAGAAAGGGATAGAAATAATTTTTTGCATGGTTGTTAGTTTAGTGGTGAGTGAAAATTCATGGATTCTATGGGATATCATTGTTTCTACTCTTTAAACATGTAAGTAAATAATAAATAAAATATTTGATTATTCAGTCTAATCGACTGGAGCGTCAAGTGAAAAAAAATATAAATAAGTAGTTGAAATATTTTTACATATACGTAGGTACCTACCTAAATATTTGATGTCTAATTTTTTGAAAGAATAGTTGTAAGGTAAGTTTTATTTTTGTGTGCTTATACGTTTTATTTACATTGTGTATTTTGTTATTGTTTGTTATATGTAGTTATTTTTTTCTAAAAAAGCCCGTCAAACAAAAATTGGATCTGCAATTTTGTAACAGAATCATAAAAAGAGAGGCACGTTACATATATTTATGTATGCTTATACGTTTAATTGTAAAATTGTAAATTGTGTTTTTTTTTATTGGTTGGTAGTTTTTTTTTAACATGCCCGGAAAAAGAAAAAGAAATCTTTCCCAGAGCAGTAAAAAAGCTCAAAATCTTTCCCACAGGAGCCGTACATTTTTTCGGGAAAAAAGAGCCAGACTATATTAAGGGATAAAAATAATTTTTTGCATTTTTTTTTATATTAGTGGTGAGTGGTGAGGCGACTGGAAAAGTTGCGGTTCCTGTGGGAGAGTTTTAATTGTGAATAAACACTTATTTGAGTTTATTACGATGCACGCGCCGTAGCATCGCACGGGTACCTGCTAATATCAAATATTTATCTAAAAAGTTTTGAAGGAGAACTAATACCATTGAGTTTATACACATAGTAGTATTCTGTAAGTTTCGAATACTGCTCGTAGAATGTCAAAACTATCGGCTTTTTTTTGTTTTGTTTACTGTATAGCAATAATTATTCTTGGGTTAAAAGGCAATAGAAATAGAGGAAAACAAATAGAAATGTATGCAGAAGAATTTTGTTCTGTTCGGTTTGAGTGATTTTCGCTGCAAGGAATTTAGGGCAATAATAATTACTCGATATGCTCAATTTAGCGACATCTATACTTCGGTAAGTTTGAAACCATCTTCATTCCTCTATGTGTATAAACTCAAGTCTTATACATGTGTATATCTATGTACATACATAAATTTTGGTCTGAAGTTGTGTAAAATTAATAAAATATTAAATTATCGTCGACCAGTGTTTAGTTAAGATAAACCGTATTTAGTATTTTATTATTTTTGAAATACATTTTTTTTTATTCTCGAACAAACAGGTTTAAAAGACCGTTATACCTTTTACCTCCTACAAAACCAACACATTTAGTTAAAAGTCATAATATTTATTTCTTATTATTATCTTATGAATTGATAATAAAATCAAATTAGTCAAAGAATATCAGTTTCATTCTAACTTAATATTCCAGAACATACTAGTATAATATAATAACACCAATCATGATCTTTCTTGCTACTTTTTTTTTTAATGGCTAAATGTCGATATTAACATAAAAAGTCGGATTAATAAACTTTCATTGTGAATGAATAAAACTTGTTTTCTGTTTATACACGCAAACTTAATTAAGCAAATACATAAACCACCAATGGAAAATATCAATAAGTAAATACAATATAATTTTACCTTTTTATATGTTAAAATAATTCATATACAACACACAAAAATAAATAAATGGCATGATTGGGTCGAACAAACTAGCTTTATAAGTTTCTGAAATGCTTGGAGACAATTGAGGGTAAAATAAGGTTTCCAATTCAAATCAAAACGAATCGTCTTCTCCATACTCATTATCAATATTGCATATTTTTTACATTATAAAAATATATTTTTTTGAACATTTTTGTAATTTTTAACAACTTTAAAGAGCAAGTTTAAAAATAAGAAATTCCAGTAAAATTTATGCTGCTTCCAAGATTTTGCGTATTAGCATAATTGAGTTTATACACTTAGAGAAATCATGTGTAAAGTTTCAAACTTTGCTCGTAGGATGTCGTTACTATCGACTTGTTTTTTGTTTACTCTTATAGCAATTATTCTTGAGTTAAAAGCCAGAAGAAATAAAGAAAAACAAATAAAAATTTATGCAGAAGAATTTTGTTTAGTTCGGTTCAAGTATTTTTCGTTACAGAGAACTAGAGAAAAAATAATCACTCGATATGCTCATTTAACGACATCTACTTCAGTGAGTTTGAAACCATCCTCTATGTGTATAAACTCAATGGTGTTAATCAGTTAAACCTATTTTAAATCAAACATTAATATTTTAGCTACAAAATCCAAAAAAAAAGACAAACAAAGTCTTGTCAAAAGTTTTCAAAATCTTACATTTAAAAAGTACACTATGTCACAGTCTACTCTGACTGTTGGGGTAATTAATTATAGTAACACAGGCCGGGGTATGTTGCCAACACCTAGTTTAAAGTTAAGTTAAAACTAAGACAATTATTTTTCCTGACAGTGTTAGTTGTTTCGTTTGAAAAAAAACACCGGGGTCAGTTTTCGTGGTACAACTTACCCCAATAAAGTGTTACAACTTAGTCACAACAAAATGAACACAAATCAATTAAATATTCCCGAATTCACACTAAAGCGCACATAAAATCGAAACTCGATTATCCGGGATTCTTTATACCGGGACATTATATCAACCGCCACTTTATATGACAAATAATTTCGTATTTTTAACTTTATTAACCGGCATTTACTCTATAGTATCCGTAATAGAACATAAAATGTTTTACTCAAAAATATTAAAACTGTTTTTGTTTTTAATCTAGACCAAAGAAGTTTACTTGACTAGTAAAAACTAACGGAGTTTTTGTATCTGTTGGATTGCACTAGTCAGACAGGTTTGAAAGTAACGGGCTTTATATTTAACACATATTTCGGATTGTGTTCTCGATTGTTTGTGGTTAATTTTGTTCAGTTTTGTAGAAAATTCAAGTCAAAAGTGAAAATTTATTAACCGGGATTTTCTGTTTTCCGTGATCAGTTTGGTCCGACCATCCCGCATAATGGAGTCCCGGCTGTATTTCAAAAAACTTTAACTAATAAGTAAAAATCTTTTCAATTTCGTTTACTTATGTGTAATAACAACTTCTACTATCGCATCAAAAGGATTGGTTCACAATTAAATTAAAAAGTATTTTTGTTTGGTCAAAAATTAATTTTTCATTTCAAAATTTACCATTTATAATTATAAATAGCTCACAAGAAATTTTTTTTAAATCGTTGAAGTTATTTTCGACAAAAATAAGCTTTTCGTTAACGGTCATATAAGGGGTTTAGTTATTTTAAGACTAAGTATAAATTGAGTATAAATAAATTAATAAACAAATATTTTTTATAAAAATCAGTCTATTCATTTATAGGTGCAGATAAATAGGGACTAAGTATTACGTACTTCTATCATATTATAATGTTGCGTTTGGTTTTTATCTCGCTCTCGATTTTTGTATGAATCCAAAACTTGCCTTATTGTTGCTTTATTCGTTAAAATAATGTTTTGTATTTTGTTACAAGCAAAAAGAAAGAAAAAAAAGTTATATAGGACACATCTATAATATTTATTAATTAACGTTTAAAAATTTTGGACGTGTTTTGGATTCGTTGTTAACAATTTTTTTGTTGAATTCAGATATTCGTGAAAAAATCACATCTTCTCAATGAAGAACCTTGACAATGAACTTAATGTTCGGATAAATGCGATAAATAAATCCTTATAAGTTTGTAATTTAAAACACCGACTTTATGCGTCACTTTGGATGCATTTCTTTTCCTCGTTTGCATGGAGAATCTTATCTTTAGGAACTAAAACAGGGGTCAATATTTTTTAAATGTATTTTAAAAGTTCATCGAACGTTTCGAATGCAGATGGAGTTATGTATATTGGATACTAAGGAGTATGTATACAGTTGTATCTTGATTTTATTTTTTTTAATGATTAACACAATTGAGAATATTATGATGTCAATTTGCTTAACTGTCAAGTCAATCAACATATAATTTTCACATCATCACATCCTCTTAACTCAGATCGATTTATGTATATAGCGCTTAAAAAAATATTCTTCATTCTAACTGGGGTGTTCAATGTTGATAGATATCATAGCTCCGACTTATTTGTTGTACTTAGAAACTTCGCAGACGCTTTTCTGAGAAAATTTATAATTTTAGTTTTAGTGCTTTTCATGATCCTGCCGTGCACCATGAAGTTCCATTCGAAGGACTACTTCCGATGTTTTCATTTGACTTTCTTAGATTATACTTATACGGCAAATATATTGAGTTTTACTTTACCTGGACATTCATCAGCTTTTTACTCAATTATATTTTAATTATAATAAATAATTATTTATTGGTAGATATATATGTAGATTATGGTAAAATATAAATGGAAAACAATTTTTTTATTATATTAAAATAATAAATTAATTCATCAGTCAACAAATACTAAAATTATTTAATTTTTACTGTCATTAAATACTACTTATGTTTAATAAAAATAAATTAATTTAAATACTACTATTAATTTAGTATACTAAATCAATTAATAAATTATAGAAACAATTAATTGTTTTTTTTTATTCAGACTTTTAATAAAAGTTAATTTCATCAATGAATATTTATTGATTGGGATGCTGTTAAATACGTCAGTGAACACATAAGCTATTTAAGTTTGTGTGTTCACTGACGTATTTAGGAATTTTTTAATCAATTAGCCGTTTATTATTCCTTGAATCTATATTCTAATAAATAGTTAGTAACGGTTAATTGATGTCAACAATTGTTATTTAAATATTATATGTACGTACACGTTCACTGTCATAACAACGCTAATAATATACAGAAACAAATACTTGTTGATTTATCGACAATTATTGCGTACTAGATAGGCTTTGATGTCATCTAGCTGATGAGCCCACCATCAAACCAGGGCAAAACGCAAATCTTGGAGTAAATGCTACAAAACCTTTAAAATACTAATTTATTGATTTTACAAACAAAACATTTTTTCAGTGAGGGTTAAAACTATTTGCGGTTCAGTCAAACCAATTTGCTTAGGTGTTAATTGAAAATGCGAATGCTATATATTTAGTTCCATTGCTTAAAAATGACTATACACTTCAAAGTATTTTATTGCCAGTTATAGTATTCCACAGGGAAGTCACCTGGGTCCGATTCTTTTTATATGTGCTATAAATGATGTAAAATCTTGTATATTAATAGTGAATTTCTTTTTTTTTTTTTTGCTAATTGGATGAAGAAGTAAAAAGCTATTCACTCTGAAGGTGATCGAGTTAATCTAAAAGTCGACAAGTTTATTTTGTAGTTATTTTTATTTTCATCATCATCATCATCATCATCGGCTCGACAACCGGGGTCCGGTCCTGGCCTCCTTCAACAAGTCTCTCCACCTATCCCGGTCTCGAGCCGACGCCATCCAGTTGCGCACCCCAAGGCTCCGGGCGTCCTGGTCTACGCCATCTCTCCAGCGCAAGCATGGTCTACCACGCTGTCGTCTGCCATAGAATGTACCACAAAGAACTTTCCGAGCAGGTTCCTCTTCGCTCATGCGAGCTAGGTGCCCTGCCCACCGAAGTCTACCGAGCCTAATTTTTGTCACTATATCTGCTTCAAGGTAGATTGCGTACAATTCATGATTGTACCGTCTCCGGAATCGTCCTTCCTCACATATGGGGCCAACAATTCTCCTTAAGACTTTTCTCTCGAACGCGGCTAAGAGGTCAGAGTGCCTTTTGCTAAGCACCCAAGTCTCGGATCCATATGTGAGTACTGGCAGAACCATGGTCCTGTACAGCAGTAGTTTTGAAGTTATGGTGAGATTTCTGGATTTGAAGAGCTTTGACAGACTGTAGTAGGCTCTGTTGGATTTGAGAAGCCACCCGCGTATTTCTTCTTCTATATTGTTATCGGCTGCTACTATTGACCCAAGGTATTTAAAGGATTGCACCACTTCAAATTCGTGCTCCGCTACCTTGATTGTTTGACCAACTGTTCCTCTCGCATTCGACGCCACCATGTACTTTGTTTTACCTTCACTAATGTGCAGCCCCAGATTTTGTGCCGCCTGCTCGATCTGGATGAAGGAATCGTTTACAGCTTGCTCGGTTCTTCCGATGATGTCGATGTCGTCTGCGTAAGCCAGTATCTGGCTGGACCTGTTGACGATGGTCCCTCTTGTTGCCGTGCCAGAGTCACGGATTGCTTTCTCCAACGCCAGGTTGAAGAGGAGGCAGGCCAAACCATCCCCTTGTCGGAGTCCATTAAAGATGTTGATTGGTCTGGATAGCAATCCGGCTATTTTTACTTGGCTTGTTACGTTGGTCATGGTCAACCTACATAGTCGTGTCAATTTATTTGGGATGCCGAATTCTCTCATGGCTTTGTAAAGTTCTACCCTGGCTATGCTATCATAGGCGGCCTTAAAGTCTATAAACAGGTGGTATGTTGGGATGTTAAATTCTAGACATTTTTCCATCGCCTGCCTAAGGGTAAAGATCTGATCAGTTGTTGATTTGCCTGGAATGAAACCACACTGATATTGTCCGATGATGGTTTTAGCGTATGGGGTTATCCGGTCTTGTAGGATAGAGGAGAGTATCTTATAGGCGGTACTCAACAACGTGATACCTCTATAGTTGCTGCACGTTGTGACATCTCCTTTCTTATGTATGGGGCATATTATACCTTTTCGCCAGTCTTCTGGCATTTCTTCACGCTCCCACACGTGCACTATAATATCATGAATTGCCTGACGTAGAGCTGGCCCACCGTGTTGAAATAATTCGGCTGGTATACCATCAGCTCCCGGGGCTTTGTTTTTCTTTAGCCGGTCTATAGCCTTCTCAACCTCTTCTATGCTTGGTGACGGCAACATAGGGTATTCGTCTTGAAGCAGTGGAGCCTCCACTTCTGCAGTGAGTTGACCATTTAGCAATTCATTAAAGTACACTTCCCATCGCTCCAGTATGCTTTGTGGATCGGTGATCAGATTTCCCTCTCCGTCCTTGCAGTATGTGCAGCGTGGTGTGTACTGCGTCATGTTTCGGATGGATTGGTAGAACTTCCGCGCCTGGTGCGGACCTCGCTCTCGGCTTTTTTCTATTTCACAGATTAAGTTCTTCTCCCAGGCTGATTTTTTCTGTCTGTGAAGCCGTTTTTCTATTCTTCTGAGCTCTTTATATTCTTCTTCGCGTGCCCGCGTTCTATGAGATTGCTGCATTGCTCGGTACGCAACATTCTTACGTTCAGTCGCTAGCTTGCATTCATCATCAAACCAGTCGTTCCGATTTCTACGACTGCTGCCTAAGATGGAGTTGGCAGTACTAATGACAGTATTCTTAAGGCGTGTCCACTTCTCATCTACGCCCAGCATACTGGCCCCAGGACTTACTCTCCCTAAATCAAGCGATTCTAGGGCGAGTCCTAACGCATTACCAAAGGTGTTACTGGCATTTTCATTGCGCAGGGCAGCCGTGTTGATTCGAACTTGATCGGCGGATGCAATACGTCTTCGCAAGGCAATCCGCCCTCGGAAGACCATACCAACAAGATAGTGATCCGAGTCGATATTGGCGCCTCGGTACGTTTGTACCGTCATCAAGTTCGAGTAGTGGCGACGGTCTATCAACACGTGGTCTATTTGGTTACGAGTGACTCCATCAGGTGATACCCAGGTGGCTTTGTAGATATCTTTTCGCGGGAACCTGGTACTCGCAACGACCATGTTTTTCGATGCTGCCAATTCTAAGACTCGAAGTCCATTGTCATTAGTGTTCTCATGCAAACTATGGGTGCCTGCGTAATGCCTGAATACCGGCTCCCGACCTATTTTTGCGTTCAAATCCCCAAGGATGATTTTTACGTCATACCTTGGACAGGCATTGAGGGTCCTCTCGACTTGTTCGTAGTAAGTCTCTTTTTCTTCGTCTGAGGACTCCTCCGTAGGTCCGTGAACGTTAATGAGGCTAATGTTCGTAAATTTGCCTCGCACGCGAAGGGTGCATAGCCTTTCGCTTATAGCGTTAAAGCCGATGATGGTAGACTTCATTTTTTCGCTGACTAGGAAGCCTACCCCGAGCACATGGTGTTTTGTATGACAGCTGTAGTATACGTCATATTCTTTCTTCTGTAAAACACCATTCCCTGTCCATCTGATTTCTTGTAGTGCTGTTATGTCAGCTCTATATTTTGACAGGGCATCGGCTAGCTGCTGAGCAGCTCGAGCTCTATAGAGCGATCGTACGTTCCATAAGAAAATTCGTAAATCGTTTTGCCGTTTTCGTTGCGTTGGTTGTCGTCGTGAGATCAGTCCGTTTCCGAGGCTTGTTGTCAGGGAATTAACCTGTTGCCAACCTGAGGAACTAGCCTGATCATATTAGCCAAACCTTTTTTAAAAGGCTTGTTACTAGCGGCCGCCGCAAAGAGGCTATGATCACACTTCCACCAGTCCCGAATAGTTACGGCACGTGCATGTTTTCATATGCTACATGTTATTCCCCCTATTCGTCTGATGGCTGACCGCCATCAAACGAAATCAAATGCATCTTCTGTTTTCTTAAAAATAGATTGACTGATTTTGATTAAATGTTAAAATGTTTCAATGGTACTCCGTTCAAGAATCATGAATATCACACTGAAATTTTATTTAGTACAAATTTTTAGTTAAAAAGTTGGAGTTCCTGTACTGACATTCAATTTCAATAGAAAATTCTAAGTTGCTTTAAAACGAGATGTTGCACTTCTGCTAACATGAATATTTATCGCAATTAAACGGTGATTTAATGATTGACATTTGTTCTGTGGTGCAATGAATGTAATTAATTATTCTAGAAAATAAAAAGACATAAATAAGAAAGAGCAATAACAAACTTTGTATTTGTCATTTCTCATTTGATAAAAATAATTCAGAACGAAAGAAGTTAGGTATAATATTCAATATTAATAGACACGTTTTTTTTAAGATTAATCGAAATGGGTATATTGTGGAATGATAAATAAAGAATAAATATTTCATTCTTTAAGCCTTGCCCTGTCTAGCTATTTACGATTTTGGTAAAACATATTGTTTTATTTATTCGGTGAATCACAAAAGAAGAATTTATCGGACAGTGACAAAACCTTACACTTAGCAAAAACTTTGCAAATTTGTATTTGAAAAAATACATTTTGCAAAGAAGTAACATTTTTAGCTTCTAAAAGAATAAAGTCTTCTTTTCTTTGTATGGCTGGTTAAATAAAGTTCAGCTCTCTGTGTTTCAGTATACCCATATGCCTATGAATACTACCACCACTGCTTAAAGTTTATGGCCGGTACCCATCAATCTTCGTTGGTATCAGCGGGTCTGTATGGCATTTTTGAAATTGGAATCTTACGTCTTTAAATCGCAGTACCATCCATTTAACAGTAGGAACACTTTTTTCAGGTATAATATTTCAGATGTTTGAAACCAAATTTCTCATAAAATATTTTCACTGTACCTCTGCATAGTGTGTGTTTGACTCCGTCGTTAACGGCTCAAAGGATTTTTAACTAAATATTATTTGTACTCAATTTTCTTATTCATTAATTTAATAAAAAAACTATAAATTCTAAAATTCGAAAAAGTTATTTTTTTTTAAATTAATTCTGTTTCATGTATCATTTTGTCAATTACTTGAAATTTCATTAAAATAAAACATAAAATATATTTTGAAATAGTTGTTAATAATACAAGATTTTTAAGAAAATAAATGTTTAATATATCTCCTCAAAGACTACCACTAGTATAGGTAAATGACATACCACAATTCCTCAAAAAAAACTTCAAACATTCCTTAAGGAAAAAGTGGCAAAATTTTTTTTTTTTTTTTTTTGACATAACCGAATACTTTCTGCTGCAATGTTTAGAAAAACCTGCCCTAATGACGAATATAAAGGTCCAAGACGATTTATTTATGCGACCATCGGCCTGCCAGACGTTTTCGAAAATGACAAAAACCGATTTTGGAATAATCGGTATACCCGAAATTGTTTTTCCCCATAAAATATTGAATTTTTCGAAAATTTAAAAACTGTCTGGCAGGGCGTTGGCCGCAAATCGTCTTGGACCCACATATCTGTGTTCGGGGAGGTATTCTCTATAATTTGGTGAAACCCAATTTCGGTTATACCAAATATTTTCAAAAACTGATTTTTTAAGGTTTTCGAAAACGTCTGACAGGCCGTCTTGAACCTACTTATCTGTAATTAGAGAGGTATTCTTAATATTTTGGGGGAAAGCAATTTCGGTTATACCAATTATTTTTTTATTTTAAAAATTCAGTTGGTTTAATTTTTTTCATTAAAACAACTTTTTACAATATGAAAATCATTCATTCGTTAATTTAAAATGTCATGTTATGTAAATTTATATACGATAAATATTTGTTCATATAAGTTCTAAAAGATACTCAACAAAATTTGTGAAGAGCTTAAAAATAAATCAATTAATAAAAAATAGCTTTAATCGTCACGTTTCTACTTAATTAATTTTATTTCTCTCTAATTTTTAACACGCAATTTTAAAATGAGATATACATTAACCCAGAGTCAAAGCCAACCAAACAGTTAAAGGCAATACAAATAAAAAAAAAAAACGTTGTAACTAAAACTCATAAATTAATCAATGAAACAACGATTCGGCAAACAAAAAATAAAAAAACAATAACAATAAAAACACAAATGCTAAACCGCAAAATTATAATAATAAAAAAACCTCTCCACTCTGATATATTGAATAATTTATTTTTTCTCACGCAAAATAATAACAATAGATGAAATACCCCTAATGCATACCCTTCACCACATCAACCCTCATTCTTCTATTTGGTTGAATATAATATAAAATTCCTTCTGACCTTGATCAATACCATCGCATAGACAACGGTAATTACAATTAAATGATTTCACGTTATGAAACGCAATGTTTATGTAATTATTGGCGATTTAAACAACAGCTACCTATACGCAAAGGGAATCAAAAAATATAACACACTGCACGGATTCAAGTGTATCCATACGAATAAATGCTGCAGCAGTACTTACGTGATTGAAAAATTGTATTTATTCTTCAATTTGTATCTGAAATTATTGCAAATTATTTGTTATTTAACTTGTTGTATCCGTACCTAAACTACTATATACTTATGCGAGTAACATTGTTAAATAAGCTGCAGGCTGTTTTGTGCCTTATTATCATCCTATTGGAAACGTTTTAAAGCCCAACTATGTATTGGTTGGTTGCATGACTAAGTGCTTAGATTAAACTGAATGATTGCCGCAGCCACAAGTGTGTTCGAAGTTTGCATGTCATCCATTGATTATTATAAATATTTACAGATTGCAAGTTAAATGATTTGATTTTTACTTGCTATTATATAGTTAGGTATGTTAAGATAAGATTCAAACATAGTATAACGATGATAGAGAAGATAAAGTAGTCCGGCGATGATCCGTTTGTCTGTATCGTTAACCGATTTGCTTTAAACTTTGAACGCATAGTCCTTTTGGAGTGGTATAACTGGATGTAAATAAGGATACCGGTCATATAGCTGGGATAGAAAAACTTATTTTTCTTAAATGCTAATGAGGCATAATTATGGTCTCAAATCAAACTTTTAGAAAAAATCGTTTAACGTTAGGTATTGGTTTTCTTTTCAAATTTCGGTAACAGTTCAAGTGATCATAGGCATCTCATTTTTTTAGGTTCTGTACAAAAATTTAATTTATTTGTAAAAATCGTATTTTATTTCATTTTTATTTGTATTTTAATTTAAATTTAACCAATTTTGAGTTACGACAGTTGTATTGAAATACCTGTCGCTTGTTTCTGTAAACACTCACAAACTTTGAATTTACGGAATAAAGAAAAATTCAGTTTTTTGAAAACAACGCCAACTACCGCGTTCAACTATAACTATACGAACCATACCAGATAACACCCTATAAGTAAAATATCTGCATCGAGACCACCGCAACTTAAGGAGTAACCGTTTAGGATGAGGAGGAGTACTATAGGTACCTTAAATATAATCTTTAACAAAAGTAAAACACTCGCTTTTTATTTAACTTAAAAAATACTAAAGGTTTTTCCGCGCATAAACGTTGACTATATTTTGAAAAAGCTTCCCCATAAGGCATGTACTGCCAATTAATAGAGGACAAACTATAATCTTCAATCATGACTTCATGAGATTTTAAACCTGCCGCTCGCGGTTGTTAAAAGGAAAGTACATTTTATGTAATTTCACTATTTTTTTAAATAATGTATTAAATTCTTAGAAACTGATTCTTAAATATTTATTGTTCTCCTGAAATCTAATCGAATCACTTTACCACCAAAACACTTTGTTTATTTACAGAATAAAAAAATAACTAGCTACTCCTGTGAATAAAATATTGCCGCCCACTTAATTAAAATTCACTGTTCCTAATCGACCCATGGTCCAAGGTTCTCATTTCTTATCAACTTAAAAAAGTAAAATTTAAAATAAAAAGTAAAAAAATATTAAAAAAAGAACACAAAACTTATTTATTTTACTCACAAATTAAAAGTATACCTAAGCTCACTCAACAAAATCACTCATACCATAACAATAAAAAAACTTTTAGCCATTAACTCAATGGCAAACACCTGTCATGCTCAACTTCCCATTTTGAATATCTTCTCTCGTAATAATATATTTAATTTGCAAAAGTGAATAACTTAATGTTCTATTCTAAATATGAAACTCCCTAACTAAAATGTGTTTTGAGTATCTCTACTTCAAATGAAAAAAAACCCCACTCGGCTTAACACACAGAACTGCTAAAGCTAACCCAAACAAGTCGTCTACCTATTTGTTTAAAAGACACAGCGTTAATGACAAGATAAAACGTCAACAGTGCGGCGTCAAAACGATGACTGTGTCGTCATCGATGTTGTTAGTAAAGAATAAAAAAAATAATAACAACTCAACTCCTCTACCTGGTATTTTGCTGGATGCTCTGCGCAGCACTTGGAGTACAATATTAGTTCGAGTTCTTATTGAGTTGTTGTTCAGTTGTTATTCAGAGATTCTCGTGTTGTCACGATATTACTAGAATTTTGAGACAACAAAAGCTCACACACGAAGTTTTAAACTCGTTCGCTAATTTCATATGACTTTGTATCGTACCAATGCTCCTAAGCTTCAATTCAAGTATCGAATGTTAATTATCTTTTTCTTAGTGCGTTTTTAATTTATTTTAAAATTAAAATAAATTATATCAGATACCTACATAGATCGTTTCGGTTCTCAGTGTTTCACGTGATTTTTCGGAAAATTTTAAGGGTATATTTTAAGTGAAGGATATATAGTTAAAAATAAATAAATAAATAAAGTTAAATTTTAATAAAAAAAAAGTTGTGTGAAATTAGTGTTTTACAGCAAAAAGTTGTAAAAGTTGCAAACATTAATTGCAGCAATATTTGTTTTTGTGAAGTGGTTTTAATTTTGGATAAATATTCTTCCACATCAGGATCCTTCTTCCCCGTTTGGGGTGGAATACCCTTTAAAACTGGATTTTTATCATGTCCTGGAGAATAAAACGAGTACTCTGGTGCCTCCAGTCGGTGGGTGTTTTTTTTATTATTATTATTTATTCAATACAAAAAGAATAATATATGTTAAGTTCTTTGTGGTGGAGATTTTGGCGGGTTTGCAACAAAATGTTGGTTGTATAAAATGATGATTTTTGGTTTATATATTTAAAATGTATTTTAAACCAGTTCTTTTTTTTCTTACTGAAATTACCAGTTTTGTTATGAGTTAAGAGACAAAAAGTAAAATTATTTTCTTATTATTACGGCTGAAACATTATTTTCTACCTTAAAGATATCTTTACTATCTGATATTAAGAAAAAAAAAAACTTTATCTCCTAAAGTAAACAGTTTTGAATTTTAAACAGGTATTTTATTTTTTTGGTTACATAGAACACGTGTGAGTTTGTTTTATATTTTTTTTGTTTGTTCAGTCTTATTCGTGTTCACATAATTAATTACCCATAAAAATGTGTTTATTTTTTTAATTTGGCATTCAATATAAATAATTTTTTGTTATCTTCGCTTTTTAATAATTATATTGTACCTATACACACCTATGTAGAGGTAACTACCTTACTGCAATATTTAAATACTTTTTTATTATTATTATTTCTTGATAAAGAAGAGCTCAGACAATTAGAATATTCACTGACTCATGCGTAATGGTGTCGTGCGGATTGTTTGTATATGTATAAATATTTATTCTTTTTATTTCTTTTCAAATTTGGGAACGGCAAAAAATCAAATTGTTGATTTTTATTTTAAATATGACATTACGTGGTTATAGTATAGAAGAATCATAGAAATTAACATTTTCTTCTTCGGATTTAGTTGTCAAAACTTCACTGTCACTTAAAAATTAGTTAATAATAAGAATTTTCTGTTTAACTTGCCAATTTATAGCATTCGATACACAGCATTCTATTTGTAGGTTTCTGACGGTTTCAGCATCCATGTATCATATATGATCAAAGATTTTTCTTAAAAAAAAAACAAAACTTTTGCTCCACTTAATATATCAAATTTGATGCACAACATTAAAAAGTAGAAACCAATTTGATGACGTGTGTATCAAACATAATACATTGAACACTGAAGTTAATTTCTATGGAGCAATGATGTGATTTTAAATACATTTCTAAAAGTTTCACGGGAAACTCTATACTTGGTGACTATATTCCTGATTCAAAAAGTACATTATCAAATTTTGTTTATTATTGTACATTTGTAACTCCTTTTTTTAAAAAGTGCTTTTCGAACTTAAATTTGGTATAACTGCCTATTTGATATGTTGTAACTAAAAAAAACTTTTTTTTTAATATTTTAAATTGGCAGACTATGTTAGTGAAACATGGAAAAGAACTGCTGTGTGGCAAGTCTGCTTTAAAATATTTTTCACTTAGGTATACAGAGTACCTATACAGACTGACACACATAAAGAAATGTGAAACCTGCCTTTTAAAAAGTTGTTCAATAGGGTCGGGTTGACTTTGACAGTATAGAAGGCGACAGACAAAATTTGTTCTTGTAAACTTCACATCTACTTTTCATACTTATTATATGATATTGCAAATTTATGTGTGGAATATTGTGCTTGAACTATGTGCGTACTATGTGCGTAGCAATAACGTCTACTAAACCACAATTATCTTAAAAAGTCTACTGGGAGTGTATGGGCTGTCCGTGGGGTGAATGAAATGTATTATAGAGGGAAATTGTAAAATGATCTTGCGTTTCAAACTTCTAATCCCACAAATTGTTTTGTTAACGACCGCAAGGTCAATTTTTGTTTATATTCGTTTCTAGATTTACGACCATGATTTTTTTAATTTAGAACCGCGACGGCAATAAACTCAGTTAAATTTGATCGCGGTAGCATCGTTCAGTGGGAAATAAGGAACCGTCAACATTTAAACTGCTTTATGTCACTTAAGCGGAACCTAAGAGTCTAAAGACAACAAGAAAGTGTATTTCTCTAATCATGGTTATTATTTATGTAGCTTAGCTCCGTTCAAAGTTTGAGGACATTTCGCATGTGTGCGCAGGAGTGAAAGGAGATGATAGGGCTATATGCTAGTATAACAGAAACATTTGCGTTGCTCGAACACCGCTGTAATGTTTCTTGATTATTACTTGCTCAATAGGGCAAGTATCGGTTTCGTGTGAAAAAAAATATCAAGGTTTTAATCATTACAATGATACAGAAGTCCAAAAAAGTAGGTTTCGTCATGCCGTCCGTCGGTCTGTCTGTGCGGATGTGCGTATGTTCGGTTGTATGTCCACTGAGCTACAGCCTAAACGGTTGGATTTTTTTTAAACTTCGTGTGTAGTACTTTTCGGTGATTCCCTAGAGGACAAAACTGTACCTGTCATATAACGGTTTTAGTTTTAACAAATTTTCTCGAAAACGGCTCTAATGATTTCGATATTTTCAGTAGTTTTAATAGAATTGAGTTTCAGGTTTTTGGCTAAAATTGGACATAACGGATTCGGTGTTAACGGCTTTTAACAAATTTGGCCATAAATTGATAACGGCTTGCCCGATTTCATTTAAATTTGATATGGTATATAATCTTAACATTTAACAGAAGATGGCATTTAAAGTTATTGGGCTAAGCAGCCATTCAATGATATGTAGGTACTATACAACTTCTCTTCACATTTAGGCCACTTTCCACTTTTCCAACATAGTTTAGCAAATTAAATTTTCCCAATCTAATAGCTTGCTGCAAGAGCAAGTTTGTGGCTACCCAGTCGTGCATATTATTTATATTCAAACGGTATATTTTCATAAATAGTGTTCCGAAAAAATACATAAATGCATTGCTGCCCTAAACCAATACATCAGTTATACATCAAGTAGTGCTCATTTTTACTTGAAAGAGCCTAACTTCAGAAGTTCAGTGAAAAAAAAATTCATTCATTAGCTTAACTACACTGATGTGAAATGCTTTACCCAGGTTAATTGTTCCCTTTCAAGTTGATGTTCATTTATATCCAATGTGCATCCTATCGGTTTCCCCTTTTATCTATACTATCCGTTCCACCATCTATAATCTATCTAAGATATATGAGTATGATAGATGAGAAATGTGTAAGTCTATCTCCAATTCAGGTTTCAAGTTCATTGGCCATATAATGTTAGATACCATTAAATTTAATAGTATACTCAACAATTTACAAAAGTTAAACCTTCTCTTTTCGATAATTTATAGACCCTCATGATCCTTAATATCATCTAAGCCTTTAATATGTCAAAATCTACACTCAAAATAAAATCCTGGTTCTATTTATCAGATTTCCTGTAAGAATCTATCCCTTTTTCTGATAAGTAGATTCTCCGCGGAAATCCGATAGAATCTATCAGTATCTCCTGGTAGCTAATACCAGGAAAGAATTTCCCCTCCAAATATATTTTATAAGACATCATGATAAAATGTACCAGGCTACTGGTACAATATATCAGTAAAAGTAATAATTTTCCTGGTTTCTGCTACCAGACGAATGGTGGTATTTACCAGTAATGTTTTTTTTCTCCTGGTAAAATGTACCCGCATACTGGTACAATATACCAGGAAAATTTATTTTATTACCAGGAATATTATTTTTTCTTCTGGTTAAATGTACCTGCATTCTGTTACAATATACCAGGAAAAATCATTATTTCCCTGGTACCTGTGACAAGGATAATGGTAGTATTTACCAGGAATTCTATTATTTTTTCTGGTAAAATATACCCGCATTCTGGTACAATATATCAGGAAAATAGTTTATTTCCTGGTACCTGCTACCAGGATAAATGCAGTATTTACCAAGAATATTTTTTTCTGATAAAAGGTACCCACACTAGGGTACAATTTACCAGAATAATCGATGCTTTTTCTAGTACCCCCCAATCAGAACAGTATTGCTTTATTAACGATCCAAACTAAAAAAAAAACCAAGATAATTTAAAGTTATTTTTATTTTATTTTGTATGGCCATGGCGTTTCGTGTAAATGCTCACGAATAACAGTTGAGATTATAGTGAGCATCTTGTCAAAACGCAAATTTCCGCTTTTTCAGTACAACTTATATCACTTTTTTTGGCAAAAAGCAAATGTGAACTATATCCAACAAGATTACGATTGCAATCATGACTTTGACAAAAAATTCTTGTAGATTTGAATGCATTTGTGCATTTTTATTTTGTTTTGAAGAAAAATTAATGTTTATTTTGTTATTTAAAGTAATTTAGGTGTATCTATGTTATAACTTATTTGCATTTTTAATTTTAGTTCCTGATATCAGTTACCCAGGCTTCAGATATTTTTTTTTCAATGATGTGAAAATATTTTTTAGTAAAAGGGTAATATTTATCATAGTTTCTGATCACATATTTTCTACCAGATATTCCTAATAATATTTAACAGGAGATCTGATAAATAAATTTAAGTTTTAGTTCCTTGTACCAGTAACCAGACTTCAGATACCTAAACCTATTTTTCAAGAAAATGAAAATGTTCAACAGAAAAATGGCAACTTTATTTATCTTAATTTCTGATCGCATATTTTCTACCAGAAATTCCTGGCAATATTTATCAGACTATCAGAAGATTTGATAAAAAATTTCCTGATGCCCAGTTACCATTCTTTCATATAAACTAAACTTCATCTGGAAAACCGATATTATTTATCAGAAAAATTGTACTATTTATCTTGATTTTTCCTATTAAAATTTGTATTACAAAATAAAAAAAAATCTGTCTTCCTGGTTCCAGATAATCTATCTTCATCATATAAAACGATAACATTAATCTGGAAAAGGATAATATTTACCAGGTTTTCTCCTGGTATAATTCTATCAGTAAAAGTGATAAATAAAATATACTCCTGGTTCTTGGTGACGGCTACCAGGGTCCAGATACTTTGTTTTATACCATGGAAAACGATAGCATTTATCAGGAAAATAATAGTATTTACCAAATTTTCTCCTGGTGTAATTTATCAGAAAACCAGTACCAGGAATATTTTTTGAGTGTATGTGTTTGGTTAATATTGTATACCACACTAAAACTTAAACTACACTTTATATACTGATTAAAGATAAATTTGTCAAGTACTTAATTTAGTTTAAGGAACCAGTAATTTTATAACAATCTAATGAATTGACATAATCACAGAAAATCCTTCACGACCATTGACCTTCTTGTTATTATTATACCTACCATGAATTCATTATAACCAATTGAACTGAACTAATGACTTGTCGATTTTCAAACACAACAATGACATAGTTCTGATAATTATTTTATAACAACAACAAAGAACAAATATAAGCTATTTGACTCAACTATCATTTATTTGTAAAGTAGAGAATCAATTATCCTTGTCCTTTTTATTTATTTATCTCAAATAACTTTCAAGGATGATGTAAGGTGAAAGATTTTCTTTATGCATTTTGATAATATACCCGACGGACGTCTGCCATAAGAGTAGCCACGACAGAATACGAATATCAAATTAAACAAAGTACAAAAATGTGTTTTTATTTCAAGGACATTCAATATAAAAATAATCTCAATAAATAAAATAATATATTTTACCAAAGAGTTTGACTCATACAAAAGTTCTACTTCAATCGATATACGCGGAAGGGCAGGATGCTTTTGCTGTTCAACTTTGAGTCACGAGTATTCCATTAGGCATTTTGCCATTTTCCATAAAAAAATGAGTCATAAAGTAACAAAATTGGATGGAACAACTACAAAGTGTATATAAGTGTTAATCCTTGAGTAGATGATTTAAGTGATTCCTTGTTTAAAAGTTATTTTAAAGGTCAACCCTATTACAAGTTAGAGTTTTCTGATATAACCTTGAATGTAAGGGATTTTTCGCGTGTCATTCCAGATTGATATGAATATGAAGTCGCTGTATGGAAAGTACTAATTTTCAGTAAGAATTCAGCCTAGCTGAATGAATTTATTTGCAGGACGATTTTCCTGAATATTTATTCATTTGATTTAATCCGCAAGCAATTTTATTAATTTAATTTTTTTTAGCTAACAATTTTAATTGTTTTTAATTTTTATAAAAAAAATAAAATCGTCTGCTTTTATATACATATATACATATACGATATTTACAATTTTCAATAACAGAGATAATACATCATTAATAAAAATTATAACCTTGGGGTACTCTAATATAATTTGTTTAGAGCAGGTACATACGGTTTATTTGAACTAGTTGACTCTTAAAACTTAAAAGTGAAAAAAGAAGACAAAATGGCATTTCTGAGTTAATTCTAGATAAAACATATTTTTTTAGTGTTTGATGACTGAATCAAAGACTTTGACTAAAGGCTATATACTGAGTCAACTTGATGTATTTCTTCCATTGCTTAAATGCTCCAAACCAGTGGTTTAATTTTTTTTTCGATCCCATCGCCTGAAATAAAAATGAACTTTGGTCAATTTTGAAACAAACATTTAAGTCATGGTATAAACTGTTCAATGTTTACAAACTGGTGTAAACTGATCAATGTTTGAAAACACCATCTCGATGAGTTGAAAAAATAGAAAAGGAGTGTAATGCATCCAGACGTCCTGTCAACAGCGATTTTGTCATTGCAAGCGTCATGGAATATTTAAAAAAAAAAACTCCTCCTGACTGGTCGTTCTGTAACGCAAGACTCATTTCATTATCATAGACCGTGTTAAGACTGGGAAATTTGAGACCGGACTGACGAGAGTTCGTAAGAGTACTCTTGTGAGGCAGCTTCAAATTATAAACATCGGAAGCGTGAGTACTGTTCCAAATCCAAATTAAAGTTTTTTCCCATTTTGTTCATTATCTGCTTGACTGCCGATGTGTTAACATCGCAGTATTTACATAATTAAGCTAACTGCAGGGTGATAGAAAATGAATTCTTGGAAAAGGAAACAAATAGGAGCATTAATAAGATTATATGGATGTTATCTTCTTTTATAAAATGCAAACAAATCGCGTACAACTGTCTCACTTCACAAAAATTCCACCCGCTTGAAGAGAGGCGTCCTCAGTTGGGGACCTGTGTAATCACGAGTGTACTCACCACGCCAGACTCAAATTTTCCAGTCTAAACACGGTCCTATGCATACTTACTTTTATTGTTTTTACGTATGTATTTCTATTTATTCAATGACTTCAAACATTCATTTATCTGCTGGCGTTGATTGTAGAATCACTGGCAATGCTTGATGGAAATAACGTGCCAACATTACAGTTTATATCACCACATCGGATCGAACCCTTTTTTCTGAAGCAACCCCAAAGAACCAAACTATAAGTGGTGCTGTTCTGTGTTATGTTATGAAAGTGAGTTCCCGTTCTTCTTAAATAAGACTTTTTCACTTGTATTTACTTAAAGGAAAAAACAAAATATGTCTGGTGTTTTATAGAATAGGGGAGTACGAGTCAACTACAAGTATTTTTGAACGAAGAAACCGTTTCTCCCCCATTAAAAATGTGAGTACCTTACACGATGATTTCTGATGCACGATTCATATTCAAACTTAAATAAGAAAAAAATTAAATAGGAAAATTAAATACCATGATTTGCACATTATTTTTAAAAAAGTTATCATTATTTTGATAGAATACTTAAAGGTGTGACAAAATTTGTTTTATACATACGTTTAAAATTAAATCTATCCATATTCCGTGCATTTTTGTTTGCGTGATACATTTGCACGCACATTTTTCTGCATTAACACGAAAAAATGACAGGTGGGTAGATATGGGTATGCACGTGAAACAGACAAATCACTCTTACGATGGGTCTTATGGTACTTGGTTAGTACAAGTTTTTTATGTGTCACGGTATAGTTACCTACTTTAAAAATCTTTTGTTTTTTCTTGTAACACTTGATGACTCATTTTTGTTCTGAAAACCCGACACATAAAAGTATCTGACTAAAAATAATTTACTAAAAGCACACATAATGCTCTTTCTTTTAATCCGATTGAAGTCTAACTTCTTCTATTAATCAAAACCTAATGGTAGCTTTGCTGCTTTGCATGGTCATGCCATAGGAACTCCCGTAAAACAACTGTCATATATGATGAAGGAAGCTCTTAAAGATGATTTTAATAAGGAACCTTCCTTTTTAAATGTTTTGAAGGTCAAGGTTGTTTCATTCGTCATAAGGAAGAGCTTTTTGAAGAATTATGTATTAAAATGAGTTATAAGATTTGGATTAGTATCCTAAATAAAACTTTTAAAGGAGACATTATTATTTTTTGTAGGAACTTGCTTTTCTCTCTCAAAATTTTGTATCCTGAGTTTATGACACTCCCGAACACTTGCGATTCGGGTCCTCGAAAAGATTTCTCAGTGTGGATTCTGGTGTAGTGAGGGTTATCCTACTGTACTAATTACTAAGTTTTTCAGATTTGCCGATGCTTTATTCTATTAGAGATTTTCTAATATATATGTACTTTATGTTTGTATATCTTATTAGTATTATAAGCTCGGAAACTTGTGATTTACCTCGGAAACAAGTTTTGAAACAAACCAAAATAAAAACGTAATTTATTCTTGTATGTTTTTCTTAAACAAATCAGGTTCGATTTCTTGAAAAGTTATCACAGTGGTTTTTTTTTTCTGTTTTTTATTATTTAAGATCCTTCTATGTAGTTGGAGATTACATTCTTTTGCTAAATTTTCCAACACGATATAGTGTTTTTGGTTGCGATTATTTTTTTTTAGAAAAGTAAGCTGGTTTTGATTAAATTTTGTGTTCCAGAAGATCTGTTGAGTTTGTTATACACTTATTGTACCGAATTTTTTAAACATTTTTCTTGGGACTATATTAACAGACTTATACTAAACGTTGACAAGTGTAAGCTTATGAGATTTGCACATAAAAAAAAGTCTTCTAACATACATTTAATCATTTGAGTCGAACCCTTTGATTAAAGTTTCAGTGTTCCCAGATTTAGACATTTTTTAGACTCAAAATTAACCTTTATTACTTAGTTCACATTATTAAAACACTAGGATTTATTTAAATAATCTCACACGATTTTAAGGATCCCTATATGTTCCTAAGCTTCTGTTTATTTCGTTTGAAAGACCCATTCTTCGGAGTACGGATGTGTGGTCGGGGCACCTCACTTCTCTATTCACACATCGAGGCTTGAAGCAGTTCAACGATTCTGTTTCCGTTTTCTTGCATGGTCTCAGGAATCACAACTTTACTTGAATTCGCTTTTGTTGGTTTTGATAAATCTTCCATCACTTGAAAGTGGATCAAATTCTGTTTATTTATACCGGTATAATATTGGTAAAATAAATGGAAAGATTTCACCTTCGTTGGTCTTTTGCAGGCTGAATTTTAACTTTAGCCAAACAAGTATAAGATATCGGCAGCCTTTGTGTCAAATTTTAAGAAAGTCAAACTATATGGTGTTCATAGTCCTTTGAATCAAATATTCGCAATATATATCTAATAAAATATATATTCTAATCCAATTAGATTTAAAATATAATATTATGTTAGGTTAGGTTAGGTTTGCGGGTTGCTGTAGGAGAGCCAATAGCTCAGCCCCAGCGCACTTAGGTCAATGTAGACCCATTGTGATGCCCATTTGAGGGTTTACCAATTCCTCCTCTTACCATACTCGTAGTCCATGTTTAGTTCCTTAGTATCATCCCGGGATGTTCAACCATCCGTTTCCTCTTGCGAATCGATATAGATTTGATATTGGGCACTCTGATAGTTCTTTGATGCTTTCGAAGAAGTATTTCCCCAGAGTTTTATTTCTTAGATGGCAGAGACTGGGGCAGTGACAGAGGTAGTGGGTTATATCCTCATGTTCTTCCTCGTCACTGCAACCTCTACATAGATCGTTTTCAGTTGGACGTAGTTTTTTGGCGTGATATCTTAGCATGTTATGGCCAGTTAAAACACCTACCAACGTCGATACTGACTTCCTGTCTTTTTGTAAGATTGCATTCGTTCTATTTTTATCGTACTGCGGCCACAGTTTCCTAGCTACCTCACAAGTGTTTAAGTTTGCCCATCTCGAGTTGGCTTTTGCCAGGATTTCACACATTATACTATGTTTGAGGTCGCATAACGGTGGTTTTACGCTCCTTTCTGAGAGTTCTAGGCTAAGTGCTGAGCCTTTTCTTGCCAATTCATCAGCTTTTTCATTTCCCATGATGCCCGCGTGACCGGGGACCCAGCAGAGTGTTATATTATATAATATTATGTTACGTTAATGTTAAACGGCTTCCTATAAAGAAATGTAATTATTACTTTATTTTGATTTTCTTGAAAAAAAACCTTAAAGACTATTATTGCAAAATCTGCGATTTGGTACGCTGCTTTATGCATATGATATACGTACTCGATAATTAAACAAACGATATAAAATCATGTTCATCAAAAAATTTCAGCAGGCAAAATCTATCAGGTTCATTTTAACTTTCAATCAATTTATATTTTTTACATTCAGCTATAAAATCAGGAGCTTGCAAATTAGTAATATCAACTCTTTACCAAATATCTTTCTATGAGAATCATCTTTTGAACCATCTTATTCTGATTAAAGTAATTAAAATCAAATCATATTACGGTTTAAATATAAAAGAATAAAATTATAATAATGTGTTGATAACCATATTTTTGTAAGAGAATTAAACAAAACAGAGTTCTTATTGTTTTTATTTCGGCAAAATGTCATTAACATTTCCTCATAGAAGTACAAATATATACGTGCAAAAAATAAAAACGAATTTCAAAGGACCATCACAATGAAAACAAGGAAAAGTTCAGAAAACCATAAAAAAAAAATACTCCCAGACTGGAGCCAAAAGATTCACATCGTATGGAGAGAATACTGTAAAGGGCGTTGCACTATTTATTGCTTTGTGGTTTAGTTTTAAAGCTTTTTGATGTCATAGTTAAATAAATTGTAAAATTAAATTAAATCTAGTTGGGAGATGTGATTCGATTCAATAAAGAGGTGTTCGGGATAAGTGTGTTATACATTTCAAAATAAAACAGAAAGAAATGATTTATGATTTTCTTATATCCATAATTTGTTTTCTCGACAAAAAAATGTTAGTACTTTTCTCCATAAAAGTTGGCTTTTTGAAGATAAACTGCTCCAAAACAAAACATCTAATATATCGCTTTGTTGATAAATCATAATGCTGTCTTTCTGTTTGCTTAGTCCGCTTCTTTTCGCACTTTTGTTAGATGACCTCACATCAGTTTTAACTGCAGGAATTAGTTTTTCTGGAGTTCATATTAAAGCACTTATATGTATGCGAATGATACCGTCATATTAGCTGAGTCCCGACTAATGATGCAAATGATGATTAATAAACTGCAAGGTTACAGTATGGGGTCTCACGGTTAATACCAATAATTCCAAACGAACCGCTCGAGATCGTTAAGGAGTATAAATATCTCGGAGCAACCATTACACCACGAATTTTTTTGCATACAAAAAAAACACACATTGCGCCTAGCGCTAAATACAAACTTTTCGAAGCGGTGATGCGATCAATTATGTGCTATGCTGTCCAGACATGGGGTTCTCATCAATACCATGAAGTAGAAATATTGATAAGGTACTTCATCAAAAAAATCTTTCGGCTCCCGGGTAATACGCTAACGTATATGTTGCATCTAGAGACGGGTGTTTCGACCCTTTATATCTTTTCACTTAAAATGCACTTCACATATATAAGAAAAGTATTAAGCCTTCCATTATTGCAAGGCATCTTTTGCATAAAAAAACGGAGTTTTTGGCAGAATGGTCACGCTTGAAAGTACAACATAAAGTCCAAATACTCCAAATCCGGAACTGAGGACTGGAAAAGAACTTTTATGGTTTTACTAGTTAAGATCGAAGAAACTTGCTTTGAATAGGTTGCAGAGATGGCACAACGAAGTGCAACAAGAAGTTTGTACAAAATAATGCAGTATAACCTCGGTGAAAACAATTATTTCAACGACCAATTTTCAATTGAATCAATCTCCACCATCTTTAAAACCAGAGGGAAACTACTTCGACTTAATTATCAGCCGAGAGACAAGAGAGAAACACAGAGTGTTCTCTATGCAACCACAGATCGATTGAAAATACTTTTCATTTCTTATGAACATGTCCCCTTTTAAAAGCAATTATATATTAGACATGCACCCTGCGGTAAAACATCATTAACTTGGAGCGAAGCAGTGGAAGTTCTCAATAGTCAGGAATGGACTGTGTTATACAGTTATGTTAAAACCGCACTTAGATACCAAAACCAGATGAAGCATTTTAGTATGATCTATGAATTAATATTTTTTTTTTGCTTTTTCAATATTATTTTTTAATTTTATCTACTTATGTACCTATTTTGTAGAATTTTACATAGTATGTATATTTAATATTTATATGTAACAAACTAAATTGTAATTGTCGATATAGTATAAACTCTTTTTTCTGGCTGACGGCAAAAGCCAATGCTGTAATTATTGTGAAATTCAAAACAAGAAACACATATTTTGTTATAATAAAATCACATTTTCTTCTTCTACTGTCTTTTACAGTGAATTGAGTTTAAAACGTATAATAAATATAATTTGTTTTCAAGTCTTTTAATGATGTTTCGACAACTAATATTTCATTAGCTGTTCTTTCATACATTAATGCTTAGAAATTTAGTTCCTTAAATATGACAAAACATATTCTTTTTACAAGAACTTCTATGATTATCAAAATTCTTAAAAATCACAATGTTGATTAAACACCTGTCATAGAAACATTTTTTATTACACTGACTAATTTTAGAATTCTAGAGTAACTGCTTAATCTGAAAAATATTGAAAAAAAGTAATTTTTTAAAATAACCGATATACAATATAATTCTAATTTTCTTACAAAAAAAAATACGATCAATTTTGACAAAATTTTATACGAGTGATTTGTTGCCATGGTTTTTTACAATCAGCTTATTGAAGGTATCTGCCATAGAACCGTTTTTTTGTATTACTCTGACTATCCATCTGAACGACTGCACCAATTTTAAGTAAATTTATAATTTTAGAATAACTGCTAATCTGAAAAATAATGCAATAAAAAAAATTAAAAGACATTTTAAAATTTTTTTTTTTGCAAAAACCGATATGAAATTCTATTTTTCTCGAAAATATACAATCAATTTTCATAAAATTACATGTAATTAATTTTTTTCGGCGGTGATATCTTTCATATAAATCTTTTTTATTCCATACCTACATTTGTTTTCAAAAAATAAAAAAAAAAAAATTTCAAATAAATTTTCCAGTCGTCAACACGAAAGTATCTTGAGACAAGAGCAATTTTGTGCGACCCAGTCGTGCCCTTTATTTTTATTTTTTGCTTATCATTATGCATATAATTTTCTGTAAATTAATGATCCATAATATTTATTTTTAAGAAATTAAAATTGGACTTGTCAATTTAGAAAAAGTAATTAACGCTATATTTTTCAATTGATACTTTTAATTGACGTGTACATTTTTATTCTTAAATTTTCAGTTGAATATAAGTAGGTATGTAAGTGTTACTGCAATTTGTTCAATTCAAATTCTAAGTCAATGCAGTTGTTCAAAAGTATTCTTTCATTCCCAACATATCAGTATACCCGATTATTCAATTTTAAAAAAAGTTCAATCGTTTGGTAGAAAGTTGATATTAGAAAACACTTTCATGGAAATAACCGGTATTCATCTTCTTCTTCTTGTCCGACTGTATGTTATAACGATTTCTGGGATCACAACTTTTCCATTACCTCCTTTCACCTAGGGATCTTGTGTCTCAATATACAATATAAAAAACCTAAAGGTATGATTGAGACTTCTCAAAAATTAAAGCAAGCCATGCCAAATTATATCATAGTTTTTCTTTTAGAGTTAAAAAAACATTTTGCTGATTCAACAGCCCACGCCCATCATTTGTCAATGGAGCCATAAAAACCGAGCCCTAAAAATTTAACCTTTATAAAAAAAAAATAATAATAATATTTAGACATAAACAAGAAAACTAATACTCATTATCACATCATAAGCCACTCCCAAATTTATTTTTAATCTAAAACAAATGACCAAGGCCAATCTTAATGTCCTATATAGCTTTCGTTATATATAGTAACTATAATGACCGAAATTACCTTAAACAATCATTCAGGACGCTTTTAAATTAAATAGAATCAAATCTTATGTGAAATCTTATATTTTTTATCAATTAAAACTGGCAAAAGGTGCGGCAGGATTAAACATAACATCACATCAATCTGCGAATGATGGCATGCACCTGGTCACGTAAGCTACTTTTATTCTGACGTATCATAACCTTAAAGCAGAAATCACTCCCAAGAACCAAATTTAGATGGAATACAAATTGAAGCTCCTTTTTCGGTTTTATATCATTTCTTCTTTTTATTTCTGTATGAATTTATGTATATCAAGCAAATATTTTTTCCATCAGAAATTCAATTAAACTTATAGAACAAAAACAAAACCTATCACAATATTCAAGCTTGATTATCAATTGAAATGTGATCTCCTTTCAAGGTTTTACTTTCAGCTTGAATCAATAACTGCCTAATTGCTATAACAATGCGGTATGCATTTAAACGTACCTGTTTGTTTTAATGTGTGGTTGTGCCTGTGTCTCAAAGTCAACACCGCGATTCTCTGTCAGTCTGTTGTATTACTTCGTGCAGCCTGAATGGGTTAGAATTGTGACGTATCGAATATTTCGCATATATCACCATTATTACCAATTGGTATTTACTAGCAAAAAATATCTGACATTAAGAAAATCTAATTGCTTCCCTTAGAAAAGTAACTTTACGTTTTTGGAATAGATTATTATAGCACCATGCAAGTATAGTGCTTGTTGCCTATGGTTTTATAATGTTAACAGGAAACAGTTACAAAGGAGAAAGATGTAATTTTATAGTACTTTGGTAATTTGAATACTCTTTTTTTTTTGTAACAAAAGATGTACAAAATTTGCAATTTTTTCTGATCCACATTGAGAAAAGATGAAACCAATCTATGGAAAAATTTACGGCTTTTTGGAATTCGTTCAAACATCAACATTGTTCACAGCAACCCACAATCATATATGTACACTAAATACTGCGGAAGCTCTTCTTGCGGACAGCTCCGATTAGCGGACAATTACCATAAGCGTATTCGGGAACCAACTTTTTTTTATCTAATTTCCCATAAAAAATGCGTTCTTATAAACGGATTCTCCCATAAACAGACGCAGACACTTTTTTTTACTCATTTCAACTAAAAAAGTCTTCCATAAAAGTAGGTACACCATAATGTTGTACAAAAAATAATACGACAACAAATTTTGTTATGTTATTTGTTTCAGTTCTGCTAATTATTTCAATTAAATGTATGTAAAGCTTAAAACGATACAAAGAGGAACTACTGTACGAGTACAAAGGTAAAACAACAACTTCTTTTTCTCGTACAAATTTATTTAAGTTTAAAGTTTTCGAGAATATTTATATTCTCATCATTTTAAATAAATTTTTAGTAGAAAAGAAGTAATTATTATACAAATGATCGAATTTTCTATATCCGTGACAATAATCTAAAACGATTGCATTCATTGAGCCTATTTTCTTTTTATAAATATAAATCTGATCAAAATCTATATGCGCAATTAAAATCAAGCAGATCGCAGTTTTTTTTCTTGCTCAAAAAATTCTTCAAATGGTCTAATTTTCAATCCCCTGGCATGTCAGAATCCCGTTTTAACATAAAAAAATCGTTGCACTTTTTCTATTTTAGTTCACACACTTAAAAAAAACCTATCATTCTAATCTCAAATAACACCAGAATTGTAACGAAATAGATAAATGTATTATTTAGCAATGCTTTAATTGCGAAAAAATTTACTAAACTTTGTCCATCGCATTTCTAATCAGTTCCCTGAAAGATTGAAAACGATAAAAATTTCGATATCTTCTACATATGTATGTAGATCTATCAAGTTTGTTTTGAGTCTTGTTGAAACAAAATTGGGCTAACATCGCTCCTCTGTTTGTAATGTCGCTTTTAAAAAATACATTTATGCGACAAGTCGTCGATTGTCCCTTTTGTTTATTAATCTCCTGGGGGCCTATTTTGGTTCTGTAAAAACGTGAATCGAAAAATCGTTTTCACATTCGCTTTCAATCGTTGCTTTCACCTTTTCGACTCACTTGATAAAAAAAAAAGCGATTCTGGTTCAGTGAATGAAAATTTAGGGGTGAATTTGTTACAAACTTCATGTTTGTGAAACATGAACCTTACCTTATTCTCCCTTACAGCTCTTTACGAGTACTAATGGTTCATCCATATGACACATATACTAATTCAAACCGTTGGTTGTTGGAGGTACTTTTCCATATTTGAGAGGAAACTTCGAAAAACCATTTGGAAAAGCTTTCCTACAATACTCGAATATTGATTATAACCGCCACCATATTAAGTACCTACTTGCAAAGTGTCTCATAGGATGAAAAAAAAAAAAAAAAAAAAAAAATTGTTATTGAGAGGTTGCTAGGGGCTGATTTTGGTTCTATGAAAAAGTCAAACGAATAAATTTATACAAATTTCGAATTTCTTTCACTTAAACATTCATTTGCACATGAGGGCGTGAATTATTGACGCTAAGTTTCACTTTTTCATAGAACGGGAATCTAAATAAGGGTGAAAGCGTGAAAAAATTTTCATTTCATTTTTTCACAGAACCAGAATAGGCCCCCTGGTGAGTATACTTACATATAATTTATGTATATAAGTAGAAATATTTGCTAGTATTATATTATAGGTTAAGTAAAATCATATTTTCTATGTTTAATTCAAATTAAACGTTTTAGGTTTTTTTGTTAAAAAAATTAAAAAAACTCAGTCCACTGGGCTAAGTCCCCTGGCAATTTTATGAAAAAAGGGACCAAAATTCTATTCAGAGGTTTCAGATATCGATCGATTTGTTTCTGCCATTTAAATAAAAAATCATACCTTGATTTGAATAAGTGATAATTTATTAGATATTGTTAATGATAATTGTTTATTATCAGTCCCGTGGTAACATAATATCAATCCCCTTATCACTTTTTTTTTTTTAAATTACCATAGATTTTTTTTTTTTTTGACAAGTTGCTTTCAATAATGTTAGAGAATATTCTAACATATAATTAGAACTAATTTGTATACGACTTACAGCTTCAAAAACAAATTTGAAGAAATTATGAGCAAATTTTAACGTTTACGAGGTATTCAGTAGATACGAACGACGAATTTTATTTTTATGTTTGCGCAGCATTTACGAAAATGTAATTTTCGGAAATGTAATTTTCAAGTTAGAAAATTAGAACAAATAAAATGTTGATGTCTGCGGAAATTCAGTACAAAATGGCATAAGAAACAGTAAATTTTAGAACTTGTCATTTTATAGATTAAAATTCGCTTTGGACTACTGAAGATTCATTATGAGTAGGTATCTACTAACGCAGACCACCCCAAAATATTTTTGTTTTACTAATAATGTAATCAAAAGTAATAAATATACATGTAAGTAGTTAGACATCGGATTAGAATGAATCTTATAGCAACATTTGTGGACATTCAGTAAGAACTGTTATAAGTTTGATTGAATCTGATTTTGACGATTGCAAAGTATTCAGTACGAACTTTCATTAAAAGCAATAAGTGTAACAATTTTTAGTTTGAATTTTAGTTTAGGAATCTTACAGTCCGACGTTTGCGGACATTCAGTATGAATTGTAAATTGTCATAAGTTTTGATAGATTAGGCTTTTATTTTGAAATCTGCGCATTATTCATCAGTCAGTATTCAGAAGTCATCAGAAGCAATTAATGTGACACTTTTTATTGAATGTTTGAACAACAACAACAACAACAACAACAACTTTAAGGTTGTTGAAACACCAATTTTTAAACGAATTTTATTATTCGTTTTTTTTTCCATCTTTGGCTGGAGATATAGCTATTTCAAGGAGTGCCAATTCCTTTCATCAGTCTCCTTAGTGGTGTCTTTTTGTTTGACTGATTTAGTTTGACTGATTATTACGAATCTTATTTTGACGTTTGCGGAATATTCAGATCTTATCTAATCAGTTGAGAAGATCTAATATCTAGCTTCAGAATACTCTTCGCTAAAAAATACAACAGTAACTGTTTTATGTTTGAAAAACTGCCAAATTTTGATGGGGTTTATTCCGAACAATTTTTGTTTGATTAAATAGTCAAAGCTTAACATTAAAATTGTATCTTTAATTTCCGTCTAATGGCTTTATTACATGCAAGAAAAGATTAATCACTTAATCAAAACTAATTAATATTTACAAAAAAAAAAAACTTAATTTTGCCTATTTTTAGTTTTGAATATTTTCTTTTGATTCTAAGTCATTCGTTAAACCAGAAATCCCATCCCATCTCAACTGCCATAATTATAATTTATTTCTTCGTGCATCCACCATTTTTCCTCAATACCGCTAATTAAGTACAATATAGGTATATATTCTCAAAAATACTTAGCAAGCTGAGAATTTTATTAAGGAAATACATCATCATTGGGTAGCAGCGCAAATAACAATCAACACCTTTGCAATTGAATAGCAAGTTTTATTTTTGTTGTGTGTTCAATCGTGCGAATATAATATTATTTACTGTTTGTAGATGCCATATATATTCGCATATATTTCATAACAAATCACGTGTGAAGATCTGAAAACAATCGTGATGCTTCAATCAAATGATTTGCACTTATTGAGTAGGTAGACATGGAATGTATAGTAAGCTTTCTTCAAGTGAAACTTATGGATACAAAGTTTCAAATCTTCTGAAACTATTTTTGTTTTTAATAAAGTATCTTGTTGAGGCACTCCCACTTGACCAACTTATAAAGAAGGTACAAAGAAGATTAACTTATTAACGATAATGATAGATAAAGTATTGACGTAATTTTTGTCGTCCACATTTTGTAGATGTGTGGGGTTTGTTTAAGTTATTTTAATGAGATAGTAGTAAATAAAAAAAAATATGTTTTCCGAGTCATCACAAATGTAGATAGGTTTGCTTGCTTCATCAATCAGTTGATTTGCCTATATGTATAATTTGATTGATTGATTTCTTGAGACATCAAAGGTAAAAGTAGTAAGTATACAAGTTTGTCGTAGTAAGAGATTTACAATCGTTATATTTTATTAGATTAACTATTTGTAATGCAGTTCTGTTAAAAACCGCAAAAACGTGTTTTATATAGTTTTTCAAGATCAAATTCTAATCACGCATTCATCGACATTGTTGGACGTATATCTAACTATATTGTTGGTATTTTAAAATAAAACTCATGTTTTGAATTATTTTGATATCAATTGTTATTCAAAATTATCTGTCAGATAAATTGACATGCTAAACATTTTATTAGACTGCTGGCCGCTGGGTAAATAAGTATAATACCAAATGATTTGGAAAGATATTTGCTAATAGATCTCGTAAATTCTTATTTTGCACGATCTGTATAAATATTAAATAAGGTAAAATAAATCCGAAATGAAGTAATTTTTGATTCCATATATTTATTTTTAATAACTAATAGACCATATGAAAAATATATGTTTAATCGAATTGTTAGAATATTGCAGATGAATTCTTATAATTCAATCACATTCTGTTAAATTTTTCTTTTGGTCACTAAAATCAGAGAAAAAAAATTCTACCCTTTTCTTTACGAGCATACAAATTATATTACATTTTATTAGTATGGTTTTTCATAAAAAAGTAGTTAAGTTAGCCATATTCTAGAACTGTAAATTTGCAATATAAGACATTATGTGACTGCTGACAAATCTGTAATAGAGTTAAACTACACATGGACCGCCAGTTGTAGCAAACTTTACGCGTGGCTGCATAACTAGTGGCGGCCTCATCTCCTTCCGGGGAATCTGTGTAACAGTGAAATGTTGTCTTTTAAATTATTTATTTAAGTACTTTTGCAATATTTTGTGGAAATGAATATGTCGTCGTTCTTATATAAATTTGAATGGCGAAATTAGTATACGTATTTAACACTACAAGATGATGCTGCTTTTAGCCCGCTTTAAGCTGGAACAATTTTTTTTGGCCATTTGTATTAACATTCAATCAAATCATTGCATTCACGTGAAGCCTGAATTCAAATTGAAACCAATTAATTAAAATAACTGAATTCAACATGAGTTCGTCTTTCCACGTTTTTATTCTAAATTTAGTGACTTAAATCGTTTAGTGGTTAAATCCCATTTAATAAATTCAAACAGGTATCAAACCATCAGGATGTTTAATTCCCTTTCCCTTTAAAAAAAAGTGTACGACTGGTTCGCACGACCTTGCTCTTGTGGTGCACGACTGGGTTGCACGTACTTGTTCTTCTGGCAAGTTGCCACGAAAATAAATTTAAATTTAATATTTTTTTTTTTAATTTAAAGGAAAAAAAAATCATATGAATTTTCCACAAAAGTGCTAAAACTTCTTTTTACAAAGATTCAAACCAAAATCAAAGTATGCAGAAATTTTTTTTCTCTAAACATAAGTTTAAAAAAAAATTATTCAAAAATCGTTAGAGAGGTTTTTAAATAAATCGATGTTTACATAATATTTTTTATAAAAAAGTTTTTTTTTACAAATTTGAAGAACGCCATTTTTAAGTGCAAAATTGTTGTCAAGGCATTTTCCAAATATTGAATTTACAAAAAAAAAAATAAGTTAAAAAATTAATTAAACCTTAAATTGTTGGTATTGAAATTTGTTCAAGTCATCTAAACCATACTAAAAAAAAATTTTGGTTTGAAAATGATTAACCCGTTCATGAGATATTTCGAGAAAAAATAACGGTTGTTTGGGAGGTACCGTTAATAGGCTTGCCAAACATATTTTTTTGCGATTTAACAAAAGAAAATCAGACTGAAACCATCAGTATTTTTTTTTTCAAGAAAATCGTTTGAGCCGTTTTCGAGAAAATTAAGCTTTTCCAAAACCGTTACATGGCAGCTATCGTTATTTTTTGAGCTAAAAAAAATTTTTATTTCTCCTCTAAGGAATGGTCTACAAACCCTACATACCAAATTTGAAGTAAATCGGTTAAGCCGTTTAGGGTGTAGGTGCTGATACATACACACTGACATACAGACAGACCGAATTTCCAGACCCACTCATCGTCTTCGCTATCATCGTAATGTCATGTTTGATTGTTATCTCAATTTTTTTTGTACGAATGCATAACTTGCCTTATAGTACCTATAATCGCAAGTCAAAATTGCAATAAGAGACTGAATTCATTGTTTTCATTCAACTAAATGTTCGTTAATACATTTTAAACTATTCTTTTTGAATTTATACATATCTTGAAAAGAAAAATTATGATAAGTTAAACAATAACTATGTCTTGAATAAATTGGTGTAAAGGTATGGTGCACTAAAGTATATGCACCTACCTCTTTTTAAGTTTATATATTAGTAGCGAATTTTAGGTAATTACTTTTATTTTTAGAACAAATATACCTAAAAGATGTTTTATAAATAATTAAATTACAAACTCATTATGAAATTTCTTTAAATAAAAAAAAGGCGTATGAAAATTGTGAATGGGTGTGCATTATTTTAATCCTTAGGGACAAACGATATAAGCAAGAACTATAAATAAAAATTATTTCTTGTCATGACAACAAAAACGTGCAAAAGGCACTCCTGTGATGTGAACATTCATTTATAAATGAAAGTTATTTAAAGAGTGTATAATTTTCCATCATAGTTTTGATCTACTGAATTGTTTTTAAACAAATATATGTATCTTATAAGAAAACATTAATGAAATGAATGTGTGAAATGTAAAATTTTTGGGTTTCAGTAAATTTTATTTGGATTTATAAATCAAAAATCATAACACTAGAGTAATATTCATTAAGCACGTTTAGTAAAAAGGTCATTTATGTATTTAAGTTGAAAACGTATCTATTTTTGTTTACATGATAGACAGAAATTATATTTTTTTTACATATAGGCCGATTCATCATATCTGCTCATCAGTGACGCCATACAGCCACTATGGCGATATTTTATGCGAAACGAGAACTACAAAACCTTTTGGCAAAATGTTGGGTTAAGCGCTCTAAATTGTTGCGAAACACAGGATGTGACTAAATCACAAAAAAATTAATTCAGTATAAAAATTCGTAATTATACCATTTAAATTGTCTTGCATTTCAATCTTGTATATGCAATTGAATTTCGCACGAAATTCATCTCTAACATGTTAATGAATTTCGCATAATATTAATATTAACACTGTTAAGATCGAAAAAGAAAATATTTCAAAAATTAAATAATTACATAAAAGCAAAATAAGAAATAGCGAAGTTAGTACAAAGACATCTACAAATAGCAAATTGATAAATGCGTTATGAATTTTTATTTCGAATTAATCTCACCACGTTCTGTACAACCATTTTTGTGTAGAGAAACTTCAAATCCAAATAAGAATTAAGATATTGCCTAGGAACTATTGAGAGATTAAACTACTTCTCACCATCTATTCATGTAAACATCGATCTTGTTTACCCCAAGTAACTAAAAAAGCAACTTCCTATTTTAATTTACTTATTCCTGAATTTCTGATTACTCAATTAAAATTTTTAAGCTAAAATGGCACCAACAAGTAAAAATCTTCTATAAAGTAAAACCGAATCCGTAGTTTTTTAACAAAATTGGTTGACATTCTGATAAACTCGTCTAAAAATATCTTCATTATAAACTAAACAAACATAATGTTGTGTTATCATTGTCATGTGCTAATTTGTTTTTAACAAACACTTCAGTCTGTCTGCTGAAATGTATATTTTATCGTCAAAACTTATTTTTTTTTTAAGAAGAATATAAAATTACCTGCTACTTGACAATGCAACAGAAAAAATATTTAAAACAATTAGGTAATTTTCAATCTTTAATTTTTAGAATGCATAATATTGATTGCAGCTGGTATTTGATATAATAGACAATTAAAATAGAAAATTAAACTTTTTGTTAGTTTCATAAATAAAATGTTTGAGTAAATGTATCATTAATTTCAAAACGCAATCAATTTATTCAGCTGATGCGTTATTTCAACAAGTTGATGCACGATAAAAGAGTCAACAACTTTTTCGACATTCGAATTCGAACCAGATGCGATTTAACTTTAATTGATAGACTAACAATGTACTTCTATAAATTGTGGAATATAAAAGTGATGCTTTATTTGCTATATATTTTTAAAATAAAGTATTTTCAATAATGTTTCAGTGTATTCTTTGATGTTCATACTACGAAGTACAAACTTGTTTTTGATTATTTTTTTGTATCTACATATATTAAATTCTAATGTCGATTCTTTACTTTCATCATTGAGCTTACACAAAATAGAGGAATTAAGATGGTTTCAAACTCACCGATGTAGATATCGCTAAATGACCTTATCAAGTAATTATTATTTCCCTTATTCCCTGCAACGAATAACACTCAACCCGAACCGAACAAAATACTTCTGCATACATTTGTATTAGTTTTTCTTCATTTCTCTTGCCGTTTAACTCAAGAATAATTGCTACAAGAGTAAAACAAAAACAAGTCTATATAGTAACGACATCCTACGAGCAGTATTTGAAACTTACACATCGATGGCCCAATGCAAAACAATAAGTGCAATTATGAAATATTTAGGAGAGAGGTTCAAAGTTTTTTGATTATAACTTTTTTCTTACTTAATATTTCTGAGCTGAATACATCAATCATTTTGTTATTTAAATACTTTTTTTTGGAATAAAACACCGAATCTCTGTTAATGTGCCTTCTTGGTTAAATTGGAGATGGTATATTAATTGGTGTATATCTCTTATTTTAAACAATTCTATGTCATATTAGTATTATATAGTGTACGGAAAGAAGATACTTGAAATCTATTTTAAGTTGACTTAGTATGCAAGTGGTTGCAATGTTTTATAAGTACTCAGGGTCCTAAGTGTTAATAAAAATAAGAAGTACTCATAATATTGTTATATTGATTTAGTCCTCATTCTCGATGCTGGAACAAAACATGCTGTTTTCAATATCCTGTAGGGTTCCTGAAAAATTAAAAGAATATGATTTTGTTCGCAGAGCCAATTTAGGACCAAATATATTTGTCAGTACCTGCATGGAAAATTTATAAAGACGAAACATTTGTCCAACTGACTTAATTTCAATACTTGCTCAATAGGGCAGCCTAATAGAGAAGCCTAAAAAAGTAGGTTTCGTCATGCCGTCCGTCGGTTTGTCTGTGCTGATATGCGGATGTGCGGATGTTCGGTTGTATGTTCTCAGAACTGCAGGATTTTCTTCAAATTCGTGTGTAGTACTTTTTTGTGATTCCCTAGGACAAATTTGAATTTTTGTTTAAGCCCAGCTATAACGGGTACCTCCCATATAACGGTTTTAGTTTTTCAAAATTTTCTCGAAAACGGCTCTAACGATTTTGAAAAAACTTTGTAACCGTTATATTTGGAGTATTTTTAATATAACTGCAATTCAGGTTTTTGGCTAAAAATGCACATAACGGAGATTTGCTGTTAACGGTTTTTACAAATTTGGCCAAAACTTGATAAAGGCTGATCCGATTCATTTGAAATACGGTACAGATTTCAAATTTGACATTTAACATAAGATAATATTCACAGTTTTGTGCTTAACAACCGTCTAATGATAGCTGCCATTCAACTTTCTTCAGAATTTAATAAATTCAAATTTTTGTAGTCCCATAGTTTGGTACAATAGCAAGTTCGTGCGACCCAGTCGTGCATTTTACTTTGAAAAGTGCTAATACTTCTCACCACATCATTGTAAACAAATTCCTTACGTGGCTTAAAAAACAAATATATTTATAGAGCTCATGCTTATATGTAAGTTCCATTTTTAAACATACCTACACAATACATAAATCAATAATATTCATGCTAAACTAAAATAATTAGAATGATAAACAAATTTGTCCTTTATTGGATGTGTAAATTAATTAAATAATATTTTTAAATATTCTTAAAAATAATATCATAAACCAATATCAAAAATGATTTTCGCTAAGCTTGCTAATTTGACGATCGCATGATTTATTTAATGGTAAAAGCGTATAGAATTTTAAATATATTTAAATTAATTTTTTTCACATCTTGAATACTAATTATATAAAAATTTATTTAGATTAATTTAGTAAAACAGCCTAACTTGAATACTGTGAATTGTGGATAATCGAATCTTATATAATAATAATAGTAAAATAAACGAATTATACAAAAAAAGTGCACAACTGGGTCGCACGAACTTGCATTTTTTGCATTTTAATTAATTTTTTATTTTTTCATTTTCTTATATCTATCTTAATGCTAGAACTTGCTCTTATAGTAAGTTGTCACAAAAATATTCAATATACGTAATGAGAAGGACAAAGAAATCATATGAGTTGTTTTCAAAAGTGTTACAATATTTTTTTTATAAAAATTCAAGCTTAAATTAGTGTATGCAGAAAATTTGTTTTTCGAAATATAAGTTTAACAAAAAAATAATAAAAAGATGTTTACTTAATAATTTTTATAACATAGAATTTCTTACGAACTTAAATTAAGCCAATTTTAAGTTCTAAAGAGTTTTAATTTTATGCATAAATAAAGTACACCACTGGTTTTTAGAAACTTGATCTTGTGGCAAGTTACCTGATGAGGGTTTAAAGTACAAACGGAACGAAAAAGTAAAAATCGTATGAAATTTTTATAAAAGTTTGAAAACCATATGTTCCAAAGATTCAAGCCAAAATTAAAGTATGCATAAAATTCACTATTTTATAGACCTTCTACACCTTATTACACTTGTGAAATTTTGTTGAAATCGTTAGAGCTGTTTCCGAGAAAAATGTAACTTTCTATAACCGTTATATGGCAAGTAACCATTAAAAAAGGCCCTGAACACATTACCCTAAAAATCATATACCTACCAAATTTAAAGTAAATCGGCCCACCCGTTTAGGTTGTAGGTGCCGAGACAGACAGTTAGACAGACAGAATGACGGACCCACTTTTTTTGTCTTCTCATCAGCGTAATGTCATTTTCGATTATTAACTTAAAACTTTTTTAAAGGATAAGTAGCAACGATGACGCATAATCTTGTTGCTTTTTCAAAGTAATTGTGATTTTCATCAACCAGATGAAAAAAATAGTCAATGCACAAAAAAATTGCAAAAATTGACAAGTGAGTTTGTTAAGAGGTTGAAAAGCGAGCAACAAAAAATTATCAAAATTTGCTCTTGATATACTATTGTTATATTGATATAACTATTAAAAAAATGGATTTATTGATCCAACATGTCATAACTTTAATAGTTGATAATTATATGTCATGTGTTATGAAATTAATAAAAAAAAAAATTATATAGTTTAGTTATAGGTGAATACTGTTTTATACTGAATTATTTTGTTCTATAAATTACATACCAAGTTCTTATTATTGTTGCTGAAAAATTCAGTCTAAATGCCTGCTGTAAAACCAACTGCGTTAAATTGTATCGCAACAACGTATAATCTACATTTTTTATATAAATAGAAATAGTTTTATTAATGCTTTGATATAAATCGTTTTTCTTCCTCAAAACGTCAAGACATGTAACGTATATGAAAAGATTAACCTGATTTCATATCCAATAAGTCGCATTTACATAAATTAAAATATTTGCACTGCATTAGTGTATTACTCATCTCTGATAGGTATACAAAGTAATAAAATCGTATATACCTAAACGACAAGTATCTTTTTTATCTTAGTTATTTTTATAATTAAAATAGACTTGCGAAAATCATCACACTTTTGCTAACAATAAAAACGAGCAATCAACAATATTTTAAGTGTTTAAAATTCGATTTAGCACGGCAAAACTAAATTTTGTTGTGCTATCAATACAAATGTACGTTTCTCTATTGAAAAATGTTTTCATTTTAACACCATGTATGTACATAATATATTATTAAGCATGTATAATATGAATATTTATTATTAATAAAGTGGCTGAAATGTGATGAAAATTACACTTCGCCGAATTTAAGATTTTTGTCATAAATTGTCTCTGGTTATCAAATAATTTGTTGTTTTGTTTATAAATATTTCTCAGATGAGATCAATCAATTTTTTATATAACATTTTCATTTCCATTCTCTGTCAAATCAAAATAACGGCAACACTTAAAACATTTTAATACACTAGCTTTATTTAAAAGACAAAAACATGTTGTTTACTTTATTAAAGTGGTATTTTCTCCTTCCGAACTTCAAATTTTCATCAACTGAACAATGGAAAGCATGTATTTTTAACATTAACCACAAACAAAAAGATAAAATTAACTTAAAATTATTATTTCACGTGTTAGATATATGTATGAAAGTTTCTTAAATATTAAATATCTTGGAAAATAAAAAGTCGTAAGACCGTTTAATTTTCTGTGTTATATTATTTTATATAAATTTCAATAGTACAATCATGGAGCAGCGCCATCTAAGAAACTTGTGAATAACACATTTGGAGGTTCTTACATTTACTAAAAGTCTATTCTGTTACCCTTACAATAGTTGTAAACAAAACACATTAACAATATTTAAAGTATTTTATTGGATCTTAAATCCGTATTTCTTGACGAACCTAAAAATAAGTTATTCACAAATTTCTTAAAATGGCCACACGGTTATTATTCCGCATGAATATACTAAAGAAATTTATATACAATGGTTATATTAAAAATTGATGATTATAATTAAATAATAATATTAAATAGCATTAATTATAATAAAATAGTAATAATACATTATAATTATATATAATATAAAAAATTAATTATAATTGAATAGCATTTATTGGCACCAAGAAAAAAATTCTAAAAACTTATTTTGAAGTAAATGTTGGATAAGGAAAACTGTATTTTGTTATTATGACGATCTGTCTGTTGATGATCTGCCAAAAAAATCAAATCGAATAGTATGAACACACTCACATCATATATATATATGTATGTATTGAATATATATGTATTTGATTTATGAGTTTTTTTGACATTTGAATTGTGGCTAATTTCTTTTGATAAATCATAGGTACATAATAATATGAATTGTCAACGCAATCAAAATATAAATCATTTGAGAAAATCTGAAAAAAGTAGGTACTTATTATTTTTATATTTAAGATACGATTTTTAAAATTTAATTTTTAAAATTATAAATCAATTAATGAATTAAAAGAATATCAATTAATGAATTAAAAGAATATCATTAAAACTATATAGAGCTGTGATGACAAAACTAGAAAGTCAAACGCGTATAAAAACAAAATTTCAAAATGGTATGACTTGTTACGAAATGTCAGACAATTTGATAAATCAAAAAGAAAATACAAACACATTTCGTATAAATTTATTTATCGTGAAAAGCGGCTTTGAATTTCCTTATCAATTCATCATGTCGGCAATATGCCATGCAAAAAAAAAATCAAAACTATGATTTTTACTTGCTGTTGTATGGTACAATTTTGAAATACCAATCAAATAGTGGGCCCGGCAATTCTGTTTGTCTCTATATTAGATAGTGCAACTTTGAAGAAAATTCGTTTAAGGGTACGTGTCACATAACGGTATTCTTAAATTTCTATAACGGCTAAAGTGATTTGAACAATATTCAATACTGAAATTTTAGGAGCTATTCAAGTAAAATGACATACCAATTTTTGTGGAAAATGTTTTAGTTAAGTTTTAAATAATTTTTAATTTCAATTAGCTTTATTCTGATATCTGATCCGATTTTACTCTGTTTTTTACTACTTATTTTAAAAAAAAAGTAATTCACTAGACGTGTTTTGAACCGCTCCTCTCATTTCAAGAGTTTAATCCGCGTATTTCATTGCCTTAGTAGTATAATTATTTAAAACAAACCCATAATAGCATTCTTTATTTGAGTTTAACTTAATTCGGAAGTGTACTAGTCTATTTAAAACTTAAATTTTAAAAATATTCATACCTAGTCCATAAAATAATATTTCTCTGTACACCATGGCTTACACTGTTATCACCAATACCAATACCGTCAAAAGTGCTGATATTTTAACCACCTCTACTGCCGCTGCCCCACTGCTGTTGCCACATCTTCAACATCTACCGCCCGCATAACCGCCGCTTCCACTTCCACCCTTGCTCCTACTTCAACCATCATCAAGAATGTCTCTACCACTACCACTGCCACCGTCACTAACACTGCTACTTTTGCCACAGCCGCCGCTGCCGCTACCACCACTGCCACGGCCGCACCCTCTATAAAATATGGCTCTGCTGCCTCCAACACTCGCTGAAAACAAGCAAATAAAAGACCAACTGGAGAATCATCAGCGAGTTGAACGTTTGAAAGATGTGATTGTGTGTGGTTTACCTAAAGATGTCGATGCTGTTGAATTATTTTTTATCAAAAATTATATGCTTTTTGAAACAATCCGTTTTTTCCGTCGGAAAGAAATATGCAAATATTCACTTGAACGTTTAACTAACAGAATAGGGCTGATGGCTGAATATTTAAAAAAAAATTTAATTTATTTTTGTGAAATTTTAAAGTTTTCAAAGTTTTAAGGTATAATAAAATAATAATTTAATGGTTATTTAAGTTATAAAAACTTGCATAGGTATGTGCTTACTTTTCTTTTTGAATGTTTTCAAAAAACCATTAAATAAAAAATCTGTTTCTTAGAAAACCTCTCCAATGTATTTTATATTATGTATTTTACATATTTTGTATTTTTTTTTATATTATATTTTAAATATTAAATCTGTCTAAAAATATAGAAATATTACGAAATTGGAATTTATTTATTTATAATTAATAGCCGGATAATAAATCCCCTCTGATCCAGAACGGATTGAAATTTTGTAAGATCTAGAAACAAAGCTGGATCTTGTGTTGTTGTTGTTTTTGTGTATTTTGCGTAGGAAATCAAATCCGGATCAGATATGAGGGGATAATAAAATACAGCTTATAACTACTATCACTAGTTTTTTTTTTTTAGTAAAGTTGCTTTTTTATTTTAATTTTTCCTTTTCGTTAATCAGTGGAGGACGTTTTGTTTCAATTATTTTAGTTTAGTAAAGAACATTTTTATACCAATCACTCATGGAGTTTTTTATATTCATTTCATTTGGATTTTTTTTTATTAAACTACTTAATTTTATCCAATATTTCAAAATGATATGGCTCCTTCGATTTTTATCAGCAAGACGATTTGATTGTGCTATTTGAGTTTTACCTTGTTTAAATGTTCGATAATACATATATAATTAAACGGTACAACATTATTATTAAACAATATTGCTATTATTTGCTCAACTATAATATGATTTTTATTTTATTTTTTTTTTTCAGGTGAGTTTGAAGAATTTGATCCATAGTAAAATAACAAGGAAATTATAGTAAGTTCATATTAATTTTTAGAAGGTCAGAAAATAAATTTTTAATCAATCGATTAAAGTTTAAATGGTTTTCAGTTCTTCAGACATTAAAGCCGAATCAAGTCATATTTGAATTTTTCTCTTTGTATAGAGGGTAAACATTTTAAGAAATTGTAGCAAAACAATTCTTTCCTATCTTTCTACTTCATCTAACTAATGTCGTCGTGAACACTTGTTGCATCTTAAAGGCAATGTGCCTTACAGGCACATATTTAAAAATTTTATTAATATATTTATTCATGTGTATGTATGGTCATTGTGCCACTAATTAATGGCAAAAAAAAATAAAATAAAACATGATATATAATAATGAGCTTTGATTTTGCTTTAAATGCTATAATAATAATAAAAAATAATGTTTGACACGACAACCTCATGGCGAGAACCAATATCTAGTGACTTAGGGCCAGTTGTACAATCGTGGTTCAAGGTGGTTCAAATTTTTAAACCACTGATTTCCATAGATAATCTGCCAAAATCGGTAGGTTAAAAACTTGAACCACGATTGTACAACTGGTCCTTATACTCTCATTTCTACATATTTAGCTAAAAACAAAATTAATCTCTTATAAATCTCTGGCAAATTATTTAATACACACGAAGTAAAATACTTTAATTACATTATTTTGACGGTATATTATGGATTATTAGTGAATTTTTTGAAATAAGTGCATTTTATAATTAGTAAATATAAAATTTCTGAATCAAATTTTTCGGTAATTTAAAGTTGTAAAACCTTTTGTCAAGTTAATCGTTTTATAAATCAATTTGACAGGTGGAAACGCTGCTAAACGCTCTTTTTCTCCCAAAACAGGGTTTTATTTTTAGTGGAAACATAGAATTACAAACACTTTGAATATGAAGTAAGTACCTATAAAAATTTTTATCAAAACCTTTATAGCGGTTTTCGAGAAAATTTGTTATATGAGATGTAACAATTATAGCAGGGAATCTTTTTCTCCCAAAACAGGGTTTTATTTTTAGTGGAAACATAGCATTACAAACACTTCGAATATAAAGTAAGTACCTATTAAAATTAAAACCCTTAGAGCGGTTTTCGAGAAAATTTGTTATATGAGATGTAACAATTATAGCAGGGAAGAAACAAAAAAATCAAATTTCTCCATCAAAAATCATACCGTTTATGCTGTAGCTCGGTGCCCAGCCAACCACTCATCAGCACAGATAAACCTAAGCCTAAGGTTGGCATTTTGAGACCTATATTTTTGGGCTTCTCTATCATTGTATTGTCAGGTTTGATGAAAACCCCAATTTTTTTTCAGACGAAAATATAATACTTGCCCAAGTTAAATGTTTTATTTGAACTAATATATCTGGCCTTAGACTCCAACACTACGTCATTATGCACCAACCCATATATTATACAGTGTTCAGTGTACTTATATGGACTCCGAAAGTTCTTAAGGGATTTGCCTAAGATTACCATTCAATCAATAATCTATAAAATTGCTAAAACTTAGTCCCGCAATTGGGCAATCACGGTGCTTTTAGTTAAACGCAAAGTCATGATGAGTTCTGCTGGTTTTGATCAAATTTCAAATTAATTAGAATTGGTATATGGACAGTGAATTTCCTTTATAACATTGAGCAAATTACCAAACAATGGTAATTAAAATTCAGAAATGTAGATACTGGAACTCAGCAAACAAAAAAAAAATTAATATTAACACTGCAAGTGTAACCTTGCATTTAAACACCTTTTGAAGTGCATCGAAATAATTAAATCCCGAACAATGCAACAGCAACACTCATTTATCCGAAAGCATCGAAATAATATATTTTAAATGTAAAAAAGGTACAGCTGTCGCATGCTGCGCTACATTGCCACCTTGAACTTGAGACAAGATACTCGGAATAACGCAATAGTCTCGTGATTTTTCCCCAACTGTAGGTTTGCTAGCTTTAATACTCATAACAGTTTTTATCTGACTCTCTGTAAACTCTGTTTTTCTCGCTTTTCGGATCTAATCTCTGGGGGGAATATATTATTATATGCATGTGCTGTCACTTGTTTGCTGTAATGTCACTCTAGTCTTTTGTGGGGAACTTGCCGCTTAGACTGGCAATGCATGCAGCTGCTTTCAACCGACTAGACTATAATTGTGAATTGCGGTTGTCTCTATCCCTATTTCGATTAAGAGTCATACACTCAAACACAATGTAAATAATATGTGAATCTGGTAAACAATCATGCCGTTTGGACGAATCACGTAAAATTTACTCTTACATCTCGTCGTAGTAATCGTCGGCCAAACGATGAATGCAAATTTTAGTAAACGAGTAATACCGGAAACCGGACAGATGTGGCGGCATTCACTTCACAACGGGCTCTTTAGCGGTAAGATAATAATCTGCCAAAAGAACAATGGTGCTTTGCCATGACTATGCGCTTTTCTTTTCACAATGAGGTAATTCGATCGAAAGTGAACAGTGAAACGGGTTTATTTTGTTTCGACTGTAAATTGGTTGGTATTCTAATGACATTTGGGGAAAGTCTTTTGCCATTGTTATTTGTCACTTTTTTATGAGCCCAAATGTCTGACCCTGACGTCGGTCGTCTTCAATATAATATTTGATGGCGGTATATGCTTGGTCAAAGTTTTATAAATAATACCATATGTCCAATGAACTTTATATTTGTGTACAGTAAAAGTTATAAATGCTGTATAAATGTTTAGCAATAGTTTAAATTTATTTTAACTAAGCGCCACTCTGACAGCAGCCAGCTATATACATACTTATAGATACAGTTGACAGCGTTATGATACACTTGTCATCTGTCATCATTTAAAGTTTCACTGAAGTGCATAGTCATGTAGAAGTGTTAATTATTTTATTGAATGAACATTGAACACCATATTTTTATTAAGGAAACAATTATAAAAATAAAGTCAGTATTCGTGTCTTTTAGTCAATGCTGACGTTTCAATGTCAGTGAACTTGAAATTGTATGATAGATTCTCAATCATAAATGTTGACAAAGGTGTGCATGTGTTATGTTTGCTTAGAGTTTTGTGAGAAAAGTATAAATTAAAACGATGTTATAGAATTAACATAAATGTCATGGACATTATTTTTCCCTTTATATTATTATATAAGGTTTTTCGACCAAACAAAATTATCGAAAACTGGTAGAATTGTCGACGTTTTTCGAGTTGAACCTTTTAAATTCCACAGATGCGCAGATAATTATTTTGTACCTATAGCAGTTACGTAGGATGGGTTAAGATTAATTTTTGTAATGGTTTTTAATTTCTTATATTTTGATGTATATTGTTTATAATAACATTATGTAGTTATTATAATAGAGTAACCATCAAATTGCATTATCGTAAGACCCTTATATGAAATAAATTGTTAAAAAATCTTCGTTATAAATAAAAAAAACTGGTAATTGGTCAGTTTTCGAGTTTTATTTGCTTTATTTAGGTACGACCCTGGACACCCACGAGTCTACTTCAGCCTCGATCATAATAAGTCTAATAAACATAATAAGTCTAAAGAAAAAACTCAAAATCGTCAGAGTGGTCTAAAATAAATCGATTTTTACTAATTAAAAAGTTTTTTATAAACTCGAAACATACTCATTTTAGGTGGTTAACAACAATTAAAAAAGAAATTAAGCAATTTTGCGAAATGTTGGTAACTACCTAAAGATTTCTTTAAGTTAATCTTTTCATTAAGTCAGTCTTTCTATAAAACTTTATCTGGGTCAAAATCGAAAAAGAAGTTCACGAGAATGCTCAAGAACGAACATTAGGTTCTATGCTAGATTATCTTTAAGAAAAACCGGCGTTAATAGGCTTGACAATATTGGAATAGAATTAAATTGACCGTTCGTTTTTTTTGGATTTCCACTTTTTTTTTTTATATATTGAGCGCGCACTTAAGGGGTTATGAATACCCTTATAATGATTAAACACAGTGAGAGCAATTAGGAAAGGAGGATAGGATTAGAAAGGAGAAACCGATGCATATTGGTTTTGAATGTCTGCACACTGTAATGAGTGGGAAATACTGTGTCTGGTAAAGCATTCCACATTCGCGTAGTGCGGCTAAAGAAAGAATCTCTGTACTTAACAATACGTCCGAAATTGGGCTCAAGGGTAAACTGATGGGCATTCCTAGCAGTACGGATATTACGGTTGAATTGTTTAAGGGGAGGAATGCAACTGGCTATTTAACTAGAGCATTGTTTATAAAAATAACGATAAAACAATGACAGGCATGAGACCTTGCGGCGGTGTTCAAGAAGCGCAAATGTCTCGGTGAGAGAACGATCTCCTATCATTTTTAGAGCTCTTTTTTAATTCTATCCAGAAGACTCAAGTACGTTATTGGGCCTCCAGCCCAAATATGAGAGTTATACTCAAGTTTGGGACGAATAAAAGCTTTGTAAATTGTAGCCAGATCAGAAGAAGTAAAAAACTTCTTGCATCTTCGGAGAAAACCTAAATACTTAGCAGCATTTTTGGCGATGTCAAATATGTGATCACTCCACAGCAAGTGGTTTGTGATGCACATACCTAGGACCGATAGTTGTTCAATCTCCTCGATGCAAGTACCACCCATGGATAATGGCATTGGGGGAGGGTTACGCTTTTGCGACAGTAGACAGCATTGAGTTTTCGAAGCATCTACACGGTTTTTAAATCCCCATTGCACAATGCTGTCAAGATCAGAATTTAATGAGCTTATCATACGCTGCCGTTGGAAGTCCACATCCGAAGAACAAGGATTATATTATATTATAAACCCGTTGACTTTAAAGAAAAAAAAAACTTTAAAATCAAATAATTAGTATATTATAAAATACAGACATTTAAAATTTTTTTTTTTTTAATCATGGAAATAAAAATGATTGCCTACTTTTGTTTTTGTTTTTTTTTGAAACGATGACACTGCAAACGTCATTTTTATCTGTTTTCAAATTCAAATGTTCTATCTTACATAATCTTTATAATCAGCTTCGGAGCGAATTAATTTTCAAAATTAAATCGTATGAAACAAAAATCATAAACATATAAGCATTGACGTACTAGATATGGACCGCCAGTCGGTTAAAATTTTCATTGAAACAGCCAAGAAAAGTCGTTCCAGCTAAAAAAAAGCCTACAAACGCCATCATCTTTTAGTGTTAAATACGTGTACTAATTTCGCCATTAGGATTTAAATATAAACGATAATATATTCATCCGTAACTCATGGAATAAGGAGTGGATATGTTTTGTAAAATAAAAGTAGTTTGATAATAATTTCCACCAAAATATTTCAATAGTAAATAATTAATTAAAAAATTCATATCACTGCTACGCAGATTCCCTGCTAGTAGTTGATAGCGCCCCTAGTTATGTTGGAACAGGCGTGAAGTTGGCTAATGGCGGTCCATACCTAATACGTCAATGCATATAGGTATGTCTCCCAATTTTTTTTTAGCCCAAAATTGAGTCTCCGTCTCCTCGAATCTATTTGATTTAGACACCATTACTTAAAATGTAAATGAAAGTTTGTATTCTCGTCTATGATTCTAAAGATTTCAATTGCATAAGCTCATTATCCACGTGTTAACAATTGGTGATCCCGCAATGTTTCAATAATATGATTTTAAAATCACGTTTAAGAATAAATTATATTCCTTAACTCGATGTTTCATTCCACTTGTTCTAGATACACGAATAAGATTAGAACAGTTTCCTTTACTATAAGATTATGTAAATGTTTCAAGTTAAAAAAGATGTTATGCATTACAAAATCTTAAAAAAAATTAACATAAATCTAATGGAGTCATACATAAACATATAAATCATTAATCACGAAAGATATAACATCTAATTTTCATTTAGTGAAACATAATCTTATTTACAAGTATGATTATATTCTCACTAAAAACAAAGATTTTGGTTTAAAATATCTTATTGAATTATTTGCAAAGTTCAAAAGAATAATTTAATGCAATCAGCAGTAAAAAGTCCACAAGGCATTCAAACTAACTATATTCATTCTCCCGCATCAACCTTGCACTCTAAATCAGTTTTGAAAGAAATTGTTTTTAATTTGAAAATCACAACGCGAGTATCTGCGTTAACTAAATAAAGCAAACAAATCAAAATCATTAAACAAGGGGGGATAACTTAACCACATCATTTGTTTGTCCACTTGACTTACCAATACGAACCTACGCTTTACTGACTAGTTAAGCTCACATGATCCCAATCCAAGTCAATTGTACTCCTTGAACCGCATTTCACATGAGACAAATATTATGACATAGAATTAACAAGTCACCCGTCACCCCTCTCTGATGTGGTCAGTCTGTCTACGATGACGATAAACCGAAAGAACCGCTTTGCCTTGAATGATTGCCATGCGTTATTTGATCGTTTTCTAGAGACTTCTTTTTAAACTATAGAATCACTGCACGCGTGCACGCACTAGAAATCAAATGCATTGCGTCTCTATAGCACTCCTGTGGTCAATTCCATTCTTTGAGACTTCGAACACAACTTTCCATCTAATCGTTATGCGTATTGCGCTCCATTACGCTAGCCCCTATCAGCTAGTTAAACCGCTTCGGGTGATTTAAATAAACCTCACAGCTGGACTGTCATCTGTCAAATTGGCAATTGCATAGAATGGGATTTTATTTACTTCTATGGCTACCACAACATAGGTCATCGGCGTGGTCGTTGTCATTCATCGGTGTCGTTGTCATCATTAAGTGCCAATTCGTTTCATAGAGCTGTTGCATGTGACGCTGCCGCAAAGTCAATTGATCATTTGACACAATAATTGAGTTTAAATGCGAGGTTGATTGTGAGTTGTGAGATGTGCCACTCGACGAAGGCGCATCGTTAATTTTAGACTTCAGCTGACCACAGTTTATTCATAATAAGAACGTTGGTGCTTATGATCATAATCTCGTGATGTGCAAATCCTATCATCAAAACTATCATCATTTTCCGCAAATGGTAGCGTCACTCTAGAACTGAATAATTGCAAATTATTGTTAGCCAACAAACCTACTTAAAACACTTTGACGGGTTTATCAACAAAAATGTGACCAACATAACAATAAATATTTTTACTGTTGATATGTATGTATGTAGGCTATATCTTTTTTCGTGACCTTTATAAATTGATTAAAAAAAAAAAAAAACTAAAAATTCTCCGCTTGAAGTGATTGCAACAAATACAAATCAACCATTTCTATAAATGTATGTCCATTTTAGTTCAAATGGATATTATAAACTTAAAGTGCCATTTTGTTCTTAATACATGTTTAAAACGTCTTCTTAAAACAAATTTAGTTAACGAAACTAAAACAAACATTTCGGTGCACTAAATTTATATCTGTTGCACCAACGCAGCGCCAGGCGGTAATTTTTAATAAAAAAAATTCTTTACTTCACTATTCGCTGATTTTTATTCACCACTCGTGGAGCTTTCTTTAGAGCAAATGAAATGAGAATTTATCATTAAGCACTTTCAACGTTCTCTTTGTCTTGTATCTATATTGAAATTTGTAATTGAATTTGAACGACTATTTTCCTTTATTCCTTTAAACTGTATATGGACGTCTATTTTTAAGAAAATACGACTTTGAATCCTTGGTCTTTTTAAAAATGATAGTAATGGGTGCAATAGAAAAATGCCATTTCAACATTTTAATTGATTGATATTTGATATTTTTGTTTATAAGGTTGCTACTTTTTTACTTTTTAATTATTGGCCCATCGAAACATGAAATTTGCATTTTTCGTTTTTCATAAAAATATATTTAAAAAAAAATACAAAGGAAAAATTGAAAATAAAAAGATATGGTCACACTTGCGGATTAAATTACTCAAAAGAAATTATAGTGATTAAAGTCGCAAGACTACTTTTTGTTTCATACAAACATATGAATATTTATACATTTTATATATTATATCTCGGTCATTGTATGTATAAATTAAAAGCAAAATAAAGACTTTTGGTCGTTGCATTTACGAAGGTTAATCTTTTGACTAAAGTTCTCGTGTTAAATCTTTGAATTTAATTTTTTTGTTAATATAAATGGTCACATCCATTATAATATGATATGTAACTACACCAAATTAGATAGACTCAGATTAAAAAGAATGTATATTATTTTAGTTAACTGACAGTTTGATGCTTTATTTATTAGATGATATTTTTAAGCGTATGAGGTCATTTATTTATTGATGCAAATAAAGAAACTGTGATTTATATTTGAATTTTAATGTGCTTCAAAACGTTTTAATATGTTACTAGAACATGTATATACATAAAATGGATAAACAAATTAAAAATTGAACGACTGGGTCGCACAAATTTATTCTTGTAGAAGTCTATGTGAACAAAAAGTTTTAAGATAAAAATCAAAAATGACATTACGATGATAGAGAAAACGAAAAAAAGTAGGTGCGGCAATTCTGTTAGTCACTTGCGACATAAACAGGTCTGCCGATTAGCTTCGAATTCGGTAGATAGATAGACAGCCCTATTCTTTTAAACAGTGGATGGAACGATTCGTCAAAAATTCTTTTACTTTTATTCTACTACTTACTTTTGTTCTACTAAACGTTCGAAAAGAAACATTTCCCCATCAGTAACTCAGTTCAAAACACATATGTATGTATACACACTTTTTCGAAAACTACGCACACTTAAAAAAACCTCTTGTAATTTGCGTTTCTCACTTCAATTTCTCGAAATTTATTGTAAACGTCGAAAAAATTCGCGGCACTATTAAATTTTTTTAATTTTGTTTGCTTATGTTAGTTTTCATTTTTCAAACAATTTTTTGATGTATTAATGTGACATTGATATTCAAAAAATTCGAAATTAAGATTGATAAAGTAGTGAAACGAACGTTCGATCCACCGTTTAGCAGAATAAGGCTGATTATTTAAAAAAAAAAAAGATTTTTTTAAACTGGTGATTTTGAAAAAAAAAATATTATTTCATTTATTGAAATTTTTTTGTATAGGTACTTCAATTTCGGTTTGAATCTTTATTAGATAGATATGGATTCAACACTTTTTATAAAATTTCATATATTTAAAAAACAAAAAAACATTTTTTTTTTTGTTAAACCTTCAGGTAACTTCCCACAAGATCAATCATTTTGTGCGACCGAGTCGAGTTTTTTATTTTAGTTAAAATAATTCTTTAGTATGTGCTTAAGTGGCTTTTACCACTAATATAACATAAAACAAGCCCGGACTTTAGCGCCACCTTTACAAAATCCTTTTTTGTTTTTTTTTCTTTGACATCTCTGGCCACACATTCCCTGACATTCGGAAATTCACATAAGTGCTGACCATTTGCAGTTTTTTCAATCTACGTACATATTAGTATTTAGCGGTGCCATGGACACATTCATTGGCTATTTGTCGCTTTACCAAGGTATTTAGCCAAATAATGTCTTGACACTTTTTAAGAGATAATAGAGTTATATACAAACAGTGAAGTATATGGGGTAAATATGGGGTCACTAGTGGATTTGGGCTTACATATGTAGGTGTAGTTATGGTAACGGTGAGAAACGAAAAGCGTATATGAGGAAAAAATCTTTGAGAAAAGAAAGATCAATTTAGGGTGTAAAAACTAAAAATTCGCGCGAATTTTTTATTTTTCTCACCCCAAAATGATCCTCTTTTTGTCCGAAAATAAAAAATTCGCTCCACTTTTTAATTTCTATTTTAATGTCTCCAAATTGATCCTCCCTTATAGTCAACTTTATTTCCGCTACCACCATTACCATAACTACTCCTACCACTTTCCTTTACGATTTAAATTTTGACTAAATAATAAATTGACTAAATAATAATAAAGAAAATGCATTTGAAAGTGACAGTAGGCCATAGTATCCATTATTATGACACTATGGCAAAGCAACAAGTGGTTATAATTGAATCGCTTGTTTTCAAAAGAAACCTTATATTTTCAATTACCGTCATATGGTAAAACAAGTTGCTTAGTAAGATGACTTATAATAACAACAAACTGCTTTTTATTTTTAAAATTTGACAAGTCCAAGGACTTGTCTTCTTCTGATATTAAATAAACACTTCGAGGAATTGTAAAATCAGACACTTAATTTTTTATGGGAGCACGTGGATATCCCTATATAGGGAGCAAATAAGTGATTCAATTCTGAAAGTGTCATATTTTTGCTTTTCGTTGCCGTATGTTGGACACTGCCCTGAGACCAATCGAAAATTGACTAAACTAACTTTGTTACCCTAAGTATTCTCAGTTCTTATATAGCATAGCTACTACTCAGAAACCATAAGAATTATACAAACTTCTTCAGAAAGGAGTAGGAGCTCTTTTATATGTATAAACGGCAGGATTAAATTGAATTTTTAATTTTACTAGACATGAATACTTTTATTTCATAGTTTCAAATATGAAGTAGAATCTCACACTGAGTGTTATTTTTAAACCTGATTTGAAAACGTAGCACCACCTATCGAAAAAGACAGATCAATGTCTGCGTCCCAGCTGATTATAATAAATAATAAATTTGATTTGAATGATTGACAACTTCTGGCTGTCAAAAGCAAAGCGTTTATTTGGGTAAAACCAGAAATTGCATTGTGTGTTTTCAGAAGCTTATAAATTTTATATTTTTTATTTGAAAATACAATCAGGCTTTTAACAATATTTTTGCGTCAAATTAATCAAACTATTGAAAAAATACACCATAACCATTTTAAATGTACATTTTTAAGTTGACATTTTAACTTGTTTTCAATTTTCTTTCTTATATAAAAATACGATTCCAAAAAAACTGGAACTGGAAACTCTGTTTGCAATGGAATATTGTTTTAATTTTTTTTTTTTGTTGAATTGAAAAATAAACAATTGTTAAATTATTCCACTTGAAAACACGCTATCTGCGAATTTGTTTTAGTAAATATTATGCAAAATTAATTCTGTTTGTTGTTCTTAAACAATTGCAACTAAAATAAATGTGGGTTGGTTTTTTTTTTGCTAATTTTATTCAATGCAGGTAAACATTTTTTTTTTGAATTTTTTATGATCTGGGTTTTTTCGCGAGATAATTTGTTGTATTTTTACAAGTGATCGTTGAAACAAGTTGAAAATATTTAATAATATCTAGGCACTGATACTGATGGTTTATTGTTTCAATTCGCCCACATCTTCATTATGTAATTGGTAATTTTTCGAACTTATAATACATTTTTCTCAAAACGTAATTTGTGAAGAACTGTTTAAAAGATATAAGTTTATTTTAAAATGATTGGAACTACAATGGGTTTTTCCAATTAATTTTGATAATTCCTGCAATAGCCAAACTGAGAAAGAATAAAACTGAAAACGAAAAGACCTAATAAAATGAGTAAAAAATTTAAGTTAATTATTTTAGGGTTATATCTGCTTTTACGTAAAGAAGCTTAAACATATATTTTAGAAAGCTCTACATGATTCTGAACCAAAAATTATTAGAAAAGCTTAAATTTAACAATTTTTTTAATTTATTCTTTTGTAAATTCAATACTATGCTTTGAAAATGGCATGACTAAACATTTTAATTTTATACATAAAATGAAAACTATTATTTACTTTTACTTATTAAGTAAACATCGATTTCTTTAAAAACGACCCAAACAGCTTTGGAATTATTTTTTGGTATACATACTTATTGTAAAGAGTAGTTTAAGAACTTTTAATAGAAATTCGTATTTTTTTCATTTATTCATATTTAATAAAAAAATGTATAAAATTTATTTTAGTTAAATTAAATTTATTTAAAGAAAATTTAATTTATCTAAATAAATTAAATTTATTTTAATTAAATTTAATTAATTTTAATTAAATAAAATTTTATTTTTGTGGCAACTTTTCACAAGTTTGTGCCACTCAGTCGTGCACTTAAATTTATTATGTCACGGGCTTATGAGATAATTGTTCTCATAAGCCCGTGACACAAACGATTAAAGTTCTCTAAAACAATATCCGACAAGAGTGAAAGAATTTATCGTCGATGTACGATTGGTCCTATCAATTTTTTATTTGCATGAAAATCGTAAAATACACAAAAAATATAAAGCTAAATAACATTAAGTAAAATAAGAAATTCAATTAAACTAAGTCGTTTCATATTTCCATTGCTTTGAAAATAAGGTGCACGACTGGGTCTCACGAACTTGCTCTTTTTGGTGCACCACTGGGTTGCACGTACTTGTTCTTGTGGTCAGTTGCCACGAAAATAAAATTTCATTGATTAAATTAAATTTTTCTTTTTTTTTACACTATCAGATCCTGTTCATAAGGAGCTTAGAGCAAGCTTCAGCACAAAGATTAAACAAAGATTTGCCAACACATTATATGTGTTCCACTGGCTCATCACTTAGTGCTGGTGTTAGTTGTTTAAAACAAATCACTACAATAACAGAAGCACTATAATACAATAAAACATATAATTTAACAATACAAAATACATAAAACATGAACTAAAAGCGTGGAGCACTGGTTTTAAGTACATTTTTAAGATTTATTTTATTGTCATTAAAATCAATAATTTTAGAATTTAAATTGAAAAGCCTGCACATTCGGATAAGCGACTCATTCATACCGTAATTAGTCCGATGGTGTGGACAATGTAGGAGCTCAAGGCTACGCAGATGGTGAGCACCCCCACGATAATTGAGTCCAACACAAGTTAGTAGATCAGGTGCATCTAATGCGCCCGAAAGAAGTTGGTGGATAAAAACTATATCGTTATTTACACGCCTCTGTAACAAGGACTGAATGTGTAGAAGCTGAATTCGGTGTTCATAAGGTGGAAGGTTATAAGGATCTGTCCAGGGAAGACCTTTTAAAGCAAAACGAACAAAATTATGCTGAACTGCCTCTATCCTAGATCAAAGATTGCTACTCGTTTCTTTGAAAAAGTCATAGTTTGACATGACACAAAGGAAAAAAAAAACATTAATATTTCACAAAAGTGCAAAAATTTGTTTTTACAAAAATTCAAGCCAAAATCAAAGTATGCAGAAAATTTTGTTGCCTACATATAAGTTCACAAAAAAAAATATTCCAAAATCGTTAGAGCGGTTTTTAAATAAATCGATGTTTACTTAATATTTTTCCGAAGAACGCCATTTATAAGTGATTAATTGTTTGCATTTTTTTCATAAAAAACTAAATTTTTTTGTCAAGCCGTTTTCCAAATATTGAATTAACAAAAAAAATAAATTAGAAAATCAATTTTAACCAAAATTTAACTTTTTTGCAAAATTTTGGTATAGAAATTGGTTTGAGTCATCTAGACGTTTCTAAAAAATATTTTTGTTTTGAATTCGATTAACCCGTTCATGAGATAGCTCAAGAAAAAAAAAATAATGGAAGGTACCGTTACTAAGCTTGCCAACATTTTTTTTGTGATTTAACTAAAGAAACTCAGACAGAAACCATCAGTAATTTTTTTAAAGAAAATCGTTGGAGCCGTTTTCGAGAAAATTAAGCGTTTCCAAAACCGTTATATGGCAGGTACCGTTATTTTTTGAGCTAAAACCAAATTTGAAGTGAATCGGTTAAGCCGTTTAGACTGTAGGTGCTGACACATACACACAGACCGACAGACAAGCAGACAGACAGACAGAATTTCCAGACCCACTTTTTTTGTATTCGCTATCATCATGTAATGTCATGTTTGATTGTTATCTCTAATTGCAAGTAAAAAACGGAAATAATAAATATTGACACAAGTGGAGATTAACAAAGATGTACTTAAGATAGATGTATTTTACTAGTTTTCTCACAGCAGGGCCGACAGTTCACACTAAGTTTATCTTTTTTAAATACACAAGGTGTCATTTTGCTAATTTAAAAATTTGGAAGTAAAATAACGTGAAATTGTCTACGAAATATTTATTACCAAAACAAATTGGCTAAGTGATAATCTTGCGAGTTAAATTAAATATTTTATTCCAGTAGGTTCTGAAATGTTTCCATTGTTTTCACATAATTTTTTGTATAAGAACAAAAGGCCACAATATTTCCTAACAATTGCGTATTGAATATCAGAATTGCCGGTAAAATTCAAAGTGAATGCTGTCTTTATCATCAATGAAGATAATTTTAATTTATTGTTTAATTAATTGGATCGATTTAATTACAATTATTATAAATGACGGCTTCCGTTTATTTAGCCAAAACAATGTAGGTATTTGAGATAAGACTTATTTTTTTATAGAAAAAGGAAACGAAATTTCCAATTAAGATAATATTTTCTCATTTATTCTTATTAATATCGACTGCCTTCTTATTAAAATTAACATTCAAATAAGTTAATATAAAATTTAATTTCTTTATCCATATTCATATTCAGACACAGTTATTCTATGTATTAACCTTTTTGTGTGCGTTTTGTTAGTTTCTACAAGACTGCAAGATATCAACAAAAACATGTTTTTCTTTGGGAATCCTGATTCCTGAACCTCTAATGTGATGTTTGAAAGCAAATTTAAATCTTATTTCAAATTGAGATTACAAAATTTTTAAGCAAGATTCAATTAATATAAATCGGAAAACCTACTTAAAGCGACAAAATTATCTAACAAAAAATATTAAAAACAGAGCTCTGTAGACAATTTTCAGTCCAACAATCCGTACAATAGAATTTGTTAAATATTTGCGAAACATTTTTTACTGAGGTGTTTCTGAATTGAGAAAAAAAAGAATTACAATATGTATCGGTGGAAGATCTAAGATTTTTTGAACAACCGATGTAAATCAATTAATAAAGATATTTTCGTCATTTAAATATGGCAACTCCATAGTTGACATTCAAAATTAACTTTCAGACAACTCAAATTCAAGTATTAGGAACTGGTTGGTTTCAAGTTTCAAGTTCAATTTTAAGCAGGGTTGCAAAAGCTTAATTCATTTTTAGCTTAAGCTTGGCTTTTTATTCACAAGCTAGTTGGTGAATTATGAATTAAAAAAAATTCAATTCATTAGCTAGTTGGTGAATTGTGAATAAAAAAATATTCAATTCATAAGCTAGTGAAAATCCCGACAACAAAATCCCGAAAAGAAATCCCAAAATACAAAATCAACAAATACTGTAATAGAATAAAGTTAATTCGGGATTTCGGTGTCAGGATTTTGTATTTTGGGAGTTTGTTTTCGAGTTTTTTGTGTCGGGATTTTCACTAGCTTATAAATTCAATTTTTTCAATTCATAATTCACCAACTAGCTTATGAATTGAATTTTTTTCGATTCATAATTCACCAACTAGCTTAGGAATTAAATTTTGTTCAATTCATAATTCACCATCTAGCTTAGGAATTGAATATTTTTTTAATTCACATTTCACCAAATTCATTGAAAAAAATTCATCCAAGTATCATTTGACTTTAAATTAACTTCCTGAATTATTATTCAAAAATAAAACTTTAAGCGGCATACAGTTCAAGAAAATTAGCGTTTCGTTTATGTTCTAGCTTGTAGGCTCGTCATATTGGTGAGTTTCTATGTTCTTGGGTAGTCAAATTAAACAGCCAATTGCATTTTTTTCTCTCTCATTATGATTCACAACCAATGTGTACACTGTACAATATGTGCATTTAAAACTTTAAATTGGAAAATTTTCTTAGCCGCTCGTAGTATTTTAGAACATTAAGTTATAGTCATATAATCATAACCAAAATTTAAAAAATATATAATTATTTCCATTTAGTATTATTTTAACAGTTCAGATTTGAATTCATATTCGTTTTATAAGATTTCATTTCACAAATGAATCATGCAGAATTTGTTTTAACAAAACCAAATAAAATTCAATTGATTAAAAAATTATGCCATTGAATAAATTATATCAATTATTATAAACTTTCATTCCCGTCTAAAGTCAATTCCACGTTAATGTCTATACTCCAGCAACTTCAATCTGATAACAATTATTTTATTTATTAGAGGTAAATCCGACCTACAGGTTTCATTCATTAACATTTAATTTTATGTTTTTTCCGTTTTAAAAATGAAATCATCATAAAAAAAAAATATAACATTTCTGATGTCATCGAAGGAAAAAAATAAAGATCACTCTCACTGATATATTACGTATGTCCACAAAGTCAACGTAACTGCTATATCGAAAGGGTAATTATTTAAAAACAAAAATTATATTAATTTTTGTTTGCCGAAATTCAGTGATCACTGATGACATTTCTAAGAAAAAAAGTATCAGCAACCAGAAATAACCAACTACTGTGACTCTCGTGACTTATTGTACGACACAATCAGTAAATAGAAGCAAATTTTACAACTTTGAACTTGAACTTTGATTGAATGTGTCAGCCCATCAGACCGCGGTCAACAACAGATTCTGATTGATGATGGAAAATAATAAAAATTAAATTAAATTGATGTTCAAATTTTATTTCCTAGCTCTTAGTTATTAGAGAATGAGCAATCTTGTTATTTTTTTTTTATTTATTATTTTATTTTTCAAGTGACGACAAGAAATTTAAAAGCAATTAATAAATATTTATTAAAGTAGCAAAATGCTTCACAAATAAATTGCATGTTGTTTGCAACTATAAGTATCTGCTTCCTCACTCACACGAAACAATTTTATTTGATTTGATTCAGAAAAGTAAACTACTTTGCACAGTGAATGTCACAAGCTTTGAGTTTTGTGTATCTATAGATGTGGTTAATTCCTACATTATCTAAGTCAATCTAACTTGGAACGATTTTTCAGATTAGTGCAATTGAGAAAGATATCACAGAAAGATAAGTACTAGGTAGTTATAGGTATCATAAAAAGCTCACGTGATTTATTTATTTATTTTAATTTATTTGCTATTTAGTGTTGTGTTTTTTACTCGTTTTTTTAAAAAGTTTTTTTGTTATTAGATGTACCTAATAATTTTTTGAATATTATTATTAATTTTATTTTATAAGAGAAAATAAACACTTTAAAAATGTTTTCAAAACTTAGTAAGAAAATTCGTACGCTATATTTGTAGCTTTAATTGGAGTATTGTATTCAAATGCAATTAATTATTTATCAGATGGAAATATGTTTTCATATCATTCGTGTAGTGCGGCTAAAGAAAAAATATTTTATCTTAAATATTTTATCTTAATGTCCATAGTTTCTTTATAGGATCAATAGATTTCTTGCACTGCGAGTATAATGGTTGAATTGTTTCAGGTTTTGAGGGGCTATTGGTTTTTTTTTTATTTAAATTAGCGATAAAATAAAATAAAATAAGAAGAATCAAAAATATTACAGCGTTGGTTTACTGATTCTTTCATCTGCGTAGAAAACCAAAGGGTTCTGCACCGTTTTTGGTATATGTGCGACAGTGACGCACAATTATAACAAGTCATTAGTACATATATAAGTACTTTTTGGCTTAGTTTTGATTCCGGTTTTTGTCAATGGGGTTGGCTGTATAACATCAGATGTTTGTTTTTCTAAGCCAGATAGCTTTTTTACAGCTTAATTTTTATTTTACGTACATATAGAGATATATACCAAAATAAAATTAGTCATTACGTTGGAAATAAAATTTTATCATAGATATAAGCGCTAGAGACTATACGTCGCTATCAACCATACAACCACTACACCCTTAGTTCCGCTAAGAATTGTGGTAACGAAAACCAGCGCGGCGCACGTTCATTATCGCCATGTAAATGTTTCATGAGAAAGTGTTCCTTATTACGAAATTGCTTTATTTTTTCTCATATATCTTAAGGTTGGCCACTGAAAAGGCAGTCACGACCTTTAGACGGTCAGTCATTTGACATCAATCTGTAATATAGTGTTTGTGAAAATAAGTCTGTATGCGTGTATTTGTTTAACGAAAAATATTATTCAAATATTTTATGTAATTTATGTAAAGTTATTTTCTAACCTCGCTCAACCTGGAATCTGCGTTTTACAGGATTTTCGTAAGATAATACAGAATTTAAATTTTTGCAGGATTTTAAATGAAAAAAACAGGATAATCCTGCAGAATACAGGGTAGATGGGAACGTTACGTATGCACTACACATTGCACCGCTTGTTTAGTTATCAAACGCATTTGGAGCAGAATTTTTCTAAGCGCCTAAAGTATACAAAATAAAATGCACAAATCAGTCGCATGAACTTGCAAAAAATCTAATGTATTTAATTACGTAAAAAGGCAAAAGATATCGAAAAATGGCCTAAATGAGAGATCAAGTAGTATAGTAGCTATCATAAAACCGTTGTTTAGTGCAAAACTTAAAATACCATCTTATGTCTGTTGTCTAATTTAAATGCCATACCAAATTTAAACGAAATCGGGTAAGTCGTTATTAATTTATGGCCGTATTTTTAAAAACCGTGAACACCAATTCTCCGTTATGTGAATTTTTAGCCAAAAAACCTGAAATGTAGTTATTTTAACAGCACTCCAAGTATAACGTTCACAAAGTTTCATCAAAATCGTTAGAGCCGTTTTTGAGAAAATTTGGAAAAACTAAAACCGTTACATGGGAGGTACACTTTATAAAAAAATCCGTCAAACCGTTTAGGCTGCAGCTCGGTGAAAAGACAACCGCACATACGCACATTCGCACAGACAGACCGACGGACCACATGACGAAACCTTCTTTTTTGGGCTTCTCTATCATCGTAATGTCAGGTTTGATTGAAACCTAGATTTTTTTTACACGAAACCAATACTTGACCTATTAAGCAAGCAAAAAAAAAATGTAACCTTAATATGTATATTTTTCTAATTTTTCACTATTATTCTACTACATATTTAGCTAACGTATAAGGTTTTTCTAACATTAAAACAACCCCAAAAAGAATAGAAGACTAACAAAACTTAAAATAGACATATATCTGGTATAGGCACGGAGTCCCGGGTCGCGTGGAAGAGAATACCCATTGTAATATTTGCTTTAGATAAGAAAAAAATCTGCTTCTTGATAAAATGTACTTAATCAATATAATAAATAGGTACCGAAAGAAGATTTTACTAAAGAAGAATTTGTATAAAGTAAATAAAATTTTATAAGATTGATTTGTGACCAAAGGTGCGATGAGGTCTTTCATCGGAATTTCTTTTCCAGAATCAGCTTACTTACGGTACCTGTCACACAACCGTTTTTAATTGATCCATTACACGTTAGCTGTTTCCAATGTAACATCGTTTCATTTCTTGGATGCAGAACATGTTCAGTTGACTAAACCTGCTTCATTGGATTGTTGGATATGAATGAATGAACGAGTTCGCCATATTCCTTTAGAAGCCCCCAGAATCCGTATAGCTCTGAACTCGATCAAAGCTTTATTGATTTGACTAAAAGTAATAATAAAAAACATCGCTCGATATTTAATAAACTAATTAATATTATTTGCATAGTCATTGATATATTTAGTATTTAAACTAGAATTTAATTTCTTACGTCAACTTGTTTTGTTTTGTGTTCCATTTATCGGTAGATACCAAAAATAACTTTATTTGGATTTAACATTTAAAATTTTGAACGCGTTTGTTTACATTAAAGATTCGGTGGTTCACCTAATTTTGGTTTTGTTGCGATCAATGAAGCTTCTTTGTGTAGATTATAATTAAAAATTCCGTGCGCGTGTAACGCGTTGTTGCGGATATCTTTTTCATAAATCTTATCGTTAAAGTTACAATACACAATTTGCGTAATACTTGAATATGTGCACTTTATACTCACACGATTACCTTTGAATATTACGTTCAGTAAGACCAAAAATTATTTTTAAAAAAAAATTAATTAATATGAAAAAAAAAAGTTCTGGTATTTTTTATTTGAGACTAGCTGTTACACACCACGTTGCTGACGCAAAAAAAAAATAAGGGAGAAAGCATTAATTTCGAAAATGTAACTATAGTCATATTGGTCCAACATTTTGCAAAAAGCTTTTTAGCTCATAACTATATAAATTTTTTCAAAAAAGCAGACAGACAGACAGAAAATAAGGGCTGTGTATGCTTTTATATGCGAGTAGTAAAATACTGTTATTTTGACATTCCAAACAGACACTCAATTTTTATTTATGTGTATAGAGTATAGATAAGACTTGTAAATTGCTGAAAAAGGATTGAAGGTAATTGAAATAATTCAAGTTTTTTATAAAATTGATTTTGTTAAATATGTCAATTGAGATACGCAGGGTGACCCCGAGTAGAAAGGCAAACATTTAGTGTACCTTACTATGAGTTATTACATTAAAAGTTAACAACAAGTTAGCGGAAAAAAAAATAATTTATGAGTTTTTACCTTTTTTAACAACTGTTGCCTAAAAGAATTTTTTTCTACAAGCTAATAGTTATGCCTTTTTTTTAATTTTAAAGCTTTAAAAATTAATAAATAAATAAATGAATACCAGTGCCAGATCACTCTAAATAAAATAGGTTTATATTGTGTTCGACAAGGAAAAGCTCACAAAATTGCAGATATATAAAATTCGTTGATCATTGACATTTGCATTCTAGTCAGTTCCCTTTAAATGAATGTTAAATGTATATTTTTATCGTGGAAATAGGACCTTCCACACACGACTTAAGTACCGACCTGTAGACCCCATCGTTGTGGTAAGAATAAAAATAAAACATTTTAGATACTTTTAAAAAACATCTCGAAAGATTTAAAAGCCATTTTAGAAACATTAAATAGGAAAACATTTCGGAAATTGTTCTCAAATATTTTTTTAAGATGTTTTCAAAATGATTCTTTGGTTTGGACTCTGTTTCTTATCCGAGATAGGAATCTTTCAATCTTTCGGAAAATATACAGAAAGAAAAACATGAAAATTAGCATACGTGTGGTTACAGCAGTGAGATTCAGGGTAGAATCGTATAAGTTAAGAGTTTACCGTTTAGTGAAACGTCCAAAAATGTTGAGGCCCTATAAACTTTAATTTTTGTTTTCGTCATAATAATCTTAATATTTTAAAAAACAAATTTTAAATAATAAAAAAATGACAATTACGTTTAGTGTTGGTTTAATAATCAGTTTTTAAGCGAACATTACAAGGTCAGTCATTCAACATCAAATTAAGTTTGTTCATATCTTCATTAAAACGAGACGGGCTGTTTTCAATTAGTGAAATAATTTCGGTCTCTTTCTTTTGCACGGGAAAAAAATATAAAATATAAAAATGCACTTTCACACATCAGTCTGTTTGATCAGTCATCGCATGCAAAATCAAAAGTGGTTTGATTTTCGTCAGTCAGAATTTATAGAATGTATGTGACGCACACAGTTCTGCTTTTACGAATGCACGTAAATGATTGAATCAGTCATCTGATCGTGTAAGGGTCATTCAGTGTTTTTTTTATTTTATTTGTTTACTTATTCTTAAGTGACTTTAAGAGCTGTTTACTGGACACTTGAAGTGGCTCACTTATAATAGATAATGAGAAAATTTTCTCTTAATGTGTATAAAAAATAAATTTTATCAAAATGTTTTTATTCTTTTTTTTTATATTAATAAATACTTTAAGATACTTCCTGTGGCGCTTCGGAATAGATTAGGTACTTTAGGACCCTTACAATTACACATCTGAAATTACTTTGATAAAAGCTATCTCAAATTTTATGTTAACTTGAATTATGTGTCTGGAAAATACATAATTATTAAAATCAGAAAAATTCATTTTCGTCCGAATACCCTAATTACGACAGACGTTGAAAAACTCCCAAAAATACGAAGAGGATGCACACTTTTCCTTAGGCTAAGCTCGCACTTGGGAAGAAACTAAAATTGTAAAGTAATATATAATAGGCACGTGCTCTTATAATTGGAATCTATGTGTTTAATGTGCATGCAACTGTTGAGTAGTGCGTTTGCAATCGCAAGTGTGTAGGCTAAAAGATTAACTCTACACAACTTTTAAAATTTGCATCTCCAACAAAATTTTCTAGTTAGGTATGCTTGATAACGTTTGATAATACCAAGAGTTGTCTTTGAGGACTATGCAAAAAAATCCTTTGTCATGCTATACTTTTTCAAGTTCATAATCTTGGAAGCCACCGACTGTTAGAAACTTGGATAACTGAAATGTTAAGAAATATGTTACTGTTACTTTAAAAAAAAAAATTAATTATCTTCTAGAGACGAACCTCCGGTTAATGGCTGTAAATCTTGTGGAACGGTCCAAATTGATCATTGTGTAATTTGGTGGGGTGAAACAAGGTCAAGTGTAACTAGGCAAACTTTTAAAATGTTGCATTATTTCACTTCTGAAAAGTGAAATAAAGCCAATTTTCAACAGTTGGTCTTACTTCACTTAAGCAAAGGCAATGAAGCCAATATAATTTGTGAAAAAAGGCCAACTTTAAAAGTTTATGTTATTCCAGTACGTCAAACAATAAGTTTTTTTTAAAGTGAAAATTGTTTCAAAAAGCATGTGTCTTACAAGAAGTTAACATAACAGTAAACTGGTTAATTTAACAGAATAAGAGATGAATTTGTTGAATTGATATAGGATCAACTATACATTCTACTTATACAAAAATTTATATCATAACATTAAACAATAAATATACTTAAATACTTAATAAATAAATACTTAAATACTTTAAGGTCAATTTGCCAGAGTAACCATGTGTTTCATGCTTCCATGTTATTTTTTAGCAAAATAAACCTCGTGAATAAAAACGAACCCAATATTGTTCTTTTCAAAATTCTAATGCAAAAAAAGTAACAATTTGTTAATATATGTATGTTTTTATGATTCTGATTGTAATTGGTGAAATAGGTACCTTCTCACGGTAAAATTTACCGTTACGAAAACTGTTCTTTACATCTCAGTCCTGCATTACTTCCTACTAATTTTTATCTTCTCAGGTATTTCTGAGAGAGAGCACGGCAACCACGGTCCATCAGACATCGGTACTATCTCTTAGTATTTTGAAGTAACAGATCTTCGGATGACATGCGATTTAAGTATTGATTTGGTGAGCCAAGAACCAAAATAGTAGTTTTACGTACTACTGTAACATAGATATAAATGCTGAAGTTACTCTCCAAAACCATAAACCTTGCCTAGCCAGAGGGGCATACTGATGAAGATAATCACGGATGAAATTTTGTTCCCGAAAGTTGATGTTGTTTAAAAATGGCCGAGAGCCCGGCATAAATTTAAATATAGTTTTTACAAGATGGAACGCTATCTGCTAGCCCGAATCCCTCAAATCTGAACAGAAGTCCACCGAAGTATTAAAAATCACAAATAGGAGAACTGCCATATTTTCTTTCGAATGGTTTTATATTGTCTGCCTTGAATTTTTTGTTGTTTGCATTGTATTAGTTTTGAAGGGAAAAGTGATTGTAAGTCGAAATTAGATTTTTCAGCTTTTAATTATTTTTCTTTTTAATTATATAGCTTTTTACTGTAAGAAGATCAATGGCCGGCGAATTCGATGATGAATATGCAGTAAGCTTGGGTTTTATATGGTAGTAAGCAGGACCACTGAATTTCGATGAGGACAGCGCACATATTAGCAAATTATGCTATGTGATTGCTGTATTATCTCGTCATCGAGATAAGCGGCCACTGATTGGCCAAAACCATAGAGGACGACAAAAAAGAAGATGCTTTCCAGACATGGTGAAAGTTTGGAAGGACACTTCTTAAATGACTGGCAACGAACTAGAGGTTCAAAAATCTGAAATATAATAAAGAAAAATTGTTGAAAGTTTAATGGAATAAAACTTTTTTCTAGGCAAAACTACCCCAAAAACATTCTTTAGTGGAACTAAATTTCTTAAGATTTCTTTTTCTTCACCTTAAATTAAGTTCAACTTGGTGGAATTTATGAAAGTCTTAAAAGTCGACCTAAACATGCAATTCAGCTTAGATTAATCTCATTTGAATTTTCTTTTTTTTTATTTATAAACGGCACTTACCATTTAGCATCAGAATCTAATAAGTACACAATAAACCCTTTTACATTAAAGCAAACAAAACAAGTTGTTATAAACTTCACTTTTTATTTCTATATTCCTATTTCTGAACAAAATAGGTACAACCCCTCTGTCTCTATACAAAATCTAAAAATCAGCGCTCCACTAAGCTGATTACTTACAATCTACCCCATTGTATTAATAAAAAGATACAACCTATCTTAAAGAGACAGATATAAGCTTAAATAATGGAAAATATTTGATTAGAGTAAAAGCTCGTTTAACGTTAAGATTGCCAAATTAAAACTCTCTCTATATTTCTCTACACATTCATGGTTTGGCGATATGGGGTGAAGTTAATTAAATAATTTCTCGCTGAAGCTTTTTTTCTGATTTGCGATGAAGGCTTTCTGTCCAATTAAGACATCAAAATAATTAATCATTTCTCCAGAGATATATGTATATAGATACTGCCGTCAGAAATCAGAATGCCATCCAGCCATAGAGCATAGACCGAGAAAAGCCGTCAACTCATGTTGTTCACTAACTTTATGCGCCTCTCCTTCAATGCGAATACCTAGGCGGTCGCGAAAAATCTCAAAAAAAAAAAAAAAACATCAATCCCCGTGACAAACACACACAAACCCAACTACCGAAAAGCTTTTCTGTTGACAATAACAGTAGAAGTTGCCATTCTACCCCAACGATTGAGAATAAATTCAGTGTCAATCTTGTTCTCGTTCGCTTCGATAAACTGAGGAAACAAAAATTCGCACCTCGATCAAATATCATTCTGACAAAGTTCTCTCGGACCAGTTAATCGCAACAATTTGTTTCGCCTAAAGAGAAAAAGCTTTTTCGCGATCGGTGCAGTGTCGATATTTTGGACTTAAAATTCGTCAACCCCTGTTGGCATCGCATCGTTGTCGTGGGCATCTTCAGCGTTGTTGTATTCCAGAAGTGATTTAAACGACTTTAACCCTCAAACCACCGTTACGGAAGAGTTAAAGTGAATAATCACATGTGTTTGCATTATGCTCTCTGTTAATTTTGATATCGGCCGGCCGTAAAAGTATCTAAACGTTGTTGTGGTATGGAAAATTTCCTCCGCTATATATCTTTATGATAAGCGGGAATCTACTATCGCGATCGGTCCAATTTTTATATTGTGAATGTTGATTAGCTATAATAGAAGAAATACTGTTAAATGAATATCAACTATCTTCATTGTTAACAATTGAATTATGTTATGGTGTTGATAAAGTGCAAATAAAATAATACAATCCACACTTGGAACGTAATTATAAAAGTGACAACATGAGTTGAAAAAAAAAAAAAAACTATGTGAAGCGGTGTGGTTATCTGCTTATACGCGTATTGAGGATCAAGGATCTTGTTTCCAAATATAATTAAAATTAATCGAAAATTTAATCTTCAACAAGTCAAGGGCTTGTAAATGGAAAAAGATTATCTTGAAGCTTTAGATATATTTTTAGTTTTTGTTAAAACAAAATTATACAAAAAAGCAACCGCAAAAATTGTGTGTGTTTGTTTGTTGTTGTGACTAAAAACAATGTTTACTGTTATGTCAAAGTTATTAGGTAGCTTCCGTTATACTAGACAGGTGTTTCTATTTTTTTCTGTGAGGTATATTTTACGATATAAATTTGTTTATTATGTATGTATCTTTGTACCTATACAGACATTGGGAGGAATATTTACTTAAAATTGTATGTGTTTTCATGAGTTTAACGATCGACAATCTTTTTTTTTTTTTGTTTTTAACTTTTTGTTGTGATATTTATTTTTGTATGATATTTTTTTATTACATGTTTTAAAATGGTGGTTTGGTTTTTATTATAGCAGCAGTGTTTCCTTTGTATATTACAGAGTTGACGCTTGTGTTGAGGGACTTAAGAGTTTGCCAATATTATTGACAATATAAAAAATCTTATAAAAAAAAAATATATGAAAATAATATTACCTGCATTTTTTAAACGTCAGATAATATTTAGTTAACAACGGGTTATTAAATGATAAGAGAGTTCAATAATAAGTGTGCGAAAAATAGAAATAGTTTAGTTAACAACGGGTTATACTAATAAAAATGATGAGGGAGTTCAATAATGAGTGTGCGAAAAACGGAGATTTGTAAAACAAAATGCTGTAGGTATAGATACTGTGAGAACATTTTTGTTGGAATTAGCTTGATCATCACCTACGGATTTTACTTGCGATTATATTTAGGTACTATGCATTAACACTATGTAGGCAACTTATGCAATTGTACAAAAAAAAATTTGAGATAACAATCAAATGACATATTTGATGCGCCTAGTTTTAAATTAAATTAATTTTATAATTTTGTTTTTTGTAAATTCCATATTTAAAAAACGGCTTGACAATTTTTTTTTAATATTGTGTACATTAAATGTAAACTATTTAGCACTTAAGATTGGCCTACTTCAAATTTGTAAAAAAAACTTTTTTATCAAAATTATTGAGTAAACATCGATTTATTTAAAAACCGCTCTAACGATTTTGAAATTAATTTTTTGTTTAACTTATATCTATGTATAGGCAACAAAATTTACGCATTCAAGCATTTCATGAATACAATATATAAAAACGTTAACCGATGAATAATACCACGAAAGAGGTAATCATATATTAAGCCATTAGAGCGTCTGTAGGGAAGAGTAAGGGTGTGTTCATAAACGTCAGACTAGCTAAGATCTGCAATCAAAAAATTGATAAAAAACACATTAAGATTAACATTTTGTTTCTTATTATTTTAATAGCTATGTCCAAAATACTTACAAATAATAAAAAAAACACTTGTTTTTGTCTTAGAAGTGTGTTTTTATTCATTTTCGTTATTGCAGATCTTAGTTAGTCTGACGTTTATGAAAACACCCTTACTAACTGAATAAAAGGCACGACTGGGTCGCACAAACTTGCTCTTGTGGAGAAAAATATAATTTTTGGTTTATCGGAAAAAAAACTTTTTCAAATATAATTTTTTATTATTAAATTAAATTTTATTTTTGTGGCAACTTTCCACAAGAACAAGTATGCAACCCAGTCGTGCTGTACAAAAGCAAGTTCGTGCCACCCAGTCGTGCACTTTATTTAAATTTGTATTGTCATAAATTTTTATGCCATGTTATTTAAAATAGATATATAACAATTTCAGTATTGAGTTTCGTTCATATCGAGACAGACGAAATAAAAGTACCGTTACATATCAGGTACCTACCGTTCAACGAATTTTCTTGAAAGTTTGGTTTTTACTGTTTGATTGAAATCGTTAGTGCTGTTTTCGAGAAGAATACGGTTTTTGATAACCGTTATATGGCAAATACCATTATTGTTAGACTTACAGTGACCTACAGAAAAGTTCAGGGCATATTACCCTAACAACACTATACCTACGAATTTTTAAGGTAGTCGTCTGAGCCGTATAGGCTGTAAGTGGCGAGACAGAGAAACAGACGTAATGTCATGTTTGACTGTTATCTGAAAACTTTTTTTTCGCACGAATATATACCTTGCTTTATTGCAAGTAAAATAGTTTTTCAAATAAAATACACAATAAATAAAGTGAACAATTTGTCACACTTATGTACTTGTTATTGTGAGTAACACTTACTTTTCCGATGTTTTTTTATTTTAATTTAACAGTCTCTCCATAATCAGATCTGTTTCTATCTACCCGCCTCCAATTGCAAACCACAAGTTGGCTGAGATCGTTTTCCACTTTTGTGTGTTCGCTTACTATTGCGAAGTCTTTAAATGCTGCATACACCATCAGAATTAGACTCTCGGGATTCTGTGTTGGTGTCCATATACGCTTCAAGTGTCCCAGCCGACTCAGTCGCTGTATTATCAGCACCTTGACCAGGTTAACATCGATTTATAGCCCGTAGAGCTCGTTGTTGAATCTTCTTCTCAATACTAATTCGATACACGCAGAACCAAACATAACTCGAAGAATCTTTCTCTCAAAGCATCCATGCTTCTGCCCCCATACAGCAGAACTGGTATGGATGATGTTAAAATTTCTTTACACCTAAATATTGCTATTTCGAACTAGAAACATAAAAGCAATTAAATAGTGGTTTTTTCCTTAATAGGTTTCATTGTATGAAAAACAAATCAAAATTACAATTTAATATACATAGGTAGCTATACTATAATTTAACAAAATGATTAATCTGGCGTTCTATAAAAATGTTTTTTTTTAATTAGCTAGATAAGGGCACAATCAATAGGTACCGCTGTCATCAAACCTGTATACTAATAGAACTAGAACCTTTGTAAAAAAAAAGTAATGTTTGGGTCGCACGAACTTGTTCCTCAGGCAGATAGTTGCTTATTCTAAATATTTTGAGGAACTTAAATAATAAAACCTTATGTAGTTAAATAAAAATGTTTCAGTGAATCTAGTTTAGTAGTTGGATTCGATAACTGGTCAATTATATATATTTTTTTTTAATATGTAGGTATTAGCAATATGAAAATATTTTTGATTAAAAATATGGGAACAAAAATATTTCAAAAAATCTTCCTTATTCTAAAACAAAATTCGAAAGCTGCAATTAAAAAGATTTATTTGACTTAAATGAAGCACATCTTTTACATAAGTGCAAATTCTGTCTGTATAAGTCACCAATCAGATGGAAATGGAATTGCTCGCTCAAGCTGAATTTGCAAATATTAGGTATATAATCTTTCGATAAGCTGACACATTTCGGGTGACCCTATTCATACAAAAAGACGAATATTCGACTTCTTTAACATTCTAATAACTTCACGTTTGATTTTAATATACATTTTGTTTTACGGATCCAATACTTACCTTAATACTAAACGTAAACCTGCTATCTTACACATGTATGCGTGTATATGTATATGTATAAAATCGCGATTTAATACAAAATGATTAAATATAAGTTAACGCTATCTGATGAATGATGGACTGCTTTCCATCAGGTGATAAAGGAATTTATTTATTGTAAAATATTTGTTCGAATTTATTGTTTCTTACTCAACACGCAGGTGGAATACCTCAGATAGTTTTCTATTACCTATAATCACATATATATAGCTATCTATAAAAACAGATATTGAAAGAAAACAATAGTTCCAGACGTTCTTTTCTTAATCAGATCGAGTCATTGATGTAATCTTATTTACTTTAGTTTGTTATGTTTGTCGATAAAATGCTACATTGCATTTTTCTCGACAAAAGTCTGTTGTTTTTGTTATTAATTGGTTTAACTTTTAGATTTTGCCAAGATGGTTGATATCTATAGGTATTTTTATTATTTGTTTGTTGGTGTTTACATTTTATCGACTTCCCACGCTTGTCTCAGTTTGTAAAAAAAAGATACAATATATAATTTGTTTGTTTTCATTTTGATCGAAAATGTAAGGAATATTACTGAATAATTAATTTTTCCTATCGTGACTAATAATGTTTAAAATTTTTTTTTTTTGAAAATGTGGTCATTTGAATTGCTTTTGTAATGTGTCGTCTGGCTGTGTTGTGTCTGTTGATTCTTTTGATTCCAAAATTATAATCAAACAGATAAAAGGCATTAAGTCTGAGATTGCGTATACCTTACCTATAGGTAAATTTAAATAAAAGAATTCCGGTGAAATTTATAAAGTTTTTTTTATGATTTAGAAGAATGTTGTAGGTGAATATTGCTGTGAAATACATACCTGATACAATTTTTTTTTCTTCTTCTCCTTCTTTTTTTTTTTTCTTCTTTTTCGTCTGCCATAATGTGTTGAGAACGCAAAGGGTTTCCCGTCTTGCCCAATGGCTGATCCTTCTTTGGAGTTTTTCACTGCGGTTGATCTTGAGCATTGCTTATAAACTTTGCTTATAAGAAATCCCTTTGGTGAAGAAATCTCCTTTGTCTCTCTTTAAGAACCAATATGAAGATATTTCATCCTCTAATGGGGAATTTATTTGATTTAATCCATCTGATTTATTTAAGCTTGTAGAGAGAGATGTGCTTTTTATCTATTTTATGAGAGGTACAGGGACATTAAAAACGCCCCCTAGACCTGTTCTGAAAAAAAAACATTTAAAAACAATTGATGTAGGTTTATCTACTAAAACTATTTAATAAAATTTAATTTAATGCAAAATAGACGTGTTGTTACAATTGTCTTTTTTTACATACATTTTCTATTACATTACAGTAAATTGTACCTATGGTTTTTACGACTTAATGTTTGCTTGCAAGAATGTCGGAAATCGCCTCAAAATTATCGCATAAAACTTAAACATGAAAAATAGCCCCAAAAATGTTGGGTGACCTCGAGGGTTAACTTGCATTATAAAAAAATTAAAATAAAAAAACAAGCCAAATAACCATAAATGTATGTATAAATAATAGATCTTCATTTTCTTAAGTGAATTTTCCTTCTTGTTTTTTGAGACATTTTTCATAAAGACAGTATAATAATAATAATTATTCATATATGTTGTTAAGGTATTTAAAAATGTATTTTTGTCGACGTAGCAAAGTGCAAATGGCATAACGTAATAACACTTGAATATAAGGGTGAGCCAATTTACATACCACCCAAACTCGTACGTCGCACCAAATTTTTTGAGCGTTTCTTTATTTTCCATTTTTATAGTTTTGAAAAACTTCTTTCACACTTTAATAGTTCATCATCGATAGGGTATATAAAGCGAACATGACAAAATGTTATGAGTGAATTTTTCAATTTTTACATGCATTTTTGAAGCCAAAAATGTTATGAAAAGTCAGAAAGTTGTTTTAAACTAAATTTACGAATCGCATAAAAAAAAAAAAAAAAGAAAAAACTTTCATTTTTGAAAACAACATTTTGATTTTTCATAAAACTTTGAGCTACAAAATCGCACGTAAAATTTTAAAAAATCACTTAAAACACAGATTTATAAATTTCGAAAAATTGAAAGCTTCTTCAATTGTTCTGAATAGAAGCATTCATCAATTTTGACTTTGGTCAGATGGAGAAATGTTACAAGTCCATATTTCAGATTTTACGTGGAAGGAGTTTTAAAATTCGAAATGTTATGATGAATCAGACAATCATTTTTACAAAAAAAAAAGATTTTTCGGCAATTTTTGTTTGTGGATCGAACCATTGAACAAGCGAATCTTTGAGTGGTAACAACATTATAATTTGTAATTTCAAATTTTCTTAAAACAAATTTTGTTTATTAACTTTCGTTGCTCCTGCCAAATTCGTTAGCACATTTAAATTGACTTTCAAAACCACCCACACTTCTTTTGTATTTGCTCAAGCATCAAACTTACTTTAAACCAAGCTTGCATATAATCCAAATTAAGTAGTTTTTAAATATGTATTTAGAACCTAGAGTAAGTAAAATTAGCTTCATATTTGTATGTAGATATGATCGAAAATCATAAAAAAAACTGAACAATTCTACCTTGGCAATCAAATCTGATGACAAAAAAACAGTGATCCCAAGACTGTGCGTGAATTAACTACTCCCGCCTGTACAACTAATCACACAAAAAGTACTCACATCTCTAGATGTCTATCATTAGAGAACAAATACCAAATTTTGTAACGAATTTGAGACAATAATTTCTTGTTTAATCGCAGTACAAATAAAATGTTTTTAAAAGTAAAACAAGTAAACAACGTAAATTATGTTTGCCACAGCCAACTTTTTTTATAAATGTTCGTTAATAATCGAATCGCATTCTCCCACAACCAAAAAGAGTTTCTAGAAAGTGTCCATGGTTAACAGTTGAGTCGGTCAAATAGCTTACCTTTTCCTGAAAAAAAAAAAACGTCTCTAAAAACGAACACCCCGGGAAAAATCCCGTTTTCCCGTATTTCCAGCACGCGGTTGGGCAGGGAAGAAGGGGCAAAAACAAGTATCGTTCTTTGCTTGGGTCATCACTGTTTTGGATTCATTATTATTAATTTTGTTTTGTCTTTTTTTCTTGAAAGAAAGTAACATTGAGATAACAAGATAGTTATTCAAGCAATGATATTCCATGCTACACATAAAATTATTTTTGTTTTAAAGATAAAATCAAATACATATATACCTACCGAATTGCTGTTGCTTTATCTGATATAAGTATTTTCAATATAATACACAATATACTTTTTCAAAAAAAAAAAAAGAATGTATAAAGCTCATTCGCTCTCGTCAAAGTCTCTAATCAATCACGATATCAACCAGTCCACGGTTATCTTCTTCAGTAACAATCCTCTAAGGAGTCTAACCTATACCAACAGTTTTTTTTTCTTTGTTTGCACTTGTTAATTGTTTGAAGTGCTTTTGTTCTTATTATAATTGCAAACTACCCTCACGTCAATTTACCATCTCCGCTTCACGTACACTTTAATCTACCTAAATTCATAAGTGATTTTGTGATAAGATTAATCGTAAAAGCCGTAAAATCAGTTTTCCATTATTGCTATATCGTTATACATTATTATAAAATAAATAATATTTGCTTTGAATAATATAACCAGTTGTTATCTTATCCACAACCGCAGGCTAACAATATTCTATGTGTATAAATATACTATGATATTAATGAATGAGTATAGAAAAAACCCAATACGATAAATGATTGATAGATTGATTTCAAAATTACTTTTCCAACGGAACATGTCGTCACAAAGAGAGATAAACGCCACTTGTAATATCAAACAACCATTGTGAATGAACCTTTTAAATTGTAATCCGTGAAATGAAGTGAGAATAATTTTTATACAAAATAAAAGTAATTTCGTCTCACAACGAAAATCATAATTGTGATATTTTGCTTTTGGTTTTTAATTTGCGAAAATAAAAAAAAATATATATATATATAAACCATGAAGTTAAAAGCAGTTCTCGGAGTAGTTTTGGAAAAATTACATATTGGAGATAACAACAATAATAATACTTCAATAGCTGCAAGTGATATCGTTTACATTAGAGGTAAGTTGAAAATTAATAATAAACATGATTTGATTTAAATCATAATTATAAATCTTAGAGTTTAGCTTTTCAATCTCTAGTTAAAAAAAGCTCCATCCGGTTGATTATTGTATTCGGTGGAGCGTTCAAAGTACATAAGACAACAATACATAATAATATCCTTTAATGTGGGGAAGAAAGTTTTTAATTAAATTATTGCAAACATATGACTCAGCCTAAGAAGGTAATATTACTACATTATTATGTGGGAATTTATGTCTCGCTTGTTGCCAGAGAAGGAGTCAAAGATTCTTCAAAGCGGAGTGGTGCACTGAGTTTCTTATTTCGATTATAAAAACTGTTATGTTAAATCCTGCTGATAGAACAGTCAATGGGGTATAATCTAACAAAAGTTTTGAAGGCCCGCCTAAATGCAGTTTCGTAGGGGGGTTAATTCTGAGTGTTAAACTGAGTTTGCCGGAAATTCGGTTATGTGCAGCAGGCCCTGAATTAAAGATTTTTTCATATTTTTGCGGTTTTCTCTGCTTGTGTGCGTTATTTTCAATATTAAATAATCACTGGAGTTACTTGTGTTAATTGTTGCACACCAGGTAACTCTAACTTATATATTTTTTTAATTAAATGTCATATGGCTAAGAATAACAAACTAATACTTTTGCAATGGATCCTAGTATGTTTTGGTTCAAACATGATTTAATGTAGGTTAGGTTAGGTTTATGTGGCTGTCAGGAAGACTACTGACACACTTAGACCACAGATAGGTCCGTTGTGATACCACGAAATGAGCGAGGGAGTATTTCTTTAATTAAACCAGTTGGAGCTTCTTATGAAGCGATGTAAAGATAGAATATCAACGTTCGACATATCGCTTGGATCGTCGAAAAAGAAATTACCCAGGTGTAATTTACGTCTTTGGGAGAGAGCTGGGCATGAACAGAGAAGATGGGTGATAGTCTCCTCCTCCTCCTCGTCCATGCAGCTTCTGCAAAAATCATTAGAGAATACGCCAAGTCTTATGGCGTGTCTTCCTATGAGGCAGTGTCCGGTTATGACACCAATTACGGAGCTAAGATGTAATCTGCTCATAGATAACAAACATTTAGTACGTTTCTGATCTAATTTTGGCCAGATTTGCTTTGTCGCTACGCAGGTAGTAGTGTTTGTCCATCTTAAATTTGTTTTCTCTATGGCATCTAGTTTTAGCATGAGTTTGCTTGTAGCGATAGGTATACCAATATTCACCTTGTTAGGTAAAACCGGTAGTAGGGTTCCATTTCTGGCGAGTTCATCGGCTTTGCAGTTTCCCTCAATGTCTCTGTGTCCCGGCACCCAGAAAAGGTGAATATTGAACTGTTCTGCCATCTCTATGAGAGATGATCGACAGTCGCGGGCAGTTATTGAGTTTGTGGAAACAGCACTGATTGATTTAAGGGCTGCCTGACTGTCTGAAAATATACGGATATCCGATACAGATATCACGTTTTCCCTTAACCAGGATAATACCTCTTTGATCGCCAGAATTTCCGCTTGGAACACACTGCAATGGTCAGGTAGACGGAATGAGAGACTTAAATTTAGTCTGTCTGAGTACACACCACCACCAACCCCATCTTTAGTTTTTGAGCCATCAGTGTAAAAATGAACTGATTCATCTTTCAAGAAACTCTCATTTTCCCAAGTGGATCTTGGTGGGATGGTGACTTGAAAATTCTTGTCAAAAACTAGCTGGGGTATAGAGTAGTCGGAGTGACTTAATTTTGGTCCGAATGTTTTCAGAATAATGGAGTGACCAATTGAGTTATCGGTCCATTGAGAGATGGCTTTGAGACGAACGGCTGTGCTTGCGGCCGTTTGTTTGCTAAAAATATCAAGTGGTATGAGATTAAGTAGAATGTCAAGAGCAGCTGAAGGTGTCGAACGGAGAGCTCCGCTAATACACATACAGGCTGACCGTTGGACTTTACTTAACTTGTCACGATATGTAACTTTGTCTAGGGCAGTCCACCATACTGCTACCCCGTAAGTTAGTATCGGTCTGATGACCGCTGTGTAGAGCCAGTGGGTTATGTATGGGGATAAGCCCCATTTATTTCCGATGGCTTTTTTGCAAGAGAAGAGTGCTACTGTGGCTTTCCTAACTCTTTCCTGTATATTTGCTTTCCAATGTAGTTTTTTGTCCAGGATAAGACCTAGATATTTAGCTTCATCTGAAAATCTTAGTGGAGTTCCCATAATTGATGGGGGACTTATTTGGGGAATTTCATATTTTCTTGTGAAGAGGACAAGTTCAGTTTTGTTTGGGTTTATACCCAGTCCGCATTTTTCTGCCCATTTGAGCATAATATTTAGAGCATTTTGCATTAATTCAACGAGAATTTGAGCATGTTTTCCCGATATTGCAATGGCAACATCGTCGGCATACGCGATCACTTTGAAACCTTCTTTTTCTAGGCTTTTTAACACCTCATTTACGACTATGTTCCATAGAAGTGGGGAAAGGACTCCGCCTTGAGGTGTACCTCTGCTGACAGATCTTCTTTCATGAGTGCCACCTAAAGATGAATTAATAATTCTACTTTCTAACATAAGATTAATTAGGTCATTCAGTGAACCATGTATATCTAGTTTCTTCAGTGACGCTGTGATTGCTTGATAGCTGACATTATTGAAGGCGCCTTCAATATCGAGAAATGCAACTAGAGTGTACTCTTTATGATGTAGTGAGTATTCGATGGTTCGTACCAGTGTGTGTAAAGCCGTTTCTACCGATTTCCCTTTACAATAAGCGTGTTGTGCAGTAGATACCAGATTAGGATCTATAGCATTGCGCAGATGGATATCGATCAATCTCTCTAGGGTTTTGAGAAGGAACGATGATAGGCTGATTGGTCTGAGATCTTTAGGGTTAACCTGGGAGCATTTACCGGCTTTGGGTATAAAGACAACTTTTACCTCTCTCCATAAAGAGGGAATGTAAGTAAATTTTACGCAACCAATTAGGATGATCTCTAGGATGGGTGTTATGATATCCGAGGCAAATTGAAGCTCGGCAGGTATTATGCCGTCGGGTCCGGGAGATTTGTAAGGATCAAAGCTGTTTATAGCCCATTTCAGTTTATCCTTAGAAATCAGACCAACAATATTTGTATGTGTGTTGCTTGATAATAATGAATCAATGCTATTTATATTTTGTGAGCTACCTGGAAAATGGGTGTCTAGTAGCAGGGTGAGCGATTCTTCGCAAGAATTGGTCCAAGAACCGTTAGCTGTCTTTAAGGAGCTAGGCATTGTAGGATTTTTTGATAGAATTTTTCTTAATCGTGAAGCTTCTGAAGTTTCTTCTATTTTTCCACAGAAGTTCCTCCAGGAGGTTCATGATTTAATGTAAGTATACGTTTTTCTTAAGACCTATGACAAATTGTACTACTGAGGAGGCAAATGCTTTCCTCTCTTTTTCCATTTTGTAACATTTAAAAAATGACAGAACAAATTTTAAGTGAATGCTACCACAACACATGCAATTAATCTTTGATCTAGTGTTGTTATATTATCAAAAGATGGTGTGATAATAAAAAATGGCTAATGTTATAGGTTTTTATAAAAGTACGTTGGTGAATATTTCAAAACATTAATATTTTGGGCTCAAATATGGAAATTTCCTAAAATAAACTGATTTCGTTTTATAATGGTAAGTTTTGTTCATATTGCACTGGAAAAAGCCATTTTATTATTTTAATTTTAATGAGAAATAACACAGAAATGATAAAAAAATCCGCCAATTGATAAATACAAAATACATATATATCATCATTAAAAAAAAAACTTGCACATGATTGTTGAATGTAGGCATACGAAAATAAAACAATTTTTTATACAAAATTATACAAGAGCTTAATATTAGGTTCAAATTAATTTGTTTTTCTTGTAACCTATATCCGGGACTTTTTTTGAAAACAAATTCTTCATCTGAGCTTGATAACGATCAACATAAGTAAATGCAACTATTCCTTGGTCATGATTCTCAAAATATTTCTTGATTATCCCATGCAAGTAAAGATTTCTATGAACTTAGAAAAGGAGGCATGGCTATGATATCGAAAGGTGTTTTACGAGAATTAAATCGGTTTTAAATAAAGAATGCAAATTAAAAGTAGTTTATAATATAGATGCGATCAAAGTACATGCATTAACAATGCATTGATTTTATACTTAAGTTTCATAAAAAATTACTCATCATGGTAATGATGATATCAATGAACGAAGACTGTAATTGTCTATTCAACTTGAAAAATATCATATTTCTGATTGTTATTTGTAGTTACAGCGCCAATATTCAGAAATAAACAACAAATACCGTTATTTATAAGGAAAAAAGTGAATCTTTTTCGATCGTTTAATTTATTTTTTACAGGTTTTTATATATGGTAGAGAATTTATCATTTTATGTGGGACACTCCTTAGACAGCTCTTATATTACTTGATCAGAGTATTAAAAATAATAATTAAAACTAACAGCACGAAATAAGGTATTCATATTTACCTCACAAAACGGTGTTATTAAGATTATTCGAACGCTTTCTTATTTCGCTAAAATATTCTGGGGATATAACAAGGGTAAGGCTTGGGACATATACATGGTGATGATATTTTTGGTGTTCAAGTTGAAATTACGGTTATCTTTTACAACAAAATATATTTTGTTGAGATATCAGAAGTAAAACAGCTTCATAAATAACAAAGTCTTGAAAATTATGAATATTTCTTACTTTAAAGTTATGGACCACAGAATATTAATATTTTCAAATATTCACCCACGTACATATAAGTATAAAGTACGTATGGAGTAGACAAACCATTTCTTCATTGTTTTTGACTTTTGGGCTACCTCTGTAATTGCCACTGCCTGCATCTGTTTTTTTATATTTATATACATTTCTGAAATTGTGATAAATCGGATAATTTTTTTAAGATATTTTCCTTTTATAATCTTCAAACTTTATTTTCTTAGTTCTGACGATGAGAAAATAGTTAAAGCCGAAAATATCGGCGACCATATAAGACAATAATATATTTTGAGTTATTATCTCCATCATGAAGCTCCTTAAACTGCCAAATATTTTTTTAGTTTAAATTGAATCTATACTTAAGGGCAAGTTATGGGTTAAACAAAAATTGTCATATTGCTTGAATACACATCACAAAATTGGCCTTAACAATTATAAAATTTAGACGTGACAAAAATATTTAAGTGGACTGTAAATAATTACGCATACCAATAATCAATTTAATAGTCATCTTAACGCAATCGTCGCTTTAAATTTTATAGTTGAGAAACTCATGTTTAACTTCACGGTTAAGAGTATCCCCGCGTTTGTAATGTCAATTGTGACAACTCAAAGCAAATCAAATAAAAGCAATTTTCGTTTTCAATCTGTGTGTTTATGAATTGTTTTTAATATTTTTGGGCAGTAAAAATAAGTACCTTAAATGAAATACATAATATTCAATAAATAATAATATAATTTTCTAAAATTAATTTATTTGTGTTTGATGTCATGGCCCTTTTTACGAATCTGTCAAAACAACCAAGTATATATTAAAGGCTCCTATATAAAGTCTTGAGGGGTGAAAGGGACGATTAAAAGATATTATGAGAACACAGCCACCTATTTCGACAGCGAATGTAATAGATTTAGTAATAGAGCGGCGGTTAGTAAAAGACGTGTTCAACTTGGTTGTTGGTAAGCAAACAAAAAAATTTAAACGTCTGTTTATATCAAAAATTCGTTAAATTTATGCTTTCTTTTTATGTTTCCAAAATTAAGTAAATATATGTATATAAATATGCATATATTTTTCTATAGCGTTCTGTTTATTTATTCCAGTATTTTTATAGTTGTTTAAACAAAATGACAATTGATCAAACAAAATTTGTAAAAAAAAAAACTAAAATTCATGAAATATTTCGATGCCGGTAAAAGGGTTCGCTTGTTTTAGTCATTAGATCAGGTACAGCCCACCATTTCGTATTATTTATTTATAAATAAACAAAACAAGTTTATAAAGTATATAGGTCTGAAGAATAAGTGCTAATTGTTCAGATAATATGTCATGTCGTGATTGACTTATCGTCTCTTTGGAGAGATGAAACAACAAAGTATACGCATTATGTGATTGCTTATAATTGTTTTAAAACTATATTTAACTAGCTTGGAGTATATACCTAAATCTATATTTATTACGAGTATATTGGTCTCATTTTTCATATATCCAATAAGTACAAGTCAATCTTCTTTTCATTGATATGCATAAAGGTTTCATTCAAAAATTTTTATAACGTACTTTGGTCGCGTCTTAAACGTACGAAATTGAAACTGATCGCAACTTCTAATTTGTATATAGTAATACCAGCTGATTCGATCGTATTGAATTTTCTTCAAGATGTTGTATTTCTAACTTATTCAAGCTTTTGTCTAGTCGTCAGCTGCCATTATTGGTCAATGTTACACATCATACTAGACGAACAAGAACAATTGTAGTGTAGACTCTAGAGCTTCCTTTTTTTTTTTAGCTAAGTAGACATTTTTGATTATAGAAGATTTGCTTACTTTTTGTTTCACGTCCCATTTGCTTACGCGATTGTTTTTGATGTCTTTATCAGGAAATGCAATGCTTTTAATGAAAGATCTAAACATTTCGAACTTCCGAAGCACTGCATAGCCTTCAAATGGATTTCTTGAAAAACCTTTCGTTGATTAGCGATTTAAAATCTCCATACTCATGGAATACGAATAATAACTGATTTATTTGTGGGTACATTACTTATCTCCAAATCGATAGTCAAGGAGCCCAATAAAAATTAAAATACTCCAGACACTGCCTTGGTGATTGGTAAATTTTTGGTGCTTCCTGTGGTTAAACTTTCTCATACGACAATCCATGTCAGATCTCGTGTTCTCAAGTTCTCTTTTTAAAAATCAATTTATTCTTCAAAAATGTAAGAGAAATTACGATATTTTGCAATCTTAATTTTGTTATATCTATTTTTGTATATTGGTATCATAAAAAGTATAAGATTACTAACTGATCCGGCAGACGTTGCTCTGTATTTTTCCATTTTTATTTAAAACACACAGTATGTCCTGATTTAGATTAAAAAAATTACGAACATATACGCATACTGTACTTTTGTATGTAAATGTACAAAAATAATCTGCATCACGAGAACACCACCACCTATTGAGGTCAACTTTAGCTAAAAACCATCCTGATAACTTCATGAGTATGAACAACAAAGTTAATCAAAATTGGCGGAACCGTTTAGGAGAAGAAGAATTTCAAACACATACATACTCCACTTTTGTATGTAAGTAAAGCAAAACAGCTCTGGATCTCCACAACACCGCCACCTACTTAGTCCAACTATAGCTAAGAACCGTTCAGATAACTACATAGGTATATGAAACAAATTTCATTAAAATAGGTGGAACCGTTTAGGAGTAGGAGAATTACGAACACACGTACATCGGAGTTTTATATTTAAGAATATACATATATCAACAATTAAGCGCCAACAGTAAAATAAGTAAATTTATAACAATACATACAAAATATTATATCTTTTTTTTTATTTTAGAATACCTATCTTAGAGGGTGTTTATGGGTTAAAGATTCTAAAATTATATTTTTGATATCTGAAAAGAAATGCTTTGTGCATTTTAGCTAAGCAATAAATCATAGTTTTTTTTTTCATTTTTTTGTAGATTAATATTCGGGTATAAACAAAAACTGTTATTCCTATTTTACTTCAAATTTGTAATTTTCAAATACTCTTTTTTTAAATTACTACTAAAGTGAGACCAATCAAATTTATGAAAGTAAATGACTTCAGAGATAAAAAAAAACAGATTATTTTTGGCTCTGATAATAAAATCAGACATATCGTAGATTTCTACATAAATTGAAAAGATTCAAATTATTTAAGAATTATGATGTACATGACACCCCATTCAATCGAAGATTAATAAATTATGTATACCTATAAAGTTATTAATAAATTATAATTAAACTGTTATGAATGAATCTAGTTTTAAGCGGATTGTATACTTAAACTTATCGCGAGTAGAATTTTTTATTTACTGGTTTGACCAGATGTCTTTCCAGTATTGCCATTTAGTTATGAAATAATTCTAAAATAGTATTAAAAAAGCATTTTATTCTCTTTTTCGAGGTTTTGAAGTTTCTCCAAACACTTTTAAATATTAATTGGGTTGTTAAGTCTTAAAATGGCATTTTTTCAATTGCACTCGCAACTTTCAGTTTTAAAAGAGCCAATAAACTAAATTCCCATTTCGTTCCAAATATATTTTAAAGACGTCTTAAAAATGCAAGACAAAGAGAACATTGAAATTGTTCAATTGATATGCTCTCTTCTCGTTAACTATAATGAAAGAGACAAAAGTGTGGTGAAATAAAGTCCGGTGTTAGTACCAATTTTTTTTTTTAATTCACTTTTTTGGTACTTGGTGCAACTATTTTTAAATTAAAATGCCAATAAATTGTATTGCTCCGTTAACTAAAATATTTTTAATTGTATTTTGGTGTAACGGGACATTTGGATTTTAAATACCTTAAAATCTGAAAGTGTTTAAAAAATGTCCTAATTTGTCACAATTTTTTCTCTAAAACTATGGTATCATATTCTAGTTCATTATTAAAACTTAACTTTGTCAAACGTTTCATACCTTATTTAACTGAGATATTTTGCGAAATTTTATCTATAGGATGATAGTGCTCAAACGAACAATGAAATAACATAATATTTTATAAGTTAAAACAAAAAATAAATAAAATCAATAATTGCTGAAAGAGTGACTATTCATTCAATCAATCATTGGAAAACAAATTTTGGTACAGATAACGATATAACTGGACAGTTTATTTGTGATACTGATAAGCTTGTCTTTAAAGCGTCTACAAAAAGTATTTTTTATTTAAAACATGATACAAATTAAATAGTCTTTTCAATAAGTAATTCAGATTATGTTCTTTGTAGATCAAATCATTATAATACAAAGAAGAGGGATAAATATTTGCCTGTTTCAAACATATGAATCAACCTTAATTACGTCAAACTAAACATTCTATTTAATTAGTTTATCATACATTAAAAAAAATGACTCATTAGCCGTAGTCCACATGGGATATATGTAGGTACTATGACATTTTTCCCAAAGCTAAATCAACCACTCCCACATTTGAATTTTGCTTAATTTTGTATCTAAAGAAATATTTTTATTTGTTAGAATTTAATTCTTATAATTCAAAGTTCTTTTTGAAGATTTTTCTATTAGTATTATGTAAATAGAATTTGTACCATCATAATAAACTAAAGTAATGCGAATAAAGTACGTAACTTTAATCTGGATAAATGCCTGGTTCACTTAATGGGAGTTGAGGGAAATCAAAAGTAAGGACATGCACATGACTAATAACAGAAACTTGTGGAATGCCATATTGACAATTATTTTTAACAGATGATTATTTTAATAAGGTACACTTTAGAATATCTACTTGACAAAAAAAACTTTGGACAAACATTTTTAGAAAAACCAAAGACTATTATACGAAGTAATTCAATGGGTCATATGCAAAAAGATGAGTTCAAGGTTTTACTCATACTTTTCTGATAAGAAAGTTATCAGAAAAAGTGAGTTGAAGCTTTAACTCATCTTTTTGCATATGACCCAATTTCTAATTGAAAACAGCCCATCTCGTTTTGACGAATATAAGAATAAACAAAATTTGATGTCAAAATGATTGAGCGTGTAAGGGAAACTTCAACGTACACGAAATTAGATGTCGAGAGACGGACCGTGTAAGGTTCGCTTAAGAGGATCGATCATGCCTGTAGATTTATCTAAAGAACAATTGTATTTGATTATAATATTCTAAGATCTAAGCACTTGATGTGAGGTGTATTCCTAAATTCAAATTGTTCTTCTGGAAAAATTAATTAGTTTGTTAAAAAAAAAAGACCTTACTCTTCTATAACTTTTCTATTTTTTCATTGCTTGCTAGATGCAAAATACAACAAATACTGGTTCCGATTGAATTGATATTTTAAGTTATTGAATCAAAGAGAAAATAGTTCAACATTATTAGCTGTCGAAAAATAAATCTCATTGCTCTAGTCTAGAAGGTGAAATTTGTATAAGTTGATTAAAGAACTTTAATACTGTGTATTCGTAATGTGCAAAGAGACAGAGAAGGGAGATTTTCTCAGTTAGTACACACAAAAATGTCAAACAAATCACAACAAATTCTTCTATTTGTTACTAGATAGCGTTAGTTTCTATGTGTTTCTATGGAAATTTGTTCACAATAAATTTTACTTTTGAACACTGAATAACAGTGAATTGTCCTCTAAAGTAAATAGTGTACCACATTTAATTGTGTACAATGAATTAATCGGTGTCGGTAATCTTAAGATATATTGGATACGTATATATTGGAATTTAAGAATAAAATAAAAAATTATTGATTAATTAAGATTATCGTTAAATCCATTTGTATAATAATTAACGAAAATAACAATGCAAATAACAATAATATTATGATTTAATCTAACTATGTTTTAATCAAAGATATCTACAAGAAAACAATTGTTAATTTCTTAATGAGCACACATCTAGTTGTTGTCATCCAATTTAATCTCTTTTAAATGGTATAATTGATAAGATTAAATTAACCATAAAAAATATTATAAAAACAGGAATTTTCGATACACAAAATTATTTATTATTGAAAAAATAGATATGATCAGTTTTGTGATTGATCATGGATATGTGTATGAGAGCAAGTCAAAACAAAGATTAGATGCACTAAAGGAGTCGAGACGATTTTTGACAACAGATCGACAGAAAAATGTCCGTTTTTAACATCAGTCCAAATTAATATTTTGCACGCTATAAGAAAAATAAAAAAATCAAAAATTCGATGATTTGGTGAAAACTGAAAATCAATGTCTTACAAAATTTGCTCAAAACATACATTTTAAAATTATTAATTTAGACATATATTGACATATTTCGAAACAAAATTTAAACATTAAGTAAAAAATAAATGCACTAGCTCAATATAAAATATTGTTTGATCGTTTAAATCGTTCGATTCAGTGCCCATAATGACGCGTTGCAATCGCGATTGCTTAAAATCTGAACAAATCATTGTTTATTGTTATTTTCTCAAATGTTTCATTACTTATAGTCCGGTAGGAAACTGAAGGTTAATCTATCTCATCGCGGCTCTTGGAAAATTTTACATTAACCCATAGGTTTAACCCTAAAATTAGCAAAACTGTTAGTCGGACAAAGTTTTTCAGGTACGTTTGGGCAAAAACACCCATTTCCTGTGTTTTTCCGACTATTTTTCGTTTTTCTTTATTTCAAAGCGATAACGAAAAAAAAAATATTTTCTTTTGTCCGGTTTTTGGTGTATGGATGGTTTTTTATTCAATTTTTATTTTCGATCAAAAAACATAGCATATTTCAAGGAGGTTATTAAATGAAAATAACACCGGTCTACAGCATTTTTGCACACGGGTTATACATCATTGTATATACATTTCTATAGTTTTTTAATGCTGAATAATCACCGCCTGGCCATCTTAAGAAACTTGTGAATAACACATTTTTTAGGTTCGTGTATTCACTAATTGTCTATTTTGTAACCCTGAAAACAGTCGTAAACATATATGATTTTCGTTTTGCTTACGACTCTTGTCAAGGAAATATGGATTTTAGAGCCAATAAAATACATTAAATATTGTTAATTTGTTTTGTTGACTACTATTGTTAGGGTAACAGAATTGACACTTAGTAAATGTAAGAACCTCCAAATGTGCGGTTCACAACTTTCTTTAGATGGCGCTGCTCCATGGTTGTACTATAGAAATTTATATACAATGTTATACATAATTTATTTTTATTGCTTTTGTATCTAGAAATAAGAATAAAAACAAAAAAATAGTTTTCAATTTACTTTTTGAGTAGAAATCAATGAAAATTCATACAATATTGAAATAGAGATGTTTTATTAGAAGATATACGGAACAACCATTTATGATTTACTTTGACAATTTTTTACAATAGAAGCTTTAAAATAGAGTTAAAATGTTAAGAAATCAACAGTATTACTTTTCCTGTCATGTTCAGTAGAAGTTTCTCTTATTAAGCCCCAAATATAGTCTCCCATCATGCTCTCAGTAATAGTACACTGGCCTTGGTAACGTCTCTCAAATTCCATTATATCCTGCTGGAAGAGTTCCCCTTGTTCTTTTGAATAAGCTCCCATATTATCTTTAAATTTATCCAAATATGAATGTAACATGTGCATCTTTAGAGACATTTAACATCCGATGATGTATATGACACATGTGGAGCCTATTTTTTGTCTTGATTTTTAACAGGAAGATTAAAATAAGCTTGATATCACTAGCAAATCTTTAGATTTGTACTTAAATCATACTTTTTATTACTTACTTAAATAAATTCGCCGCAAATATAGCAAAACTAGTCAGCGTCTCTTAAAATGCAAATATTTTCGATTTATAATCACATTTTTTTTAATTACACATGTGCTTATATAATCAGAATATATATAATAAAACCCATGCGCAAATATTTAATTTTTTTTGTTGACCGTTATGCAGCAGTGTTGGGGTTATGCAGCCCAAAGCCGTTCTTAAATATAGATATTTTACCATATTTTTTTTTAAACGGGTATAGTGTTAGTCTAGTCGATATGTACTACCTTTTTGTAAAGCCAGAAATCTCCTCTTTTGTTTTCTCTTTTAATAATTTATTTTTTTATTAAATAGTTTTTGCGGGAGGGGCAGTTTTCTACAAAAATGACTTCAAACAGAAAATAAGAGGTGGTTTTCATTATTTTTGATTTTCTCAAATAGTACATTACATTTAAGCATGCGTCTTTCTGTTTTTGAATAAAAACTAATAAAAGCATTGCATTAAGGAAACAAAAATTGCACTTAATATCGTAGAATTTTGAAAAACATTAGCTTGATTTTTTTTTTAATTAATTTTTTTTTTACAAAATTTTAAGTATGAAAATTATTTTTTAAATTAAAAAATAAAAGAACTAAAAAATGATTATAATATTGTGACATATATTTCAAATAGTTTTCAACTTCACAAATCTTCGTAAAGTCTTAAAATGGTTTTTAGAAATACTAACTTTATTAAAACCTACACTCTTACCGATATGTAATTGTGTGCAATAGTTTAAATTATGTGCATATTTTTATTGCAAAACACAAATTTATTATTTTTTTTTAATATAAAAAAAAAGTATTTGAGTTGATCGCTAACATGGTTATAATTTATCTTTCTTGATTTAGATATGAATATTCAAATAACACAATGCCTTAGGAAGAAATTGAAACATTTCAATATTCAGTCAATATTTTAATTTACAACACTTTCAATTTAACCATAAAGCAATTAAAATCTTTTATTTTTTTTACAAGTAGTATAGATTTAAATGAATCAAATCATTATGTTAATATTTTTGTTTTCTTTTTTCATTTACAGCCGTTGGAGATGGGAGTGACGTAGATAATAATGACAATACCCAAGGAACAGTCAATGATACTGGTAAGTCGTCTCTAACATTATTCATATGATATAATATTGTAGTTGTTAAGTTATACATAAGAAAAAACGAAATCAAGATTAGATATGCAGGAAACAAATTTATATAAAACGAAATACATTAATTATAAAATCACATCACATTCTCGAAACATCTTAGTAATCGCGAAAGCCACAATTTTGAAGGCCATATTTCTGAATGACAGAATTCCGAATGTTTGAATGACATTTATTTTATAAACTGCCAAACTGGAGATACCCTAATCTCAACAACAAATTAGATATTTGTAAATTATAGTTGTAAAAGTTACTTTGATATACAAAATGTTTGTTGAAACATGTTCATTCGAGCACATTATTCCAGAAATACAGTCGAACATAACTCGAACTTCTTTAAGTCGAATTTTTCTATTAATTGAATTTTTATTTAGAACTTTGCGTATTCAACTTATTTCTTATATCGTTCTACAATTTGAAGTTTCTGTAACTCGAACATTTTTCTCTCATTTTTAAAGATTCAATTATGGAAGTTCCACTGTATATCCATTTGTAATTTGGGATCAGTTATGAATGTAAAAACACCAAAAAATTGGGTTAGCAACAAAAGCGTAACTTACCTGACGTATAACTGTACAGGGTGACCATAAAACTCAATCGACTGACAAAATATTTCAGTTAGTTTCGTTTTGACATTAATTTGTGAGTAAACAATTGCAGAATTCACGCCAACAAAAAATGAATCTAATTTAAATTGCGGAATGCCTATATGACTATATTTATTGCGAATAAGCCTTTATTTAAACTAGTGTTTTTTTGTCACCCTGTATTTACGATTTCCATAATAATGGATCATCAGAATAATATATCTATTTAAATAATGAAATATCATAAATTTAATTTTAGAATTGTAATTGAATGTATTTTGTTTGTGTCATTCCTTTCAATTGAGATGGATGATGAAGATGATAGCACGACGATGCTAAGGAACCACTTAAGAGCGTGAACTTCCAACTTGTCTTCAATTCAATTAGACTTAAATTGCGCACTGAGTGTATAGACATACAAGTGAGGCAGGAGTGAATTTAAGTTGGACCTAGGCAGACTCATGACAATATGACTTACCTTCAACTATAGAATAAATTGTTCTCTGTCTAACGATAAATAAATTGCAATAAACGATGTTGAACATTACATATATTTATAGATATAATTTAAACAGATGATTATACTTTTAACCTAATGTCGATGAAGAATGATGAAAAGAGTTTGAAAGTTATGATTTGAGTTCAAAAAGTCATGTTTTCGTATAGAAAAAGAATTTTTATTTAATTTACTTGAAGCTGTGTGTGAATGAATAACACAGTGATAACTTAAAAAACTGGAACTAACCGTAGATTTAATTCAAAATACACAGAAATTTTGTATTTTACGATGGAATTTTTGTCTGACAAAACTCTGTTCAAATTTTAGTTATTATTTTTTGTTTTTGTTTTTGTCAAATTCTATATCCACTAAATAAGATAAAGTGGGAAAAAAGTATTTTTTCGATGAAAATTGGATTCTCTGTAGCGTTTATATGGCAGGTTAATCAGGCAATTTTGAAAATAAATTTCCAACGAAAAACTTGATTATTGGGAAAAAATCCTTCACACAAAATTTTATCAAAGTCGATAGTATTTTTTACGAGACAAATTGGATTATCTTTGATGCTTATTTTCCATGTACCGTTAATATTTAAACTTATTCTGAAAACGTGAAGAGCATAACCTTTGGCTACCAATCCATTATACGAAATTTTATCAAAATCGATAGTATTTTTTATGAGAAAAATGGAATTGTCTAAGACGCTTATATGGCAAATACCGTTGAAAAGCTAGTTCTAAAAAAAAATCAATGAAAAACATCTCCGTTTTCAAAAAATCAGTCATACGAAATTTTATCAAAATCGATTGTATTTTTTTTCGAGCAAAGTTGAATTATCAGTTACGCTTATATGGCAGGTATCGTTATTTTCAAGCCTAGAAAAAAATACGCCTGGACATATAACTCTTAGTATTAAGTTTGAAAGAAATCGGATCAACCGTTTAGGCTGTAGGTGCCGATACATCCAGACTGACAGACGGACAGAAAGACTGACTGGTCGGACCTACTTTTATCGTCGCCGTTTCTATCATCGTAATGTTAAACTTTTTATTTTTTTTTTTACGAATGCAAAACTTGCCTCATATAGTACATACCATTTAGTTGCGTATTAACTCAATGAAGTACCTACATACCTACTTATAATCGCAAATTATTTCACTGTACCGATAATGATGCGTTTTTTGTGTCGATTTTTGTTGTTTTCAATTTCAAGCCAAGCTTGCATGAAAATCACAAACGACTATTTATCCGTGTATCATAATAATTCAATTAATAAATTATGTTTATAGTAACTTTTTATAAAAAACTATGAAAAAAAAAATACTTGAAAAATTCCACAAGTTAAACAGACTTACCACACATTTTCCACCTCTTTGTTAGAAAGTGGTGAATTAAAATATATTATAGCTAATCTCAGAACCTTTTCGAAAGCTTTTTTAAAGTTTGATAAACCATTGAATTAAAAGTGTTATACAGCTTTCACCTATTACTATACTATAGAAATTGTAGCCAAACGATTTTAATAATTTTGTGGTATATTTTAAGGAGCTTTTTAATTTAAAAGAGTAGTCTTATAGGATTTACTTTTATAACTTAAAAAAAAACTTAACGGTCGGTATGTTTCACTGTGAAAGTTTAATATAATTTCTTCGTAATTTTATGTGAACATGTTTTCTGTTTTAATTTTCATTTTAAAAATACTTATATTTTTTTTTTTAATTGCATTTAAATTGAGACTCATAATTCTTCTCAATTCTTACAGATTCAGAACTTTCCTCGCTCTCACATGTCGGTAAGTTAACTGGCATTTTTTTCAAAATTATTTTTCGTTTTTAAAGTTTTATAATAACATTTTATAAAGGTGATGGAAATATTAAGATTAATGAAAAATTCATTGAAATTTTGATTCGAAATCTTGCCGTTTTTTTTTTTTGTTTTTTTGTTATTTTTCATTTGTTCATATTTGGTTTAACGTTTGATTTACTAAAAACCTAATCAATTAACTCGAATTATGTTTGTCAATTTAAAGGAGATATATTATTAAGTACAACAAAAAGAGTCGAGATTGTTCCTACCTCTTGTTGTAAAATGCAAATGCATTTTACGACAAATTATGCATTCGGATAATGAAGAATACAAAAAAATGATATCGAAATGTTTTCCGTCTGTTTGTATCGTTGCTTACAGCCCAAAGGTTTAGATTCAATTTCTTCATACTAGGTAATAAGTACGCATTTTGAAATAATTTTTTTAACTTTATTGTTATCTATTTTTTGTATTAGTATATTTGAGAAAAGTTAAACAAGTTAAAAAAATTGTTCGAATAAATAAAAATTGAAAAAAAAAAACAATTTCAAAAGAACAGATCGCACGATTCAAGAGGTTTTTGTATGACATAATACTGTAATAAATCCGCATAGCTTCGCTCCATAATTCAATAAACATTGTAAAGTGTCATGAAACTTACAACAACTGTGTTGGCAGGAATAATAGCTATTTAAAAGCCAACAAACCGATCAGCAGAATCCTTTAGGGATGCTATTTTAATAATCTTATTAAAAAAAAAAATTTTGATTAAACTTTTGTCGTTAATGGACATTTAAATTAAATATAATATAAAGGCCAGTCGGCGGAGACAAAATTTGGTTTTCATATCGCATTAAAACAATGATAGAAAATATGAAATTTTTGTAGTAAGTATAACATTTAGGAGTTATACTTTACAGTTAAGTTCTTATTAAAATTTTGAAAACTAAACAAAAAAAAAAAACATTTCGTTTAAATTTTAAAAAAACTAAACTCTTATACACCATAACTCTTACGGCCATATTATTCAGTAGTTTATAACTTAAATCCAGATGTAAATAATTCTTATTTTTTCGTTTATTTCCATATAAAATACATCTTTCCTAATTGTTGCTTCCTTTAGATATCTTTGTTCCATACATAATTTGTATTATTTTCTGTGAACAAAAAATATTAAACTTGGCTGAGAAATGAGTAGGTAAAGTGAATAGTTAGTTTTAATAATATGGTAAAATATTGCTCTTAATAATATTGTATATTTTCCGGTGTAGTAAGCCATTGTTTAGTTACTTAGGAAAAAGCGTTTTTCAATATATCGGCTAACGTGAACCCTCTTCCATCCCGCCTTTTTTTGAGGATACTCCTGAAAGACTACAATGAACCATACAATTGGATGGGTATTCTTTTGCAAGAAAAAATTCTCTGCCGACCGGCCTAGTATTTGTATAACAGTTTTTGTCATAATCAAAAAAATTTTGAAAAACATTAATTTTATTATTTCGTTTCTTATTTCACCTAGAGTTTTGAACCTGCGAAACATAGACATCATTTGACAGCAAATTAGTCCAGCAGGCGTTTGGAATGAACATATCGATAAGTTCAGACAGATCATATTTTAAAACCGTTACAGGGATCCACTTTCATACACAAATTTCCAAAAATGTTAGTACCTACGTTTGTTCAATTCTAAATTAAACAAGACCTATGACCATTAAAATCTTTTCTTTTAAATTAGGTTCATTCGTATTAATGATTACAGATGTCAATTTAATCAAAATGCAAACGTACCGAGCTTTTTAATTAAGTTTGATAAAATAAGTTTCAGAGTGAAATCGATTTTTTTATCCATATTTATCTTTCCATATACATAAACTAGACCACTCACTGGGGCATTTTCAAATTATTGAATTAGTAAAAAAAAATTCAAATCAGATTCAAATTTAACAAATGTGGATTTTGAAAGCTATTAAAAAGCTCAATTTATTTAAGTGTATACTTTTAGGATTTTCATCTATTACCAAGAACTGATTATAATGAATAAAAACAATTGCATACTTATGAGCAAAGCGTGAACTTGAACTGTATCGCTATCATTATTCAGAATTTAACGATAAAAATGTTTTAAATAATCATTTGTATTTCTTGCTAAATTATATAATTCCATTTAAACGGACACATTGCATTGATACTCAAAATTAACGTATAGCCCGACCATTCTGTAGAAATTTACCTCAAATCTTTACAAGGTTTTTAGTTTTAGTTGGCTCATATTATTACAGACTTATAAGTCGTGTTGAAGTCAATAACCCATAACATGACATCATTGAGTTTATATACACATAGAAGAATCAAGATAATTTCAAACTCACCGAAGTAGATGTCGCTAAATGAGTATGTCGAGTATTTACTATTGTAATAATTTTTTGGAAGGAAACCGAACCGAACAAAATTTTTCTGCATACATTTGTGTTTGTTTTCCTTTATTTCTCTTGACTTTTAACTGAAGAATAATTGCTACAAGAGTAAATAAAAACAAGTCGATAGTAACGACATCCCACGAGCAAAGTTTGAAACTTAAACATGATTTCTCTATGTGGATAAACTTAATGATTACAGTCAATTATCGGATTAGAAAATAAAATGAGGCTGCAGTAAGAATTTCACATGCTGAGGTTGCTAGAGGAAAGTCCATGACAAGATGATTGGAAGAGTGGTGAACTTTCATAATTTGAAAACTGCAATAAAAGATAACTTTGTGGCCAGTAATAGCTGTCATTAAAACTCATCATTGAAATGTTCTTTTTCAATTTTAAGGCAAATTATTCAACAATGTTGGTGTTTATTGTTATTAAAATAAAGGTAATGAATTATATAATTGTTTTTGATAAAAAAAAAACTGAATTAGAATTTTCTTAAAGCCATTTTTTTTATTAGAAAAATTCTATAATTCATTACCTTCATTTAAATACCAATTAGCACCATAATATTGTTGGATAATTTGCCTTAAAATTGAAAAAGAAAATTTTCATTGATAGCTATAACATGCTGGCCCCTGAACAAAAAAAACTATAAAAAATGAAAGAAATCGTTCTCTATATTATTTTTAGTGGCAAAGGTTACCCCAAAGCTAACGGTAGCAGATTAGATTTTTTGTATATGTTAAACAAGGAATTGTGTTACAAGTTGTTAAACTTAACTCTGCGGAATGATACCTAATAAATTTAATTAATTTTCTAAACAAAATCTTAAGACCCGATTAGTCATTTAAAAAACACTGAAACGTTATTTTTTTTTCATGGAACAATAACAAAAACAGAATGAAATGTTTAATGGGAGGGTGATTGTCTCTGTGTGATCAGCGACTTCTGTTTTTGTGTAAACAAGTCAAAGAAAGTTCACATACATTTTGAGATTTATACATTTAAACTGAAACAAACAAAATATAAAATATCTATAAGTACTTCGTGCTTGATCTTTCCATTCAAGATTAGTACTTCAAAGTTAGTAAGAGATAATGACCAAGTAATTTATAATGCACTCCAAACATCTCATCATTATCATCTTTCGATAACCTAGTCTTTTATAACAGATAGTCATAACACCCTCCCATGTTGTTCGTCGCGGTTGTCAAGACTGTTTTATTTGAAGTAAATATAAATTTCCAACTCTGCTTGCCAACAATAATTTTCTAAATTATTCGACTTGAAAATGAAATCATAGGATTAAATAAACACCAACATGGGATATCTCAACTCTGAGTTCGGATTCGTAAACAAATGATACTCTTGGAGGATTTTTCCTACGATTTCGACATTATATGAGATTATAATAAATTTGTCCTTACAGAATTTCACCTTAAAAAACGCGAAATGCTATAAATAAGTCGTACATTACCTGTTGCTAAAATTATCTATTATTAAAGATTATCGTTTATAAATTTTATCAAAAACGGATGTTTTTGAATGAATAGCAACTCTCAATATTTTTTAATTGAAAAAAAGTTTACTTTACTGATAATAATTGAGTTTTAAAAATAAATTGATTAAAATTAGAAATGACTTTGATAATCTTATTTCATAAGAATTTAACTAAAATAACCAAACAAATTGCAATAATATTATGTAATAGGATAGGTTTAGGTATAATTGAACTGATTTTACGAATTTTATTTAAATATTTTATGTGTTAAGTGTGTTTTCTTGCACGCACGTATAGGTACGTTTAAAAAATGATTTACTTAACTTAATTATAAAATTCTTTTTTTTATTAAAACACCATCGGAATAAACGATATCCATGGGATTGGCTGACAATGGCTATATCTTTTTCAATACGAAAAGAAAAGTGTTTGTTCTTTCATTTGGTCAGCTGAGGTATATTTGGATGATATATTAATCTTCAAGTATTGTATCACAAACACTCTCAAGAAAATTAGCATAGCAACAATTATGCACTGATTCTAAGGCTTAAAAATACTTTAATTTGTTAAGCAATCTTTCAATCCATAATTCGATATGCATGTCCAATGTAGAGATATTTTGCACGAAAAAGTCTTATTTTTGTATCTTCTTCATCATCCTTTTGTTAGTTAAAACCTCGAAGCCAAATACTGCCGCTAACTTCGAAAAGGATATGTCTACAAAATTTTCAATTTTGAGTTTATGACATATGTATTTGTAGTGAGGGTTATTATGATGTATTATTTGGTGCCTGCTAGAATCAATGAATATCTGAATTTTTGATCGTAATATTTTTAAGTGTTTGAAATTTTAAGAAAAAAGAGAAAAAATTAAAAACTGTCGTATGTTTTTAAGATTTTTAAAATCAGTCTTCAAAACTTTTTATGAGAAAAACAAAAATGCCAGTTTTAAAAAATTAAACAACTGCCAGTTTTTTAACCAATTAAGTCAACTATAACAAGGCTTGAATTAACTATCACACTCAAAAGCAAAAGTAATTAAGTTATACCACTGAGTTTATACACATAGAGGAATCAATATGGTTTCAAACTCACCGAGGTAGATGTCGCTAAATGAGTATATCGAGTATTTGCTATTGCAACAATTCCCTGTAACAAAAATATCTCAAACCAAACCGAACAAAACTCTTCTGCATACATTTCTATTGATTTTTCTTTATTTTTTTAACTTAAGAATTACTGCTACAAGAGTAAACAACAAAACAAGTCGATAGTAACGACATCCTACGAGCAAAGTTTGAAACTTACACATGTTTTCTCTATGTGTATAAACTCAATGGTTATACATATAATCGAGAAGTGAATACAGTAATTTATTCTTTGATATTTTAATACTAACTTCGTTTTATTTTAAAGACTTGTTTAATTTAAAATTTTATTTAAAACTGATAGTATTTGTTTCAATAGAAAAATGACTTTCAAAATTTAACCAACCCAATCAATATTTAAAATAAATTTAAGCAACTGAATTTGAATATTATAACCAAGTTAAATGGTTAATTTTACCGATTAGACTTATTAAATAAATAATAAATTTTAATTTCTAGCAATGTAAGTAAGTTGGTAAATTTTACTGAATAAATTTGATAATTGAATCAAGTCGTCAGTTGGTTGCCCTTAGTTGAAAAAAAATTGCCTTTATACCGAGTAGATAGGATGCTTCAACAGATTTAGTTTGGTTAATGTTATTGATTAGATAAGCTTTTTCAAAGGACTTAGGAAGGTACTTTAACTTAATTAATATGTTGCTTTATTTAATTGTAATTGGTGGAAGAATAGAATAGTTGATTGATCTTTCGTATGACAAAAATTACGTGCATATATGTTACTTTTTCTCGGGTTGCTTCTGTCCAAAAGTCATTAGAGTTTATCTTGCACTAACAGTAAAGCGCTAGCTGAAATATACAACTTAAGTTAAGTTATTTGCTAATCATTTACATGACATTGGTAAGGTATGCCAATCATACATTTTTTTACTATATAGCTACCCTATACGTAGTTTACAAAGTCACAAAGTTCATACATTAAGAACCTACATTTGTTAAAAATATGTGAAATGAACAAAACATCAATAAAGTGTTATCGGTTAAAGACCAAAACCCACAAGTTAATTTATTATTCGGCTGATACCGAAATTCGGTGAAACATGATCGTAAAACCTAATAAAAAATAACATATTTTAAGTACAAAATTCAAGTCGAAAGTCAAAACAAATACAATCATCAAATTAGCTTCTATTAATATCGATTAAATGACCATTAATTCACAAATATTTTTTCACAAAATGAACGTTAAATTATTGCCCCACAAAGCGGGTAATACAAAATTCTCTACTAACTTTGCAGACATATATAACCCAATATTAACCAGAATTTGTCTTGTTGTTGAGATAAACAAAACAATTTAAAAACCTAATTTTAATTACAGTCGCGTTTCTATCTTAATTTTTTTTTAACATAAATGCATTCAAAAAAATATTTTCTCAAGTACAAACACAATTAAAACAATAACAACAACAACAATTTTCAAGAACCTCCTGGTCAGCAAAAATAAAACCAGATGTCTTTTAATAGAATTCTCTATAATGAATGATGAACTTATTTACGCACTCTAATAATAAATATTGATGTTAGTTTAATCTGAAAACAACAATTATAATATTATATTTTTTACTTGTATTTTTTTTTTGAAGAAAATACGATGGCAATGTGATGCATCTTTTTCATATTTTGTGATTATTCTCATTAAAAGTCTTAAGATCAATATTTCAATTGACGTCAAGTGCTGTTCGTCAGACGAGCCTCTTTTCGTTTTCGGATCGTGCATTAAAAAAAATATTTATTCCATTGAAAAACAATGACGAAAGAATAAGTTTTAGTTGAAAAACAAACACAATAACACACGTTTTCTGTTGTGGAAATATTGGAAGGTTTTGCTGGAACACATAATATTTTTGGCGGAAGTGTTACTTTGTTCGTCAAAATGAATCTATTGCGCTATTTGAGTCATGAGATAAGCACATTATGCCGCTTTAGCTAGTTGATAAGATTTTTGTTTTGTTATGACAGAAACAGTGATCTCTGCTGAAAAATAAATTAAAGATGACGGAAAGGAATTCCGAAATTACATCATTATATTTGTTTGTTAGATTAAAATTAAAATTTGTTTAAAAAAAAAAAATATGAAGGTAAGGTTTGTTTTTAACGCCTTAGCATATTATGTATGTTTAATTTCTACAAGTGGAACAGGAAAAATAATATCACAAAACCGCGTTTATTGGTAGTTCTTTTAATATTTTTTGTCTAAATCCAATACATTCTAGAAAATTTTTACTTAATATTTTTATTATTATCATGTTATAAAATGTGACTTTTTGTTAAACTTCATTTGTTCTTTTTTTTATGATTAATAATCTTGTTTGTAAAATATTCAGGGAAATTTCTTATTGTAACAAGAAACGTCAATTATCTAAATTTACATACTGACCTATCTTATTTCATTAATATTGAACCAGTATAGTTAACATTTAATTCGATAATCAAGGTTAAATCAATAGTTTACCAAAGAATATTACCCTCACTTAAATAAGTGTTTTTATTTACGATTGAAAGTTTGTTGAACATTTTTTTCAATCTTTTTTCTTTCAAAAATTTGTTTATGGTTTTTCACTGAATGCTTAAGTACTTTAAGCTGTAGTGTATTCCTTCCAAACAGTGTATTATTGAAATTCAATTTTATAGGTTATGTGGCCCTCACTCCAAAATTTCCATTTCGCCTTGATCAGCTGGTTAGGTAGGTGACATCAAACCTTATCTAGTATAGGAAATAATTGATTACGATGATTACCGACTGCTATATAAAATTTACAGAGAAAACTCACTGCGAATTTAATTTTTCTAAATGTATTCTCGATACTTTCTATGAGACCTATATGAATTTTCCTACGAGAAAATGCAAAAAGATTGAAGAATGATAAAGATATAAACTAAATATTGATGTTTTTTTTTAATTAGAAGACAAATATTTCTTAAAGAAATCATGAAAACAAATTTGATAAATGACATTAAAATCAAAAATAATATAATAAAAATATCCAAAGTTATGAACTTGCAGATTTTCAATCTATTGTCATCCTAGCATACCTCAAGTAGAATTTAACCATTTCAATTCCATTCATTGGCAGAAGAACTATATTTTAACCTACATTGAGTATAAAGTATCATTTATCACTGAAAAATTATGTTACTTCTTTTCCCGGAATTAAGGTGTTATCTAATACCTCTCAAAACCTTTGTTTTTAATGATTCAATTCCAATTTAGTAACCCTTAGGAAACTTTTTTAAGTTATAAAATTTGTTTAACTTTACAATATTTATTTAAATAATATCTCTGCGTAGTAATCCTTATATCAAAACAACACTCACTTAATATAAATATATTTTTGAAAAAATGTGGGCATACTAGACCGTAGACCAATCAATTTATATAACGGTTGCAAGTCTAATTACAAAGTTTTCATAGTTTAAGAAATAAGCAGTTTGAAGCAACAATGGAACCTGATCTAAATCGTACTGAGTCTGGATGCGATAATTCGAGAAATAAACTTTAATATCCAACAATTTAAAATGACTTTTACAGATCTGGTATACCTACTTATAATCCACTAAAAAGATTTAGTAAAAACATTGTTTCAATGTATTATATGTATATAGATAAACACATTGCATCTGGTGATCATCTCGTTGTGCCTAGAGAACTGTTACTCATTAGCATTACTATATATTTAAGTAACCATTATCTCTTTTATCATTGTATATACATTTCTATAGTACAACCATTGAGCAGCGCCATCTAAAGAAAGTTGTGAACCGCACATTTATAGGTTCTTACATTTACTAAGTGTCTATTCTGTTACCCTAACAATAGTCGTCAACAAAACAATTTAATAATATATAATATATTTTATTTTCTCTAAAATCCATATTTCCTTGACAAGAGTCGTAATCGTAAACAAAACAAAAATCATATGTGTTTACGACTGTTGTCAGGGTTATAGAACAGACAACTAGTAAATGCACGAACCTAAAAATGTATTATTCACAAGTTTCTTAAGATGTAAATGATAATTTATTGAATAAAAGAGCATAATTCCATGAAAACGATTTTTTCCATTAAAAAATTAGTAAAATACGTAAATTTTAAAAGGATTATTCCAAATAAACCGATATATATTATTAATGATTACTATTATGCTTGTTAAAGTTTTCCAACTCAATAAGTATGTAAACTTTTTATTTCGAAAACCAAAAACTCGCAAATTTACTAAACAAGTACTTTAATTCAAATACGCATTAATATATTTTGATTTATAAACAAAAATCAATAGATTGCTAAGACTTAATCACTCATCAATAAAAAAAAAACATGAACAAAACTTCAAACAGTTTTCGTTTTAATTGGAGTGATTACACGTGTAGGTCAAACAAACAATCCATGAAGTGTGTTTACTATCTGAAAACATATATCTTAATTTGTTGATTTGATAAACAGATTAAAGAGTTCATAGAAAAAATTATAATTAATTAAAATAAAAAAAAAAATCGCAAACGAAAAAGTTCGCAACCTGACATTAATCTCTTCTTCCAGTAGAAATGTTTTTCTTAAAGATTTGTTCTGTTCAGACTTTTGGAATACCTACAAGCAGACACATTAATAATTTATAGTTTTATAAATTTCCTAAGCTTCAATATTTTTACTCGCTATAAACAGAAAAGTATTGGTTTCGTGAAAAATCGACGTTTTATCCCAATTAACATTAAACTAAAGATGGAATATCAAAATATAAGCTTTTTGTTGTCCGTCGTTTTAGTACTTCTGAAGTATTTCAAGTGTTAGAATACACTTCGGTTATTTTATAAAAAATGCGTGTATCAGAAATTTAGGGTAAACTTTTTTTATGGTGGTGGAGGAACATCGAGATTTGAGACGCACAAACAGGGAACCTTAAAAAAATAAAAAAAAAAAACACCGCATCTCGAAGGATAAGCCATTTAAGCCAAAAATATAAATTTTCAATGTTCATTTTTAGTTATTATAAATATTTAACTCAATTATCTTAGAAAAATACAAAATCATTGACAATAAATCAAAAATTACATAAACTTCTTTGTAAATCCACTGTCTACCTTTTAAAATATATTTATAGCTGAAAAATAAAAAAAAAGTTGATGTCAATACTTTATTTTATCTAAGTGACAATTTGCTATGTAATTATTATATTTTATGTTTCTTTAATAATGTTTATTTTGTATAATTTATTTATTTTAAATATTATAATACGTAAATGCGATACAAAGAAATACATTATAATAATATATAAGTTATATATAAGTTCATGCGTCAGGAATTTTTTTTTTTTATTAAAAAAACACATTTGTTTTGTATTGACAAATTGCTAGACAAATACTTTTTTCAATACTTAAGTATAGGTACACACTTTGTTTGCACACATTTAAATTAAGCAATAATAAAGAAAACAAACAAATGTTAAAAAAAATAATTTTTGTATTCATTAACTTGCATCGGAGCCAGAGAATAACACAAAAAAATCTTTAACCGAATTATAAAAGTATGTACCTAATAATAATCTTCGCGACTACTAGTTACTAGAAAAAATTGGGGTTGCGGTCAAAATCCCGAAAACCAAAATCCCTAAAACCCAAAATCCCGAAAATTCATAATCCCGAAAACCCAAAAAACCGAAAATCCGAAATCCCGAAAACCTGAAGCTAGAAAAAGTTTTCTCGAAATCCCAAAAAAATTTAAAATTAAAAAAAAAAAAATCATTGTTAATGGGATTTTGGGTTTCCGTGATATTTGATTTCCGGAATTTTTGGGTTTTCGGGTTTTCGGGAGTTTGGGTTTTCGGGATTTTGGAGTTTGGGATTATGACTGGCTTCCGAAGAAATGATTGCATTAATAGCTCAGTCAACGAATTTTCAAAAGAAGAAAAAATCGTGGTCAGCAAAATAACTTTGCAGGTTTGTTTGGAATATTTCTGAGATAAACGTACTAAAAGTCCTCAGTCCTAAATTGGTCGCAAAGTGGTGGAGGGGCAGACTAAGTGTTCTACAAAATGCTGTCTACAGAGTTGATTATAAGTTGTTTAGGAGCAGAAGAAATCGAAGAAACGAGTTGATGGGTCAGTGAAAAAAAAGTCAATGCTAAAACTTAAATCTAGGTATCAATGCTAGAAATCAAATATGACATTACAATCGCGATGATAAAAAAAAGTCAAGAAAATTAAGGTCTGGAAATTCTGTCTGTGTGTCTATCTGTCATTAGCACCTTCAGCCTCTAAACAGTTTTTCTCGGAAATGTCTCTAACTATTTGGATTAAACTTGACAAGAAAACGGTACGTTTTAACGGTACCTGCCATATAACTTTTTTTAATTTTGATTTTGTCGTTCCATACTCAGCGGATCTTAACCAAATTTTATTTCTTAAAAAGTCTAGATAACCGAAAGATAATGGCGTATTAATTGATTATTTTACTGACACAAATAATTTTAACAGTAACGTTATAGGAAGTTTAACAAGATGATTTGTGTGTGTACTCTTTTTGTCTCTAAAGCGTTTATGAAATTTAACCTTATCTAATAAATTATGCAGTTCTACGAATTCAGAGACATATAAAGCTAAAGTTATAAAGTTAAAGCGATTTGCGACACATTTATACCAACAGTTTAACTCCTCATTAAGCGTAACAGTAACATATTACTTAAGTCTATATCTACTATATAGACACTGTATACACAATACATGTAGATTTGACTTGAAAAATTTACCACCGTCAAAAAATTAAAAAAAAACAATAACTTTAGATTCCTATAATACAGCGATTATTTTAATTTATTGAACGCCTAATATTAAACAGGCAGATAGATAATAACTTTTGTATTCTTCGCTTGGGGCTGTAAGCCAATTTTTAGTTCCGTAATTATAATTTTAGTTTCGGGTCAATAAACTTCTGGATTCAAGTGGCTATGAATTTAAACCTCAAACGCATAAATGGAAGAGGCTTTATTTGATATATTAATTCATAATATATACATATTTAATATGTATTTTCTTCAAACTTCGTGTGTAGTACTTTTCGGTGATTTCCTAGAGGACAAATTTGAATTTGTTTTTAGCCCGGCTATAACAAATACCTCCCATTTTTTAGTTTTTACATTTTTTTTCGAAAACGGCTCTAACGATATCGATGAAACTTGGTGTGTGTGATATATTCAATTGTTCTAACATAACATGATTTTTAACAAATTTGGCCATAAATTAATAACGGCTTACCCGATTTAATTTAAATTAAGTATCTTATATAATCTAATCATCCAACACAAAATGACCTTTAAAGTTTTTGTCTTAGCAGCCATTTAAATATTGTGACCCAGTGGTGCATTTTAATGTATTTAGTATTAGGCTTGTCAAGCCGGTGAAGCCATGAAGTGGGTGAAGTTGTGATTGTAATCCCATTCATTTAGTCGAAAAAGAAGAAGAAGATGGAGAAGGAGATAGTCAATGATTTCATAAACTGTGCGATAAAGACCAAAAAACTCAAGATGTTTCATTGGTGTCCAAAACTTTAATTGTGTATTCATCGATGACATTGTAAGTTGTATAAGATGCACAAAGTTGCTTTACACATCTTAAAGTGTGTCCAGACTTGAAATGTTTTTTTTTTTTGTATGTTTCCCAGTTCATCATCCCACGTGACATTTTCAAGTCCCACCATCAAACTAGGGCGAAACGCAATGCTTGGAGTAAAGGCCACAAAACCTTTAATATTGAATTTCATTCATAAATACTCCACTTAATAAAATCTAATTCGACTATTTTTAGTCTTTTTATTGTTTTTATTTGTTCATTCTTATATTTTCAAGTTTTCCCAAAACAAACACCTAACTTTCTTCTTGTGATGTTATTTGAGAATCATTGAAATTTCGTTCAGTCAAGAATGGGAAACAGAGAAAATTTCAGAAACATTTCAGTAACGTTTATGTTACAACCAAAATGCGTTGAGACCTAAGTTCACTGAACACAACTTTCATCAACAGATGTGTTCACTTCAGTCGAAATATCATTGTATTGCCAGCTATCATTGATAAAGTAAAAAAAAAATTGGTTCTTACAAAACGTGTTCTATAAGCTTTTCATAACAACATTGTTCATTTAATATTAGTATTATTAATTGTTAAATGTATTATAAGATTCATCAAGGTTCATCTTTATTTCTTTTGGAAGTTATTGGACGAAGAGACGCAACAGTTTATCAAGCATATAGATCAAGGAAGCCTTTTAAAAACATCTGAGAAACATTTTTGAAACTATTTATTTTCACATTGATTTCCGAAGCTATTATCGGTATCTATTTTTTTTTTAAATATTTTTTTTTCATTCTGATTCTCTTACTCTGGATAACGCTTGCAGTATGCTTGCAGTATACTACTGCTTAGTTTGAAGACAATAATCATGGGTCACATAAGTATGTGTCTCTTGTCTTTTTTCCAATCTTAGAAGGTATCCCTTCTGCTCCAATCGTCTAGACTCTATAGGTTATTAGAACATATAGCCTGGAAAACGGTACTTTGTCTCACATAAAACTGTCATCCCTTCTGAAGCATTTTCCAGCATATATAAGAAGTTGTGCTAGTATCTCCATCTAAACATAATATATATAAAAATTCTCCAAAGTCGTTCTCACAAAACAGTCAAAAAGTAGATCTATAATAAAGTTAACGCTTAAACGTTAACTTAAACAAATAAGCACATTTTTTTAATTTGGTCTAACGTATTTACCCCCCAAATTGTATTTACAGAAATCAGTTTGCAACTACAAACATATAAGACTGTAGAAATAAGGGTTATATGTAAAGTGTCTTATTTTAATGTTCAATAATTTAGATTGAAAGCTGGGTAGATATGTTTCGTTGCTTGACCAACAATTATTTTTAAATATTTTTTTTACCGAAAGTTAAATCATAAATTGAATTCTCAACTACCCCAGTCCCACGCGTAAATTGCTCCTTAATCTATTACCAGATGGTTTGAAAGGTTTTACTGTAAATGGATTATCACGTTCGTTTCATTTTGTTATAATTTATATAGCAAACAGTCGGATTTTATTAGTCCTTACCTTGCAAAGGTAACAGCGTGAAGTGAACACACACCTCATCGCATTTTTTTTTTCAAACAATCTCATGGATACAATTATTTTGTAAACAGTCACAGCAAGGCAGTGTGTCTTGTTTATTTACACAAAAATTCACACTGTAATGCATGTGTGGAATAAAATTATTGTTGCAGTACATCAACCTAGGTCATGGTCTAATTAAGTTTCTGATAAAAAAAATAATCTGAAAAAAATCCATCTACGCACAAAGTAGCCTTGTTTACGTAAGTTACTCATTTAAATGGTCTATTTTCTTGAACTGGATTTCTATAAGTTCCTCACATTTCAGTTCAGTTCTGCTGCATCTGACAGTTCTGAAAAATCATATTTTTTAATATTTGAAGTTCATTGTTAATGTTCTTAACCTACTTTCGTATCAAAACATCAAAAGAGATTGAAACATAATTTTTATTTTTTAAACTAATAAATAACGCATTAAATTAAAAACTTTTTGGGGGCGTTTATCAGTGGAAAGTTTTTAATTAATCAAATCCTTTTTATATTTTTCTTAAAAGATGACACTTTTTCCTTGGGACCAGACATCTGTGGTCATCATCTTTATATCAACGACTTAGAGTCTGTGGTCATATTTATATTTAAAATTTCAGTTGAATCATTCCTAGAGAAATACAAAAAAAAAAATTCGTTTCTCTGCCGTCAAAATGTCTGGTTGATCAAAATGTATCTTTTTATTGTTTTTTTTTTTTTTTTTGACTGTTGTATAGATAGAGAAAAACAACAACACGAATTTTTCTATCTTAAACTGATTGCTGTTAAGTTAGCTGGAAAGTTTTAATGGAATTCTAATACCTAATATAATTGTAAAACGTAGGGTTGTGCAATTGGTTTTTATTGTATCCATTTACTATAGAAACTATAAAGACATACTAACATGGTGTTCGGCAAGATTTATTTTATTTACATTTGGATAACCCCATTGGATGCATTCGTATACATCGTGAGTGATAAATTATTACTTTGTGTTGTAACGAAAATGGAAAATTCTGTGCAAATAAAAATTAGCATTAATTTTACTTATTTTCGAAAATGATGAAATTAACATGAGTTTACATTTTGTTCACTTTTATACAAATTTTGGCAATGCGAGATACTTTATGTAACATATAGCATTTGATTTGAAAATGTGTTGCCATTAATATTTTTGATACAAACAAGTAGTAGATTCTTAATTTGTTTAACCTTCGGAGACAGAATTGTAAATCCTGTCATTCTCATTTGGCAAGCACAATTTTGAAATAAAAACAACATATGCGGAACATTAAGATTATTTTATATATAGATTTAACGAAGGCATATAAGTACACTATGGAAATAGTAAATATAAACAAAATAAAATCATGTTAAGATTATTAAAATGTATTTTTACTTGCGATTATAAAGATGTACATAGGCAAGTTATGCATTCTTAAAAAAAAAAAAGTTTTGAGATAACAATCAAACATGAAATTCCGATGATAGAGAAGACGAAAGAAGTAGGTCCGACAATATTTTGTCTGTCTGGATGTTTCGACACCTTCAGCCTTAATGGTTGGGCCGATTTTCTTTAAACTTGGTACAAACTAATTTTAGAGAATTATCCCAGGATTTTTTTTTATTTTTAACGCATATGTATAAAAATAACGGTAGGTACCTATACCATATAAACGTAACCGATAATTCAATTTTTGCTAAAAAAAACGGGCAATTTCTATAAAATTTTATTTGAGTGATTTGTTGCCAATTTTGATGTCTTTCGTCTGAATTTTTTTTCAAAATCAGCTTATAAACGGTAGGTAGGTACCAGTTATAGAACAGTTTTTTATTACTCCGTCTCTCTTTTGAATGGCTACACAGATTTTAACGAAATTTAATATTCAAAAACTACTGCTATACTTGAATAATACTGCAAACATTTTTTTGAAAAAAGTAATTAATTTTTGAAAAAGTTTTTTGTTGGCACAAACCGATAATTCTAGTTCTTTTTTCGAAAAAATACGATTAAATTCTATAAAATTTTATTTGAGTGATTTGTGAGCAATAATGATATCTTTCATGGGAGATCTTTTTTCAGAATCAGCTTATTAACGGTACCTGCCATATAGAACCGTTTTTTATTACTCCGACTATCATTTGAACAGCTACACCGATTTTAACGAAATTTAATATTCGATAAATACTGCTTATTTTGAATTAAACTCCAAAACTTAAAAAAAAAAAGTAATTTTTGAAAAAGTTTTTTTTTTTTAACCATACCTACTTAATTTTAATTTTTTCGAAAAAGATACAATCAATTTCGATAAAATTTTACATGAATAATTTTTAGCAAATAGTGATGCCTTTCGTCTAATTTTTTTTTCAGAATCAGCTTATTAACGAAACCTGGCTGGAATAGAACTGTTTTTTTATTACTCCGACTTTCTTTTGAAGGGCTGCACCGATTTTATCGAAATTAAATATTCAAAAACTACTTCTAAATTTAAATAATACTACAAACAAAATTAAAAAAAAAAAATTTAAATTTTAAACCGATAATTTGAATTTTTTCGAAAAAAATTTATTTTTACCGAAAGTGGTGTATTTTTTATATAAATATTTTTCAATTCTATACATTTGTTTAAAAAAAAAAAATTTAAAAATACAATAGGTAGGTAGGTATCTCTTTCAAAACATAACATTTTGAAAATCTTTGTTTTTATAAAAAAAATAAACTGGTCAAAAGAGTTTTCCAGTCATGAACACGAAAGTTACTTTCCCCAAGAGCAAGTTTGTGCGACCCAATCGTGTCCTTTATTTTTACTCTTTTCATTGATTTTTAAATCGTTTTTAAGACAATTTATCTTGATTATGGTCTATTTGAAAATACACTTTTTTTAAGTTGATTTTTTGAATTTGACAACCGTTTTCCGATGTTTGAGTAAACTTTGAGGTTGTTGAAAATATGCTTAGTTGTGTTTTATGTGTTAAGGAATTTATTGCCCCTTATATGTTATTGAGTTTTCTTTGAATATTTTTACTGGGTTCAATTCCTCCTAAATTCAAATCCTCGCAATGTCAAATGTCATAAATTAAAAAAAAAACTAAGTATCGTGTTAATCAGATTTTCTTAGATTGAAGTCTTATAAATACATTTATTTCATCCTGTCAATTATTTGAAATCATAAGACACCGATTTTACTTGTCTAATCTAGGCAACTGTTAAAGATATCTATACCTAAAAATTGAAACGAAGCGTTAAGTTAATTAGTTAATGCTTATTTCTAGTTTCTACCTACACTATACAGGGTGATTGGTATAAGGTGCACCAAAAAGCTTGAGCGTGTAGGTGGAGTTAAGACAAAAAAAAAATCGTATGGGAGGGGGGTCTATTTCCCCCCGTTTAGGCGGGAGGGGCAATTTTCTAAAACATTGACTTAATCAGAAAAAAATTATTTAAAAACAACGGTGAATGATACAAAGCCTTGTTATATTTTTTTGGAAAGCCAGAAAACTACTCTTTTATTTAATTTTTAAATTAAGTTGTTTAAGTCAACAATTTTAAAAAAATTAATTTTCAAACTCAAAATTTTGAAAAAAAAATTTAAAAAAAAAATGTTTAAACTAATTTTTTTCAAAATTTTATGTAATTAACTATTATTTTTATTTTCAAAATTCAATGCTCTTATTAATTTTTAGTCAAAAACAGAAAACCGGATGCCAAAATGTATCTTAGTTTTTGAGAAATTAAGAAAATCTAGAAGTATTTTTTTCCAAGAAAAACATTTTTTTTTTGGTTTTCCAAAATTTTACCTGCTCAGGTCAATTATTAATTAGGGAATTATCCCTTTTTTATTTTTTATTACATACCATCCGATTTTAATTAAATAATAAAAAAAACGAATTCACTTTTTACTTTACTTACTTTTAATTTTGTTTAATTTCTTAAAAACTAAGATACATTTTGGCATCCGGTTTTCTGTTTTTAACTAAAAATTAATAAGAGCATTGAATTTTGAAAATAAAAATAATAGTTAATTAGTTTAAAATTTTTTTTTAGTTTTTTTTTCAAAATTTTGAGTTTGAAAATTAATTTTTTTGAAACTGTTCACTTAAACAACTTAATTTAAAAATTAAATAAAATAGTAGTTTTCTGGTTTTCCAAAAAAATATAACAAGGCTTTGTATCATTCACCATTGTTTTTAAATAATTTTTTTTCTGATTTAAGTCAATGTTTTAGAAAATTGCCCCTGCCGCCTAAACGGGGGGAAATAGACCCCCTTCCTATACGATTTTTTTTTGTATTAACTCCACCTACACGCTCAATCTTTTTGGTGCACCTTTTACCAATCACCCTGCATACGTCTATAGGAAAGCTTAACGGAAATTTCAAATTCTATATTTGAATTTTAACGGCCAGATTCCAATCTGATATAGCAACCATGCGGACAATGATGCTAGCCATGGTACGAGTGAATGGATGCAAATTTTGTCAGCTTTTCACTTCAAGGGAATATAATAAGTAGAGGTGGAAATCATCATCAAAATCAAATCACGTTTGTGCTTCATCTACGTTGTTATGAGTCAGTCAAATTTTGTATAAAAAAGCTTCACAAAATAACGTTTTTAATTTGACTAGTCTTCTTAGGCCTGTATAGAAATATACTATAGCAGTTTATAAATATGACTGTGAAAAAAGGCAATCTCAAATGTTAAATATTAGTTAGTAAATATTTTCAATGTTTCTATACACACGTTAACCAAAATCTCATATACCAAATCTAGAGTGCAATATAATGATAAAAAAAATTCATGTTCGCACAAACTAAAAATAAAACTTTTCCATGGAAACGATGCATAAAAGTTTCCACAACACTGAATTAAACCTTCAACTTAGGTAATCTTTCCTGACTCATACTTTATACCATATTATGGTTATTGAAATGGTCTTGAAAAGGCAAAAAAAAAAAAAAAAAAAATAATAAACTGTTTCGGGAAAAACACCAAAAACTGTCATTATAGCTATGATGTTGATAAGTGCTACGAAGGTGGCACAGTTACAAAAATAAAAACCCAAAGTATGTCGTAAGTTGATAGAAATTATGGAAAAATAATTTAATTTCCATTTATAAGTAGTTTTCTATTATGGGTTACAGTTTTGAAATGTTAACCACTGATTGTAAAGTAAAGAACGACCTCAAATAGTTGGATTTGATTTTAAATGAACATGGATACATTGATTTTGGCAATCTTTTAAACAATTCAGTTTTATTTCTTTTGACTTTAATAACAAGGCGCTATTTCACGAGTTCAAATGGCAAAATAGTGTTTGTATTTTGACAACAGTTATGCGAAGCCCAGAACAAGTTTTCGTAACAAGGCGCATTACCCTCCGGGTATCCTAACTTTCTCGGACTTTCCATATGAAAAATCTTTTTTTTTTTTAAAGGAGATATTCTTAAAAATATTTGCTTAGTTTTAAATTTAATGGATTTTAATATATAATATAATATGGTATTCAAAACAAGTTTTTTTTATTTAGAAAATGTTTATTTAAGCTTATACTTATAATTAAGTTTGCTTAAAAATTTAAATCACCTTTGAGTAACGTTGCTTAAATCCTTATTTATAAATAATTTTATACAAACTAGTAAATCAAGTAGATACATTTTATAAACGCATCAAATGTTTTTTGACTGCAAATATAATTCAGAAGTATATCATAAAATGACATCAATGCTAATGCATCATTTAAATGTGATTTATAGTAAGTAATGTGTATTCAAATTGTCATTACATAATAATGGCTGATATAGAGATTTTGGAAGTACTTTTTGTCAAAAAAATATATTTAAAGTAACATTAGCTGCAAACATATGAAAACACAAAATTCTTTTATAATACCATCGATTCATCATCAAATTGATTCAGCTTAGATTAAACAATGTGTGTGTAAAAAGTGATTGACAGTATTGTTGTCACTCTATAGAGTCTAGATAATTGAACTGTCAACTTTTCAAAATACATATATGATTTCTGTTAAGGCAAATCAATCAAATATTCCAAATCACAACGTCGCAAACAGGCCCAGAACATATATGTTGTTATTAATGACCCACTTGCAGAAATATATCAATTGGCCCAGTACCTTCATATAAGAAGGTTTGCTTTCTGAATGAGTCATATTATTAATCTTGATTTAAGTTGTCTCATTACAGATCCATAAATTTATAATATCAAGCCTTCAAATTTATATAAGTAGGTTAAAATTGAATGCGCTTGAAAAATGCAATCTTGAGTTATTCAGAACAATAAGAACCGATAAATCTAACCACTTCGTGTTGAATCATCTCATTCAATATTATATCAGCACAAGAAAACAGTTGGTTGAGGATTTTTGTAAAGTATATGTATGTCAAAAAAAAAAAAACTATTTTAAAAAGGAAACATGATTAAGCGTCGAAATTACTTATTTAATATCAAGTGTTTTCTTTCATGATGGATAGAAACACAAGGGTGAAGGTTTGTTGAGCATACTTCCATTCGATGAAAAATTTCAAATATAGTTACCAAGTTCTTTTCGGTGTATCGGTGGCTAACTGACATTGCGGCCAATGGCCCTCCTTACTTTTTTTTTGTCGTTAGCGAAATGTCTGGCTCGAAGATAGCTTATTTTGAAAAAAAAACTATAATTTTTAGTAATGCTTCTGTTACTTTGATTGAAAAACTTTATTAGTTCAAATGAAAACTCGTTACGTGGCCACTGACGGTATGCATTTATGCCATTAGTTATAGTAGACTTTATTCACTAGAATTCGGTGCGGAGCCAAACAGTTTTGTAGTACGACGTCTAGTCGATGCTGATGGCTCATCTGCGATATCTTCAGCCACATCACAAAAAAAAGGGGTTCGGTTCCAGTCTCCAGTATGTGTGACGAATTTTTCCATAAAAATATTCCAATAGTCCAATATCTTAAAAAAAAAGAGCGTTCAATCGCCGTCATATATTCTGCACTTATACTGGTAACTTTACAAACACCAAAAACAAAACAACAATGTAACCATTTCCAAAAGTTATCTCTTCTTCCGTTGGAGTGATACCTTTTAAGCCTCACTGTACTTTCCATTATCCATTTTTATTTGTTTTTATTTTCTAGAGCTAAGAACATAGATAGAAAACAAAATCTGAAGCGGCGCTTGACATTGTTGGCTGTAATGGATATAGAACAAAACTTAATTACATTTTTTTTTCAGACTGTAATTTTTTTGTCTAGCATCTCTGTCTACTACGTCTCATCATTTATTGATCAAAGATCAATTTTCATGCAAATATCCCACTATAGTCTCATTTTGTATACTATAAACTTTTAGCTTAAAGATAAGAATAACATTGTTTATTTAAACCATTTTAATCTTATTAGGCCATTTTCAAGGTTTTGAACTCAATGCTCTGCAATGACTCATAAAAGAATACAAATTTTCAATGCAGAAAATTCCAGTTTTTATGACATGATCATGCTATCATCATTAATAAAATGTGATCATTTGTTTCCAGCTACATCATACTATTTTTAGATACATAAGCGTAAAGAGAAAGTGGATTATTCAAACAAAAAAAAAATCAATCTCTGATCAGAAATCACAGATTATCACTATCCTATATGTTGCTGAGAGATTGGGTACTTGACATCGAGAGGAGGTTACTACAAGTCACATTTTAAAAGCTTAAGTGTAGCCACTTTCCACTATAATGTTATGGCGCATTGCCATGATGGGGCGATTTCAAAGTCTACGTCCAATGTCAAGATCAAAACTGTTGCTATTATTTCAATGTCAGTGAGTTGTGGTCGTTGGAATGAACTTTTGATTTCTATTTAATTTAATTTTTTTTTTTTTTGTTTACACAATCAATAATCGGTCATTGACTTAAAGGCAACCGCACCAGACACAGACGGTCAGTGTATTTATTAATAAATTAAAACGAATAGAGTTTATACATCTCATAAAAGGATCCCAAACATACATGTATGTACATATTTTCAAAAATTATAGATATCTGTATATATTTTTTTAACTGAATTTAATTGGTCGTGTCTTTTAGACAGCAGCTAAATATTTGCAGATAAATACTTGCTTATTAGAAATTGAACTTTGTTTTGTCAATTTATGGTATTTTCGATATAATTTTTATCTGATATCATGTGTAACGATATTATGATTTTTTTTTGTCAAAAATAGATATTGCTATTATTATTATTATCAAAACAGTAATAAGGAAGAAGGTAATGTATGTAATTATATAGGGGTAATTTAAATATAAACTAATTAAAACACCAGTTATTGCGTTGAAGTTGAGGTATTTTTTACGATAAGTCGATAAGAAATTCTATAATTAGTGTTGAAAAATACAAGAATTGTTTTCGCACCTATTGAAAATAGTTTTTTTGTTTTTATTTTATTTGTTAGTCTTTTCATAAACATAAATAGATAATATTGTCAATTCGTTTTAATTTGAGGTTGGTCATTTTTAAAATTAGAATTGTTTTTGGGCGCGAGACCCAGAAATTAAGTTTTTTTTAGGATCAAAAAAATTATTATCTATTGTTGTCAACAGATTTTTTGGCCTCATGTTTGTTTTTTATGGTGATTTATGCTGTTATTTGATTTTAGCAAAACAAAAATATTTATTTTATAGGCAGTTAAGTACTATTTTATTTTATTTATATAATAGTCATTGGAGCTATTTGCTAATTATTAGTTTTCGCAAACAGTTCTTATCTGGATAATTTTTGCAAGTAAGTATTTTACTTAGTTAATGTGGGTAGCAATGGTACAATTGATGTAGTGATTGTTTGTCAACCCAGAGATTGCCTCTCTCGGGACAAAGTAATTTTTTTTTCTCTTCAGCTTAGCTCCCAGTTTCAGCTTATTCTGGACGTCGCCCATGAGGTATGCAATGAAAATTAAATCAACTAGCCCTTCTATCCGTTTGCCAACAGAATTCTTTTCTGTTTTTCTAATCCTTCTAACATGTGTTGTGCAACACCTAATACATTTAAAAGGCAATATGCCTTACAGACACATAGTTTAAATATTATTAAAAAAAGTTATAAATGACACATTCCGATGACAGAGAAGACGAAACAAAGGGAGCCCGGGAAACCTGCCTGTCTGTCTATACCGACAACATTTTGTTTCAAACTTAGCTGACAGTTTTCTTAATGTTAAAGGTCAGGACGTTTTTTTATTTCAATCTTAGGACATAAAATAACGGTACCTGCCATACGAACGTTACGTTTTAGCAATTTCGATAACATTTTGTATGAGCAACAATTGCCATCGGTGATGTTTTTTATTGAAAATTGTTTGACTTACGAAGCTTATTAAAGTTACCTGTTATAAAACTGTAGTTTTTTTTTTTGTATATACTGATTGTCTCTTTTAAACGGCTGCACCAATGTTGATGAAATTTGATATTATACATTTTCTGAAAAGAATGATTGCAACCACAAATTTTGGAAAACAGTTTTTTTCTGGAAAGTTATTTCTTATAATTCTATTTTCACCAAAAAAAACCAATCAATTTTGTTCAAACATCATATAGTGAAAAGCCAACAAATTTTATATAATTTTTTTGTATATCTCATTTATATATAAATTTTGTTTTAATATAATTATCGTTTTGTATTAATCCCACAGGCAATTTGCCACAAGTTAAATATAAAAGATTCGCTTGTTTTAAATATGTTTATTAATAATTTTTATAATTTTTTTTTTACAAATTAAAAAAAACGTCAATTTAAAGTGCTAAATAGTTTACATTTTCTGAATAAAAAATAATATTTTTTAGTCAAGTCGTTTTCCAAATATTGAATTTACAAAAAAATGAGTTAAAAAATTAATTAAAACTAAAAATAAGCATTTATGCAACATTTTGGTATCGAAGTCTTATCAAGTTTTCTAGGGTTTTCCAAAAAAAAAATTAAGATTAAAATCCGTTGACCCGTTCACGAGATAGCTCAAGAAAATAAATAACGGTTCTATGAAAGGTACTGTTAATAGGCTTTTTTTTTTGTTTTTTTTGCAATTTAACAAAAGACAATCTTTACAACCTTTTTGGGAAAATTAAGTTTTTCCAAAACCGTTATATGGCAGGTACCGTTATTTTTTTAGCTAAAAAAAATTCAATTTCTCCTCTAAGGAATGGTCTACAAAACCTACATACCAAATTTGAAGTAAATCGGTTAAGCCGTTTAGGCTGTAGGTGCTGATACATATAAACAGACAGACGGACAGACAGACAGAATTTCCAGACCCACATTTTTCGTCTTCGCTATCATCGTAATGTCATGTCTTATTGTTATCTTAAATTTATAGTTCCTACCTATAATCGCAAGTAAAAACGGTAGCTACCTTTATTTCTCTATATAACAACATTTTAAGTATTTATTCCCCTTCAAAGAATATAAACCAAAAATATAAAAAAAACGGTTTTTATAAAAGGATCTTACAAAATCCAAGTTCACATTGGTGTTGTAAAAATTAAATATCAAATCGTTTATTTATAGATTTAAATGGATATAAAAATAAGTTTTGGTTTTAAGTACATATTGTAAACGGTTTAAAAAAATTTTAATGTCAACAAATGTCATGTTATTCATATTATAAATAATTTTTTTTAAATTTGTATACCAATACATTTTGCATTTTTTTTAATGGCGGCGTGTGAAGATTTGGCAATGCATTTTAATTATTTAAAAGTCTTAAAATTATTTAAGAGAATTGCTTGCCAATAGCGAATTTAATTGGTCTGGCATCCTAAAAGCGCTTTGCTGTCAAATTCATGTTAAAATTTTTAATTCGACCAGAAAAATAAAATTTAAAGAAATAATAAAAGCATCTTCAAAAACGGCCGCTGCCGTCTAAAATTAATTTTTGTTCCATCAACATACTAACAAAAAAAACGTTTCTTTTTCCAAAAACCGCTTGTTTTTTTCGTAGAATCTAGACTTTGTGGCGCCTATGGTTTTGGTTAAATGATCATAATTTTTCCGATGACGATGATATTCCGTTTACCTTGGGCAACCAAATTATAAGAAGAAAAAAACGAAGCCCACCACTAATTAAACTAATAAAAAAAAAACTTAATTATTATTTACGTTCAATATCTCAAAATTTCTGAAGGCGTTGTTTGCTAAATTTATCTCAAAAGGTCTTTTTGTAAATTTAATTTTAAAATTCATTGTTCAGCTTAAACGTGTGCGTCAGACGTGATCTCAATAAAAAAGTTAGTGTTTTTTTTTTTTGAATTTCGAAACAAGCGCGTCTGCACGCAATCGACAATATCATGAAGCGAATGCTGCACTAACTGTGCCGCTACCGCACATATTGCGTGTGAAAATTGTATCTGCGCCGGAAAATCTATTTCGGATTTTCTTATAAATTAGAAACATTTGTTATAAGGTAGTGTGTCTTTTGCATGCGATGCTTTAATTTTTATATATTTTTTTAATGCTGAATGACGTCAAAGCTGACCGAGTAGCGATTTATACTTTATTTTCCTTTATTTAAGTTTATTTTCGGTTGATCATAGAGAGACAGTTTGGTGTTAGTTTGATGTTTCATAAAAGTTTATTTTGTGTGTTAAATTTAAACAGTTTCGTTATTGTAATATAACATGGATGTCTGTCCATATTGCCAGTTGGTTCTATTCAACATTAAAGCACTGTTGAAGAATTATATTGCAAACTAAATAGAAGAAAATATCAAATTAATGGAACAATTATTATTATTTTATGAGCTAATTGAAAATTACTGAACTGCGGGGGCTGATGATTTATCTGTATGTCGAATGGTCATGCTAGATTTAAGACATCTTTTCATGGTCATGGGAGAATACAACGTCATGCGTTGAAAAAAAAGGAAAATTCAAATTCAAAGATCGATGGTCGGCGCCGTTAATAAGTTCTACTGACAGGTTGCCAATATTTAACGTTTGAAATAAATTATTGCTAAAAAAGCTTTTTAGTATGATGGGATGAAATATTTTTTTCAGAATAAAACAGGTATACAACAAAATGATGCAACATTTTGAAATAAAGAAATTTTCTTTAAAATGTTCCCATTCCATACAACAAAATGCTAGCTAAGAAGATTCACATTTCAAATATTAAAATTTCAAAATTAGAAAACAAAATTGAAAACCGCTTCGAAAAAAATTGAGAAAAACTAAAATTTGTATATAAAAAGTATAAGTTTTTCCAAATTTTCTTGAAAATATAACAGCATTACAGGATTTTGGCTTAAAATCCACATAACAGAGATTGGGGGTTAACGAATGATTCCGAACATGCTATATTAGGAAACAATGTATGAGAATTACAATTAACATGAATAATCATTTAACACAAAATGAGGTTTAAAGATTTTAACTTAACTACATAAAAACTAAAATACGAATGTACATAATTTAATAAATATCAAATTTTGTAGTCACATAGTTTACTACAAGAGCAATTTCGTAATCCAGAACCAAAAAAAAAAAAACAATAACGCCAAATATTGGCCAAAAAAAGGCAGACGTTTTTCTCGAAATTGTTTGATGGTGCTATATATAAAGTGCTAAGAACTTTTGTGCCTAATATTTTTTCCAGAAAGTTCAGAAATTTCCTCTGACACCTCTTAAAACTTAAGCCCTGGGTCCAAATTTTTGGTACAAAATTCAGCTTTGATAATACTATGTAGAAATTAATTTTCAATCAGTGATACCGTTGTAAAATAAACATGGTGAATTCTGTGAGAACTGTTTTCAATAAAGTCTTATAGCGTTTTTTATTTACGAAAAGATTTGCCCTTTCCTTCAAAAGATTTGATCTTTTTGCATTTTTAGTGTTTCATTTAAATGAAAAGAGGGGAAAAAGAGCAAATCTCAACAAGAAAGAAGCGATCTCCCGAATTTAGGAGATTTGATCTAAGCACTGACACATGTTAACATTTTAATGGCGGATTTTTACTTGTGTGTTCTTTTTTATTCTAAAACTATTGGAAAGCTTTGTATTGTTTTATCTTTTTGGACGGTATAGGTATATTATTGCACTCATATTCATAATATTTTTCAAAAATTTTACGATTTTTTTACGAATTTGTACAAATGTTCAAGTAAACAAACAATGGTAATAAATATGATACTTGTAATTGAATGGAAGTGTATTTCTTCAAGCATATAAAAATCAAAGCTATCCTAGTGGTTGTATGAAGATCGTTTGGAACGCAGGCATATTATTCACACAGCCTATGCGTGTTTAATTTCTGTCTTCACTCTACGAAAAAAACAGCCCAATAGCAGCAATTCTTGATTTTGAGGCGAATCTTTGAGATTTAAATGAAAAACGCTATAAGAATAATTTATACAAAATTTGAAGAAAATCAGCCTTAGTTAAACGCCCATGTTTCGTTTCCAATGCGTTTGAGGTCGTTTTCTGGTTGGAGACGCCACCAAGTAGGCATAGTCTTGGTTTGCTGTAAATTCCCACTGCCCTATTGTGACTTTGAAAATTCTACGGGGTTAAGCTCAATGACCAAATAATACCTTGTTGTTTTTTGAAAGTATATGTAACATAACAAGAAAATCACCAAGAAGTAGTTCATACAATTTTTGAAGAAATCGGTAATTTTTGTATGGTTATTGTTGTGTCCATGAAGACTTAATGGATATGACAATTTATATATTAGTATAATGGCCCACAGACGAGACGAGATAAATGGCAACACTAATTTTGAGACAATACTTTTAATAAACATAGCAACACGATTGTATTTCACTCTGCACTTGGCTATGTAGCAGATTTACCGCCGAGTTCGAACGTCTAACACATTAGATGTTTTTAATCAAGACAAGAGCTATTGTCAGTGCTAAATCTCTGGAGGGTGATTTTTTTAATTCTTTTGATATCTGCGAAATTTACAAATGCGGGATACATAGTACTTGCTCTTCAAATTTGACTATTTTGTGCTTCGGCTACCCATCAGTGTTTCGATTTTATAACAATATTTTATTTTATTTTATTAACCATTTCATAAACCTTAATTTTTACTCACCCAATTGACCTTTTCATGGAACAAATTTCAAATAAATTGCTTTTAAGAAAATGAGGAAAACTTTCCGCAATTTGTAGATGAAACTTTATCAAATGTATATTCTTTCCTCAGCGCAGATACTCCAAGGTGTGGTAATATACATATGTGTCAAATACACCAAAAATTGATTTGTTTACACACTCAAAATCAATTTATGTATGTCTTGAAAAAAATTTGTTTTTAGAAGTATTATTTTTTTATGAGTAAAACACGGATTCGAGCACATATCACCTTGTTTAGAGAAAAACAAACGAGGCTATAAGATAAACAGACTGTCATCCAAGATACACAAATTAAAAATACGGAAACAGTATTAAAAACACATTGTTTTCTATTTATCGAGTCTCAATTTCCCTGGTGTGTTTACAATGTACGATATACCTTGCCTATGGCCATCAAAATTTGTATCTTTTTATTTTGCGTAGATATTTCTACGCCTTAATAATTTGCAATGTTATATACGGTTTTAACAATCAATTAAGATTAAGGGGAAGTACATTTACGAATTCATTAACAATTTTCTCAAGAACTATAAACGCCAACATCTAAATTAATTTATTTTGGAGCTATTGGCTGCCACAACAGATGTTATTCAACGGAAGAGAAAAATGGTTTACTGGAAGATACAAATGGTTGTTCAGTATCTATAAATGTTCATTTTCACTTGAATCTAATTTATTAGAACTTGAACGAATGAAATTGAAAATATATTATGAAGAAGTGCTTTAAAGATTTCATATGATAAAATTTGAATAAGTTTATTAATTTTTTATTTTATAAAGAAGCAAGATATGCAATCATTTTAATAAATATATTATTTTTGCTAATTCTACTAAAATATGAATCTTAAAATTATTTCCAGAAGATGATTATTTTCTCACTTAGGTACTTACAAATATTCAATTTAACATTAGATATTTATTTTGTTTTTGAATTTCTTAATTTTATACCGGCTGACATATTTATGTATGTGGTCTAAATATAAGATTTCTGGTCTCAAGAAAATTATTGCCAAAAGTAGCTATACGCTCGATTCAACTGTTGAGCACGTTGATAGAACGTCAAATTAATTTAGCCTGCAAAGATGCTATGTAGAAATCTTTATCATCACCGATAACGTGTGACCGTCTAGACCTCTAAGTTGAGGTGGATCAAAATAGAAATTACCAAAATTTCCTCGGTATCGATGCATATATTTGGATTTTTTGTCACACGCCCTCTGTGTTTTTCTTCAGTCCGTCGCGTCGTCGCCCGTGTTTTATATAAATTTTTACTTTTTCTAGACGCCATCAGCTCGGTGCGCGTTTTGGTCGCTTCCAAACCAACACATTAAAATTTTGACATTTTGCCAAAATAAATTATATGACTTTTGATGATTTCTGATTTCATGATTTTGGGATGATCATTTTTAGCTTTTTAGGGGTGAAGTAGTATTAGTTTCTACCAAAATTTAATTTTAATGACGTTTTCACATATATGCAGGGTGAAAAAACAAAAACAATGACGACGTTGGTTTTTGCGATCACATAAATGTCACGTTGTGTTTTTTGTTTGTTGCGTAAGCACTTTCAAGTGCGCATTTGGTAAAAGAAATATATTTGTTCATGGTTATGATGTCTTAAAATTTTCCTAATTCATATTAAAATTTTTTGTTTTTAAGTGAAAGAAGTACCTAAAGCATTTGTTTGTATGTATATTGTCACCAGAAGGTTGGATAATTGCCAAATTGTGAATGCATTTTAGAAGGCATTGGATTTATTTTTGAGACTTCTGCTTATTTATGTATATAAATTTTTTTATATAAAGATTGTTTGTCACCTTGAACCAACAAAAGCTGAAAAGACCAATCTGTTTTTTTTTATATTGACATAAAATAAACAACAGACTTGTTTTGACACAATAATATTGTACATTATGTAGATACATAGGTATGATTTTGGTGTTGTTTAAAAATATTAGGTCCACTTCGTCTAATTATTTGGTAATTAGATGAGGGTTGAGATATTTGTTAGTGACGTGGCAACTTTGTTATATACATATTTTATTACTTGCTTCATAAGGCAAGTATTGGTTTCGTTCAAAAAAAATCGGGGTTCTAATCAAACTTGCGATTAGTCGGGGAGCTAGTTAACATTTTGGTACCTGTAAATCATTATTGCCCAAAAAACTTGTAAACAGTCTTGCCAAAGGATCAATAAAATTAAGATCTGGCAGATCTCAGCCCGGGCGATTAGGCGTGGCTACGCTCCAAAGTCACCAAAAAAGTGAGGCAGTTAACTCATTAGTGCACAGCAAAATTTTTGTATGCGATTAGTTGGTGGTATCTTATATGTTTAATGTACCTAATGCCAGACAGGGGCTAAAAGTTTGCCATAAGAACTAAAAGATACAGAAAAGTAAGGCACGAGTATGATCAAACGAATTTCCAAGCCATTAAAATGAAGGTAACTTGCATCAAGAGCAAGTTTGTGGCGACCCATTCGTGCCATTAATTTTTAATGCTCATCGGTGATATGGGTGTATAAAATATGTATATGTTTGGGGATGAAATTGACAGGGTTAACATCGAGTGAGATGATGCTTGAACCCCAGTCAGCAATCAATCAGCTATATGGTCATTACCTGCCCAAGCATGTACCGGTCCAAGTTCTGATTTAAGGTTCGCTATGAGTTGAAGCCTGAGAAAGGCCAAGTCAACGGCAATGTTTTTGGCCGATTTTGCGTTTCTTTCACGTGTGACTATTGATTGCTTGCCAGACCAGTTGTCTCAAACTTTAGAGACATATGAAGTTCTAAAACATAAGTAATTAGTAATATTTACACCTTCACATATTCCGGAATTTAGATGTCATGAGTGCATAAAAATAATTCAGCATATGATTATTATTTTTTTTTATTATATCTGGTGGTCTGCCATTATACATTTTTAGTTTAATCACAAAATATTGCGCATTTATTTTATTTTATTTAAAAAAAATTAATTTTAAAAACTATTAATCAAATTCAATTAAGCAAACCAAATCATCTTTTTTAAACAACCAAACAAAAAGTTTGTTATCTTTTAAATCGAAATAAAAAAAAATATATTCGCTAAAAACACGTCATTCGAATTATAAATTAATCAATCAAAAATTTTAGTATGTATAGTAAGTATATGTTTACTAAACATTTTATTTTGTTCATGCAGTTTGATTTAATTAATTTTTATCACTGTCATAAATCTTCTATACCTCTGTTTTTATTTGTTAGTTCAAGCGTATTTACCCTAATTATTGATTTTTCAATTCGAAGGTGGTATGGTAGAATTGTTATAGCGTCATCATTGATTATATTGATTAATACATTTTAAACAAAACAAAAAAAAAAGAATATTGTACTTACTCATGGAAATATTACCAAGAATTAAATTGTTTAATTTATTTGCGACTCAAGGTTTCTTATATGTTCTACATAAACCCTTAAGTGACAGTTTATGCAAAGGAAAAAGGATTATTTAAGGGTTTATGTATAGAACATACAGTTTTAAGTATCGTTTGATTGAATCAATACCAAGCTTAAAAGAAACGTTTTAAAGATAATCGGTGTAAAAGAAATACCGCTCTATTTTTGGCTGGTACCGTTAGTAAGCTTCTCCGGGAAAAATAAATGAGAATACCATTGATCCAGTACATTTTCATTTTATTGTGTGCTTATAACATAATGAATATTAAAAAAAAAATAATTAAAAGAAGGTTGATTCTTTAATATTTATTACATTACAACCAGCCACGTAATTTAATTTTTAATTTTGCAAAAAATATAATAAGAGATATATAATCATCCGGTTTTCTGTTTTTGACTAAAAAATTAATAAGAGCATTGAATTTTGAAAATAAAAATTATACTTAATTACATAAAATTAAAACAAAAAAAGTATATATACAGGGTGATTGGTATAAGGTGCACCAAAAAGCTTGAGCGTGTAGGTGGAGTTAAGACAAGAAAAAAATCGTATGGGAAGGGGGTCTATTTCCCCCCGTTTAGGCGGGAGGGGAAATTTTCTAAAACATTGACTTAAATGAGAAAAAAAATTATTTAAAAACAACGGTGAACGATACAAAGCCTCGTTATATTTTTTGGAAAGCCAGAAAACAACTCTTTTGTCTTATTTTTAAATAAAGTTGTTTAAGTAAACAGTTTTAAAAAAATTAATTTTCAAACTCAGCATTTAAAAAAAAAACAATAAAAAAATTTTTAAACTAATTTTTTTCAAAATTTTATGTAATTAACTTTTATTTTTATTGATTTTTAGTCAAAAACAGAAAACCGGATGCCAAAATGTATCTTAGTTTTTGAGAAATTAAAAAAAATTAAAAGTAAAACTAGTTAAATAAGTAAAAAGTAAACTCGTTTTTTTTATTATTTGATTAAAATCGGATGGCATGTAACAAAAAATAAAAAAGGGATAATTCCCTAATTAATAATTGACCTGAGCAGGTCAAATTTGGGAAAACCAAAAAAAAAGTTTTTTTCTTGGAAAAAAATACTTCTAGTTTTTCTTAATTTCTCAAAAACTAATGTACATTTTGGCATCCGGTTTTCTGTTTTTGACTAAAAAATTAATAAGAGCATTGCATTTTGGAAATAAAAATAATAGTTAATTACATAAAATTTTGAAAAAAATTCGTTTAAACATTTTTTTTAATTTTTTTTTTTTTTAATTTTGAGTTTGAAAATTAATTTTTTTAAAACTGTTCACTTAAACAACTTAATTTAAAAATTAAATAAAAGAGTAGTTTTTTGGTTTTGATATTTGGTTTTCCAAATATCATTCACCGTTGTTTTTAAATAATTTTATTTCTGATTTGAGTCAATGTTTTAAAAAATTGCCCCTCCCGCCTAAACGGGGGGAAATAGACCGCCCTCCCTTACAATTTTTTTCTTGTCTTAACTCCACCTACACGCTCAAGCTTTTTGGAGCATCTTATACAAATCACCATGTATATGTATAGTCTTAAGACTTTACGCACATATAAAAAATAAATAGTTTAAAAATGTTTTTTTTTAATTTTTTTTTAATTTTGAGTTTAAAAATAAATTTTACATAAAGTAAATACAAAACAACTTTATTTTAAAATAAATAAAAAAAAGATTTCTGGATTTCTAAAAAGATATCTTGGTATTATGAGCTTTACTGTTGCTTTTTAATTTTGTTTTCTCTACTAAGTCAATTTTTTTTTTAGAAAATTGCCCCTCCCTCCTAAACGGGAGGAGAAATAAATCCCATACGATTTACTTTTTATTTTCTTATAACCTACTCGCTTTAGTTTTTTTTGTACCAGCTAATGCCAATCACTCTGTTTATTTCAAACCGAACAAAGTTTTTTTTACTTGGTGTGATTATTATTAGTCATGTTGTATTTGTTGCCTCTAACTCTAGTTCCGTTTAAGGAATAAAAAAAAATCATATTTTAACTTAAGATTGTACATTGGTGTCTAATTTTTATTCAAAAATTAGTAATTTTTCAACGTCACACCCTATAAAATGCTCTTACTGCTGATCTACTTCACAGTAAATGTTTGAAAAAAATATCAAATGCCAATTAATAGGCATCGCTCACATGTTCCAAAACTAATTTGCTTCTTTGCTTTTTTTGCAGATGACCCCAACGATGTTATCATGGTATGTGGAGTTGTCATTGCCATGCTATTGGTTGGACTTATTATAGTATTAGTTGCTGTTACAATAAAGTAAGTACTTGCAATAAAATTTATCATAACATAAAATATAATGCATGCTCCGATAACGGAAACAAAATTAGATAGCGTTCATTCCTTATCATGGGAACTAAAACACAAGGATCACAGTTAAACAGTTCAGTCGCAATATCTGTTAAGTGCAATCAGCTTAATACGCAAAACGAATTTGATATCAATTGATATAAAAATATAAAAATGTATAATGCAACACTTTCGTCTAACAAAAGGGCCCGATTTATTACACATTAATTACTTTTACCATATAAGCAAATGCGTCATTCGGTACATAATTATGATGGTTTTGATAATACAGACAATAATTATTATATAATTAATTTAAAGATAAGTTCGATTATAAATAATAATTTGATTTAATAGGTTTTGTAAAAGTTTATTCTGAGCACAATCAAAAGTAAATTTATGAAAGGAAATAAAAATAATTCTAAGGTCATTGAGTAAGGAATAATTGGTGAATAATTGAAACTCTACCAATTAATTGGCTTGAGAGCAGATCGCGTGAATGCGGTTATCTAAATGAGCACGCGCTTATTTTCAGAACGAATGATATGCGGAGTTATATGTTTACCATAATAATACAAAAGTTATAGAGCGCAGTTAAATATTTAATCAGATGGATGTCTTGATTGGAAATTAAAGTAGCAGATAGTAAAATAAAGGTATTATCTGGGGAGTCAATTAGCAATTTTGTATGCATAAATTGAAGAACAGTAGCACATGCAGCTTATATATCACTTTGTCATTAAGTTTTGTTTTATTAACAAGAGGAACTAATTAGGTTCATATTTTTAGAGAGAAGTTTTCAAAAACATTTTTGAGCTAGAAAGTAAACTGAAATAAAAATATTTAAACATTTGTCAACTATTTATTATTTTATATTATTTAAACAGCTTTGGTAATGTCAATAAATAAATGTCTTTCAAAGCTAATTGCAGTGTATGTAACAATGTTTTTTTTTATGAAATTGTCATACATCAACATCAACAACCTATTTGAAAACGTGCTATCACAAAAACGCCTTACTTTTAAATACAACATTTTTAAGTAATTTTGTGTGAAAAAATACAAATAATATGATCTAAGGAATAAGGAATAAGATAAAACGTGCATCAATTTTTGGCGAAAGGAAGCGTTTTTATAACAGTTCTATGGCATATGCATTTATTTATGTGCTAAAATAAAATTCGAATTACTTACAAAAAAATGCAACATGCAGAAAGGGTATCTAAACTTAATTAGGTTAGTATAAATCGGTAACCAATAAAAAAGTTCCATAATGTTGAACTAACAGATACTTAGTATCATTCCAAAATGCCCTTAAGTTTGTATCTAAGACAGTATAAAATGTATCTTCAATGTTAAGCAAAAATATAAAAATAAAAAGAAACAATTTGAATTGTGTGCTTGGTTATGGTTTTGAAAATACCTACACATTAATGACTTATAGTGTGTCAAGTCAAGCAGGAATAACAAATCGATTAAAGTTTATATTATGCGTCAATTGAACAGAACTGTATTTCATAAACAGACATCCCAATTATTTGAAGACCTTGATAGCAATGATTGAAATATTTTCTAAGTGTCATTGACTATCTGTTTAGTTGACAACAAGAATCATTTGCTAACCAACTAATTGATTTTGAATATAGTGAATTGATTACTCCTAATAAGTAACAATCTCTTTTCTAATTAAAAATATTAAAGGCCACCAACAGTTGATACATCTTATCAAAAAGAAAAAAAACTATAAACAGAAAAACGTTCAGAAATAAATTTCTGTGAATGATTGCTTTTACAATCATTTAATAAAACTATTTCTAAAAAGCAATGTTTTATTTTGATTATAAACTTTAATTACTTTATTGCACTTAAAATTGTGGCTTGAATTTGTTTTTTTTTTCCTTCCTTGAAAACAGTATTGTGCTTGTATCTAAATTGAATAATTGGTTAAAAATACATTTCAGTCAAAATAAGAACATTGACTTGTTTTTGTTTGTCAACAACTTTTTTATCTGAAACATGATAAAATCTCTTTAAAACTTCCATCACTACTTAAACACATGGTGAACCTGCAGTAAAAAAAATATTCCGCAGCATAAAATAATTACCTACTTAGTGATATATATTTTTGCATAGAAATTTAATTTATAATTTCAAGGTTAAGACAAAATTTAATATTTTTTTTTCTTAAATGAAATAAAAATGACCTTAAGTGTTTATTTTTTGTATTGCAAGATAGAATGTAGTTTTATGATGTTTTGAAAGATACCGATAGAATAAAAAACAAAGTATACTATAAACTCTTCGTCTAAATTTTTCCTACCGATTATAAATACATTCTGTGTTTAAAATTATTTTGCAATGGAATTTTTATATTCTAGTAAAAAAAAAATATAATTATTTTTTTAAATATTTTAATTACAACTGCGGGTTTTATTCTCCAGTTACTTTAGTAAACAATCGATTAATTAAAATCAAATACCTAATTTTATGAGGATTTTTTTTGCTATTTTAAGAACTTTTATGATTTTAAAAATATTTCTCAAGGCTTTGTATTTATTTTTGATGTGAAAATACATTTTTGACAGGTAAATCATCAAAGTGCTGAATCTCTAAATTTAGCTAAAGAAATTTATTTATTCACGTTATAATTCAGTGTCAATCAGCAACTTTTATTTGAGGCTGTGTAAAAATAAAAAAATAAATGGAAAATATTTTTTTGTCTAGACATCATCAGTCATTTCCCAGGTTGTTGTAAATGATAAGAAATGGGTATACAATTTTGAAATAATGGCAGACGCTATAATCACCTTTTCAAGTGGGTAGATCAACATCGATCAAAAAGAAGTAATACAAACTGCGTATGATAACTACGTGACAATGTTTTGAGTCACACAAGAAAGTTAGACATAGGTTTTTATAGTTTCAAATTTATTTACGATAAATCGTTCATGCAAATTATAAGTATTTAGTTCGTTTAAAAAAATAACATGTACATATATATATTTCTATAAACATGGTTAAAAATTGTTTTCAACCCAAAAACAATTCGACAATAGCATAGCAGACACATATCTGTTACGATGTGCTTTCATTTAGGAATAAAAGCGATTAAGCACATCTGGTAAGTCTGTAATTAGTTTAATGAGCTGGTTATAGGGGTTGTAATTAAATTTGAGTAAAATTACAACAAAAATTCAGTGGCAATACCACACTAATGCAATGGATTCGTATTTCCTGTTGTATTTTCTGAAATGTGTAGTCGTGCATTTTATTTTTACTTGCGATTATAGGTACTATAAGGCAAGTTATGCATCGTGCAAAAAAAAAATTCAGATTACAATCAAACATGACATTACGATGATAGCGAAGACGAAAAAAGTGGGTCTGGGAATTCTATCTGTCTGTCTGTATGTCAGTCTTTATGTATCAGCACCTACAGTCTAAACGGTTTAACCGATTTACTTCAAATTTGGTATGTAGGGTTTGTAGACCATTCCCTAGCTCAAAAAATAACGGTACCTGCCATATAACGGTTTTGAACAAGCTTCGCTTTGTCTCGAAACCCGCTAAAACGATTTTCTTGAAAAAAATTTACTGATGGTTTCTGTCTGATTTTCTTTTGTCAAATCCCAAAAAAGAAATTTTCGCAAGCCTATCAACGGTACCTCCCATAGCACCATTATTTTTTTCTCGAGCTATCTCATGAACGGATTAATCGATTTCAAACAAGAATTTTTTTTTAAAGGTCTAGATGACTTGAACAAATTTCAATTGCAAAAAAGCTAAATTTTAGTTTTAATTAATTTTCTAATTTATTTTTTTGTAAATTCAATATTTAGAAAATGGCATAACAAAAAAATTTTATTTTTTGTGCATAAAATGCAAACAAATAAGCACTTAAAAATGGCGTTCTCAAATTTATAAAAAATACTTTTTTATAAAAAATATTAAGTAAACATCGATTTATTTAAAAACCGCTCCAACGATTTTGAAATAATTTTTTTTGCTTAACTTATATTTAGGCAACAAATTTTTCTGCATACTTTGATTTTAACTTGAATCTTTGTAAAAAGAAGTTATAGCTTTTTTTTGAAAAATTTAAGTTTTTTTTTTCTTTATATTAAAAAAAAAATATTAAATTTAATTTTATTTTCGTGGCAACTTCCCATAAGAACCAGTACGTGCAACTCAGTCTTGCACCACAAGAGCGAGTTCCTGCGACCCAGTCGTGCACTTTATTTACGAATGCATTACTTGCCTTATATTACCAATAATCGCAAGTAAAACCATGTCAAGATTTAATTTAATAATATAATAATTGAATTAAGCCATTTACTCAAAACGATAGTGCTCGTTTATTTCGTCATGTTTGAGTCCGTCAACTTGGTTCCAATTGATATAAAAAAATTGGTGAGTTATTTGTTTTCTCATAATTAACACGCACCATTATAATGTTTAAGTTTTGTTTTGTTCAAAGATTTAGAAGGAAAGTTGACGTGCGATCCCATCTCCCATCAAATTTAAAATAATAAAAAAAAAAAATGGTTCATTTTCAGTAATTCTAGACCTTACAATTTTTATCAGAAATATCTATAAGAAAACAGGTACGAGAAAAACCGAAAGTAATTAGTAGGAGAATGCATTTTGTTGACGATAAATAAATAGTTTTTTAGCAAAGAATAGTTCGTGGCTTTTTCAACTATAAACCTATTAAAAGAAAAAAACCTTAAGTTTGCATTAAAGTCCCTTTAAAAGATCGTAAAAGAAAACAAAATCAACCTTAGTATGCAATTAAATCTTTTAATTTTTGACTTAACAGGTAGAGATAAAGTAGCTAGTCTACAACTCTGTAGTAATATGTTAGGAAAAACACATAGCTAGCTTGTAGAAATAAGTCTCAAAATAATTTCGAAACCTTATTGAATATTTTTTATATCTCATAAATTAAATCGAAATTCCTTGTGTCTTTTAATTTATTTTCATAAGGAGTTGTTGATTGTACCACAATTCCTTTTGACCTACTCCAAATGCCAGTTAATTAAACATACTTTAAATGTATGCCTATACATATACACAAATAATGTAATTGTATGATGTAAAGTTGGTAACAGAACAAGTTATGTTGACTCAGCAATAATATGCCTTGAAACCCCGCATTGTATATATTTGTATGGTAGTTTTAATCTACAGTTTATTTACCACTGTGCGGTTATTGGGTTTAGCTCAAGGCAATTTATTTCATGAATCACTAATTGGTTAGACAATCACATGGTCTTTTTTAATGTTTGAAAAGAACCTACTGCAAATATAATAAATTAAACTGAGTTCATTGACATTGTTCGTTGCACATCGAATTCCATCGAGACTCATCTAAAATGATTTAAATTAAATATTGGGTTATGACATATTTTTGTTTGCTAACAAAGCTAAAACTTGTGTCAGCCTCTTTTTATTTATATACATATGGTTGAGTGATTCACAAGCTTTTTTTAAAGATTAAAGAACTTGGTTTTCAAGATAAGTTTTTTTTAGAAATGTATTCTAAATGTGTGCTATTGGAATTTTAATTACATATTTATAAAAATATTGTGTTACGAGTAATACATTACTTTGGCTCAAATGCGCATAAAAACTGTACACCTATACATACATACTTTTGTCTTAAATCACGAATCTGCGACCTTGCTACTTCACACTATACGGATGTCCAGGTCAGCCTTTGTTGTACCTACCGCATCGCATCCTATACTGCCTCTAACTTCGTTTTTACAAATTTGGCGATTACTTGATAACGGCTGAACTGATTTCATTTAAATGTTGGTAAAGCACTTTATTTAGTCATTCAACACAAGATGACATTTAAAGTTTTTGGCTAAAAAAGAAATTTGTTGGGTTTACTTTGAAACACCGAAAATTATCCCAGTTTGGTATCGTCACCAAATTCCTGTCGAACATTATTTACACATTTAAATGAACATCTCTCTAGCTTTTTATTTTGACTTGCGATTATCGGTACTGTAAGGCAATTTATGATTTCGTATAAAAAAATTGAAGATAACAATCAAACTTAACATTACTACGGCGCTTTCTGTCTGTCAGTCAGTCTGTCTGTCTGTCAGCCCGGTTTTATCAGCTCCTATAGCCTAAACGGCTGAACCAAATTGCTTCACACTTGGTATGTAGGGTTTGCAGACCATTCTTTAAAGGAGAAATTAGAGAATTAGCTCAAAATATAATAATATACCGCTATGAAAAAACTTATTTTTCTCGAAAACGTCTGGGACGATTGAAAATGGTCTATAAACGGTATTTCCATAGTACCATTATTTTCTTCTTGACCTTTCTCGTAAAAGGCTAGATCTATTTTATCCCAATTTTTTTAAAGACCTTTATTATGACTTGATATAATCTCAATACGAAGAATTCGCAGAAGTGCTAAATTTTAATTCTAACTATTTTTTTTAATTTATTTTTATCGTTAATTTAATATTTGTTCGGAAAACTTGTCGTAATTTTTGTATATTTGGATAAATTTTAAGCAAAATATTTACCACTAAAAATTGGCGTAGGTACTTCAATCTTAAAAATTTACTTTTTTTTAAATTGGTTCTTAAATAAAAATCAATTTGAATAAAAAACGTTCTAAAGATTTTGAATTTTTTTTCGCTTAACTTATATTTGTCTAAATTTTCTGATATTTTTTTTTGACTTGAATCTTTACAAAATGTAAGTTAAGCACTTTTAATAAAAAATCATACAAATTTGTTCGTGTTTATCGTTTTTATACAATTTTTTTTTATTAAATAATTTTTTTATTTATTTTTGAGCTAAGTCCATAGGTATTTTGGTACTTTTTGGTGATCCTCTCTTGGAAAAATTCGAATTTTTGTTTTAGCACTAAGAATTATTTAGAATTAAAACGAATGACGGTTACCTCACATATACATATAACTATTTTAGTTTTTTTTCGAAATTATTGGGAGTTGTGGTGTCTCATTTGAGATTTGACGAAAATGCATTTAGCACAAAATAACAATTAAACCTTACAAATTTATGTCACGTTTACGACATTTTTTGATATTTTTCGGCTTTCAAAAGAATTTTATAAATTAATTTTGCTAAGAATCCTGTAGTTGGTTACGACAAAAAGTTCGAAAGTTATTTAAATTTATTAAAAACTATAAATGCCATGTTATGTTGAATGTCCAATTTCAATTTCATACTTAATTTAAATAAACTCGTTATCAATATATGTAAAAATCGTAACACCAGAAATAAGTTAAATTAACAGCGTTGCTATAATAAGCAGCACTACATAATACATAATAATAATAATAATATAACGTTCAAAGTATTTCTGTAGTCAAATGGCAAAATGTTATAAGTGATTTTTTCAAATTGTACGTGCATTTTTAAAGCTTAAATGTTATGAGAAATCAGAAAGTTGTTTTCATATATTAAAAAAACAATAAAATTTACAAAAAAAAAAGAAAAGAAAAAATTATTGCCATATGACTACAGATTTTATCTATATCGTTCGATCCGTTTTCGAAAAAATAAAAACCATTATATGGGAGGTGCAATTTAATTTGTCAATTCGTCCTCTAAGGAATCACAAAATGTACGTACTAAAGAAGAAGATATAAAAAAATTAATTTTTTTCTTACAATTTTCTTTATTGAGGCTTTAAAAATCAACATTAGTTTTTGTATCTTACCAATAATTTGTAGCCGGCCTTAACGTATACTTGGCTATTTAATAAAGAATATACTTATATAAACTTCTTAATCTTACATAATTATATTTTTAAATTTAACTCATATAACTTATGCATGCTTGCTCCTTATCCTCAAGAGCAAGTATGTGCGACCCAGTAGATTTCCTATATTTTATTATACGTTTTCATGAAATCAAGAATAATGATTTAATGTAAGTATAGGTATTTAAAAAAAATCCATCTCACAGCAATGCAAACATATTATCAATTTTGTTGAGTTGATTGTTTGGTTCCATTAAACAATAAATTACATCGTCCAAGGTGAATTATTTAATATACTGCAGTATATTATTTGTATCTAATGCATAACAATTGTGAAAGTTCATACATTTTTTAAATATGTATTATATTGCAGTAAAAAAAACTTTATTTTGCTATTCAAAGTGTTAAAGAACATTAAAAACAAAAAAACAAAATTAAAAGTATAGAACTGACCTTGATTTGATTTAATGTTGCCATCTATATTATAGATATTTTTTTACCTAGTGACTTTATAGTTAGTAATGTCTAAGTGTCGGAATCTCACGCTATATATTCAGGATGCAATTTAAGTAAATGTTTTTTGGTGGAACTCATTTGGAGAGGAAGGGACAAATATTCTAAGAGTATTATAACGCGCATTTGGATTAACAAAAAAGAAAACAACAGGTCCTCCTCTGGTTGAGAATATAACTAATTAAGCTTAAACTTCAATGATTTATATTCTGACTAAACCAATCATTTATTGTCTTTGCATTGAAAAAGCATAAGTGAATGCACTTCAACACTGCTTATACACTTTGAAAGTGCGTAATTTCTGATAAGCACTATTATAGTACAATAATAATTGTTTGACGTCATTTTTCAACTGAAAGGGTGTGTTTTCAAGAGGCAGGTTTACTTATCTGCTTTTGATATGCATATTGCATATATTGGATGAAAATGAAGATAAAAAGTTCCAATAAATACAATCAATACATTTAATAATTTTGTTTTATCCGTCCATATGTATATCCTCAAGTTATCTGTTCACGGAAGTCTAAACGGTGCAACATCGTCTGGACGTTGACATTACATTCTTGTTGAACCGAGCTCGACGAGGCCTTCCTTCTCTTTTCCTCTCAATAAGTGTTTTTCCATTTTTGCGGCGAACGGTTAAACACCTTAGTATTTGGCCAGTTGGTGTATAATATGTATTCGTGACTTAAAGTGCAAATTGGCATATATTTATGATATACATTATACATAAATTATTATTTTTCAATTTTGATTCGCTATAGTTTCGATCTTCAATATGTTACCGAAAAGATTACAAACTCAAAACCATTTTTATAAAGCTGAAGTATTTTTTGACGTTTTCATTTTGCTTTGATAAATCAATAAATTCATATTTATCAATAAACATATCTAATAAATCCTCTAGTCACTTTTATTGCAGCTATAATTAGCAAGAAGCTTTATTTTTTTTTTTTTATTTTAAGTTTTAAACTTATCAGTGATAACAATATCCTAAATTTTAATGAAAACAAAAAACCAGAAAAAATTGGATAGCAGTTTATGATATTTTTTAGGTCAGAAGTCCAAACTGCAATCGTTAATACTTTATTTTATAAAAAAAAGTCAAAATCATTGACATTAAAGATAAAAATGTCAATGTCATCAATGACAGTGATTGCTGTTTTCGATTAGACCAATTACTGATAATTTTGACTTAACTCACAATATGGGATACCACAATACCAAATTAGTCAGGAATAATTCCATGGTGAATCGTCCACCCTACAATTCTTTTTAATAATATAAATGTTATAAGTACACAAGACAACTAGTAAAAGTCTACACAATTACATTATCTAATAGTTTTGAACGTAAAAGGACAAGTTAATTTTATCGTAAATAACATACAATTAAGTCCAACGTATAGCCTTGGCTTTGTCCTCAGACCTCAGCGTAGGGCATTGTTTGGCCATCATCCATATGCAAGGTAATCGTTTATCGATATTTCAATCTCAAGGACGTTTTTAATGTACATAAATAATGACAGGATTGTTTGATAGAATATACCAACATAGTTTTTTTTTTAGTTGTGTTGGTAAAGTATTGATTGAATGTAATTTATTTATTTATACTTTGGAAAATGTCAATGTGTTGGATTCGATACATGTCTTTTTTATTCAGAACTGACATTTGTTAAGGACATTTTCAAATAATTATTCTTACCTTCACATTAATCTTTAAAGTGCAATTACAAAATTATTTTTTTTTTACTTTTAAAACGGCGGAATAGCAAAAAATTAAATTAGTATTTCAATTAAAATTATATGCGCCACAGTTTATCATTTTCAATAATTAGGTAAATTGTTATAATTCGTTTGTGTTTGTTGTTTTATGTTACCTTGTGAAAAACGATTAGTATTTATTTTTGATAAACATAAATAATAATAGTGATTTTTAAGTTATTTTCAATCAAATTAATTAGTTACGTATTTGATTGTCGAATTATTATAAATTATTATCGCTGGAAACGATCAGAGTTGTTTTATAAATAAAGTAATTAAATTTTGACGCGTGAAAAAATGATGAGTCTTGTTGATTTGATTGATTGATTTTTATTTATATGAGTTTAATTATCTTTTTATAAGCATAGCATTTTGTATTTGACTGAATTTATTTGAATCAATTTTTTTGTGGTTCTTTAACAGAGGCCTTTTACTAGCTTACCACTGCAACTATACTTTTTGAATGCTAATTTTAACCTTTGTTATTCTTTAAAATTATTCTCGCGTTTGCATGGTATCCGTGATGTTACATATCGTGAGGCATGTATACTGAACCTATGTGTAATCTAGCTATATTTACTGTCTCTAAAATGAAAAAAGGTTTTCAAATGCTTTATAGCTCAAAATGTTTAGTACAACTGACTTGAACCCCTAAGACTATATGGAAATATATACACAAATCTTGACTTCCTCGATGTCGCCGTTAAGACTATGGTTTAACTTTTCTATTATAGATGACTTTTCCGGATCCAGTATTAAAAGCAGGAAGCACATGTGAGTTGTTTTTTTTTTTTGCTGGTGCTCGAGGTTTTGTATATTACTTTAGTTTATAAAGTATCAAAATACGTCTATATTTGGATTAAATATAGAATTTATATATATAAATATATATAAATCTTGAACTTCGTGATCCTCTATATCTTAGCAAAACCCATTGCCAACAATGTCAGAACAGGACAACGTGTGTTTTCCTAGTTTGTTTTTCGGGTCTTTCCAAATTTGTCATATTATAGTATGAGTTTTTAAGATTCTTTCAGTCTATGATGACTCCACAAGTAGTTGGAAAGAGTTCATCGAGCACGGTTATGGCTGCGATATATACCTATAATACTTACTAGAATATGGTAAATAATATTATAGGGCTCATGCTTGGGTACCGGAAAGAGCTTTTTTTGATCGGTCCGGATCAAACTACATTCAAAATCAAAATTTTGTATATCTTAAGTCAGATAGCATTGCTAAAAGTATTTCAAATAAAATTATAGATTTGCCAGTTCCATGCAATTAAGGAATACCCAGAATTAAAGTTGAATACCTCTCCAAACAATATATGTTAGAATGGTTCCAAGCAAATGTTCATCATAAGCATATTCAATCACACAAACAAAAAAGAGAGTATCTTTTCAAACCACGAAATTGATTTTTAGATTGTTACTTTACATTAAATTCAACACAATAAAGTTTTTTTTATAATACACAATTAGACCTTTTTTAATGGAGTGAATAATAAAAAACATCCTAACGAAATGAGCACAACAAAAAACCCAAATGCTTCATTAAGCGTGAAAGTGTTTTACAAACGAAATTTCACTTAAAAAAAAAAGAAAAGAAACTCTTTTCGAAGAAAAACTTTATTTATATTATGTGGTATTCCATGAAGCTTGTTCTTGATTTACCCAAATCTTAGGTCAGTTCTCTTGCTAAACAGTTCCTTCATTATTGTAATTTTCACGTCTGGAAGTCAATATTAAATTTGTAGGTTGGCTTCATTATGAAATCTTTCACATTGAATCATTATTTTTGTATGAACTAATTTAAAAGTTATCACCTGTATGCTAATTAGGTATAATGTCAGTCATAATTTTGTTGGAAGTGATTCATTTTATGGATTTTCTTAATGTCACCAAAAATAAGTTTAAACGCGTGCTTTTTGTGTGACACGTTCATGTTACGAGAGTTTGTGCTGAAGTCGTTTGGAAAATTTTCAAGTTATTTTAAATGATTTCAGATGAAAAATGTGTAATTAATTTTGTTGAAAAAATATTTGAATTTATTTTATGTAATGCAAAACAAATATGAAAACTTCTATTAAGAACTTGTATGATTAAATATGACAGATACAAAGAAGAATAATTATAGTGAAAGACATGAATGAAAACTCAATTGATAATTGAACCAAAAGGTCATTTGGCATTTTAAACGTCGCAACTGTATTTTTGAACTTTTAAATCGGTTCAACTAGTAAATTTGGTTCAGTAAGTATCTTATTTTCAATAAATTCAAGTGAGGCTGTGGCTACACAATGTGTAGATTAGCCTTTGAATGAATTTTTCAAATAATAGTGTTTTACGAACAAACAATAATAGAATATAATAGACAAGATGATGTGTTTGGCCGGCGTCAAATAGCTATAATTCCTGCCTAGTACCCAACAAAATAGTGTTATTTTACGCTGATTGTTGATGGTTAATTTAAAAAACAAACAATTCCTATCAGATTTTTTGTATTTACCAAAGCTAATGCTATTTAACTTTCCCAAAATCTAAATTACCAACATTAAAAATATTTTTCAAAAATTTTTAAAAACAATTTGTAAATACAAAAGAAACAATAAATGGCTCACCACAATCAAAGATATATTTAAATAAAATTTTGTTCACGAAAAAACAGAAATTCTTAAACAGGAATATTTACAGTGAAATCGTTTTTTATCGATATTTGTTAGATAAAGATTTTATGAGCTTTTCTATGGTGATTTCCCAAAGTCATGATAAAAGAATAACTTTGAAACCTATTAACTTTGAACACTTTTAAACAAAAAAAATATCCCACTATATTATGATATTTATTTACTATCCAAAATTCTGGTTAATAACAAAATTAATTCCAATTGCTTAACCGAGGAAGCCTTATAGCTAATAGCCTCTCTTTAAAGCTTCTCAAGCTAAATTTCTAAAAAAAAAAATATTTATTTGTCGGACGTCGGACCTTCTGTCTCTTTAGGTAAATTCCAACCCTAAAAAATTTTGCATTTGGTTTTTTTTTTTTTTTTTTGATACATAACTTATGTTATTTTAAGTCTAGGTATAATACTAATTAAACATTTTTTAGTAGAAAACTAAAATACAATTTAACGCGTATAAAAAAAAACTATCTTAGTTATCTACCCCACTTGTAATTGATAAATCAATCACAATACAAATAAAAAAATAAAAACCTGATGCAACAAACAAAACAATAATTTTCGAAAGTTATTCTCCAATTAGCTTTTGGATTTTTTTACCTCACGTCTATTTAATAAGTTTCACGTATCGCCAAAGAGTCACATTTCATAAATTTCCCAGACGCGCATTTCTTACAACTTTTTTTCCATAAAATTTATTTAATTAGCTAACACGATCCACAAACGTGCCCAAGCTTCCTGTTGTTATTTTTTAGCGCCTAATAAATTTAGCAAAAGTGACTTACAAACAGCTTAATTACAGCATTTAACTTCAAACGTAAATGTTCACATGTTTTGTATAAAATGTTTGATCAATTTATTGAATTTTTTTTTTGTCGATAAAACTTGTATAGGTGTATAAATCAAATGTAACCATATTTATCCAAAACACCCATATGACAATTTCAAAAGAGGGTGGGTGAACTCCTGGCGCAAATGCCGATATACCGGTTTTTTCTCTCTCTTGCAAATGATACAAAAAAAAATCTATCTTGAGATTTGATAGTTTAAAAATGTTTGGTTAGCAACAAAAACCACGAAATAAATCTTGGCAGCAACAACTGACTTGATGGCGCTTGCTATATGAACGTAGGTGTGGATAATAAAAAGGAAAGAAAATGTAAACATTATAGAATAGATATACTTTTTTGATTTTGATGGATTACGTATAGACACTGAATAGCAACAGTAAAAAAAGAAATCAAATCTTTTCACCATGGAAAAGAAGTCAATCATTGAGCTCGTAGTTCATCATCGGAACTACGTGAACAAAAGCACACAATAAAAATGAAAAACAAATTCTATACTTAAATTTCTTAGAAGACCCGTTAATTTTTTTTATTTTTGCTTGAATACAAAAGTTGGCAGAGATACATGGGTATAAATACATATGTATAGGGGCTGATGGAAGTCAAAGATTAAAAATTTTTAGGCGAGACCAAAATTCGTAAGTGCGTAGCTGAGCCGCACGTATACTCTAATGTGCAAAACAGTACAAACACCAAAACTTCGTTTATTTAGTCAGAAATTATGTTTATACATAGTTGCTTTAGTTCAACAGTTCAATTATTATAAAAGTATTATTAATTTACTCTTTTAATATCTAATAATAAGTATGGATTTGAGGTTTTTAAATTTGGTTTGTGGTAGTTAACATTAAATAGTTAGGTTAAAATAGTTAAATAAATACATGTTCCTTATAGGGTATATATGCATTCGGAAACCAAGCCTGAAATAATAATTTAAAATCTGTGCCGGGTCCTTATGAACGGACTCGTCCGATTGTTTTCCAAATATGGTATTTTGGCGAAAATTTGTTTTGATCTTTGGTTTAAAAAAAAACCCTACCTGCTATACAAACCATTTAATATAAAAACAAATAATTTTTGTAATGCATTCCTTCATTACCTCATTTCTCAAGATGGCAAAGTAAATAAAGGAAATGTTGAACCCTTTTTTTCTACATCCATATTATTATCAGATGTATGCTCTAAGATGAAACCATACACCTCACTTGTAGTGAAAAGGAAAATTAAAAACAAAAACTCCAAAAGCGTGGTTGGCCCGCTCCAACATCCAAAAGCATTATTGATCAGGTAATATGTCTTTTCCGGGGGATATTCCCACGTTTTAAACAAACGTCTAAGCTCTCATACTCATACAAGAGCAGCTCCACTTTTAATGATATCCTGAAAAAGCCTACTGTGCTATGTTTTCTAGTGGCGACGGTGAAAAACCAATGCGCTGATCTTTGTTTTCATATCAGATCGGTAGTCCAAAATCACATAACAATCTGGTGCTAAAATGAACTTAATCATTTTATAATGAATTATAATATTTTCAAAGTTGAACAATTTTATAGTACCTTTCAACAATACACCTTTATTTATTGGATTTTAATTTAACCATTTTGACTGGTTTCTTATTGTTTTGTTTCACAAATTTACCTATTTTCGACACTTTAAGATTCTGCGATTGAAAGAAATTTTTCTAGTTTTGTAGATCAATTTCGAGCTACAATTTGTTTAATTTGTAGGCTATTAATGTCAAGTTTGTTAAATTTAAACTTTCTTTCTAAGTCAGATTTTGTGTCGAACATTTAAAATATAGTCTTTTATTTTAATACAATTTTTTTTTCATAGTTTCAACTTAATTTTTTTAAAATTTCATTGGTATTCATTTAGTCAGGGGTTCCCAAACTTTTTCAGTTGGCGCAGCACTTAACAGGTTTAATATTTTGCTGCGGCGCCCCATAGTCATTGGTACTCGAAAGAAGGTACAAGGTAAATTAGGCACAAAAATTAAAACATACTTAATATTAAGCTGAGAATTTATATCTTTATTGACACACACAAAAATGTATAATTTAAGAAAAGTGGATGTAACAATGACAACTCAATCAATGTGACGTGTGAGCTTTGGTGATCTTCCCACAATTTTTTCAAAGCGTGGGATAAGGTTTGATAGCTAAAGCTGAAAATCCAACCTCACATAAATAATGTGTTGCAAAGGAAATGAGAATTCTTAATGCTTTAAACTTATATTTGGGTATTAATTTTTCACCGATATCAAAAACTCCAACAAGTTGGAACACGTGAAAATTTTGAATTTGTCCCACGGCGTTCCTGTATATTTTCTACGGCGCACCAGGGCTCCGCGGCGCACACTTTGGGAAACCCTGCATTAAGTAATACAAAATAATATAAAATACATAATATCCAATACATTTACTTAAGCAATTTATTTAATTTTTTTCTATTTAAGTTTTGTCTATAAGATACACGACACAATAGATATTTTCAGATTCAGATACCAAAATGTCTGTCAAAAATTTTTTTTTTAACATTTTGTAAAACTCATATATTTTTTAAATTTTGCAATTAATATAAAAACCCGTGCTGCGCATTAAGAAGATAATGTTTTCAATTTTATTGTTTTATTTTTTTAGAAAAAACATTCTTAACGTTCCTAGACAATATTATTATTTTCCACCTCCCACCCTATTCTATTTAGCAAATATTTTTTTTTTTACTTTTGAAAAGTCCACTTAAGAAAAAAAAATTACGCATACGCCATAGAGACTTTCCAACAATAAATTTAAATAGTCATTGAATGGGTTTGAAAAAAAAACAACAAGTTGCATCTCTATTTTGCGTGTAAGCTCAAACACGAAATCCGGAACATATACCTTTAAAAGCAAAGTGACTTGCCGACATGCAAATGAGACTGTGAAACTCTAGAATGAACCTCGACTTCAATAAATATAAATAGTTAAGTTTTTGTTGTTTATGTTTACAAATCACAAAGCAATCATATTGCAATTATGACAAAGCGTGAAATCAATGTTGATTGATGTCAGATAACTTTTATTTCTCTTAATTGTTCAGTACTAATTTATCATTAATTGAACTCAATCAATATATTATATACAGGAAACAATTTTTATTCGTATCCTAACCCTTGTACACAATGGCACCCTGGGCGTGTTACTTCTCATTATAACTTCTCAAAATCACAATGATTGAACTAAACGGTCGACGTCGACGCATGAAATTAGTATTCTGAAGTGCGCAATGCGTAACTGAGTTCATTGATATGCCTTGCAGATAATGCTTAAAGTTTTTTTGTATCCTTTACGCGCGGCATAAATGGATTTTTTCAAGGTTAGTACCGATAAAATAAAATAATATAAGTAGGAAGGTACAAGCGCCCCCCTATTGTGATGATTTTTCTGTAATTTATTATTATTGCGATTAAATTTAGATCGCAATAAAATAAAACCGGAAGTAAACAATTAGGCTGACGTCTTCAGACACGGCGTGAATTTTAAAATTAAAAAAAAATTCCATTGTTTGGGAAGTAATTTAATTCGTTTAATTTAATTTTTATTTTATATTTTTTAACTTTATTTTCTGGGGGAAGGTGCGTTTTATTTCTTCAAAAAACAAAAAATACAAATAATCAAGGATACATTTGAGTTGATGAAGTGCTGCTTTCAAAACTGTCATAATGATTAAAAAACAGATAAGTTCTAAGAGATCTGAAAATAATTTCTTGAGATGAAAATCTGAATTATGAAAATCTATCTTCCCTCCCTGACATTGGCAATGAAATCTAGACAAACAATCTTAAGCAAATATTATGTTTGTTTTGTTTTTTTGTTCACGCGCTAATGTGCATATGTATATTAATGAATCAAATATATGAACATACATGAAAAAATCTGAATAATAAAAAGAAACCAAATAATTAAAACCAGACTGTGCACGTTTTACGTGATGAATACAGCAGCTGGCAGTTTTGCGTTGGAGAAAAGCAGTTGCCAAGCTTATAGAAAAAAAATTGTTTGTAAGAATTTTTAGAATTATGTCATATCATAATATCATGAGACCCCGACCTTACCAACTATGTCAATCTAGATTCATAGAAAAACTTTTGAAGGGTACCAGAAACCTAACACAGTCTAGAGCTGACACCCTTTAGAGATTAAAGTGGCCATGTTGATACCAAATCATGCAGCAATTTTCATAGACCACGATAGCACGAATAATAATGAGTATCTGCTGAGGTTTTCATTGACTTCGATTATTTTATAAAACGTTTCAAAAAGTATAATTTTTAGATACTTCAATTGGAACACCTAACTGCCATTCTTTGAGGTGAGATTCCTATATTGAAACGCCTCATCGGCTTCTTCAGTTATTATAATTTCGCCTTTGAAACTTCCTTTATGTATGAGTAATACACAATATAAATTTTATTAAAATCGGTAGTATCGTTTGGGAGCCTGTAAAACAGTATGTGTTATTTATTTGCCTACTTTACTGAGGAAGATACATATAAGTACATATTATGCATGCAATGATGAATTATGAAAGTATTTGTTTATTTTTAAGTCTTCAACATAAATAAAATATGTTGTTCCTTATTCATATTATGCAATCAAGAACTGAAATTTTAAGTTTGACGTATGTGGTTCTTCCAAACTAGTTTTTTTTAATATTTATTTTAATTGTTTAAACAACATTCCAGTGGTGAGAATTTTTTCACGTTCGTAATATTCTCACTAATTGTTTTTCGATTCTTAACAATAATATGGTGACGTAATTTAAATATAGATACAATAATATATGACTTTTCAGTAAAAAGTTTGTAGGTTCTACGCAGTTTATCAGCTAACAAAAATAAATAAATTATTTTCAATTGTTCTGATATTTCAAAATACAAATCACATTTTAAGCACGCTCTTCAGAAATTAATCACACGAAAGATATACATACCTATTCAATTTAAAATGTCAAATAAAAGTGCAAACATTCCTTACATCTTCCTTCTACACATTTGGCATTTGTTTTATCACAGAGAAAAGAACAAAAATCAAGGTCGTCTTTTTGTGAGCAAATACCACAAATATTTGTGTACCTTCGATTCTTTGTCAAATGATTTTTACAAGTAAAAATAAAAAAATTCTTATTATGTACATCATGCAAATAAAAATCAAAAAAAATTAAATCACACAGAACAATTTGAAAACTAAGTTTTCGTTTTCTGTTTCTGGTACAGTGGGGTGACAAAATAAGAAAGTATTCAATGTAAATGAAAGCACATAAAATATTTTAAAAAGTAAAAAGCCGACAAACCGTTGTCAAAAAAATACTCATATAATTTTTTTTCAAAATTGATCGAATAGAAAAATTCAAAAAACTAACTTTTTAGAAAAAACTTTTTTCCAAAATGTTTGATTGCAGTATTAATCAAGTTTAAGAGTACTTCTAGAAATTAAATTTCGATAAAATTGGTTGAGCGGTTTAGAAGACAATCGCTATCGAAAAATTACCCTTCTATGGTAGGTATACCGTCAATAAGCTTCTCGGGAAAAAAAATTAAGATGAAAAACATAATCATTGGCAACAAGTTTCCATCGTATTTTTTTCGAGAAATTTGGAAATATCGGTGAATAAAAAAAAATGTCCGGGGATATTACTCAAGGAATACTTTTTACCAAGTTTAAAGAAATCAGCCCAACCGTTTAGGCTGTAGATATCAGACAGACAGAACTTGCAGACCCACTTTGTTCGACTTCGCTGTCATCCTAAAGTCTTTTTGATTTTTATTAAATTTTTTGTTTTTTTTTTGTTTTGCACGAATACCAAACTTGCCTTATAGTACCTATAATCGCAGTCGAACATGACATTGCAATGATAAAGAAATGGGTCTGATAATTATGTCTGTCCCTGTACGAATACGTTATTAAACCAACTAAAGCCTAAACGATCAGTAGCCGACAGAAGAGCTTTGTAAATTAGAATACTAGGATAATATAATGGTTTCATTGTTCTTTTGCAGTTTCCTTATACCATTGTATATACATTTCTATAGTATTTTCATGCTGAATAATCACCGCCTGGCCATAATGGAATAATAGTTCTCCATTCTGTAACCCTGACAACGGTCGTAAACATATGATTTTTGTTTTGTTGACGACACTTGTCAAGGAAATATGGATTTTAGAGCCAATAAAATACATTATATATTTTTAATTTGTTTCGTAGACGATTATTGTTAGGGTAACAGAATAGACACTTAGTAAATTTAAGAACCTCCAAATGTGCAGTTCACAACTTTCCTTAGATGGCGCTGCTCCATGGTTGTACTATAGAAATTTATATACAATGCTTATATCCCTTAATTATGGGACTAAAGTGCTTTTGACGCACAAGTAAGTAGTGATTGAATGAAAAGTAAAAGTGAGAAAATATAGTTTGACATAATATGTAATATGTAATATGTCAAATAAAACACACTTCCAATTATTCGGGAATGTATAGTGTCCTTCCTTTGTTCCAAAATATCACTTATGTGATCTGGGAAACACAACGAGCTCAAAACGAGGAATACAATGATCCACCCAACGGAGCTGTTGAACTCTAAATAACTATTTACCTACTAAACATCGATATAATTTTTATGCCTGCTTTCAAATGGCTTCTGTCCCACTGTATATAGTTGAGATTGGCGCGTGACATTTTTTTAATATTTTTTTTTAGATACATCACACAAAATGGCTGAAGTGTCAATGTTATTGTCTGCATTGATATCTATCAAATCAAACACAACGCATTTTTTTTCAATTGCGTAGAAACTCTTTTTCGTATTGAATTTTTTTTTTGATTTTCCAACTTTTATGGCAAATTACCTATACAATATAACGGTCTCATAATAACGATTTCACTGCATGTCGCCATCTCCCTGTCTTTCATTACATAAAACAAACAAATTTTTGTAACCAGCCGGGTTGCACACACCCAGAATAGTTTTTAAGTTCTTTTCAGACTTTTTGTCAAATTGTAGTGCATCTGCAATATTAACGGTTTTCGAGGGTATCGGTGCAGTGAGGATCGATCCCTTGTTGCAAATAATTATTTTTTTGGCGGGCATTCTAGGTTTTAAATTAAGACATGGGCAATTGCGACTCACTGTTTGTTGGGTCTATTTTTGGCAGAGACACAGGGTCGTTGAAAATGAGTTCCGTGATAGCACCGATGGGGGCAAATCTCATCAGGGCAATAAATCGCATAATGTATATAATGAGAAGGGGGATTTATATTTGAATTTTGTTAAAACTGTACTTTGTCTGTCGGGTCGTCTGTTGTTGGCCTTAACACCTGTTTTGTTTGTCTATTTTTGAGTTCGCTGGCAAGATCAATGAACAACACACACAGCGTTGGTTAGTTATATTAGCGCAGTTCAATAGACGATCATTGAAGCACTTTTTAAAACGCCAACTTGAATTTTTTTTTCAGAAAATTGTGTAGTAAAAGTAATAGGTACAATAATCCAAACAAAATGAAAGTAGAAACCACCCGCCAGTCTTTTGGTCGCCACGGAAAAATGAGGAAATTCATTTGATAGTAAACTTATACTACACAGCAACTATGGCGGCGAGGTGTTGAGACCGACTGCGAATGGTTTATATGGTTTATATAGATAATTGTGAACGGAAGAGATATTTTAGCCATTTTAAGTGAGTTCAAGTATTGGATAGCTTGCAATTATTGATTTTTTTGGAATAATTAAATTGGAAAAATGTGAAATTTGATAATGATTTATATGGGATTGTTGCGAGAGCTGTATGAACTAGATAAAGCGGGATTATGCTCATCACATTTCAAATTATTTAATGATAAAATATCCGCTGTTTCCATAAAAACATAACCGTATAGCTATCTTTTTGCAGAGTAGGGTAGACTGGGTACGGTTGAAACAATTTTGCTTATATCGCCCATAATATTTATTTCTGTAATGCGAGCGATAAAGAAGACATGTTCAATGAAAAAGCGGGTTTCCATCTACAAATAGGGAGGGTCTTTTAAGTGCTCCGTGCATAATTTTTTGTAGAACATGGATTTAAAAAAAAAATCTTTTTTGTTTCAACCGTACCCATACCAGGGGCGGTTGAAACAGCGATTGGGGTCAGTTGAAACACATGGAAATAACAAACATATACTTGTGTTAAGCACGTTAATTTTTTATTTTAAAGTATTAATATTACACTGTTTTTATTTAATAATAATTCATTTATAGTAAAATAAAAAAAAAATCAACAGTAATTTTAAACAAAACAAACAACAAAAATAAATAAATAATCCACATTTTTACAAAAGAAAACAAAATTTTTCAACTCAAACAACTCATTTTTTGGTGGTATGGGAAAAACCTCTACTTCGGTTGAATTTTCAGGTGATGGTAACAAAAGAAGGAGCGAAATCCAGCTCAGGTGCCTATTAAATGGATAAATTCCCATCTTACAAAAGCCGGCTTGAATGTTTACTGAGGTCAGAGCAAGCGGCATAGCAGATGCCACAATGCCGGGAATCTGTCTGTCCTCTGGATGTCCTTCTTACACAAACTCTTGGCATCTGGAAAGCATGAAAACTAAATAAACATTTTGTTTCAACTGTACCCAGACAAAATTTTTCAACCGTCCCCAACCCCCTTTAGTTACAAAAAATTATATAATTATGTAGACATTAACAACACGATGGAACAAGTCACTGGGATACGTTCTACACTCTTCGCTTCAAACACAAACACAACCTCAATACTCTAACATGAATAGAAACACAGTAATAGGAAAAAAAACCGCACACAAATACTTACTTTTTGTTACCGATATAAAAAAATTGCTCTTTTACACAACTGCCACGTGCCACATGCTAAGCAAGAATGACGATTGTTCAAATATGTTATCGCTTCGTTTGCTTTGGGGAAACATTCGCGTACCGTCTACTGTTTCGGGAATATTTGTGTTGTTTCAACCGTCCTTTGTTTCAACCGTACCCGGTCTACCCTACATAAAACACGGTTATCAATAGAAACAGAATTTAATGAGTCAAGTGAGTATTAAAGTGAGTCAAGAAGAATTAAAGGTGTTGGACATTTACTCAACGCAATCAATATTGACTGAGTACACGTTAAACTTCAAAAACTTTATACCACAGCTGTTACTGACTATAACAACGTGCTATATTTTATACGAACTTGCAACGATATAGCTCTCACTTAAGTAAGTCGATAAGAATTTACAGTATTGGACATTAACTCAATGCATAGAATATATACTGAGTAAACCTTTAGCTTGTTGAACCCAGTCACAGCGGATACGTTTACTCAATACATAACATATTTGCTGACTACAAGTGCTCTATTTTGTATGAACTTGCAACAATAGCTATATTTACTGGTTACAGTGAACATTTAGTGAATCTATATTTTGTTTATATTTTTATACATTGTCTCACAGTAGTGAGTCAATAAGAATCTACAGTATTGGACATTCACTCAATGCAAAGAATATTAACTGAGTAATGTTTAGCTTATTGAACCTTAAATAACAGGTGAGGATACGTTTACTCAATACATAACACATTTCTCAGCTGTTTTTCAATTGTGATTTGTAGATTGTCTCCAATCCTGTAGAACTAGCACCTTGCCCTTAGCTCTGTTCGTGATCAAGCTGTCGTCGTGTCATACAATATATTAATAATAATTAACTGATCAATCGTGCATTAATAACGCAAAATTGAACCCAAGATAAATCGCAGTAAGAACCTAAATGTACATTTTAATAGCTCTTTAAAAAGCGTTGTATGGTATAATTTCTTTATTTTGATCAAATAGTGCTGACGTTTTAATTGTCAAATATACTTCAACAATTATTTTAGATTTGATTAGCTGGTGTAAGAATGATATGTCTCAGGTGATTTTTAATGTGCTTGATTTGTATTTGTTTGTATGATTTCCGTCTTTTAAAGAAAATTTTTGGTTCTGATTTTGGTCGAGTGCTTCTAACACTAGACTGGATTTCATATTGTCATATTATGTCCAAACAGACTATCGTAACAGGATTTTATTTTAAATATGGATCCAAATTTAAATAGAGAAAACTCTGAACCAGAAAAAAAAGTTAATATAGAAAATCGACATTTGGTGTTCTATTTCGCCATTGTTTTAAAGAAAGTGTGCAATGTGCATGCTTTTAAATTGTATAGTGGCACACAATACAATTTTAACTTCACAACCAAAGATGACTACTGCCATCACATTGCAACAGAAAATCAACATTTCTTACGCTCGCAGCAAGACGGGCTTATGTAGACCATTTAAGTTATCGATGCAGTGTTATTAGCTTTACTGAATAAGGATGCACAAACGTTTTTTGTATTATATCCCTTTTTTCTTTTTGGATTTTTGTATAACAAAGATTTATTCCTATATACATAAGTAGCGATATTTTTTACAAAATTGCTTTATCCAACCTAATCATATTATAACCTAACAAAAAACTCCCATCAATTAAAGTAATACATTATATTCACATCACAGGCAGATTAAACTTCAATTAAAAAGATATATGTATATATTTAATTTTTTTAAAGCGCACTTAAGAATCTCAATTTAAAAATTTATTTTTTCTACCATATTTTTTCCCATACCTTAACAATAATTATAAATATGAATATAAACAAAAATCATATATCTGTTCTATTTAATATACATACATATAAACAAAAAGAGATCAAATTCGCACCATCTGAATTTTTTATCTAACATCGTTATAGCCGTGTATTTTCTAACATCTAAATTTATCAAGAGTAAAATAATTTTGTATTCTATCAGACTTTCAGTCTTTCAGTTGGAGACACGAATTAAAATTTTTATTTAAGAAAAAAGAGAATATCTATTTTAAGAAATGATTTTATTTTAAAGAAATAATTTGCTAGGTTTTATGACTTTGCAATTTCTAAGAATCCATTTCTGATTATCTATGTGTGTGTTTTGACGTTTTTCCGTCTGACCAGAAAGACAAACGTGGAAAATAGATTTTTTTGGAAAAAAAAAATAATAGTAGGTACAATAAATTAAAGAATATCTGGGGATAATTTTGTCGAATTTAAAGAGTCCGCTTCGTTTTGTCTTCATCACGCCACTCAGTTGTTGACGTACTTCAAAAAAATTATTAATATGAGACTTCCTTCTGGGAAAATGTCATCGCGCATTAAGCAGGAAGAAGAAATACCAGTAGCACCAGGAAGACGGATGATATATTTGTTCATATGAATATGTATAGGCAAGCGTATTGACGGACAACGAAGACGATGCCTTCAGTAGACTGTTATTGGAACAAGGTATTAATTTGACGCGTGTGTCTCAGTGCCACAGCCCAGTTTCACTATACGACAAAGTAAATAGTTGCAGTTTTTTTCCTACTATCATCCAAGGTTCCGATGACCGCCAGACGTAAGCGTGCAGTGGATCCAATGACCGCTGTGCTTTTATAGCGCATTTGATGACGGTCTGGCTGACAAATGGATTTATAGTCCCACATTAATCGCATTTCACGAAAGTATGCTTAAAATTGAATGACCACCGCGCCGTTGCCAATGAAAATTTTGTAAGCGTGTGTAAGGCATCGAGTTGCTGAAATTAAATATAGCGTCACAACTCACAACTGTCTTTGACTCGGTTGCTCCCAATTAAGATCGCGGACAGACTTTCTAATAAAACATCATTTAAACAAAAAAAAAATAATGTACAATTAATTTGTTGGTTCAATTTGGTTATTTGTCACGGAATGTATAGACAATGAAACAAATCGATATGTGATTAAACTGACACTCTTTGAATTTTATGAAATTGCGCGATCAGTTGTTATAAAAATAAATTTGTCATGTTTGATGGTAAATGGTGACAAGTATATAGGCATTCGATTACATACGTTGTTATAAGAAACATTTATTTCTTGTATAACCAAAGCCAATTATAATAAGTTCAGCGTTGCTTTTTTTATATTATCTTAAATTTAAAGAAAAATGTGAATGATTTAAATGACTAAGAAGAGAATCTTTATAAGACCAATCTCTTGGAATTTTTCACTCTTATGAAAGAAGCAAAACTTCTTAAAATAAACCAACTTGACTTTTGCAAATAATAGAACGAAACATCCAAATAAATTTGTAAAAAGCCGTTAACATAACACCAAATCATCGTTATGTGCGTTTTCAGCCAAAATCACGATATGTACTTGTATGCAGGAAAATGCAAGCATAACGTACACAAAGTTTCATTCAAATTGTATGAAGCGTTTTCGAGAAAAATTAGAAAAATTAATTCTGTAGTGGTACTTTTCATATAAACGTTTAAGTTTAAACAAATTTTCTCGAAAACGGCTTTGTCTAATTTTCCTGGGCTAAGTACATAATAACTTAAGAACAAAATAGTTTTTTTTTTTTTTTGAAAACGTTGATTTTTTTTTTAACAAAAGCCCAGAGTAAAATATCAACTCAAGGTACATAGTCCGTTGACATTCTGGCAAAAAAAACAATCAACATGAGTATTTGCTTGTTTAATTATTTTTCTCACCATACAAAGGCGTGACGATGTTATTATCGTATGTCCCATCATTCAACTTGTAAAATAAATTTAAAAAAAATATTATTGCTGCTCGAAATTATATCGGTTTGGATTTCAATTTTTTGTTTTTCCTTTTTCACTCAACTCATTAGCCGGCATTAAAAATGGAATATAAACCATCAACTTAATTAAGCAATATCGCGATTTGTTAATTCTTAACGTCACGATAGTCAGTTTTCTTATTGCAAAAATGTGTAGGTATATTTTTTTTTGTTTTGTTGCTTTCGTTTTCGAGTTAACATGACAGAACAGTATTAAATAGAAGATACTAATTGAAACCGAAGGAAAGATAATATCTGAAATTAATATATAGATATGATGGGAGAATCAGACGAAAACAAATATATAAATGGAATCATCTTTAACACTGGTAAAAGTTCAGGCAAGTGATATCTGGTGGATTGATAGTCTGTTGTTGTTCCGGATGCTCGTGCGGCTTAAATCTCATGAAACCAAATTTGTTTTACTAATTTCTGTTGGTATACGCCATGCGGAAGATTATTAAATTTTCTTGACAAAACAGAAATCATGCGTAAGATTTAAAAAAAAAAAAAAAAAAAAAAAAAAAAAAAAAAAAGGTTCAAAGTCTGGCGAACATGCATGCGCTCGTGGGAGGAATTCTGTTTGTTTTATCTGTTATCTTATCAAAGTTTCTTACAACATAACAATTATTGTGAAATGTTATTGTGATTTTTTTTGAAAAATAAATAAACATAGCAGCAGATCACGCAAACATTAATTTCGAACCACAATTGGAGTTTTACAACGTATAATTGAAATTTCAGCAATGTCACAAGGCTGTATTTCGAAATTAGCCTTAATTCTGTCAATAAAACTAGAATTTTGTATGACTTATATATAACTCTGCATTCCTGTACTTAAATTCTCCAAATACAACTCTTTATTTCAAATTGGGAAAATCAATACTTCTATTTTCTAAAACTCTTTTAATCTATGTATGTATATGTATTTCTTCTGAAATTTTACATTCGCGCATGCCTGACAACGGGCCACACCCTAAGTGGAGCAACAATGTTGCATTAGTGGTACTGACTATACGGAGAGGTTAATCATCTTATAACTTGCTACAATTGTCCACTCGGGTACTTATAATTAAGAAAATTGATGACTTGTATTAATTTTATGATACAGGAACCTTGTCGATTGTCATACAAGGAATTAGTGAGAAACAGAGATTTAATCATTTTTCAACTTGATTTACCCCTGTTTGCTCATGTAAAAGCTGGCTCGAGAAAAGTCATCAGGGAAGAGTTGACATCATTTTCAAAGCTTTATTTTGTGAAATCTGATTTTTTTTAATTTGGGGGTAAGCGCAGGTGCCCCAAACTGGACACGCACGCATACAATATTAATTAGTTCCCGGATATTGATTTTATTAAATTTACTTAGGGATAATTTTCGGCATGTTAAAGGATATAACATTTTAGTGGCTAAACTAACTTTTTTAAGGGTGTTCGTTGTAATGTTCCCGGTAGGTTGATCCGTATCTCAATATACATTAAGATATTTGATAGAATCAACTGACGGGATATAATATAATATTTATCTATAGCTGACCTTAGTGGTATAACTGCTTTTCTTTTTTTGTTAAAAAAAATGGCTTGTGTTTTGCCAGCGTTATTTAATCTTAATTTCTAACCTTTAAAACAATCGTTGATGGTAATAACAAGAGAATGTTGTTGCAAATTAGTTTCTATTTCATGCCCCAATTTATTTGCGCTATTAACAGCCGTGTCAATTGCAAACATAGCAATTTTGCAATTATAAATATCTGGAAAATCCGCAAAAAAAATAATATCGTAAAAGTCAGCGTTCGATAAACTAACAACTAAGTATAGCTAACTGATGTGTACTATTGGAAAATAAAATTGGAAAGTATGTGGAAACGTGTAAATAATAATACTGTGAAAATCAACTTTGAATAGGTTTTCCTTTAAGCTAATAATTATTCCCTATTCAAAATCATCATTAACATATTAGGTTAAAAGGGTATAGTTAAGTAGATAGAATAGATATACAATATTATTGTTGCCATTAAAACTATTTCAAGACCCTGCTCGCACAGTGTAGACAAAATTTCGACAATTTTTCTAGCAAAAGAGGAATTGCACTACTGTAACTATTTATACATATCGCTTATTGTAACACTGTACAAACAAATAAAGTGATTTACTTCCTATAGAAAAAGAACATATCGTGTTGAAAATACCCCTTTAAATTTGGCTGCAGAACTACTTAAATCACACCGTAGTTTTGAAAATTCATAATCAAATGAAATGAATGATATAACTACGTAAATGTTGATAAAAATTAATTCATAAAATGTATATACAATATCTATATATATATATATTTATCTATTTATTCCAAATAGAACTTCACTTGTTTTGAGAAACCTTATGCAGTAAGTTAGTGTAACTAACATTGAACTGTTTTAATCCAACCCACCACCAGCAAGGACGTTAGACTTTGTGGCATTCCGTTAAACAAATAGAAATAATATTGTATGAATAGTGCTTCGATTCTACAACCGGAAGCAACGTGGGTATATTATTATTGTAATTGCTTTAACTGAATGGTGTTTTAAGACAAGTTATGCATTTGTATAGAAAACTAAATTGAGACTTTAAAAAAATAAGGGTTCAAGGGAATTTATTTATTTTAATTCGGTCTTAACAATATATTATAATAATGTTTATATATGTTATATTTAAATTAAAAAGGTGTCAAAACAAAATTTTTAAGAAAATCAAATATTATAACAAAAATCAAATATTATAACTCAAAATATTCAAACAAATGAATATTTATATTAATATTTTATATTTCAGATGTTATAATTAATATGTCATAATTTTAACGAAAAAGATAATTTTTGATAAATTCAATTCAATATAGGTACTGAAAACATATTATTGGATTTTTATTAAATTCAGTTGTAAGATAAAAGTCAGCTGAGACTTAAAACTAGCTTTTCATTTTATAAAAAAAAACAATATTTTGCCAAAATTATTTATGAAAAAGTTATATATATATTTACCAATTTCAATGAAATTTCATATATGTTTTAAATTTGGTTCTTCTTGAATAGAAATCTGTAAGCAATGAGCCAAAAGCAAGTACATGCAATTCTTGTGTGCCTTTTATTTTGCAGTTGCATTTTGTTTTTGCTTCGGTTATGATTTGAAATAGAAACAGAAATAAGTACTAATTACTGTTTTTTTACACAAAAAAATTATGTACGACAATCGGCTGTTTGTAAGCATTTAGTTCCTGGTTTTCATGTGGGGTAGTTATTTGTAAAATAATGAAAATCACTCATTTGAGGAGTGATTTGTTATCTAATTATCACTTAGTAAATGTTTAAAACTTCGAACGTAGTCATGAAAGACCATGCAGAAGAATAATAAATAGAACTGGCAATGCATATCTTGGTGAAGGCCTCGAAAAATTAAATGCCATCCCTCAAAAAAAATATCTAATGCTGGATGCGAAGCAAGACTACCTCGATAGTCCGACACACTGTCCAGTGTACATTGTTGTGTTTTGATCATGAGAACACCTTTTTAATTATTCAAGCCATCGTTACACGCAAGAAGGTGTTTGAATTGCTGAACTATATAATTCGATAAAATTTTACATGTGCAACACTGAAACCCCATCTTGTTGTATGCAAAGAAACTAAACAAAAAACATCCTCCTTCTTCTAACAGAATACTTACACGAAAAAACGCACATTCGCCAATTCCCATAAATAAAAAAAAATCACTTACTATAAAAGGTCAATATCCTTTGAAAGAGGACGTTTTCAGAAATTTAATCCATATGTATGTATGTATAGGTATAAAAAATCAAAACCTTGGATGTTATTTATTTTTTTCGTTTGTGCTTTGAATTATGGCGCGCCAACGTCTATGTCTATACGAGATGGCAGACACACAAATTTTACCTGGAATTGTGCAGATTTGATTTCGTTATTGAGCTTCAGCCGCATCAAAACACAAGCCCTCTGTCTATTTCGTTGGATCCTTTTTTTCTTTTTTTTTTTTTGTCTGTAGGTATTGTGTTGGCCTCTATCCTTATGGTTCAAAGAATTCCATGGGTATTTTTCCATGCACAACAAGACGAATAAGCAAAGAAAGATAACTAAACGAAAATGTGGCTTTGTTGCAAACATCAAGGCGATGACCCCATTTTAGTTTGCTAGATGAGTGTCTGCCTAATTTCTTTTTTCAAATGAAATTTTGCAGTAATTTTAATCTATAGCAGCAAGTTTATCCAAGAAACGTGCTCTCTCAGATACTTGCTGACGTTGATTACAAATCTAAAACGTTCTGCAATGATTCTTGAGATGGAAATTAATTGCTGCATCAGTATAAAATGGCTTTAAACGAGTCACGCTAAACGGGATGTTCCCGTACCTACTACGTCAAACAGAGATATCGTGGAATATTAATTTCAACGGCAAAAAAATAAACCTTCCAATGGTTCTTTTCGCTTCACACTGACTGATTTGGAACGTTGATTGTTAGCAACGAGTTAACATCAATAAATTGTAATTTGTTTCTTACAATTAATTTAATTTTTTTTTATTCCTGATTTTGCGTTGTTTTGTTTAACTTTGCTTGCCAACTTATGACGTGACGACAACTAGACGCAAATTTATTTGTATGTTTGTGCTGCCAAGCCAAGTGAAACTTTTTAACCGATGAACTTCTGTAAAATAGTTCTGCGGACAGTCATTTCAATCAAAACTTTCAAGTTGTATCTGAAAATTTTTATAAAAAAAAAGCATTGGAAAGGCAATCAATTGAGGTCGCCACTCTCAATTGAAGATACATTACGTTACGCTCCGCTCTGCTTGGTCGATTTGTTGTAATCAATGAAAGAAAGACACTATTGAATTGAATTCGGCACGTTGTGTGCACATGCAAAAATAATTGAATGTAGCGTGTGAATGACGCAATGTGTGAAAGAACATGGAATGTTTCCATAAAAATTCTATTTGCGAGTTTATGTCACACATATACATTAGGGTGATGATTAAATGTTTTTTTTTCCACCAAAAGGAAACTAAATTGAAATAAATGGTAAAGGCTTCGGATATTGGATGAAATACGCAAAAGAATAAGTACAACAGCAATTGGGGTCAATTGGTTGAAGCTGACCTTTCTCAAGAGATTTCACAATAACTGTGGCAAAATAATTTCTATAGGAAAAGTACAATCGTTTTCAAAAATAAGAGAAAATGCTTCGACACTAAACACAAAAACAACGTATCTTGTCCAGGATTGTTTGGATAAAAGTCCTTAAATTTATTCTCTATACAAAAAAAAATAATAATAAAAATGAGAAAAAATAATATATTTTTATCTATTTGTGTTTAAAACATAAGTTTAGTATTAATTACTCACGAAGTTCGTATAAAGTGTAGGGTCCAAGGGAAAAACGACACAAGTCCACTTTTTCCTAAATTAAACTAATGTAATATATTACGATGTTCTATTCAGATACTTTTTGGAAAAAATATGTGATTTTAGCAAAAAATACAATTAAAACCTTACCATTTACAGAAACATAAGTATCTATGGGAAAATTCAACGTTCACTGATAAAAGCGAAGAAAGAAATGATTAATTTCCACTGATAAATGTTTGATTACCATGGTGAAATGACACATAAGTCACATACTTTACTTCACATTTATAAATATATTGCATTAAATGCATTTACATAGTCATGAAATAAAAATGAATTTATATTTGGGTTTTAGAAAATCATGTGTAACAAACCTGTTTCTTTTCATTTATTATTTTTGTTTAAATATATACGGCATTATGTAAATTTATTTTTAATTAAATTTTTCTCAGAATCAATTTGAGTAGACTTGTTCCGTTTTTTCCTTGACCTTTCAAGTGCTTATATAACCAATTGAGAGGCCAGAGATGATATCGTATAGGGGACCATCTTATATCTGAAAAATATGATCCCGACGACTAAAGTCACAGTACCGCATAGTCCGAATTTCCAATTAAAAAAAACATTAATACGCCTATATATTAGAAGTTCCAGTTAAATAAGTATTAGTACGGCTCTTATACAAACGCCTCAAGTCGTATGATGATGATCTGGTTTGACTGTATATAAAATATGCCAGATCCTGGAGAATCAAATATCGATACACATCCTGCCATGCCATCAATTTTTAAGCCATATATATCCTATTATAGTGTAGCTAAATTGTTATACTGGAGAACTACAAAAGTGATTTGCAGTGCAGCGTGGATCTTGCAAAGCGACTGCGACTAAGGGCACGATTTAAGACCAAACTTGTATAAGTACTCTGCGGCATTCTAATGTTCTATGACAAATATTTTGTATTCTAACATATACTGTTTGCTGTTGTTGTTTTGTTTTAAAAATACGTTTTCATTAATAAAAAAAAAATTGCAGTAATGTAAACAAAATTCAAAACCCATCAATATTTTTGTTATGATATTATTTTCTAAGTTTAAGATATTTGTTGACTTATCACTACAATTAATATGACGCAGTTTTGTGCAAAATTAAAATCAAGTCGCATCAAGTAAATAATATGTTTTTCAAATTATAATTATAAAGTTGGTTTACCACATTTATGTAAAATATTATTTACTTTATCAATTTATGTAATTAATATTATCATTTATTGTTTTCTTACCATAATTATATGCAAATTTACGTAATGCATTGTAAAAATCATTTATTCTGGTATTAACTGGTTTATTATATTAAATAAAAATACCATAAGATAAGTGATTTATTGGTTCAAGCTGGTTTCGCTACATGAACTAGATAATTTTTTTTTTATTTTCCTTGTAGTTTTATCAGAAAAAAAAAATAAACTAAACTGTATGCGGTTTACTTAACCATAAAATCCACAAATGCGCATTCCATTTTATAATGAATCTAAAATGAAATGAACAACCACCGACTTCCTTATCCACGATCAAGTTTTTTTTTAATTTAATTTGACATAGGCATAGATTTTTATTTTATTGACAATTTAATTTCCAATTGAGGAAATAATCACATAAGCGACTTAATGATAGTTCTTCTTGGCTTGCCGTTAAATTTAACTCAACTTGAACTTCAACAACATTCAATCGACCATATGTATAGAAACTTGATTTCTACATATAGAAGTATAATCTCCTTGTTGCAGTACTTGTAGGTATAAGGAATGTGTATGTAAATTTATATCCTTTGGCATAAAGCATGGTATAAGGGCCAATTAGTTGGTTGATGTACCTACATACATATATTAAATAGATATACAAAAACTAATAATAGAATATTTTTTTTTTAATGACAGTTTCGTGATTCTTTGATCAAGCTTATCGAAAGATTTATAATGGCTCAATGAGCACAGAGAAAGGTTCATATTTCCAATTACCAGACAAAAACTGAAAAACTACTGAGATCCCAAACCCTCTAAATGGAGGGAGAGTTGTAGGAGATATTCATTGCTTGGCGTTATTTTACACCATGACTTGTGCCAATCGTGTTTTTTTTATATTATTCTGATAGTTTTTTGTGCACTTTCTTGTTTTAGATACACCATCATCCGTCACGTATCTACTATAAAGATCTCATTTGAATTTCACTCAAATCATTTATATCTTACAGAAATAGATATAGCTCATATAAACAGTAAGAGTTAGGTATATGTATATGCTTTTTACAGATTATGTAGAATAGTCATAGTTAACTTTATAGCAGCGACGTATACCTTTTCCAAAAGAGATTCGTTTTATTGCTGTGTGATTTTTTTTTTTTTTTTTTGTATGAAATCTTTCAAAGTATTTAAACAATTTTCAAGCGATTGAATCAACAGTTTAGTTATAAGTTGATCTTCTATTCGAAAAGTTGAAAAGTGCCTCGATTATTTTGGTGTGTTTGTAACAGTTTTGTTAAGACAAAGTAATATAGATATTTGTGAATTCGATAAACATTTAAAATTACTGACATGCGAAAATCCCCCAAATGACAAGATACGCCACTTATTGTGAATTAACTTTTAACTCAGTTAATACGGGTATTACTTCATAACAAAAAGATACCGTATATAGATACTAGAACTGTTGTGCTGTTGTCAATTGTTAAACTTTTACCTTCAATCCATATCTTTTTTTTCGGAAATTGTGAATTGCGAAACTTTACTTTAATGCCGACAAAGTTATAACAACTTTATCGGCCGTGGATAATGGTTTAGTTTTGTTTTCGGAATTTCTTCGTTTTTCGGTGTGTACCCTATATATAGCGTGAATAAATAAAATTGTCTAAAGTGAATTTGCTGAAGCAAATTTGACACTTTTAAGACACAAATTTAAGACTGTTCATCTGTGGATTAGCTGTCAACAATTATGGAGGAGATGGTGGTGTTTTTGATTATTGAACGGTAATTATTAAAATATGAAATTGTTTAAATATCATCACTATTATAATGAAAAAATCAAATCTTTTGTTCAACAAAGCTGTATCTTTTGTGTGAAATTAACTTCCGATGGTTATGAAATTTTCTTCATTATCAACTCTTTCTTATTATATTATGTATAAGCGTGAAAGGAATTATAAATTGAAAAAAAAAATCAAGTAAAACGTGTCTCAGATACAATATCTACTTCCTGGATGAATATTTCTTGGATTCTTATACTTGAGAAAAGGATTTATACCAAAAGAGACACCTTCTTATAAGCGATTTCCAATAAACACCAAAAAGAAGAGACACAAAAAATCAGCAACAGAAAGTTGGAAAGCAAGGCTAACTTGTCTCACACATACTCTCAGAGTGACCTAACTGAAAGTTGAATGATAAAGAAAAATAATCCTTGGTCTTGTCTTTTTTTTTATAATTATATTGAATTATCGTCTTTAGTTTACAATAATTCATTCAAGTTTTGTAAAAAAAAAAAATCTTTTTCTTTATATCGAATTTGGAACGAACCTCACGAGCGAAGGTAGACCTCAATTTGGCGAATACAAATTCAGTGAAAACTTTTCCGCCATTATAGGTATCTTTTTTTGTTTTTGCATTGCAATTCTATTTGATTTGCACATTATATTTTAATGTATATTTTTGTTGGCTGCTTGACTGTGATGTTACCTATGTGTGTTTAAAATATATAGTTGGTGTAGTCTGGAGAATTAGGTCAATATTACATATTTTGTTGTTGTTAAACTAAGTGCTAAAGGGTGACACAATGAAAGAAGAAAAAGGGGATATCAAATACAATTGCATAAATACAAATATAATATAACAGAGGAAATGAAATCCGCATAAAATGTATTATTTATGTAGTTACTAGTTTTATTTAAATGTATTTCTTTTGTTCTTTAGGTTTTGTTTTATTTATTTCTTTCTTTCTTACGACATTCGAGACACGGCCTTTGTATTAAACTTTTAGATAAATAATGAAGTTTAACATCTGATTTCAATAAATTGGGTACATGTTATAGCTATAAATTAACCTGTTATATTAAAATTCTATTATTCATGCCTATTACTGAATTCGCAAAATTTCACTCCCCGGGAGTCGGTTGGATCCGCAGTGGATATGCATTTGCATAAAATTCTATTATTGAATCCGATGAATGAGCTGCATTATCGATCCGAACTACTTTTCCATTTTTGAAACTGCATTATCGTGGATGTCAAAAGTTGACATTGGGCGCGTTCAAGTACACACGAGAAAAGCAATCTAAGATACTTTAGTATCGTAAAATATCTTATATCGCAAATTAAACCTTTTTTAATGATTTTAACGACCAATCTTAATCCGTCAGTGTTTCAGCAATCACTGTACCGATTTACAAAATAAATATGCTGTTGTATAGAAGAAATGTCAAACTTGGTCATGGGGACTATATTTCTGGACAGATCTCCACGGCTTGGCCAAAAAACGACACCAAAGTTGTACTTCCCCGACTCTAAATAATAGGCCAAAAAATAATTATTTTGACTAAAATAATTTTTGTACCGCAAAATAAGCCATTTTTAATGATTTAACCGATCAATCTTAATCCGTCTGTGTTTCAGCAATCACTGAACCGATTTTCAAGGTTAATTTGCTGTTGGATAGAGGAAATGTCAAACTAGGTCGTGTGGACTATATTTCTGGGAAGATATCCACGGTTTGGCTAAAAAACGACACCAAAGTTGCATTTCCTAAAAAAACGCAGATGACGTTTTCGAAAACGGCCATTGTCAATAAATTATTAGAAATACCGCAAAAAAAACTTTATGCGTTTCGGCGATCCAAACATTTTTATTACTGTTTCAAAACAATTCAGATTTGTTAACTATCTGCTTTTTATTGAATTTTTTTTTTTCATAAAAATCACTTTCATCCGCACCAATTTTACTGCGGATTTGCTTTTCCAACATTTGTATGGAGTGCGGATGTGGTGCGGATCCTTTTCGTTTTCAGTAATACCAATTTTACGAACAACTTTACCGACATTTATTCCCGCAACTCATTCGTCGGATTCCCTAATAAGGCTGATTGTCTTTTTTTTTTAGAGTGAGATTTATTTTTATTCAGCTATAATTTATAACAATGGAAATAAAAATATGCTTGAACATTTGGTTCAGAAAGGGTCCAACTTATGGCTTATGTCTATTTAATATAGATTTAACAATAATATTAAATAAATATTTGTGCCGGCGTCTAATATAGGTACCGAAATGTTATAAAATATTTCTTTTAAAATTATTGATACATTCATTAAAAATTAACGTTTTGAAAGGATGTCATCCTCTATATCGTGTCCACTTTTCTCTTAAGGAATTATCTTCCAATTCAATAAAAGAAATATTTGTTAAATTATTTTGAGTAACCTTATCAGTTTTTGTAATTATGTTTATTTCAGTCACAAAATAGTTTGTTAATGTGATCCCATATAAAAATGTCTTATATTCTTAGGTTTATGAATGACTTTTATATTTTTAGTGCTAGTTATTGCAATTTTTTTTTTTTTTTTTTTTTTTTTATTTTTACGATAAGTTTTACTTTGTAAAAATATTTTGTAAATTTTATTGCAATGTCAACATTGTTATAAGTGGTCAATTTTAAGTTTTATTTTTAAATTATTTCCTTATTGCTATAGAGAGGCAGAGGGTTGAAAAGACAATTTTTCTATTATTTTGATTGGTATAGGTATCTTGAATATGTACGCGATGAACTAAAGTCAAACTGTCTCACTGCTCTGTTCCCCAGGAGTATGAACTGTAAAACAATCAAAAGGAAACAAATGAAATGACACATAATAAAATGTTAAACACAAAGTTTTTCTTAAATTATTGGAAATTAATATAAAGCAACCCAGAATTTAAACAGTTTATATATACAATGTAATTATTGAATACCTATTTTGGGCTATTGGTCAGTTTTTAATAATATTTGAAATGATGTCATCTAGCTCATCAGCTAGATGACATCAAACCCAATCTAGTACATAATAATTGTATAATGTCTCACTGTTTCCTTTTTTTTTTTTTGTAAAAACAGAAATTATTGTCAATTTTGCGAAAAGGCAGGAATTGAAAACCAATTGGTCATTGGAAAAAAAATGTGTTTGACATCAAGAAAAATTCGTTATCTCACGGATTGCACTGTTTTAATATTAAACCAACCACAACTAATTTAAACAAAATATTTATCAGTCAAGATTAAAATTTTAACGTACGTCTTAATATGTTCATACGTAGTAACGCACCCACAAACCACAGCTTTATCTCAAACATAATCATAATCCCTTCAAATGTTTATTTTAACTTTTAATCGCTGATAAATTAAATACCATTACCAATCAAGGTAGTACTTTTCTGCGTCGAAGTAATAATAATCAAATTCGTGTGCCTTACCGCTTTATACCAGATTGATAAATTTATGCATTCTATTCATAGAAATATAAGCATTCAGCAAATTTCAAGACTATAATATGTTATAAGTTGACGTCAGAGCGTAGTGACAGACAGGTATTTGACTATATAGTTTCGATTAAGTCACGGTCTTAGGGTTTTTTCATACATAAAACTTGTTTCGTCTTACGTTGGTTAAATTTACTTATATTGTTATTAATAGAAAAGTATTTGAAATGGTTATAACAATGGTTCGTAAAGATCGTCATTGGTTTCTCGTGACGGAAGCGGCATTTGACAGATCCTGTCGTTGTGCACAGAAAATGAAAATGTATAAATAAATTTACAATATTTGGATACAAAATTTGATATACCTACATATATGTATATTGTAAATAAGTGTTAATCTATTTTCATACAAATATGTTTGAAACTTCTTCAAGCAATTTATTCTTCGTAAATAAAATCGATTATTTTAAAACTCAAGTTAAAAATCATTCGAAAGCTTAAGACTGTTTTCTAATTAGTGTTTAATTAGTATCCGATCACAAACGCAACTCATTTTGAATCACAAGACAAAAAATATTGTAAAACCAGCAAATTTCTGCTCTCCACCAAAATAGATAACAAAAATGTTCAAAACTTGGGAAAAGGAATCTCATGTAAAATTAATTGCAAATGACCAGTTTCAAAATAATTTCACATTAGTTGACTGAGGTGCCTCTTTGGTTTGGAACCTAAATTAGTTGACAACTATGTGCTAATTATTAATTTAGGAAAATTAATCAAAACTTATCTGTCGTATGCAGAAGTCGATTTCTGCGTGAAGCGAGCTCTTGCAGTGATCCAATCACTTAATTTAAAAACTGTTTTATTAGTCCAGTCAATAAATAGGTTGTAGAATGCGTGAATATGGAACAATTCAATTTCTTTGGAATAATGTTCAAGCAGTTGTAGAACATTTTATGAACTTTTATTTAGTTTCGGAGAATTTTTCCTACGATCGACGTAAGCCATAAAAAGTTAACCTCTCTCTCTGACTTCCTAAAAACTTTTTTTAAACTATTCATTGACTAGACTGTAAAATAGTATAATGTTAATGAATCTGGTGCTTTGAGATAAATAATTATTTTACCAACTTCACTTATTTGTAAGCCAGATTGTCAGAATGTATAGTATTTTTTATTAATTGTTTTTATTTAAAACTAATTATTTACAAATTTGACACAAATAAAATTCATTAATACCGTCAACGATTAAAGTAATTTAAGACTTGAATTAAAACCCATTTTAAAGCGTTTATCAAAATAAATTAATAATTTACTAAACATACATTCACGCAGGTGGAAAAATACATAGGTAATCATCTATTTTTTGACTTTTCTATCTAAAATATAACTAATTCATATCTAGGTTCTATACTTGTTTTATTCCACTGCTTGAGATAATTATCTTGATCAGATATTAGTTAACTGTCGTCAGTGCAAATCACTAAATTAATTTTATCATTATCAATTAATACTTGCTCCAAATTATATCGATGACCATTTTTGACACGTTTTTAAATCTTATTTTTTTTTCTTAAATATATTTGTATTTCTTAAAGACGTAATTGTTTGTTATCTAATCGCAAATATTAACTGCTGGTTCACTAAAATTTTATGTATGTGAATACAAGGTGAACCAAAAATACAAACATGAATATTTGTTTTGCTAAAATTTGCATTCCAATTAAAATGACATGGTTTAATTTTTGTTTTGTAATGTTTGTTATCTAATTGTTTTCACATACTTTTTAGAGACCGTCAGCCGCTCGTCACAAATTTTGACATGAAAATCGTTCATTTTGGGAAAGTGTTGTCAACATTCACGGCTCACCAGTGACTTCTTCAGTCTGTACATAGCGGCGATATTCTCGTTGCAACTAGCACTGAACATCCGTAATAAATAGTAAAAAGTCTTTCCAGAAGTATATCTTTACACTTCTTCTGGAGTGAATTATATACATCTGTTAACTTCAAAAATATTAAACAAAATGGCAGTCCGTTTTAACCATGAACCATCCTGTATTCTATCAAAGTTAAGTTTATATAATTCAAAAACTTGTCAAGTTGGCTATCACCAATGGTGGTCGTGTGCTGTCAAGAAATTTCCGATAATAAAATAGATTAACTATTAAAAATGGCTAAGCAGAATAATTATTATTATCTGATTTGTGGTAAAAACCCAAGTGGATTTTAACATTTTTATTTATAGCAGCCTATTGCCTTTGATAAATTAAATATTGCCTCCTAATAGATACTTCAGAATTTCCAATTTCTTCCAAGACAATGGCAATCAGCAGGAAACCAATAAAAAAAATAATAACTGTGTACCTGATAAGAAACCAAAAATGGCATGTATGACAAATGCAATGACAAACAAAACCCACTTGTCAAATAGACGTACTTAAAAAAAAACACATTAATTTTTTAGATAAGTACGACTCATCAATTATTATGTCTCACTTATTGATCAAGTACTTACGTCCGACGAATTCATTTTCCAATGTACCAGTACCTATTTCAAATTAACAAGAAAAATGTATGCTATCTTTTTTTGTGATAACTCATTTTAGAACTGGAAAAATTAGTAATATAATATTTACTGTGAATTTCAAGAGGTCTTTCCCGCTGTGGCTTACTCATTTCTACAAAGCAACATGTGTGCACAGTATAGTGAGTATATGGGTGTGAGAAAAAATACATATTAAGATGGCAATGCCTTGATTTATATTTTTAATGTAAATTTATCTATCAAATGGGTTTTCTATTTGATATTGATTATTTAATAGAAAATCTATTTTTGGAATTGTATTTTAAATTTATTTTTTTTTTGTAGTAATAATTGATTGACTATGATTATTGTTTCCGTTTGATGGGTGAGTTTCTATCAAGTTGAGTGTGTTTTTTTTAATAGCGTGGTATTTTTGTAAAGTGGTTATAATAATGCATGAATGTACCTAGTTATACATACACTCTACACATACTATTTACCGACTTCGAAAATTGTTAAAATTCGGTATTTTTTAATGACTTAACTTCGAATATGCTACTGATGAGAAATGAAAAATCCCATAAAGTTTAGTTTCGGGTCGGCAGTGCTTTAGGTTTTTCAGAAAAAAAAATATCCCTGATGGATAAAGCAATTATATCTTTGAATATATAAAAGCATAAAATAGTTATTTCGGCATGCTCATGTAATATATATCTCCTTTTTTAAGATATCGTTCTATATTCAAGTTTTGTTTTTTTTGTTGATAAGATTTAATCAAATTTTTTTTAACTGATTAAATATGAAAAGCAGTTTTAAATTTGTGGACAATTAAATTATGTGGTTAAAACCAATTTACAAGCGTTTGAATTATTATTTGATTTAATATATATATAAGAAGTGCGAATAAAAAACTTTATGATTATTCTTGATGCAAACATATATAAAACGCAAAATTAATGAATTGTTTATTTCATCAACAAAAGGATTTCAACTCCAAAGTAAAATACTCGGCAACTAACCAATGGTTTACTGATATTATTACTGACGTCAGTAGAAAAATAATCTTAATTGATATTTAATATTGTCAATGTTCTCATGTTGCCCCCCAAACAATATATCTATGTTTTAAGTATTTGAATTCGTTATAAACGTGTTTTGAATAACCATCAACATTACTTTCTTTGGCGTTTTTAATCCGCTCTATGCAAATATGTATGTATAAGGTAATTTTTTCCTTTTTCACAAAGCAACCATTTTTGTCCTATTCTTTTTTGTTTTATTTACAAAGAAATTAGTGCATATTACAGTTTATTATAGGTTCTTAGCAATAAAAAAAAATTAAATATTTAATAACGATATTTTTATTGATAAAACTCTTTTTTGTCTTTTGAATTTCACAGTTATGTATTTGGTTTTTGAAATTATGTAACTTACAGTTAAAAGAATTCCTAATAAATAAATCATTTTTTATGATAATTTAAAAAATAAATTGAATATATGCTTCTTTTATAATTAATATTAAAAACCGCTAAAACAAGTTTGATAAAGTTTTTAGAAAAAAACTAGCATACATATACTATAATCTCTGTACATGTAGGTACAGCTTGATATACCAATTGAAAAAAACTTCATATCACTTGGATTGCCTCATGTGTTTTTTGGGTGCAGCAACTCGTGCTGAATATCGCTAGTCATTCATAAAATTACAATTTAAACTGAACGTTATCTCTCGTATAACTGACAAGATATTGCAATTTACGTTACAAGCAAACTAAAAATAAAAAAAAAATATATATACATATATATAACAAAACCATTCAAGAAGGATTTCAAGCGCCACCCGTTACAGCGTTTGCTGGTAAACATTGCTTTCACAATTCGACTCAGATTTCAAAATTGATCAACAATAACAAAAAAAGAAAAATATCATGACAAAGTGAGAAATCGTAATGCAGAACGATGAGCATGAAATACATGATTGCACTTCCTGCAATGTGCAGTGAATTTTTATATGAAAATAGCCTCACTCAACGGATACACAAACAGAACTATAAATACTTTGTAAACTGTTTCTAAGGGCTTTTTTAATAGAAGTACAATATGTTATTATAAAATGACTAATTTTAGAATTATAGATTACGATGCAGATAGTTTTCAAATACAAAACAAATACTTTTTAATGAAGTATACCTATACTGTTTATGCAGTTTTATAACCAGTATAGGTATATTACTTTAAAGTCTGTATGAAACGTATTTCAAGGTGAACCATTTTAAATTAAAAAAAAAACTCGCGATTCTTAGACTAATTGTTCTCCATTGTTAATTTTGAAGTGGTCTCTTATCAGAAACCGCAATTTTACAATCTATAGAAACAATGCGCTGGAAAATCCAATTCCAAAAACTCTTTTTATTTTATTGTTATCAGCTAAGCTGCGCGTGACATACAAATGATTGCATCGAGGTAATGCTTATGAATGAAAATTATGAAATCAATGATTTTTTTTAATAAAATTAAAAGTTTAAAATTGCAGGAATTTTGACACTGATTTTGATAAAAAAAATTATTGAAATGCGCAGTTAAATTGTCTGATTTGATTACTATTTTAGAAGTAATTGAAGGTAGGTCCAGACTAAAGAAACTTTTCAATAAACATTGTTTAAAAGACGTACCTATTTGTATTTGTTTGAACATTTCTAAAACATTTTAGGAATACATAGGTATTTCAAAAACATTTCAGTAAAATTCCAAAAACATTTAAAAAATGTTCCTTATAGTATTAATGTTTGAAGAAATATTTTTGAAATGTTACTTAATTTTCCTCCCGTGTCATTTACAAAATATTAAAAATTTCCAATCTTGAATGTAAAATAGTGAAACATTTTAGAAATGTTTACCGACCAAAAAGGATTAAAAAATAAAAGAAATATTTCACAAATGTTTTCATATTTTATTAATTTTTTCTGAAATGTTTTCTAAATTTTTCATTACTATGAGAAACCTGTAGGGATTCCTCATCAAACAAAAAAACTTTTGCATTTGCAACCGAAAGCAGTTATTGCAATTATTCTTGCAATTTTCTTGCAACTTTAAAGATACAACACATAAACGCAAGTGCCACCTTCTTAAAATGTATCTGTTTTACTTCCATTGGGTTTTTTGTCAGATAAACTTTTAGGCTAGACGAATCGGGCGTACTATAAAACTAAACCGCATTAAGACTCTGGCAGTGACGTCAATTACTAATCATTTTGAAATGTTTCATTTTTCATTATAAGCACTAGCGTCAAAAAATACAAAGTTTTTGTAAAGCAGACCTTTAAACACACAATTTTTATTCCAAGTGAATTTGTTTGATGGATCAATATTTATGACTGGGTAGAGTAATTATAAAACGTAGATTAAACAGTAGTTATTATATACGAATCATATATAAACAATATTATGTTTGGCTTATTCTGTTGAGCTACATTAATTATCAATAACTGGGATTTTTTTAAGACGTTCGTTATATTATAAGTCTAACCCCCAGTTTCACAGTCAGAGTTTAAACTAAAATTTTGGTTTAAACTACAGAATTTACAGGCACTGAACTTCAGTTTAAGGATAAATGATCACTGCGAAAATGGGGTTAAGTGAAACGAATTCAAATTTTAGTTAAGAATTGAAAAAAAATATTGAAACTGGTATTTCCGATATTATTGTGAAATTTGTTTAGATATTCATACCTATACTCTCAACAGATTGAGAACGAACAATCGTTTGAATAGATGCATTATAATATGTAGATATACCTACATTGCATTTTTACGATGCACAAATCAGCTAAGAATAAAAACAATATTATATCCTGCATAAATCAGGTAGAACAAGATTATTTTATCAACTTCCTTTTGGTTTTCACACGCATAGGACTCCTCAATCCAAACAGATATTTTTTTCCTTTGTCGCAGCAATAGGTATTGTAAGCATCTTTCATCTTCGAAGAAGGACGAGAACACTCAGCAGTTTGTATTATATTTATTGTTCTTTATTATCTCTCTTCTTTGCTTTGACCTTCAACGTCTTCGATAGTATTTGAAACTGTCACTAATACATCTATTCAAAAAGAGGAATTATAGATGTGAAACATAACATTTTTGGCGCGGATTTTAAATAAATAAAAATAAATACCTACATAGGTACATAGGAGGATAATAATGAGTTGCACTAACTTGCTCATGTATTGCAAAAGCAAGAATTTTCAAAAGGATTTACCTTTTGCCATTTCTACAGAAAAAAAAATTGTTATTTAAATATGTTTTGCTTTATTGTAAGAAAATATGGCGATGGGGTATCAACCCCCATACATACCTATCAACGAAACTTTCGATGAAATTTTTGATCTGTCAACTTGAAAATTAAGGCTCGTAAATTAAAAATTGAAATATTTTGTTTACATTGAGAAGTATTTGACTAAAACAAAAATAATCTGTATACAAAAACACCAAGTTTTAAACATGAGTTACGGACGTGTATTTCACTGCTGCTAACACGATCATCTGACTCGAGATTTTGTTTTGTACATCTACACCAGACCGGCTCATAAATCATACGTAGTGACGTTGTATTTTTCCAGGCCTTAAACCAAACTGTTACGGTTCTGATAGATAAGCAGCATACGTCTTGAAGCTCCGCTGGTAGACTATCAGCAACGGCTTTATATGTCGTCGTCACCAGAATTTTTCTAGCTTCTTTTTGCTTAACAACGTTATTTTTTTTTTTTTGTATTGTTCAAAGTTTTTATAAATTCAATAACTTACCTTTAAAACGTCATTTTTACCAACCAAAACGTTATATCTGTAACCTATATAAGAAAAAACGGGCATCTTTCTTCTGTTTGAATCTAAGAGCAGCCACATAATACCTTAATATCAACAGAGAGTGCATCTTTTACGTGCTCAATAAGACTTTGGTTTTGGTTTCGTGTAGGTATACACGTATTTTTGATGATTTTTAATTAAAGTTAACATTCAGAGGAAAGAGAAGCCTAAAACCTACAGAAATTGATTCTTGTAAGACTCACACGGTCTATACAAATGATTTTCGTAAAAATGCAAGTGTTTTTTCGTATCTCTAATAAATTATTAATTATTCAAAAAATGTCTCTCATAAAATCCAAAAAAAGATTCACTGGTGTTATGCATGCATTGTGTTAAATAAAAGGATGAAATCAAATGCTTTTAGCGTGGCAGATAATGAAGAAGTTGATTCGGCTTACTCGAAGGAATGCGGGGACGGGTCTGCTAGTATTTAATAACATAGAATTGAATAAGGTTCTAAGAATAATGAACTCTTGCAAATGCTCTAGGAAAACTTTAGTTACTTGCCTGCTTCGTTCTATCTCTACATGTATGTGGATTGTGGATATGAGTATAGGTCTGAATAAAACCATTAAAGCGATTTCCATTTGTCAGTCACTAGCAAAATTTACCATAAATTAAAAACGTCTTATCCGATTTCAACCGAAATTAGTTTAAAAAAAAAAAAAAAAAATTTAAGTGACCATTTTGTGCCCTTATTCATTTTTGCAAATCAAATTCAAACTATTTGAGATAATTCAACTTTAACTCAAAAACCGAAACAGGTCAAAGTGTTTCTTTTGAACCAACGACAAACAAATAACGAACATACATTCTTACAAAGCGTTACGGAATGTTTTGGGTATATAAATATATGTTTGTATAAAATGAGTAATTTACAATTTTGTATTTTTAAACAATAACTTGTATAAGATTATTAAAATTCCAACAAGTTCATCATTGTGTTTAACAAAAATTCACCAGCAACTAACAAAAAAAAACATGTCAAACTTCCTTGATGACCAATATTAAAACTTGTTTGTTTTTTAACTTTTTTTTTATGTTATTTGGTATTTGTCTTTGTTTTTTTTTTTTCTGCGAAATTTCTGAAGAGATATCTCAGGCTCACCTACTGACGTATTTTGTTTTGAGTTCGTTGCGCATTCAGTTGGGCGCCAATTGTCTTTGGGTTTTTTTTTTATTTAAAGTTATTTATAACCATATTGTTCTAAATTTATTCTTGGTTTCGATTGGAATTTTGATTTGAATTGACTTTTTTTCCCCTCAGGAGAATCTGAATCTGTTGGAACTTGTTTTTTTTTCTTCATTTTAATTTTTAAGCAAGTTACTGTTTGTTCTTGCAAAGACAGTTAAATTACCTTTTGCATCGAAACAGTTTGATATAAGAATAAATGCATAAAATATGTGAATCAGAAAATTATTTTGGTGGGGGCACGTAGGGCAGTACCTACACATAGATAAATATATACATTTTTATTTAATTATAAGCAAACTTTACCTACTTATTGATTTAACTTATGAATATTTGTTTATTATGGTTTTAGAATTTTAAAAAATATTTTTAACAACGGGGCACCGTTCAAAATATGACTCTCCATACCGCATACTGTTTTGGCCTTACACTTTTAATAGGACCATGAAAACAAACGTTTTTTTCAAACGTAACATTTTATTTTTAGAAAATTAGATAATGCATATGATTATAGATAAAACACATTTATCAACAATTCGAAAAGAATTAAGATAGTTTCTGTTGTGAAATTAATATTATATAGATATACAGGTCTTATGACTAAACAATTTTTTTTTTTAAACCAGATCACTTCAACTGCAAACTATTTAACATTTAAAAAAATTCGCGTAATACACGAAACATGACATTTTTGAGAGAGGAAAATCTTTCTAACGAAATACTAAATCCTAAAAAAATGATCTGAAGGTTTATTTTATTTAAAACAATATGTTAGATAAACAATGATAAAATATATAGACACACATTGTCAAAATCGTTTAAATATAAACTCATTCATCACTTTTGCCATTTTTCTGCACACTGAAAACTTTTTGGCAATATTCCAGAGGTATTTTGCATTAGGTGATTGGCTTTGGCTAAAATGTCATTTGCCTCCCGACATGACCTCAGAAGAACCCTGAATATGATATCCGATAAGTTCAATGAAATTTGAAGGTACAAAAAAGTAGATATCATGTGAAAAATTAAATGAGAGTTCAAACTGAAAAAATAAGTTGAATGTTTTTGCAGATCATTGACTTAAATAAAAACATGAAAGAATCTATATTAAGTGATCAAGTTGGATTTTGCTGGAAACCTCTGTTTTTATGTCTTGAGAAAATCCTTAAAAGTACCCATGATTTGACTCGGAGCTAATTTTTTTTTTTTTTGGGCGAAGGTGTCGAAATTTAGGTTTTTGCAAATTTCTCGGATCTATGAATTTTTTGCAAAAATATGTTTAGGTAATAATTGTAGCTTATATGATTATATAAGGTCTCAAAACTTTTCATCGTACCATCAACAAATTTCGAGAAAAAAGTGTTAAATTGTTACAAAGTCTGTTTTTAGACCACATTGCACTTTTTCACTAGTATTTGGCTCTTTTCGTTTTATTTTTTGTACATTTCCCATTAAGCCTAATCCACAGAAAAAAAAATAAAATGCATGACTGGGTCGCACGAACTTGTTGCAAACTATGGGATGACAAAAAATTTTATGAAGCCGTTGTCACCAAATTTTCTTTATGTGCATTTTTAGCCTAAATCCTGAAATACACTTATATTCAAAACCTTGCAACCTGCAAGTATAACATACACAAAGTTTCATCAAAATCTTAAGAGCAGTTTTCAAGAAAATTTGGAAAAACTAATACTGTAGTGGGTATACTTAACATAAAAAGGTTTTAGATTTTCCAAATTTTCTCGAAAGGGGCTCATACGATTTAGATTTTCGTGTCATATACAATTTATTTGTTTCTGTTTATTTAAGAAAATATGAAGAATATAAATGCTTTCTTCAAACCAGTCTGTCTACCGTTAACTAAATCTCCTATTGCAACTCCATCCATGATATTTAAATCCAGTAGGTATGCTAATCGCAAAAAGTATCATTTTTATGACAAACCGTCCTTCGTAAGGAAACTTTTTTAATTCTTTCACATTAATGCAATTGATATATGTGTGTAATAGCTTATAACTATTTGACCAGATAGTGCAAGACAGCCGAAAATCTGCGCTTAAAACTCCTAAAGAACTATTTCGTAAGCAAATGTCTCAAAAGTATTACCCGATCTTGAGAATAATAGCGAATTCTTGACTTTGTGTAGGTAATGTGTATATTTTCCATCTTATGAGATTCCAAACATCATAAAAACAAAACTGACAGTTGTGACCATTTGCAAAAGTTATATAAGACCATGTGTATACCCCCAAGTTTTTCATGGCTTAAAAATGGCAAAAACCATTTTAGGTTACACATTTGTCTAATAATCCAGAGCAAAGGCCAATTAATACACCCTGCAACGATTCCGACATTATAGGTACATACACATATTGCACATTTCACTTCTATAGATACGGTTTTATCTGTTGACAACCTTTAACAATTTATAACGCTGCGTTTCAAAAGAAATCTCATCACAAAAAATAACGCCCCAGAGCACCTAGAGGTTTATTGTTGTAAACATTTCTTGCAAAAACCACACACCCTAAATGATTCATCACAGATAAACTTTCCGCCTTCTTGATGTGATACGTACCGAATCAAAAATTAAAAATAACATCAAATCGTCTAACAAAAACATCTCTATAACAGCTACGTCAGAAATACAACTTTACCTTGTTTATTTTTCTTGGGATACACCGCAATGTAAACGTCATAGGCCACCAATAGGTACATGTTAATTAGAAATTGAAAATCCCCTCATTAATATATGTAACTTTTTTTCAAACTTCCAAGGAAAGTAAAGTTGTGATATTTCATTTGAAATGTTGTATTTGTTTATAAAAAATAATAGGTAGGTATATGTTCATAAAGAAAAAAACCCGGACTTTCCTAAAAGTATTTACGTACATAGATAGATACTCCAATCACAATCACTCAATTCTACAGATACACCGGTTTCTTACAGCTAAATAATAAAAAACATTTTTAATTGTTTAAAGCCATTATGCAACTTAATTTTTTTTTAAACTTATTTAATGTTGTCAAAGATACTCACAGTATTTTCTTTTTTTTATAAATTAAACATTCACATTGCAGACAGGCAGTATAGAAACATAATGGGTTTCATATGGTTTTCATGGCTTAAAAATGGCGCCCAACACTTCTACTTAACGTAGGTAGGTACTTGTATACAGACGGGGTATAAGTATGTAAATTTTAACCACAGCTGACTCAGATAAATGCTAACCCTGAGATTTAGGAATACGGTCATGCAAACAAAGAACTTTACGTTGTTCCACGCCGCCACCATTCAACGCCATTCCATTCTATTTAAAATTAATGCATTTTCAAATGAAATCTATCTTTCTGTCGAAGATATACTTATATCTGTATAGTAATTAAATGTAGGTATATCCATAATACATACAGCAGGAAAACACTCAGTAAGTTGGGTGTACTCAATGATTTGCCATTGCCACACGACATTTTAATTTTAATGATGAATAGTCATTTGATATTTAGCTTGATATACCTACTTGGCTACATACAAACTTATACGATAGCTGGCTCCGAAAGAGCTCCTACAAGACCAAAACAAAGCGTGTAAATATAATGAATTGCAAACAGAAGATATATGTAGGTACCCACTTATATTTTTTTATTTGCTTTTTTTCTAATGACGTCGCCATACGGCAACGGTTCCATAATTTCCTAAAACAAAATTTTATTCTGCTGCCACCAAATGCTGATATCTATCTAGGAATCTACTCTACACTATGGGATTTTTTATAGCGTGCTGCGTGTGTGTTCAAATAGTAAAACAAACTACTCTACTACTAAAAGTATCTAAGAATATATATCTAGAGGTAGCTATAGAACCTCGTTTTCTCTATGGTGTGTCACTAACACTAATATAATTTTAAACTGCCAGTTGAATACATACAAAACTCGATTTATATGCGTGCCGTGCCGATAACAGACACTCTCTGTATAATTATTGTAGTTACTTCCTTCAACTCAACTTCAATGCGGGACTCACCTCACCTTTACTTTATAGCAAAAGATATAATATCTTTTGTAGTATTGGTAAAGTGGATTTTTCAGTATAATATCTGAACACAGTCAAATTCAACAACGACTACATTAACGGAACATATGTTTAGATAATAAATCTGTGACGTCACATACTAACCCATCCAAAGAAAAATACACTTCGTGTTTGTCGTGTATACATACAAATACAAAACAAAACCCAAGAGCAAAAGCAAAAACCACACAAAAATGAAAAATACAAAAATCGAACACTGGTGAGCGAGGGGCTATATAAATGCTCGACACAACTTCAGCCTGCTCTCATATTCTCTAGTTAAACGGAACAACGCGGTTGGTTCTTCGCAGAGAAGGAGCAGAGAAATTTAGTTTCAAGAAGAGTATATTTCAGTGAATTACACGCTTTCGTGCAAGTGAAATCTAATAATTCACTAGAAAAAAAAAAGATTCCAAAAAATAAAATTAAAAGTTATCGCATTGTTTCTGGTTACATTTTTGTTTTGAAGTTCGGAAAAATATAAATATCTGTGACAAGAGAAAGTATCTCTCTAGTGCTGTATTAACAGAAGAAGATTGTTTCAGTTTAAAATAAATGAGAACAGAAAAACGTGCAATTATTTGAGACACAAATATAAGTTCAAACTATCAAAATAGGGCGAACAAAACTTATTAATCAAATGTACTACTTAGTGGCTTATAGTTAACAATTTGTTTCTTATTCAAAGTGAATGCTATTTTATATAGCTTCTCTGAAGAAAAAATATAATATCAACTAAACTACCAATCCCCATATCATCAAGTTTGTACCTACCTAACTACCTAACGGCAGCAGCTAAAATACACAAAAATCGATATTCTAGTCAGAAAAAAAAATTTATTAAAATTTGTGGCTTAAGCAGAAAAAATTTTTCCAACCAAACATTTTCTCAAAGTTGAATACGAAATCTAAATAAATCGATATCTTTTTTTATTTGCAAACAAACAAACTAAAAGATTTACACACCCCCACATCAACTAGTATACACAAATACGCGTACTGAACTGAACTGTGATATATAGTTTTTTTTTTCTTTTGTGATAAAGAAGAATTATTAAACATTTTATAAGTTATTAAATTATATTATAAATTAAAATATGGTCGGAAGTACGGGAACTCTAATGACAATGCGTCTTGTTCGTAGCAAATTGCGCAAACGTGAAGAGACATCCTCAGCCAGTCCGGCAACCAACATTGAGGCTCAAACAACAACATTTGCCACAACACCTGCAAATCATCATAATAATCATCGTCATAGTACAAGCAGTCAATGCAGCAATAGTAGCAGTCAAAATCAGCAAATGTTTTCAACATCATCATCCACAACTAGTTTTGAGGCAAATCACAATCAAAACAACGCCAATATGAACAACAATCTGCAGTCGACAATCAATTCAAATGGAAATTGCAACAATGGCAATGGTACGACGGTGACATTCGTAAGACAAAGTCCAGCATCGAATGGATGGGTGTTCCCACCAAAGGCACCAACACCAAACATCTATAATTGCAATAATAATTTTGTAAGTATTTTTTGTCTGTTACTATAATTTTAAAACATATAAATTCATATCAATCATTAACACCATTTTCTTTATTTTTGTGAGTCGCGTTGTTGTTGTTGTTTTTCATTGGGCGCAGTGCAGCGCACGCAACATATATAAGAAGAAGAGAAGAGCATAAGATGCATAGAATTGCGGTCAAGTACAGTCATGCTTGAACTTTGAAATGAAATTCAACTGATTGCTACACGATAAAATGTACTAATCATCCATGAAAAATCCATTAATTCAAAAGTTCAAAAACGCAAACGTGATTATGTACAGTTTCTCTGAAATACAAAGAGCAACATTAACCTTTGAAAATGTTGAAAAGTTTTCAACGACACACAGAAAATATCTATACCTCAATGGTCTTACCAATATCTTATGTTATTTAAAACACACAGTAATTCTCAAATTAAATATGTTGTTTTTTAAAATTCGAAAATTATTTTCAAATGGCATATAATAATATTCATATTTTAGTCAAAAATTGATTTTAAAATATACCTAGGCATATTTCACCTTTGTGAGACACAAATTTAAACATTTTCAGAAATAAAATCACAAATCATTTCAAAACCTTAAAATTAGTATTTTTTAAAGAAAATAAGATAGATTCAAACATGTAAATTTAATTTAATGTCCAACACTTATGCAATGTTAAATCATAACTAATATCACATTTCAACATTTTTATCACAGCCGTATTTATAGCAGTTTGAGTAAAATTAACGAGATATTTCGATAAAAACTAAGTTTTTTTTTATTATTATTACTTTTAACGAAAAATAACAGAAAATAAGATAATAGATACAAAAGTATCTGTGAGATACAAAAGTATCTGAGGGAAGAAAATAGTAATTTCTTTAGCAAAGAATCACACTTTATGATTCTTTTTATTTTTTAAACTTTTTTCGAATTTTAACTTAATACTTAAATTTGAAAATCATGGCTAATATCACATATCACAAGTTTCATGCATTTAGTGCATAGAAATAACAGAAAACTGCTATTTCATAATACCTATACCAAAGAAAGAATAACATGGGTAAAAAATGGGTAAATAAAATTCAAAGAATTTTTCCTGTTTCTTGTGCACCACATGGTGTATCTGTGATCTGTCCTTAATTCAGATTATAAAATTGCATTTATACAACACAGCGAATACAAACACAAGGAAAGAGTAAAGACTTTTCTATAGGTATACAAAAAGGAAACAAAATATATAAATCAATTACACGATGTTGTTTGTTGCCCTAGGTCTTGACGTTGGTCGTCCATCCACCAACAGCACAACAACTGACATCAACTGCAACGTCAACTGCACCAGCTGCAGGATAAGACAGATAGGTTAGTGCACCTAACCAGTACCTCGTGTTTTTTTTTTTTGTTATTTTCGTTTGTATAACATATACAATATTCCTTTTAGACAACGACTCATTGTTTTTAAACACAGCATGGATATATAAAAGTGCATTAATATAGTTTCAAAAGGTTTTAAACCAAAAATACAAGAAGTAAAGTAAAACCGGCAACCAGTCTGTACTAATCCAGGGTTTTTTTTTTTTGCAAACTGGTGAATAAGAATAAAAAGTAAGGTAAAGAATATAATACAGTCTCGTCTGTTAAACAAGAAGCAATGAACATGATTTCTAAAGAATTTCCAGACACGAATAGGTATATACATATACCTACGTACAAAAACACAGGGATACAAAAACAAAAAAGTTGAACAAGTTCATTGATCGATTCATGCAGAATAAAACGCAACCATAGGGCTGCCAACCCTACTTGGAAACCTTTTGTATTATAAACGAAATTGTAAAGTAAAGGCAAAGCCATTATGTTCCTGTTTCTCCCTTATTCTATGTATTCTTTCACGTTTTTCCTTCAGGAGTAATGTTCTTTCTCTGCACGAAGTAAGAGTTCACTGCCTTCACTTTGTTTATTTTAAACAGTCTGAGAACTGAGACAATCCTTACACATTTTTCTGTTTCTTCTAGTTAAAGCAAAAGTATTTTTTGTTTAGTAAATAATTTCAACTGGATATTACTAGCTACCACTGGATTTGTTATTATTGAACAACAACAACAAAATGTCATTAAAGCCAACTTAGCTGGTAATACGGGTACAGTCTGAGTAAAAAATCACTTGATTTCGATTTTTAATGACAGCTCGAGGAACAGAGGGTAGAATAAAATTCAAACTGAGATGAAGGAAAAAATAATGTCTGGCGTTTGGTGGTGGATTCGTCTCCCTTTGTTTTCTGGTAATATGTATCTGTTTATTCCAGAGATGCCGTTTTGTATTGTATATCTTTTTTGCAATTTTCTCATTAAAAAATCAATAAAATTTTTATTCGATTGCTCTTTCCAAGCAAATAGCTCAAAAATTCATTTAATTAATTCAAATATGTTTTGTTGTTATTAATTGTTTTTTTTTGTTTGTTTATTATTTAAACAAAACCTGATATTTAAACAAATGTTTTAACTTCTTTTTTTTTTCTGATGTGCATAAACGAGTGCCAGGTTACTAAACACGTCAAGAGACTATCTTGTTTTCAAATTTTTGCAAAAAAGAAACAAAATATTATACACGTTAATCTGCTGATGTGTTTATGAAACAACACATTTAGTTGTTAAAAAATGATTATGCCTAATTAAATTTATACGAAATTATTGTTATACAAGTTTAAAGTTCAAAATAACGAACAAAAATTAATAACACATCAAGAGACTCCACTCAAAAAAAAAAAAAAAAATATATCTCTTGTCTTGTCTAAATTTGCAGTCTAGTTTTTTTTTTTTGCCTCTTCCTATGTCTTTTTCTTGTATCCTTAGCCAAAAAATAAAATTGCTTAGAGAAATTAAAAATACACCGAGAGAAGTCAAGATCACCTTCTGAATGTTTAAAAATAAACACATTGCTTGGACAGTGTGTTCAATTGTCTGGCTGTGTTATATTATTATATATATTTTTTTTTAATACAACGACATTTGCGAACTGTCACTTATTTTTACAAATTTCTATTTTTATTTTAAACGCTGTGAAAATGCCGGAAAATTGCAAAAGCAAAATAAAAACCAGGCTGTGTTAAATTAAACAATTTTTGTGATATTGATTGATCTCGCAAATACTCTTGCAATTTTTTTATACCTATTTCTTTTGTGATTTGTTTTAAACACATACATGTTTATTTAAAGAAAATATAATAGTAAAATAACAAGTTGTTCTTACAATGTTTCAAAATCTTGTGATACATATAAATTTAAACATCACATTGATCACAATTGTTTATAACAATATCTACTTTGATCTTGCGCACCCTTTTATATCTATAGTAGATATTCTGTCTAAAAACTCAATTACAATAAATACATTTTTTGTGATATAAGAACCTATTAAAAATCAGTGATATGAATTATTCTATGATGTCTTTTAGTGGCGAAAAAGGTAGAATGGCTTCTTTTAATGCTTCCAATACAATTAGAGATTTATATTTCAGAAAATATCTTTAGATATACTTTTGCAAAAATTTCTCCAAACGAAACATACAGAGCTAAATAGTCGTCTTTATGTATTAAAACATATATTTGACTTAAAAGTATCACGAGGCTGATTGCAATCCAAAAGTGTTGCTGTTGGGTTACACGTTTGTATTTTTCTTTGTTTGTTTTTTTTTTTTTAAATTTTGATTTCCGACTTTTTGCCAGTTGTAAAGTCAAGAGTTGAATTTCATTTCATTGAAAGTTAGAGAGAAAAAAATTCGTTTTGCGAATACAATAGTATACACACTTATGTATTCGTCTCACTCTCTTTTTAACGGTTGGTTGGAATGGAAATGAGCAAGGCTTGTGATTTATAGGCCATGATTAAGTTGTGTGTAGTTGTGTGTGATGTCTATACAAATTTTCAGATACAATTGTATATGCCATTTGTATCTCTTATCAAGCAAAAACTTTAATAAAACAAACTTTCCGACTTCATAAGAGATGATTGGCACATTCAGCAACCACGACATAACCGCGAAAACGATGACGATCGACGCCAAGTCACCATACCAGATACAGATAAAGGCCTTTACTGTTTTTCGTTTTTGTGCTTTGCGTATAAATTTTTACTGGAAATTTTGAGTTTTCAGTTGAAATTTAAATTGCTCATGGTTTATTATTTGCGGTAGTCTTGCATAGTAACATCACTTTTTTTTTTATTAAAGTGAACGATCATTATGAGTTATAGCTTATAGAGTGGGCTCATGTTCACTTTGGATGGGTATGTTAACACAAATACAACGTAAGACACAGCTGATGATCTAAACAGTAGCAACAGCAGACATTAATATAACTATACCTATACCTACCATTGGATATGGTTCGTTGAGGTTTCATTTGCTTCGAAGTTTTAAGCTTCAATCCGGATATTTTTTTTTTATATTCCAGTCTCTTTTAGCAATTCTTTCTCATTTGGCTTTGTTGTATAGTTGTTTTATAATACAAAAAAAAATCTTCGTTATTTCCAACAGTTTTTCTTCGATCAGAAATAATACTACCAAGCGAGGTAGGGCAAATATAACCATACAGCTATGTTGTATACCTATACCTACATAAGTAGATATTTTTCCTTCTGGCTTGGCTGTATTTCTCTCTATGTTCGCGCGGTTGGTAACACGAATCTGGCGCGTGATGTTAGTGCTTAGAGATTGTACAACCGAACGTTAAATTGACATTGAATGAGGAAAGAGGTGACGAAGGGGCACATACAATATGAAACTTTGTGAAACTGTAACTTTATTTTTCGTTGTTTTGTAAATTATTAATGGTTTTGTGAGACAATTTTCTATGTCAGAATAGCATCTTCTTGATAATTTTGTAAAAAAACGTGTATATTTTATGTAAAATTAGTCGATTTCATGGTTTCATAGTTAAAAATATCAAAAGATACAACTGTATCTGAAAAATATATTACTATCTACAGTATCTATTAAATTAGTTACAAAATTATTTAGTATTGTCAATTTCTTAATATTCTTAACATAGTAGGTCATAAATGTCTTTTGTTGGGCGCCATTTCCATTTCATTATTCATATTATTTAAATATATCTAAGTAGTTATCTGAATATTCTTAAATATCTTACTTATTAATTTTGTCTTCTCTTTTTATTCCAGGATGCAATAGTAAATGCCAATGATAAGCATGGATTCAAAGGATTCCGAAAACAATTCAGTGGAAGATTTAAGCGATTAGTCGCGAAAAAACCGGCCGAACCAGCACCAGCAATACCACCAGAGTTGAAACCTCAACTTAAAACTATTTTTGTCTACTAAAATTGAGAACAAACAAAGAAAAAAAATGAGGCAATTATTATTATTATAAATTAACAAATGCCCGCAGGCGGCAGGATATGTATTAGAACTAAGATTTGAATAAGAATTTTCCTCTCAAATCGAGTTCATCCTTACTTACCGTATAAATGGGCTCAATTCCTATGAAGAAAGAAATATATTTTAAAAAAATCTGTATTAATTTTATGTTCTCAGCTTAAGCCGATAGAAAAAAAAGCTAAAAAAAAACCAGTCCATATTTTTTAAGCAAAACATTAAAATAAACACAATAAGTACTTTAATTTAAGACCAAATTGTTGTTTAAAATTAAATTTAATACTAAAAGTTCCAAAGAATGAGAACATAATAATTTAGATACACGATTATTATTTAAAAATAAAAAGACATTTTCATCATCTATAGTTTATAAAAAAATACAAAAAATCCTGCAGCTTTGTTTAAAAAAAATTCTTTTGTCAAACTCAATTACACCAAAATCACACACAAAAGATGAAAATAAAATTTGTAAACACAAAGCAATTTACACAAAAAATTTCTAATTGTTTTTTGCTGCAAAATTGCTTTCGACAAGACTGAGATTTACCAGATTGTATATGTAGTTTTATTCAAAAAAAAATTACCTATTTCTTAGTAAAACAAACAAAAAACTAAAAGAAACAAAAATATCAAAAATAAAACCATGTATTCATTGATGGAGGATAGAAAATGTTTACGATGAACCTCATAAATAAAAAGATGAAAAAATATCTCAATTATACGGGCTTCACGCCCCATTTGTAGCTAAAAGACTTTCATGGGCATAGATTGTACCCACATACACTCTTATGTTACAAAGCAATACATTTGTAATTTGTAAAGATCTTTCTAACCAAAATTAGTAATTTGAAATTTATTTTGTTATTCAATTAACACATCGAAAATATATATATCAATAAAAATTAATTTTTGAAGTTCAATATTGGCTAAAATGATGAATCAAGCGATAAAAAGAAAATCAATTTTTTTTGTAAAAATGCACAGTTTTACATTAATATTATTAATCATTTTAAATATAAAGATATCAATTAGTTTTTAAATTAACTAAGAATAGCTTTATGGAAACAATGATAAATGAAGAAGAAGAAAAGTAGGAAACAATATTCGCTCACATTGAGTGTAAAATTAATTTAAACAAAAAGAAAACATTATAAAAATATTAAAAAAAAAATATTAATTAAATTTTTTAAATTAAAATCAAATAAAAACACAACATAATTAAATTCATCAAAGCTCAAAAAAATTGCTTACACAGTTTAATTATTCTTTTTTTTTATCTAAAACAGCTTATGAAAATTTTATGTTTCAAAAATTTTGTTGTTAAATCAATATATATACATCCAAAGTAAATTGAATTAAAAAAAAAGTTGTAAAATTTCTTTTGTTTATTGTTTTTGTTGCAATAGAAACACTTTTTTTTCTTTTATTAAAATTGTTAATTTTTGTTTTAAATGTAGTCAAAAATTTTGACTAGAAGAAAGGAGATGTTAAATTCCAATTATTTGAAAAGAATACAGTATTTTAATTTTTATTTTTATTTAGTCAATAAAGAGTATGAAAAAATGACTTGAATATAAAAAAAATCAAAATCAAACAAACTTTCTTTTAATTTTCGACGGTGGAGATTCAATTTTTAAAGTTGACGATAAAGAATTAAAGTCAAAATCAGTGGTAAGTTTTCTACAGTAGGTAGTTATAACTTATTCGGAAGAAAACTGGAATTCATTGATAAAATTCCCTTGAAACATGCAAACAAATAAGAATAATTGGTGGTTAGCCACCCATGGCAAAGGAACTGAAAAAACATACGCGTCAGAAGAGGTACCGGAGAGCCGTGAATTGTCGTTTAACGTCACATTTTAAATATTTTGTTGAATAGATGTTCCTTTACTTAGTGCAGACATTTAAGAAGCTACTGATGCTTGCGGCCGTCAATCACGTTTGAGCTACGCTCACGTTCTCCTGCAACTTAACACACCGACTCCACTTGATATCTGTATCGCATAGCTATATCTCTGATATCAGAGCATTTCTTTTTTTTTTTTTTTTTGCTGGGAAATCCATGTCTTGACGTTTCATTGATTAAAGAGAGGTTGACGTGTCAACATCGCCGATAAACGACAAATTTCTTTCGATATATTTTTTTTGCTTTGATTAGAAATAAGTTAATATTGTAGTTACTACACACTCATATAGTATATTTTATTTTTAAATAAATGATTTTTATGCTATTTTAATTTTTTTGCATTATTATTAAATGCTTTTACATAAATATATAAATCAACAATAAACATTTGGATAATGCGATTGAGTCTCTCGTTTTTCGTTGTGCAAATTTTAACATTGTCGATAATATTAATTAGTTAAATCGAAACTGAAGTATGAAATAGTTTATCTGAACACTTTTAACGGTCCAAGGAAATTTTTAATAGGAACATACATTTTGTTCATATGGTGTTCGAATCGTAACAAAAATATAGACGCGTTCCAACATATATCGACTCATGTACAAAATAGATTTCCGAAATGTATTGAGATTTCAGTGGCACTGTAACAGCTTAATAAGAGTTGACATAGACAGCAGTATATTAGGTGAAAAATTGTTTTGTGATGCGTTAAATTTTTCATTATAAGTGTTTAGTCAAATGATTTCTAAGTGGAGGTCAGATACCCCTATGCCATTAATAAAGGGGCATTTTTTCGAAGTGTATTATAGGAATTAATCAATTCTTATAGCTCAAGAAAGTTAAGTAAAATTTTAATCGCCTGAAGAAAACACTATTGTCTGCATCTTTTGAAATCTCTAAGCTAACTGATTGCTTAATCGAAAAAAACCACACTCAATAAGAGATGCGATTTCTGCAAGTATAGCTGAAATTGTTTCACACGACGACGACTCAAAGGATAAAATGTTGGATTTTTTGCATTTAAACAATGTCAAATCAAGAATTATTATTATACCAACAATACGCTACGTCAGATAATTAAAAATAGTTGATGAATAACTTAAAACGATCTTCGGTTATTATGTTTGTAAAGTGATGAATCTTCAGATTTTCGGGTGATAGTTGTTTTACAAATAAAATCAATAAACAGCTGTCATTAAAGTTAGCATGTTTATGTTTTGTATTCTCGATCGACTTTTTTATCGCAGTGTAATCAGTTTCTATACCTTAAAATCAATCAAAATCAAAACTAATCTTTCCAGAGAATCCGGATTAAGAAGTTACAGAAGTAATCGTTCTAGGTAGTCAGGATTTATTTGATTTTTTGTATTGTAAATAGTTTGGTTTTGTCACACTTGCAATGAAAAGATTTGGACAGTGTTGTACTAGCAGTCTAAAATAATAAGATTTTTAGACTCAGTCTGAAACTAATCATATTATCATGCATTTGTCGCATTTGTCAATGGTAACCTAAGGAATTTGAAAAAAATAGTGAAGAAAGCCCATAACTGAAAAGGAGTTCGTCGGTATTAGTATAGCTTATCTTACCTACTATTCAGCAAAGTATGTAAACAAATTTTAACTATCAACATCAATTTTAGATTTCTCTTAAGACTCGTATCGTATATCGTATTTACTGTGAAAAAATTAAATTAAAATTTAATGTCTGGGATAAAAATTTGCAAAAAGTTCTTCCGTTGAAAAATAAAGACACAAAATCTTCGCACAAAAAACTCATTGCTAGCATTATAATATGAAAATAAAACCCACATGAAGTAGTTTCGCCTTTTGTGCAATAAAAACAGTTTACAGTAACACTATCCTTCTGGTTCCAATATTCCATATCAAGATATGATATTTTGCATTGAGTGCAAGTTTCCAGCGCGTGGCAAAAAATGATTTGCATGCAATTAAAATGGATATCGATGAACGAAAATAAAAACGTGAGCACTAGTGAAGTTGATCGATTATGCAATTCAAATTTCAACTCTCGATAGTTTCTCTTCGCGTCACCACTTTTACAATCTTAAAAGAGAGCGCGTTCCACTGACTGTAATTTAAATGTTTTTTTTTTTTTTGTGTATAAAAACGGGGCATAACGATCTCATTTCACAAATTCAGCAATATATTTACAATGGTCCCACAATATGCAATCACAAAAATTTCAAAATTATTTTCATTCCTATATCACAATAATTTTTGCCAAATCAAAGTTGTAAATGAAAATTTTAAATTTTAAAGGTTCAAAGTCTAAAGTTTGTACATCAAAAATAAATAAAAATCCATTATTAGAAGAATTTATGCAAATTGTAAGGAATCAAGCTCATGATTCAGAAGTTTTTATTTATGGGAATCCATGGCAGAATCGATATAAAAAGTTTTATTGTGTTAACTGAAGTTCAAACAATGCTTTGAAGGTAAAATATATATTCACCACCCGTAACAGGTACGAACATCAATCGGAAAAAAATATGGCAGGTTATTGTAAACATTTGATTGCAAGTTACAAAAAGCATTGTTTTATTTAACACTAACATTTTGTCCAAAAATATTTGTTTCACCATAAAGCAAACACCGCAACAACTATGAAAAAAAAAAGAATACAAATTAGTGGCACTGACCAGCTCCACGAACCACGGCCTACAACTCTCAAATCAATCGTTTTGTGTGCGTTGTTATTTATACGGGATTGGAGGGGACCTACAATTTTACGTCGAATCCGAACGACTAAGGTGAGATGCACTTTTCATGACAATGATACTCTTGAAGAAATTGTCACTTCCTCGCAAGAGGCGTGCCCCTAAAAAAAACAAGGTGCTGGGTTCGAACCCAGACTATGAAAAAGGGGTAATTTTTTTCATGTTCTTAGTCATGGACCGAATAGAAACGGCTTGACTGATTTTGATGAGACTTTTACTGGTATGAGAGCAGGTTTTCTACGGAATAATTAAGGCTATTAATTACCCCCTTAGGTGGCGGTATTTTAATTATAATTCACCAAACACAAAGAAAAGAGGTGATTAGTTTTTTCAAAAGTTAGAAAATGTTAACATATTAAAATTTTGATTACGAACAATAAGCGTTTATTGTAGGGTCGAGGTTACCATTAAGAACTCGGCACTTTTTTTTATACATTTCACGAATTTTAGCAAGTTTGTATGTAAATTAAAAATAAACGGCACGACTGATGGGTCGCACAAACTTGCTCTTGTGGCAAGTGACTGGGAAATTCGTCAAATTTTCACCGTCAAAACAAAGTACTCACATAAAATTTTATTAAAATTGAATGGATTTAAAAAAACTGACTTTTTGAAAAATACTTTTTTCCAATAATTTTGAATGCAGTATTAATCAATCTTAGGCGCCCTTTTTGAATATAGAATTTCGTCAAAATTGGTTAAGCCGTTTAAGAGATAATCTATATCAAAAAAGTACCGTTAATATAAGTTACTCCTAAAAAAATTTAGATAAAAGACATCAACGCGTTGGCAAAAAAATTGATCGTCGTTTTTTCGAGAAAAAATGGAATTTAAAAAACTAACTTTTTTATAAAATACTTTTTTCTAAAACTTTTGATTGCAGTATTAAAAGGGTTTAACAGAATTTTAAGGAAATAAAATTGTGTTGAAATCGGTGCAGCTGTTTAAAAGATTAGACTCATCTAAACCGCTGCGCCCGTATATTGAGCGCAGAATAGGCTAAAGCCCGAGTTGTAGAGTCTTAAGAATTTTGAAGGGCATATACATATTTCTGTACCAGAATACGAATTTTTAGGAACTTCGCAATTTTTTTGTTTATTTCACGAATTTTGAGATTATTTGCCTAGACTATTATTAAAGGTAGAAGATTACTTTTTTTGTAAGCTTTAAAATTCTTAATAAGATTTAAAAAATTTAATTTGAACAAAATGTTTTTTTTTGAATAGCTAATTATAACATTAAAAAAAACAAAGGTTTAAGTAGTGACGTAGGCAGCAACAAATTTCGAGGTAGATTTGAGAAAAACATGATGTTACAGCACACTACTAACATATTTTGTATGTACACATTTAAATATTTCAAAATACATGTAATCCCCGTTTTTACATCGCCTCCACTGGGTTAATATATTCAAATAACATGTGACCATATAAGGGCATAATAGTATATATTATATGACAATTTAAATTCAATTTTATTTTTTTAATTCACACATGTTTAATACGAAAATGTTTAGTAGTATAGAAACAAGCAAACTGGTCACTAGCGACAAAATTCTAAATTTCTTTCATCAGTGAATCCTGTGCTTAATATATTAAGATTCCTACAGTGAAGCCATTTGTCTGAAGATTTTTACAGTAAAGCCCGATTTCTGCTAATGGTGAGGATATAATTTAGTTCGGAAACTTTAAAACAATAAAAAAATGCACATATGTGCTCAAGAATTATTAGAAAGAATTTTGAGAGAAAAAACTCAGTGGACGTCGTATAAAACAATGGGGCATATTCGTAGTTGTTTTTCTTAGCCTGTGCTTTAACAATGTAATTTTTATAGCATAAACTTGAGTTTTTCTTAAAAACAGCTTAAACAGTGTCTATGAATATGCCCCCTTGTGTTTGAATAACATTGTTTAAACCCTGGCTAAGCAAAACCCTAGTTTAAAAATCACTATGAATATGCCCCAATATTTTTACTCCATTGAAAAATTCAATAAAATTTTTAAATTTTACTTTTGGATTCTTTATAGATATCTACATTTTTACTATATCTTCCGCGAAAAATACAAATCATTTATTCAAACCACGTTAAAGTAATTTATCACGTTGTTGGTGGTCGATACAACAATAAAAAATGTATCTGATTTTGGAGTTGTCATTTCACAATCACATGACAGAATTTATAAGGTGGCCTACCTTTTACTTGTTGATAATATATTTTTTCCTATTAAATGTATAGGTAGGTACTTTTTTAAGGCTTGCCAATATGTAATCATGTGGCGCTAAATATAGATTCAAAAAGAATCTCTGCGTGTTTCTCAATGTTGTTCCAATTCAATTAACTGCGTTTATTATTTAGATATTTAATCAAATTTGATTGGAAAAACATCGATAGGTTTAAATGCTTGTTCCATTCCATTGCACTTTTTCTATGGCAGTCAACTGCAGCTTTTTATCAATACCTGCCCTTTTTTATTCCTATTTTTTTTTTCTTATGCGGTTCTTATATTCAACTTGCGGATACGAAGTTAAACCCAAACATATCCGAGGTGGTGAAATAAGTCTTGAACACCCCAATCTTGGAGGATCAAATTCCCTTCATTAACCTACGAGATCGGTATTGCTTCGTGAAGATTTTCAAATATATTGTACTAGATTTTCAAGGTGTTCACTTAGTAACTCCGCCTGACTAGAACTAGGGATACTTGGACGTTAAAACAGCCCCTCCTCTGCCATCCCGATGAAAAAGACATGTTTCGTCTTATATGTTATATACCGATGAAGTATTTTTCATATTATGAAAATTCTCTAAGCATCGTTAAAAAGAAAATAAAACTAACTAATTATTTAGACGAATGCTTGTAACTATATTAACAATTTTAAAATTAAGTTTCGTAAATAAACTAAGAGAAAATTTAGTTTATTTACGAAACGATAAATGATTCATTTTTATATTTTTGTTTTACAAAGAGAAGCATTTTTTTAATAAAAGATTGTGATGAAAGATGAAAAGTCAGTCTAGCACCTATTACTAGACCGGTGATTCACAAAAACACTTTATGCAAACAAAATGCTTTAAAACGATTTGGATTACCATGGTGGAGAAAAAAAACTTAACAGACTCAAATTTAACTGAAATTTTTTTTTTAAATAATTTTTCAAAATCAATAATAGTTCTTTTATGTTTTCTTTTCTATGCAAATCAAAACGTATTTATAATTTCCTTTTTTTTTGTATTTGAATATAAAGTTTTTTTTCTTGTTTTAAAAATCTTATATTCCTTGATCTCTTTAATTTTATTTAAAAAATAATTTTTCACTTATTAATCCAGGAGTACGCGATATATGATGGTAAAACACATACAGGCTGTGAGTTTGCGAGTTTTTTAAATGTACGCATTTTAATAAACAATATGTGAACTTTGCAAAGTTAAATTATTTATCTTGAACTTTGCACCAGAACTATGTTTGTACATAATACGTTAGGGGCATTTCTGCAACGTTCGTCGTTAAGCTTTCAAAAATCATAAAGTATACGACATTTTAAATGTATGATCATGTGAATGTGAGAGGAATGGTGATGTGTATTAACTCGATTAACATTCTGTAACTTTAAAAGGACACAATTATCAAATTCAAGCCTAGGAACTTGGATCACATAATGGACAATGTCAACAAAGGACTATTTCTTTCTCATAGAAGTGCATCATATTCATATCGAAATCGTCTAGTTTTGGCTTACCAAAAAGTGAAATGATCCTACAAGAAATGAAAAAAATATTTCTTTATTTTTTGTAGTAAATTAAATTAACGGACTAAACTTGCATGAATACCCTTATTAGTATCATACAATTTTTGAGGACATGTTTTTTTCAGATATATACTACAATTTTTCATAAAGATATCATGTATCTCTAAAATGCGCACACATACACACTATCGACAATTTGGGTCTGGTTGTATAGTATAGTCAATTTAGTCAATATACAATGTTTGTCTTGGATTCGTTTCCTTTCATTTCGTTTGCGAAGTGTTTTCAAATGGCATCCGTAGATTAATTATTTAACTTGGCTTTTGAATACAAATGGAATGAATATATTTTTAGAATTACACCAGCCTTTTATTTTTATAGTATGTATACAGATATCTAATAGTGTTATTGCCAGGCGGCTGGGTTGTGTCAATTTGCCGGCAATTAAATTGTAGTTTAATATTCTAGCCAAATATTATTGATTTTGTTTGTTATTGTTTGTTTTTTGGTCCAAACATTGAAGAAGATATTTTGGTATCGGGTATAATAATACTTGTGATGGATAATAAAAATATATAAATCTTAATGAACATACATATTTACATTAAAGACTTAGGTATGTATGCTTAGTTATTAACACATGTGTAATGAACATTGCGAATAACAATTTAATATTAAGACATAAGAAATATTCACAAAATATCAATTGGTTTGAATTTTTGATCAGTGATAAAAATATTATATTATTATCTATACTACATAACAACAAAGAAATAAAATAAATAATTATGTAAATTGTATATACTAATATGAAAATTAATTTAAAAAGTTTATTTTTTATATTAAGAATATTCAACCAAGTAGAAGACTTAGCATCAGTTTATATTAAGTGGACTTTTCTGAATTATTATTCAAAATTAATGCGTTTAGCGGCCTATAGTCCATACTACTTTAAATATGTGTATAGAATAAAAAGTTTATCATGCACCCCAGTGACTCATTTTTACATAATAAGATATAATTAAAAATCTTCTTCGATCTGAGGTGTCAAATCAAAACAGATACACAACACACATATCCAAACAGAATTTATTAACAAACACTACTAAAAATGTATATTCTATTACGTTTTCTTTTTTTATTTAAGTTAATAAAAATAATTATACCTATTATGTCAGTTATAATTTTTTTTATTATGAATATTATTGTATTTATATAGCTATAATTATCTTAATTAGCTATACCTAATATGTAAAACATAAGACGATTAGATTTTTAAATGTACTTGAAAAATGTAATCGCACGAATTGAAAACAATTTAAGAATTTGTTTTAGTTATTTAAAAAATGAATGTTAAGGGATTTTTAACGGGAGTGTTACGACATACTGAAAATGTTCAATACGAATTTTCAAGTTGTGTGAGTGCGAACACCAAAATCACAAACAATGAGAAAATGTCAAAAAAAAATAATTGTTCCTTCGTTTACATTTTTAAGCCACTGGCGTATTTTTTTTTTACAGTTTCACATTTTTTTTTAACATTGTAAACAAAATTATTGTGAAAAGTGGCAAATAGACGATTTAGTTTTGATTGCTTTAAATACAAATTTGGTTAAAACACAGTCTAGAATTTTTGGCAATTAAAAATGAAGAAAAAGAAGAAAGGAAAAAATAAATGTTCTTTTGATTTGTTCTTTTTTTTTTAATTTGGTTTGCACATTTTCTTTTTCTTAGATAAGCATGCTGTCTCCTTTACGTAAGACTGAAAGTTTAGTACTATTTGATGCAACAAAAATGAATAGAAAAAAGAAGTATCATACGGGCTTTATTATATTAGTCGAAAACAGAAAACGTTCAAATGTATTGTACTTTTTGCGAAAATCAAAAATAACGAAAACCAACTATTCTAAGAAAATTGTTATTTTTAGTTGACCAGCATACAAAATAAAATAACCCAATTTAGCGTGAGGATTTCAGGTGATTTCAATGAAAAAAAGTTTAATCCAGTAATTTTTTTTATAGTATAATTATACAATTGTGAATATTAAAAATTAAATTACATTAAAGTCCAGTCATGTAAGAACTAAATAAATGGATTTTCTTAGAAGAGGTGGTTTTCTTTCTTTTTGATTTTCGCAAAAAGTACAATACATTTGTTTTCTGAATATTGAACTTAGAAAACAAAAGAAATAAGTACTTAATATCTTAAAATTTTGAAAAATACAAATTGCTAAAACAATTTTTTTTATTTTTTTTTTCAAAATTTTGAGTTTCAAAATGTACATTTCTTACTAAAACAAAAAAATGATGGCCATGGAACTTACAATTGTGTTCAAGAAAATCAGGTTGACCAGTATTATTGTAATTGGAATTATGCATCGTAATGTAATTGGTCAGCAAATACCAGAATACTTTTAAGTTACTGTTATACATATATACAAAACACATATTAAATTCAAAAATCTTAAGTTCCAGATTATGGAGATTTATAAACAACCGTCAAAAAGTTTGAAAAACTTATCGAACATTTAACGAATGTAGTGTAACTGTTATATAGCCAATGGTTTGTGTATATGATGGAAATGGCGCGCCACCTATTGATTTTTTTTTATGGGTTGTTTACTAACTAAATTTTTTTTCTTTTGCTACCAACCACCAGATGTTTATCTTATGTTCATACCTAACCGGAGGCGGAAACTGCTGAACTGCGGAATAAACATGGTTGTTTTAATTTAATATTTGAAAATAATTTAAAAAAATTTTCTTTTTTTTTTTCCTTTCGGTAGGTGGAAATCTTCAAAAGACACTTGATAATATTCGGTATCAAGTAGTGTGGGACTTCTACCGCACTAAACCTAGAATCATGACCAATCTATAAAAGATCGACAAATGATTTTAGTTTCTCAATTTTTAGTTCACATTTTGGGAAGTTTGATGATTTAATACTTTCCCATCGCTTTTAGACCATCAGCTCATGAGGCTTGGTTCTTCTTAGTCTCCGAACATTGGTACGTACATTTAAGACTGTCTCCATTTCGGAGTTAGTGTGACTAAGCAGTCGCTGATTGTGTGATACAGCGTGTTTTCTAATTACTTCTGTAACCATTTCTACTTGAAGGTCACGATGTAAATCGCTGTTTCTTATATACCAAGGGGCGTTTACTATTCCACGAAGGACTTTGTTTTGGAATGTTTGGATGGTTTCCGCATTTGTTTTCTTTGTAATTTTAAAAATTGATGTCAAAAAGATTGGCAATGAAATAAGCGGTTAGTTGAATAAATCGGCATAATATTGCATAAGGAAAATGAAACAGGAAAAATTTGATATCGATAATTTATTTTTATTTATTTATTTTTTATTAAATAGCTACGAAAAAACAAATTCTTAGCCTTTAGATACAAAATTCTTATTCTACTAAATTTCTTAACAAAGATCGTAAGGTGTTAGAATTAATATTAAAGTTTATGGAGTCACAATATTTGTTAAAATCAACACATGCTGCAAAAAGAGGTTCATGTTGACCATAGACAGTTCTATTAAATCATATAAAAATCGATTTGGGACATTTATATTGACTTTATACAGGGTGAGTCATGAGCAATGCGACAAAATGCTAGGGCGTGTAGGTTGCGTTGAGACAAGAAAAAAATCGTATGGGAGGGGGGGTCTATTCCCCTCCGTTTAGCCGGGAGGGGCAATTTTCTAAAAAACTGACTTAAAATGGGAAAAAAATTATTTAAAATCAACGACTTCATTCACAATGCTGTGCGATACGTTTTTAAAAAGCCAATAACTTTTTCTTTCATTCTGTGTTTAAATAAATCTATTCTAAGAAATAGTTTTTGAAATATTAATTTTCAAAGTCAAAATTTTGAAAAAAAAGTTGAAAAAAAAATTTCAAATTCATTTTTTTCAAAATTTTACGTAATTAAGTGCTAATTTTAATTTCAAAATTCAATTCTTTTATTAATTTTTAGTCAAAAACAGGAAACCGGATGCCAAAATGTGTCTTAGTTTTTGAGAAATTAAGAAAAACTAGAAGTATTTTTTTCCAAGAAAAATACTTTTTTTTTTTGGTTTTCCCAAATTTGACCTGCTCAGGTCAATTATTAATTAGGGAATTATCCCTTTTTTATTTTTTATTACATACCATCCGATTTTAATCAAATAATAAAAAAAACGAATTAACTTTTTACTTTACTTACAAGTTTTACTTTTAATTTTTTTTTAATTTCTCAAAAACTAAGATACATTTTGGCATCCGGTTTTCTGTTTTTGACTGAAAATTAATAACAGCATTGAATTTTGAAATTAAAATTAGCACTTAAACACGTAAAATTTTGAAAAAAATTAATTTGAAATTTTTTTTTCAATTTTTTTTTTTTTAATTTTGACTTTGAAAATTAATATTTCAAAAACTATTTCTTAGAATAGATTTATTTAAACACAGAATGAAAGAAAAAGTTATTGGCTTTTCAAAAACGTATCGCACAGCATTGTGAATGAAGTCGTTGATTTTAAATAAATTTTTTCCCATTTTAAGTCAGTTTTTTCGAAAATTGCCCCTCCCGGCTAAACGGAGGGGACTAGACCCCCCCTCCCATACGATTTTTTTCTTGTCTCAACGCAACCTACACGCCCTAGCATTTTGTCGCATTGCTCATGACTCACCCTGTATAATTGCTCACTTGAGTTTATTTTACTAGTTAAAATTTGAAAAACAAATACAACACTATAATTATAGTTCGTCTTTTACTTAATGTTTCAAGATTAATAAGTTTTTGTTTTTGAAAAATAGTAAATTGCAACAAGTAAATCAGATGTTCTTAAAACAAGAAAGATTGGGTTTTAATTTTAAGTAAATTTTTCTTTGGCACCAAATCAATACCGATTTTCCTTGTTTTAAAGCCAATTTAATTTGAAATTGTATTTGAAAAAACGCCACTTTTGCCTCAATTCGAAATTCCACCTGAAAAAATCCCGACTGCCGAAATCCCGGGTGCCAAAATCTTTTGGTAAAGAAAATTTTACATTCAATTTTCGTATACAAGAGTTTGCTATTTTCTAGATATCAAAATTAAATCTCTTCATTTAGGTACGTGGTACGTGTCCTGCGACGACATGTACTCCATAAGGAGGCACTCATCAGTACCTGGGTGGAATTTTAACTTCGTTTCTGTATGCCTAGTGGTCTGGCAGGCGCCTGGTCCAGAAGTTTTCTTAATAATAGTCGAGATTTTGTCGGTCGGGATATAGGCAGTCCAAATTTTGATCCTCGTGACTTTGGCAGTCGCGATATTTTAAGTTTTGGCTCTGGCAGCAGTTGGGATATATTGTCCAGGAGATATCTTGGCAGTCACAATTAAGTCCCTTACCCCTGGATTTTTACAAAATAATTGTTAGCCCTTTCAAATGCATGTTTAAATTAGATAGGTACTTCATATTTTTTTATTATTTTGTACTGAATTAATTATACTATAAATTGGTTCGGAAAATCAAATTACAGTATCCAAGAATAAATATAAGCAAACATGTGATGCATTTTATTTATTTTGAATTGGTATATTTTTCCAACCAAAACGAAATAGCGTTTTAAACGATTTTATTAAGATCAGTGCATATTTTTAGACCAAACGCTAAGCAAAAGATTTCCGCACGCCATTTGAACAAAATTATTCATTCATTTTTAATTCCAAAATTCAAATAAAATACAGCATTTCATGAAAAAAACAAAATTTTTCATTAAAATTAGCTTAATAAGGTTATGCCCATGCAATTTGCGTTATTGCTATTTAATTGGTTTTTAAGTTTTTATTTAATTAAACCAAAATTATTGTCTACATTCATGTGAGCACGCTATACTAGCATTTAATTAAAAGATAACGCCTATCTACTGTATGCTTTACCGAACGATATAATTTCATATAGTGTTCCGGATAAAATTAAAAAAAAAAATTTTGTTCGTTACTTTTATAAATTGCAACTTCAATAATCAAAATTTATTCGATATTGCATTAACATAACATCGGCATTTCTTTGATAGGATGCACGACATACATGCAATTAAATTAGAATTGCATTGGTTATAGGTTTGTGTATATCTATATGGATCTGCATCTCTCAAGTGCATCGCCCAACCATGTCAAATTGATCTTCATTTACATCGATCAGTTTCTCATAAAATATAAGAAATTGAAGGCTAAACGGATTCGCTTGTCAAAATAAATTTAAGAAATCACATTTAATCCGGGCTTATTGGGAAAAATAACAAAATGTATCTTTGTCGGTTTGGGCTAATAGACAAAATTAAATTTGTTCTGTGTGTGTTCAAATAAGATTGATACCGGGAATCAGTAAGTCTATAATTAGCTCAAAACAATAGTGCAAAAATTTACCTGACCGAAAATCCAATATTCTATTCTATTCATTCTATTAATCCCATGCCGTGTTTCTCACCTGTTAGATTGACTGGATTCCGAGTGTACACCTATCGCACTGATCAAAGAAATAAAAGGCGCTAACCTAACCAAAAACAACACTTCCAACCGTGTTAGAACACCACAGGGGTAGGGGTATAGGCTGGACCTTTTTTTTTGTTGTTTAGAAAGCGAGGGTGTTTACTCAAGACACGACCGGACTATTGTTTCGGTCAATGAAGATCGATCGGTTATTAATGATATTTGGTGAACTTGATATTGAAGAGTCAAGAGCACAAGGTGGCTAACATGTGTGAATTGTTTTGGGTCAAGTGGCGATGTTTAGCAAGGGCAGCTAATAAGGTGCTATAGAGGGTTGAAATTAGACGCTTCTCGTTGATTGGCACAATTGGCTGTGAATTTGGTCCACCACTGCTGGATAGATTCTAACTATCTGTATCATTAACAAGGTGGCATTTCCGACAGCTGAGTTGGTGCGGTCGTTTTGATTAAGAGAACGTTAGTTTGAAAGACTTCATGATTTCATTGTATCAGGTGTTTGAGAAGACAAAAAAGTTTATGATGTTTCTCAGCGGGAATTGTTTTTGATTAACAAGGTGTCGATGGAATGCTTAGCTGCCGCACAGTCACTGAGTTATATATTTAATCATTACCATTACCATAAAAAGGTTTCATGTATATGGTAAGAAGAACATAGCTGTTAAGTGGAGCAGATGTTTTTTTTTTATTTATTTGAATGACCACTACATTTTGTATACAGCCGCATATAATAATGATTTCAAGATAAAAGATGCATAAGTATAGCGCCAGAGTGATTTAATTCATATGGTAATTTGACACACCTTTTAGAGAGCTGTCAACTTAGTGGCTACCATCGATTGGCATCTGTCAATACTCCACACGGAAAAAAGAAATAGCGTTCCACACAAAGAATCAACACAACGGTAAGGTGGTGTGTTTATCGTGGCTTACACACCTAATCTGCCGTTGTGAGGGGTCACAAGTCACAATCGTTTGTGACTTGTTTGATTTGGCGGTATAGGTAAAATATTTAAAGAATTCAGCCACCTGTTTATTAAATGAGGAAATATTGGCTCTGTTTATGTACGTTGCTAGTTCAACAGTGAAGGAATCATACAATTTTTCGCCGAACGGCTTAGATGAGATAATGGTACTTTATAAAGATAAATTTGATTCTTCTTGAATTCTGTTTATGCTGTCGATCGTTATATCCAGAACAAATATTTAAACCAACTTTTTTTGTCTTCCGTATCATCGTAATGATTTAAGTATCAAATTTTATGTTTTGCATGATAATATACGGATACTTTATTTGTTCATAACTATATCTTAAAACAAATTTAATCATTTTTTTTTTGTGTGAGAAATTTAGTATAGATATTTTGAAAACCATTATCATATTATTTTTTTATTTTATTTTTATGTGGAAATTATTGGATTCCCAAAACCAAAAATTGGATTTCCCAATAGGAAACCCGTGAACATTTTTTTTCCAAAGACTAAAAAAGTTCTTTTAATGGAATCGATTCTTTCAAATGTTGATAAAAATAAAGGACAGGTATCTGTAAAAATTTTTTTCGATAAAAATGGAGACAAAAAAAAACTAACTTTTTAGAAAAAACTTTTTTCAATTTTCTTTTATTGCAGTATTAATGAAGATTAGAAGAACACTTTTAGGGTATAAAATTTCCTCAAAATCGGTTAAGTCACTTAAGAGATATTCGAAAATGTACCGTTCTATGGCATGTGCCGGTTATAAGCTTCTCCGGAAAAAATTAAAGATGAAAGACATCACAATTGGCAACACTCATCTAAAATTTTATCAAAATTGATAAAAAAAAAATCCGAAATCAATAAACGAACTTCTAGAAATAACCTTTTTCCTAATTTTGTGATTGCAGTATTAATAAAATTTAACAGAAGCTAAGCAGTTGGAAAGATAATCGGTAAGTATCAAAAAAGTACCGTTCTATGGCAGGTACCGTTAATTAACTTTTTCGGAAAAAAAATTACAGGTAAATTAATCACCTCATAAAATTTGTTTTCACTCAAAATTTTATCAAAATCGATTTTTTTCGAGAAAAAAGGATTTACTTCAAAACTTATTTTTACGAATGCATAACTAGCCTTTTATATAGTACCTAGGTACATACCTATAACGCAAGTAAAAATAATTAAAAAAACAAAATATTTCGCAAAAATTAGATACACTTATACATAAAAAAAATTTAAAAAAAAAATTATGAAGTATCAAAGTTATTTTTTTATTTAATTTTCTAATTATTTATATTAAATTCAAAAAACAAAATGTAGCAATTTACATAATAAATGCAGATGTAACACAATATGCAAATAAAATTGAATACACGACTTTTTCACATGAATTCGTTCTTGTTAATGATATAAATATTTTAAATAAATTAAAATGTCAGCTCAAAAATATATGAAAGTATTTCTGGACAAAAAAAAATTGTACAAAAAATATAAAATTGTAGTTTATAATCATTTAATTTAATAGGTAGGTATATAATTTTATTTCATTTTTTTGCTCAAGACATCAAAACAAAGGTCCCCACCAAAATCTAGTTTTGTTGGATTTTTTCCGATTCGGTATGCGAAAGTGGTTTATATATCCCCCGTTTAGGTAGGAGGGTCAATTTTCTAAAAAAAAATTACTTACTATACAAAAGAAAACAATTTATTAAAATACAACGGTCTTTTCTCTACTGAACCTAAACGCTTTCCCTTTTTGTCACCCACCCTGTAGGGTGGTGGAGCCAGTAGTCGGCCAGTTAACTTTTTTTTTAAGTTTGGCTGTTCTTTAAAACTCAGTAGTTCGTATTCTCAATATGCAATTTGTTTAATTTGATTATTTGGAATGTCTAGATTTTGAAAATTTAGTTATTTTTAGTGGATTTGCCATAAAAACTTAACAATTTGCAAAAATGTTGGTGAAAGTATGATTCTGGTGAAGTCGGCCCCCTAAACGCCAGTGGTCGACCACATGAGTCTTAAGTAGTCGGCCCATTTGTAAGCTCTATACTTTTGATACTTTTAAACATTTTTAAATTGTACAAATAATTAAAACAATAATTTCTTAATTATTAAATTTATTTAAGTTTATTGGAAGGTATAATGTAGCACTTTCTTATTCACTTAATAACAAAAAAGTAAGTAACAAAAACAAAAAAAACATAAAAAACTTCATTAGAAATAATTTAATGTTATTTTTTAACGTATTAAAAATACTTAAAAATTACTTTAAAAAAACAGTATAGAAGAAAATTAACAGAAAAATAAACTTCATTGGTTATGGTTGTTTCAACATAGATAGATATTATGAACATAATAGAAAATAAGAGTTATATAAAATAAACTTTAAAACTTAAAAAAAACAACAATAAAATAAACATATACTTAGGTACTCATGTAGGTTGTTACCTACCTTTTTACTTTGCACATTTATCACAAACAAATAATTTGTCCTCAATTTCATTAAAATCTCGCCCAGCAAAATATGTGCATTTTAAATGAAACCATTTTGGACACGAATCACAGCCTACGTTCTTTAAGCTATTTTCTTCGACGTCTGAGATTAAGTCCTCATCACATTGAGAACATGGTATTTTTTTCTTTTTTGTTTTGGGTCCGTCTTCAATCCTTTAAATGCGCCAACATCCGCTGGCTGTGTAATATGGGTTGTGTTTGGAAACAGTGAATACAAAATTATCCCATTGCCTCTACAGAAGTCGCTCAATTCCATTGTAAGATGGGACTTGTGACCATCAACTAGAAACAATACTGGCCGCTTTATATTGTTTTTCGTCAAATATTCGTTGAAACTGTTAGCCACATACTCGAAAAAAGTTTCGGATCGCATCCAGCCAGACTCCGATCTTCCCAATACCCATTCGTCGGGCATGCTTTTCACTAAAGCTGTTGGAGGGCGCACATAAGGGAACACGACCAGAGGCGGCAGCGTTTGGCCATCAGCGCTAAACACAAAAAGGACGGTTATTGTCTCCTTATCATTTCCTGGATTCACTTTGTAAAGATTTTTCCATCCCTTAGGGGCCAAAACTACTCCAGTTTTTGGAGCCAGGCAGAATGACGTCTCATCACCGTTAAAAATTCTGGAAGGATCATCAAGAACGTCTGCAGCATTAATCTCTTGCAGATATTCTAACAGGTCCCTGAACCATTTTCTTACTGCCTCCTCTGTCACTATAGAACGTCCTTTCGAAAGTCCCTCTGGTGTTCTGAGGGACAGTTGCGGATGTCGCTTTAAAAAGCCATAGTACCAAGTTCTGCCAGGAAGTCCATCTTTAAAAGGTGTTGTTCTCTTTTCTTCTAGAATAATTTTTTGAACTGTATTCAGAAGGTCAGATGGCTTAAGCGGGAATCCACATTTTGCCAGGTTAATAACCCAATCCACCAAGCTCTGTTCTTCGGGTTTGGTCAAGACTGTCCCGGGACCCATTTGCCTAGGCTTTTCGGCAACTCGACCATGAATTCTATCTTGAAGGGTTGTTCTTGGCACTTTAAATTCTTGGCTTGCCTTTCGGATTGCCCAATGTTCATCTCTAATTTTTGTAAGTGCTTCACTCAAAGCTTCTTCTGAATAGTTGTGGAAAACACGTTTTGAAGCTTGCTTGTTCATTTTTGAACCACCTTTTGAACTCTACAATTCTTTCTTTAATTTTAATGAAAGGTTTCTAATTAAATAATATTCATTTTCAATCAAAAAATGTACGGCCGATACATGAAAACCCTGTGTGTCTATAGTCGGCCATCTAATATACCATTACTAAAACAGGAGGCCGACTACTGAATATACGATAAAACACTCGAAAATCTTATTGGAAATGAAAACAAAATTAAGTTTGGTTTCGATTTTCATATGAAAGTAAGCAAAACAAAAAAAAAATACATTCATCAGTAGTCGGCCAGAGGGGCCGACTATAGAAGAACTAAACAAAAAGTGTTGTCTAAGGTCGGCCCCCTTCATTTATTATAAAATAAGTAATATTTCTATATTTTTAGGCAAAAAACAATTAAAAGATACAATATATAACATAAAAACAACACAAAAATTAACTTACCCTTGATATTTTAACTATTGTCACACTTTTTTGAAATCTCATTCACTATTTTTTTTTTAATACAACTCGCACTTCTTCACCTTACAAAAACTTTGCACCGAATGATAATTTTTAGAAAGGAAATCAGCAGATGCATTGTCTCAATTTTTTGCATGACGATGGAAGACCCGTTAGGTATTCGAAAAAAAATATTTTCGTGTGTATCCTTTAGCTACATTTACTATTAACCATCAATTTGTTACCTGGTGGCCGACTACTGGTGATGGCCGACCTCACATGCATCCACCCTATAAACCGTGTTCAATTCCCAAAACCCCAGAATAAATGATAACAATGAGGTATGAATTCGTTAGGCACCGAATTTCCTCTGATACATGTTTTTTTCAGAAATTTATTGTTATAATTTCGGGATCGTTTAAACTTAATTTTTAACTATAGGCATTGCGTTCGATTGGTAAACCGACCTAATAAGATTAATGCAAACATCATCCACATGAGACAATCGAGTTTACTTAAAAATAAAAACCACTTGATTGACGTTAATCGAAAAATAACCACAACTGAAAAAGTGGTCTTCTTGTCAAAAAGTTTCACATTTTAAACATGCCCAAGTAGCTGCACTTTTTCTTAAGCCTGGTATAAGTTCTAAAACTGACACCGTAATTACGGGCATTTTGTTTTAATACAAACATGGGCGGTCTTCCTATTGTTTTGTTGAAATACAAACTGCATACATCATGTTCATCCAACTGAAACGAGAGGCCTTGACATTTTCTGTCTTCTTTTGGCTGACATTTGATTCGTTTATACTGTTCAAATCAAGGAAAACTTAAATTATTTTTAAGCCAAACACGCAATGTATAAGATATAGGTACACATTTTCTATTATAATGATGATTTTGTTAAATCAAGTTAATAGCTAAGCAAATAAAGGTTGGTTAATGTGAAGTGATTTTTGTGCAATTGTTCATGATGGTTGATTTCATGAACGGCTACATAGTTTACCTACTTTTTAACAATCGCAATCTGCAATAAAATTTACATAGGTATAGGCATTCCAAACGAATTTAAAATTAAAAATCAAAAAGTTAATGAGAAATATAACCTGGGGGCGGCTCACTTTTTTTAAAAACCTTTTTTAAAATCCATTGTCATTTTTTTTTTTAACCCGCGTTCTAAAAAAGCTAAGCATTGAAAACTTGCTTATGAACAATATTAGTTTTATTATGCTAATACATATAAATTGAAATTCCATAGACATTAATCTGACAAAGTTGCGTATAGCTTTAATATAGCAAAGGTGGCTAACCTATACCTAGGCATGCGCGTGTTAATACCTTTATATTGATTCAGGGTAATATTGGGATATATTTTTATGATTTTTTAACGAACACAGAATAGACTCATGTGTGGTCGTCGGCTTCAGAACAAAGAACAAAAGCCATTTATCTATAAAATCTGTAAAAAAAAAATATGACATTCCAGTAAACAAGACTCACATTTCGTGGACATAAATTAATGTGATTGGGGATTAGTGTGATATGCTCGATGATTATTTAATTGTTTTATCTTGTTCTTTGTGTCAGCAGATTGTGTGATAGATTAGATGAAAAGTAAGTATGAGTATAAGTAGGTATGGAAAGGAATCCTGACCTAAATAGGTATGAGGGGGGGATAATTTTTTTAGAATATTGAATTTAAATAAATTCTCTGAATAGTCATGATAAATATTTTTCCTATAAACAAACCTAAATTCAAAGAAAATAGCAAATTCAAAATTCAAAAAATTATTATATAAATTAGAAATATAAAATAGTAGGTATTACTCTCAGTGAGTCTTGAAGTAGAAGGGCGTAGGATAAGGTGGGTATTATAGTTGGGTCGCTTTAGTTTTTCGAACCATAGATGCCAAGATTTTAACAATATACAATATCCACCGACTCAGCGAAATTAAATAAGCTCCATGAAATAAGGCCATAAAAGAAAAAAATAAATAAGTCTCAAAAGTGGGTGTGAATAGATTTTTGTTATAACTACATATCCACAGTGCCTACGAAGACGACCGAAGACGTCATCGGTTAACGTTTTTTTTTTTTAATGTAGAGTTATTTGGGGTAAGAGCCCACAGTCTATTTTCGCCGATAACAAAAAAAAATTAAAGAATGTTGTAAATGCATAAACCGATAAACCGATAATCATCTCAAATCAAGACAAAATGATAAAAATATGCATAGAAAAAGAATATATATATATGTTATGCTTTTTAATAAAAATTTTGTGTTTGTGTTTTCTATGCGTGGAATTTTTATATCTAGAAAAAATATTAACGCCTATAGGCAAACAGTGCGCAACATTGGTATGTGCACTTTTACTCTCACCTTTCGACCTGCGCACCCTTTTATCCCATATGTTACAAATAACATGTTTCTTACACGGGTTGGGTTCAAAATCCCGAAATCCAAAAGACCGAAAAGCCAAAATACTGAAAAGCCAAAAGACCGAAAACCCAAAATACCGAAAAGCCAAAAGACCGAAAATCCAAAAGCCCGAAAAAGTTTTCCCAAAATCCCGAAAAATTATTTAAAAAGAAAAATTTGCTCAAATTTTCCATGATTTCGAGAGAACTTTTTCGGGCTTTTGTGTTTTCTTTACTTTCTTTTTCATAAATATACCTTTTGAGGGTGGATTAGGTCTCTTACTTTAACAGCACCTGGTGGCCCTCTCGCGGGTTCAAGGGATTTTAACTCCCTTTCTGTAGTCAGTCCCGCTCACGCAACTTCGTTGCTCCACTAAGGGTATGTCCAGTCGTCTGCCGGGCGAATAAGTATAATATTTCCATGTTCAACAGCACCTGAATGGCCTGCTTCGCGGGTTCAAGGGAGTTTAACTATCTTTCTGTAGTCAGTATGTCCAGTCGTCTGGCAGGCGCCTGATTCCAATGTTTCTAAATTCAACAGTACCTAGGTGGCCACTTATGCCCCCAACAGTTAAGATTGAGGTAATCCTACCGGGAATTAAAGTAGGGCTATTGTTTTGGTATTTATAACAACATTTTTTTCTGAATTAAGGTGTAAGAATTTTGAATAAAATTATGTTTTATGAAATATTTTTGGTAAACCTACATAATTGTTTTAAATTTTATTTTTTTTATAGCAGGTCGAGGGGTCGTTTTTTATTTGAAATCCTGGTAACAAATTTGTTCCCAGCACGCGCCTGTTTATACCTACTCATCACAGATCGCAAGATTCTGTTCGGTATGGCCCTACACATTACTTAGGCGCCGGTTAGGCGCCGGTTATAGCGATCAGGAAAACGCATCAGGAAAAATGATTCGAATGGATCTTTTATGTTATTTTAAATCGATTTTAAACACAAATACTGCACTAATCGACTACAAATAACTCAAAGAATTTTTTTTGCTAATAAATTTTACTATAGAATAATTATTTATTGTTTAAAATGTATTTCTTTATTTTCCTGACGAAAACTAATTTTTCGTGCCAGCTGATTGACATTTTAAAAAAAATGGAACAAATCGTTCCAATTATTTGAGTTCAATTTTCACTTGTTCCACTGACAGATTTCTGTCAGATAAAGTTTTTCGTGTGCATTTCAATCAGGAAAACAGCCTGTTGACTGACACATTTTTCCTGATCGCTATAAACGCACATCAGGAAAAAATTCCTGTTCTCATTTGTTTCTACTTTTCCTGATGGTTTTTCCTGATCGCTATAACCGGCGCCTTAGTTAAACACTTTATTTTTGTAATATTTTCTTTTGCAAAATTTCTACCACATAAAAGTTCGTTGTAGTTTGCAACATCTTTACTTTTTCCAGAATCCTAGCCCAAACCCAAAAATGCCCCCAACGACTCCAGGATAGTTGCAGATAGAAATTTCTGTTTAAATTTCAACAAAAATTCATATATTTTCTATTTGACTTATAAACTTACATGTTCGAACAATTCATAGTCATAAAATATTTATCGATCAGCTATAAACAAAGTTCCAAATGAATCATTGTATTTATCAACACAAATTTATTGATAGACCCTTCTTCTTCGAACGAATAAACGCAAAAGCCAACATTCCATTTGAATCAATCGCCCTTGATTGCCACATTAAAAATGAGATCTTAAAAATCAATTGTGTTTGATCTCCTTCTATTGACTTGATAGAAATTCCATTTACACTTCAATTGGATTATATGCGCACGGACAGAAATCCTAACTTATTACCAATTAAACTGACCAAGAAAACATATACACATGGCTCATCAATAAAAACTCAATCTTGCCCCGCTTTATGAGGCCTTCTCTTAGCCTGAATGCCAGTGAATCCGGTATTTCGATATTATTATTTGTTTAGCTATGAAGTTATGGTTTTTGTTTTGTTAAGATTTAAAACTCATATAAAGACGTGTATACTACCTATATAGCTTTTCCGTAGGTTTTTTTTTATAATCCTCTTAGAGGTTTTTTGTCTGAATATCTCCCACTTTGGTAATATACTAGTTGACAAAAGACCAGTTCTAGTTGCCAATAATTTGCCAAAAAACCATTAATAGATTTAATTGCTATTTACAGAGTGGCTCGAAATGAATCAGCTTATAATAATATATAGATAAACTATAGCTAATAATAGTGACAAGTGACGACAACTGTGACTTTACAGATTGAGAAGCCATGGGATTGGTGAATTGTACAGTAGCACCACACCACATAATGCGTGCTTCCAAGTATGTAACCTATTAGCGCTGGGAAATTAGGCCCCAAAACAACAATGAAATAAGCCCCCAAAATTATTCTTGAAATTCAACAACAAAATAAAATTGCATATTTTGGGGTGTAATTTCACATTTTGGGGTTAAATTTAATTTCTGGTTTCTGGTATTGCGGTGTTATTTAATTACGTAGCTAGCCCCCCATATTTTAAAATAAAAGAAGACCCCAAATAATTTTTGGGTTTTACTTTCTTTTTTCAATATTGGGGTGTTATTTCATTATTCTATAAACATCTAAATCAAAGCTGTAATTTTTTGAGCAATCATCATTAAACTAGTAAATAACGCCAATTTGCCTTATTGCGTTTTCAAAAAAAAAAGATAAGGAAACGAAAAAGGGACAATTTGGCGACTTTTAGCCATAATAAAGTCTTAAGATAATCATTAAGAGCGGTCAAAAGCAAACGGTGAGGAAGGTCTGAAGGGCATGTTTCCCCCTGCTGCCGAGTGAATTTTCAATTTTCACACCACAAATTGATTTTCTCTTTTCGTCAGAAAAAAATTTAGCTATACGCCTTTCCTCTTCTCACCGTACCCAGCCTCGGACCTGAGAACAAATCTATAAGCGTAGCTGAATACAATTTTATCGAATGGAGGGAGGATCTTCTTTCAGGAGGATTTTTTGCAGCTATACGCTTTTAGTTCTCATGGTTACCATAACTACATCAGCCACCACTTTCCCCTTGAAGATTTGGATATTGACTTATTTTCCGATGAGCGCTATTGCCACTGTATTTAAAAAAAATTGTACTTCCCGTGTTCTTCTGACGAAAAAGAAATTGCGTTTGAAAGTGACATTACGCCCCAATCGCCATATGACACACTATGACAAAGCGACAAATGGACATGGCCTCAAATGACCATGGGGCACTATTTCCAAGATCCAAAAATTAAATTTGGGGCCTTATTTCATTTCGTTTTTGGGGTTTTGATTTTTTGGGGCGTAATTTATTGGGCCCTAATTTCGCAGCGCCAACCTTTTCTTATTTTGCCGATTTGCACTCGCCGCGCCGTCAAGATCACCCAACGCCTCAGACTTTGTTCTCTTAGTATAAAGATAAGCAAAGTTACGAGTGTATGTATGTGAGAAGAAGATATACATAAGTTATGTATAAATAACGGTAAGTATGTACCATTTTATATTTACAAATAAATATAAAATTATAAAATTATATCGTTTCATTTTAAAGATATAAGAAGGTACAACAAAACAACCCAGGGTATAAGCTTTGGGTCACCCGTGATGTATAACATAGATATTTATACCCCGGTATATCCTGTTGTCATTAGTCCTCATTTAATTTCCGATAAACAAAGGTGTCGTCGATATACCGCCCTCCAACACCAAAAAAAAAAAGGAAATTACAGAGCAAACTCTGCCGATTACCACAAAAGTATCCATGTGTCCTGCTGGGAGAACCCTATTGAATCCACTGATTAAAAGTATCTAGAACTGATTCTACCACTTGATAAGCGACCATTTTTATTCATCTGCTCTACAAGTCGCCAGGATGGCTCGCCATCGCCACACATATATTCAGCCGCTTATATATTAATGCGTCAGCATGTCGTGCATTCTTTTCGTCCTTCGAGTTGATATATCGAGTAATAATTGGAATGATACGTTGGTGTCAATCCCACACTCAATGGTGACGTTATCAGGTGCATCTTTTGACTGCGGCATGAATGAAATTATGGGTTATAATTTGAAGTCTTCTAAAGTGAATGGCATGGTTAATATTATATTCTTTGAAATGACATAGCGCAGGTCAATTTCACGATTCCGTGGGTCGTTGTATTTTAGTGTGTTGGAATTGGGAGTTAATTTGTGTAATTCAATTATAAACTGTGTGTCCTGTTCAGGATGTAGGACAGGAACAGCAATTTAAAACAAAAAAAATTATGGCGATTGGGATCGCGTGAGCGGCTTTTTAACTTCTTTTTTTGTGTGTGTCGTGTTCACGTCTGGTTAATGGTGTTGATGGAGTTTTTAAGTCCAATTTAATTCTCGTTTATTTGAAACGTAATCAATTTGACATGGATAATGATGGATAAAAAGAATATTGGCAAATGGTAGCCTGATGATGGGTGGAGAGTAAAAATTATGAATATGGTACGTGACTGGGTATAATTCTTTGCAATTTGTCATTTAAATTATGTGGAAACTACCTAAATTGGTTGTGAAAATAGAGTGGGAAATAATAAGCTGTCCGAGTCAAATAAAACCATCTGCAATACCAGCATTGTTTCTTTAATTAACTACCATCGTTTTGTATAAAAAAAAGTTCTTATAGCGGCTTGAAATACTTATTTACGTATATTAAATCAAAATTTACCATAAAATAAAATCCAATAAAACTAATAAGTTATTATTTTTCTTATGTTCAGCTTCTTAAAAAAAATTCGCAATGTCAAATTATAGGAAAAATTTTAGTTCCGACACTTGATAAGAACATTGCCATTGTAACCTCAAATAAAATAAAATTGTTGTGAGATAGATAAATATTTATTAACAATTGATTTTATTTTCTAACAAAAATTAAACTTTATGAACCGCATTTCTAATCAGAACCTGGATCATAGAAAATATCAAAAATATCGGTAATTTCTACGTCGTTTGAACTTCTTTCTCAATGATTGTGTCTAGTGTTTGTATCTTACATTTGATATAGCAAATCATTTGGGAAGAAGACATTATTTGTGTAGGTCGTTCATTGTCCGTTCCGTTTGTCGCAGTTCCTCTAGAGAGTTTTTAAACAAAATAAATAAAAAACAAATCAGAATGAGTTGGCATATTTTTAGCATTACATAGGTATATTTTAAAGCTTAGTAAAACCATTCTATATAATGTCTTTCTATTATTTTTCCAAATAATACGCATACGAAAAGCGTGAAAATTCTCAGTTGCCTGGGGTCAGTCCTATGATAACAGTTTTATAAAAAAAACTACTAAAATTCTATCCAGAGGTCTGAGAAATTTTCAGAAGATGATGCATTTTAACGAGTTTTGCCGAGGGTTTTGATATACATAGGTACATTTTAATCGATGATCCAACATAACTTTTTAACGGTGAAATTGGGCTCCATGCAATAGCTCCTAACATATAAACTCCTATAACGAAATAAATCCCAGTAAAGACATTCCTAACAATGATAATGAATGCAATAAATACTAAAACTTATCAAAAACACAATACAAAAATTATGAACTTTCACATTTATCATACTACTTTTCATAGTTCCGTTTCCAGAAATGGTGAATGGTTTATCATTTTTTTTAACTTTTTGAGTTGCTCTGACAACCTTTTTCTGTTATTTAGTGAAAAGAAATCTCGAGCCAAAATAAGTTCAGTTTGGTAATTTTTGTAGGCCAGTATCTTTGGCTTCCGGCATCCGGACATATTTTTTTTTTTTAACTATGCGTCTGTAAAGCACATTGCCTTTTTAATGCAACAGGTGCTGCACGACACTAGTTAGAAGGAATAGAAAGATAGGAAATAATTGTTTTTGTTACAATAGATAGAGAGCTAGTTGAATTTTTATTTTTCATTGCATAACCTCATGGGCGACGTTTAGCATCAGCTGGGAGGTATGCTAACAAGAAAAAAAGTGCTTTGTACCCGATTGAGGAATGAACCTGCAAAATCTGGGTAAACAAGCCAAGCACTACATCCATTGTGCCATTGCCGCCCACATTTCCGGTAGCCATAATTGTAATTTATTGTCGAGTGACATTCAGGTAATAATTAGCTCTCCTAGTATATTTTTGTTTTAATTCTTTTCAAAAAAAAAATATAGGTATGCAATGAAAAAGATTTAGTTATATGAAAGACATCACCGTGGGCAGGAATTTTGACATGAAATTTTATCAAAATTTCATTGTATTTTTCCAGAAAAATGGAATAAAAATTTAAAAAATTACTTTTTAAAATTTTAATTTGCAATAGGTAGGTAGGTAGATACTATTCAGGTTTCAACTGCTAAACCTGAATAGTATAATATTTAATTTCATCTAAATCGGTATAGCGGTTCAAAATATATAACCAGTATAGATATAATTAAAAATAAGAATAAAAAAAAAAAAAACAATAAAAAGACTAAAAATAGTCGAATTAAAATTTATTTAGTGGAGTATTTATGAATGAAATTCAATATTAAAGGTTTTGTGGCCTTTACTCCAAAAGCATTGCGTTTCGCCCTAGTTTGATGGTGGGCTCATCAGCTAGATGACATCAAACCCAATCTAGTACGCAATAATTGTCGATGATTACCGACTGCTTTATAAAATTTACAGAGAAAACTCCCTGTGAATTATATTATTCTAAAGAACTTTGATTAAAGTTAGACATTAGAAATTATGATGTTATGCTCGTGGCCAAGCGAAGTTATAAGAATAAAAAAAAAACAATAAAAAGACTAAAAATAGTCGAATTAAAATTTATTTAGTGGAGTATTTATGAATGAAATTCAATATTAAAGGTTTTGTGGCCTTTACTCCAAAAGCATTGCGTTTCGCCCTAGTTTGATGGTGGGCTCATCAGCTAGATGACATCAAACCCAATCTAGTACGCAATAATTGTCGATGATTACCGACTGCTTTATAAAATTTACAGAGAAAACTCCCTGTGAATTATATTATTCTAAAGAACTTTGATTAAAGTTAGACATTAGAAATTATGATGTTATGCTCGTGGCCAAGCGAAGTTATAAGAATAAAAAAAAAAACAATAAAAAGACTAAAAATAGTCGAATTAAAATTTATTTAGTGGAGTATTTATGAATGAAATTCAATATTAAAGGTTTTGTGGCCTTTACTCCAAAAGCATTGCGTTTCGCCCTAGTTTGATGGTGGGCTCATCAGCTAGATGACATCAAACCCAATCTAGTACGCAATAATTGTCGATGATTACCGACTGCTTTATAAAATTTACAGAGAAAACTCCCTGTGAATTATATTATTCTAAAGAACTTTGATTAAAGTTAGACATTAGAAATTATGATGTTATGCTCGTGGCCAAGCGAAGTTATAAGAATAAAAAAAAACAATAAAAAGACTAAAAATAGTCGAATTAAAATTTATTTAGTGGAGTATTTATGAATGAAATTCAATATTAAAGGTTTTGTGGCCTTTACTCCAAAAGCATTGCGTTTCGCCCTAGTTTGATGGTGGGCTCATCAGCTAGATGACATCAAACCCAATCTAGTACGCAATAATTGTCGATGATTACCGACTGCTTTATAAAATTTACAGAGAAAACTCCCTGTGAATTATATTATTCTAAAGAACTTTGATTAAAGTTAGACATTAGAAATTATGATGTTATGCTCGTGGCCAAGCGAAGTTATAAGAATAAAAAAAAAACAATAAAAAGACTAAAAATAGTCGAATTAAAATTTATTTAGTGGAGTATTTATGAATGAAATTCAATATTAAAGGTTTTGTGGCCTTTACTCCAAAAGCATTGCGTTTCGCCCTAGTTTGATGGTGGGCTCATCAGCTAGATGACATCAAACCCAATCTAGTACGCAATAATTGTCGATGATTACCGACTGCTTTATAAAATTTACAGAGAAAACTCCCTGTGAATTATATTATTCTAAAGAACTTTGATTAAAGTTAGACATTAGAAATTATGATGTTATGCTCGTGGCCAAGCGAAGTTATAAGAATAAAAAAAAAACAATAAAAAGACTAAAAATAGTCGAATTAAAATTTATTTAGTGGAGTATTTATGAATGAAATTCAATATTAAAGGTTTTGTGGCCTTTACTCCAAAAGCATTGCGTTTCGCCCTAGTTTGATGGTGGGCTCATCAGCTAGATGACATCAAACCCAATCTAGTACGCAATAATTGTCGATGATTACCGACTGCTTTATAAAATTTACAGAGAAAACTCCCTGTGAATTATATTATTCTAAAGAACTTTGATTAAAGTTAGACATTAGAAATTATGATGTTATGCTCGTGGCCAAGCGAAGTTATAAGAATAAAAAAAAAACAATAAAAAGACTAAAAATAGTCGAATTAAAATTTATTTAGTGGAGTATTTATGAATGAAATTCAATATAATTAAAAATGGTTATATGGCAGTTACCGTTAATAATAGAGCAGAATTTTGAACAAAAATCTCATAAAAAACATCACCATATGGAAATCACAAATCACTCTCAATTTCATGAAAATTGCTAGATATGCTCTATCGGTTTTTCAAAAAAAAAATGTTTTTAAATTGGGCAAGCAGAAGTTTTAGAATATTAAAATTTTGTCAAAATCGGTGGGACCGTTCAAAAGATAGTTAAGCTTATTCTGAAACAAATCCGATGAAAGACATCATCATTGGCATAAAATCACTCATATAAAATTGTATTAAAATTGAGCGTATTTTTTTAAACACTTTGGACCAATTTGAAGAAAATCTGCTTAACTGCTAAGACTGATAAGGTGTCAATAATACAGACAGACAGACACACAGGCATACAGAATTGCCGGACGTACTTTTATCGTCTTCTCTATCATGGTATTGTCATATTTGATTGTTATCTCAAAACTTTTTTTTTACGAATGCATAAATTGCCTTACAGTATGTACCTAATAATCGAAAGTAAAAACAATATTCCATACGATGTGAATATATTCATTTTAAATTTGCCATTTAAATAATTCCCGCAACAGTTCCTCAAACCGAACCAATACCTAAGTAGGTTATTACTGACTGCACTGTTCACAAATTATACATCACACTTATAAACATAAACCCAACCATGTATATTCCGTCAAATAATCGTATAAGCATAATGAAGCGTGTAAAATTAAGAAAATATATCTCACAACCCATTTGCTGCCTTCGATCACAAAATGATTCGCCTCAAACTGCTGAGTGTAAATATGGGCCAAGCCGAGCAACACCAAATACAAAACATTCCATCCATATCGTCATTCGGCCGTATCATCAACGTCTTCGTTCGTCGTCACCGTTGAGCTAGAGCGACCAGCGGGCAGCAAATCCATCATTCTCAGCTACTAATACATGAAATTCCTCCACTCCAGCTTCAGCTTCAATATAAGAATGTTGTTTAGAATATTCCTCGCATCCTCTAGCATTAATGGGGGAGAGAGATTGCATCTATTTCTGTTCGTCCCAACCGCACTTGTGGTGGCATAACAAGACAAGCCTGGTATGATGAACAGCAAGAACTGATCACGTTTGGACGGTGTGTCTAATCAACGAGCATTATTTCGCCATTTCATGCTGGATTTGGATTCAATACCGCCTTTATCGGCGGCACATCCACGACATGCACTCCACACGTAATTTTTTTTTTTTTTAAATAAAACAAAAGCCCTCTAGCTGTATGCCATTATAGTTATGCTCCCATATTGTTCGGCATTTTTGGTAATTGCCTACAATGTGTTTATAATATTTAAGAATTAAAAGAATATTCGCATTCGATTTTTGATAACCTACTACAATTTTTTTTGCTTGCTCAATTGGGTTTCTTGTAGAATATAAAAGACACGACTAAGGCGAACGTACTTGCTCTTAAATGCTTACTATGGTATTTGGTATATACTACGTTTAATACATAGTTCTCCTTCTTCTTTAGCTCCATAAGCTGGCCGATACTTATCATCAAACACTCGTCATTTCATTATCTTCTTCGCTTACCTTACACAATAATAGTGCCACTTGGTCTCAATATGTATGATGATTGTATGGCATACTACCTTCAACAACTTTGCACTGGGGTTCAACGCTCAATTTTCATAGTTGGGTTCTTTGAATGATTTTTTTAATTAAAATATTAAGAAAACTTTTAGTTGATTTTGTTTCTAAAATTTGGTTCAGTGTAAAACCAAATGGATACTAGTATATAGATACTAGTGCCACTTAAATGCACGTGTCTATACCCTTTAAATATCTAGATATAGCTTTGAACGATCAATCGAAATTTTGATCATCGAAATCTTAATGTAATATACCTATACGTACTCACAAATATAATATATTCATAATTCTTCATCCATAAAGCCATTTCAAAAACTTATTTCTAAGATTCGTAATATTGAGTGAAGAAGAATACAAAACACTACTTTCTACGTGTCGAACTGAGCTGCAAATATTTATATCCAATAGGCAGCTTCTTTTGATCTTGACCTTCAGCGTAATTCTACGAAATGAATACCTTTTTCATAAGGAAGAGTAAATTCAATTTAATCACCAGTACCTACCTTACCTATGTTTTACATTCAATAGATTAAAACTTTACTTCCTCAGAAAATAGCACTGGTATAGAAAAAAAAAATGGAAATCATAGCAGTTCATCGAATCAATAAAGTCACGTTCTAACATATCTATCTACATATATGCAATATTTTCTGTTCCCATAATCAAACGCATCTCAACCATGTCAAATTTCCCCAAGAAAACATTTGCATTTGCATTTGCAGACAACACACAGCATTATCATCTCCTTTATACTTATTCCAACCTGTCGATTTCCATCCGGATCTTCAAGAAAACGCCGCAACTAATCAGTCGAATGTCATCGCACCGTAATTTTCATCAAATTCCCATACTCAATCGCACATTGGAATTTTATAACTAATTTGCCTGTGTTGAACAGCAGCCGGCAATGATTGACTCATTCCATTAAAAGAGAAAAAAAAACTAAATGCCGCCTGATCTATTCCGAACTATAGACATGATATCGGCGCCGTTATTTGATGCCTCAGTTGGCATCGCATACCAAGGCTTTATCCATAAACCTCTCTAAGATCGAATATCACAACACGTAAGGATACATGTGCGCAGCTTCGCAAGGAAAAAATATAAATCGTTTGATGAAGCGTGTCATTGCTTTTCGAAATGTCAATAAATCAACCCCAATAAAAGGATTGCACATTAAAATACGAATGGCGGCATTGACCAGTGACCACTGCAGTTGCTCATTCGCAGTTCCCTTCCCAATCTTTCCATGTATAGCAGTCCCCTTGGTGGCATGCTAATCATGCCATTTTCAATGCGCAGAAAAGCCAATGGTAGTAATTGCAATTATACCTACTGCAAGCCTTTCAATTCGTCATAGCGTTGCGTTTGCATGGAGTCATGTAAGTCAACCAAATATATACAGGGTGTTAAAAATAAAATAAGTAAAATGGTTTTCCAATAGGGACAGTTAATGACAGTCGCGTTGATTTAAAATCTTACCGTTTAGTGTAGGTATATTGCAAAACGATGCTCAAAAACGCAATCCTAAAAACGTTTTTTAGTCGTGCGAGCTTTGTAAGCGGTTTCACCGTCCTTTTGAAACAACTTGTACTCCAGCTCAAATACAAAACAAATTTTGATTTTCATTTGCTTTCTTATAATTTTTTAACAGTAAAGAAACCTAAATTAGATAGGTAGGTAAACATTCAAAAAGTATATACATATGTATAAAATAAGATGAGAAATTTGGTTTTGCATTAATTTGTATTTGGCAATTTTTGTCAGAACAACATTTTTCGAGATAATTAGGCCAGGACTCTTTTCAAAATGACGGCCTCGGGTGTGAAAAATTAAATCAAAATATTTTCACATTTTCACAATAATTTGGACTCTTGTTCAGCGAAAACGTGAAACCAAGCGTCAAAAATTTTTATATGAATATGCTTTTCATTTCCCCAATCGCAAGTGGATGTACTAATGAAAGCACTAATTTCTTTAATATACTGATCAGCCAGAGGAAGAAATAGGAGGCACCTCTCTTGCACATATAAAATAAAGTACATGACTGGGCTCACCCAACCTCTTGGCAAATTTCCACAAAAATAAAATTTTATTTAACAAAAATAAATTAAAAAAAAAAATATTCTAAAATCGTTAAAGTGGTTTTCTAATAAATCAATGTTTGCTTAATATTTTTCTTACAAAAAAGTTTTTTTTTTAATTTGCAGTATGTAGGTATTTCAATTTTAAGTGCTAAAAAGTTAGCATTTAATGTACAAAAAATACAAGTGTTTAGTCGAGTCATTTTCCAAATATTTTTATTACAAAAAATAAATTAATTAAATTTAAAATTAAGTAATTTTACAGAATGTTGGTATTGACATTTGATTAAATCATCTCAATTTTTCTAAAAAAAAAATTACTTAAAATAAAATTAAAAAAAAAAAAAAAAATAACAGCTAGCAATAGTGGTGTTGTTATTATTTAAATTTTGTTTTCTTTCAAAAAAATAACGGTTCTTTATTGTTTAACTTAACAAAAGTCAATCAGACAAAAATCATTCACATTTTTTTTTTGAAGAAAATAGTTGGAGCCGTTTTTGAGAAAATTATATGTTTCTTTATAACGCGTTATATGACAGGTACCGTAATTTTTTGAGCTAAAACAAAAATTTCAATTTCTCCTCTGAGGAATTTGTAGCAAATCGGTTCAGACAGTAGTTACTGATACACACATAGTGACTAAAAGACAAACAGAATTTCCAGACCCACTTTTTTCGATTTTGCTATCATCGTAATGTCATGTTTGACTGTTATCTCATTTTTTTTTTGTATACGAATGCATAACTTATCTTATAATAGTACCCATAATCGCAAGTAAAAAGTGCATGTAAAAGATAAACAATTTAATTTGCTACAAATATGTATTTAATTAAATTTCTTAAATAAACGGTTTCGAAGTATGTATTAATAGTTGGCTAGGAGTCCGAGCAAAAGCGGCGAAAGGTTGTATTTTCCCTGTTTGCGTTTTGGCATGGCGGCAGGTGGCGGTATAATTTGTGCCACCCTGTAGTTACAAATCCGAATTTTCGCTTGTCTTAAAACCATATTTTTTTTTGTATTTGCATATTTTTTAAGAATGCCTCTTAACTCCGGAACACTCTGTTAACCAGGCTCAACATGTAATCTTGAAACTTTTTCGGAGTCCATGTTGTCAAATCAAAATATTTATCCTTTTTGCTGATGTGCGTCAAAAATAATTGGCTATAGTAGTTTAAGCAATCTGTGCGCCATGTCTAATTGAGATAAAGGTATGTGAGCGAGCTAGTGATCAGTGTAACTATATGGCGCACCATAGCATAGCCGCATAAAACAGTCAAACTACGACGCACCTCGTAAAATATTGTACTAACTTTTCGTTTGGTGGTTGAAGTCATACGATAGGATTCACGTAAAAACAGCAAAGATGGTTAGAGTGAGACTGAATGAAACTATGATGGCGAAGCGCGTTATTAAGGTTCACTCGCATTTGTTAGGGATGATTAAATGCGTAACGTTTCGCTGCGTTTGATTCACAAAACAGACAAGCTCATAAATCTTTGCGTTGTTTTGACTTTTTGGAAGTGCTGTAGGTAGGATAGATTCGGAAGTTGTAGGGTGAATTCACAGACACACATTTATGAACATTAAAAAGGATTTCCTTCTATATATAAATGTGCATTTAATAGACAACCACGAGATCTAACATGAGTGTTGCCCTAGGATGCGGATGATCATGATAGATATGTACCATCAGCAAGTCGAAACAAAAGTGTAAGATGCTCTGCCAGAATCTCAGAAAATTTCCAAATCGAAGTTGGTGTACACCAAGGAAGCATCTTGAGTAATTTGCTCTTTATTACAGTTCTATATTGTTATGTACTTGAAGAGTAGGTGACGGACACAAAAGTGAATCAGTTGTTTTTTGGTGACGATAGATAGAGCCATCATGGGGAAAAATCCTTCGTACTTGCAGCGAGCAGATATAGTAATCGACGTTTTGGAGGGAAATGGGTATCGATAATCGCCAAAAATACAGAATACCTCCCATTTTCTGATTCCCCCAGGAAGGACTCAGGACATGGACTTCTATTTGAACAGAACAGTGCTTCCCGAATCCCGATAGCGAAAAGTTTAAATACATTGGATCTATTATTATAAATATCGAAGTGTCTTCTGATGACTACATCAACCATGTACTTGCTCTTTAATGCGGTTATTTTCCAAGTAGTCAAATACATATTTTTTGTTAATTCTTTCACAGTTTTCCGAGTAAATTGCAGTATGCTATTAAATTTATTAAATTTAATAAATTACAATAAAGGTACTTTACAAAATCGTTTTACCGAAATTGTACATCCGTTAAAAAAAACCATTTTATTTAAACAACTTTAATAAAATAGTTACCGTTCAAAATGAGTTCTGCCGTGAGTTATCATCGTTGTATTCGTATAATATCTTGACATTAGTGTATTCTTCAAGTCATGGCTGAGTTATATCATTATTTTTGTAGAAAAAGAGTTCTGCCGTGAGTTATCATCGTTGTATTCGTATAATATCTTGACATTAGTGTAATCTTCAAGTCATGGCTGAGTTATATCATTATTTTTGTAGAAAAATAAAAAAAATTATAGATTCTTATCATAATTCGAGATCTGCAACTTTTAATTGGATGGATGTTACTAAATCCCACTGATAATAAAATAATGTCGTTATACAAAATTAATAAAATTTATAAATAAAAAATAAAAAAAAAAAACATAATAATATTGTTTTAACTAAAATTTGAATTATTCGAAAAACCAACGAAAAATTGATTATTCACTTTTAGTTTTAGATTATAGAACAAAATTAATACTTAATTAGAATTACTAATAAAAAAAGAAAATATGATATAAGCGCTTCATATTGAAAGAATTAATTAATCCTTGACCCAAGTCCAATCTTTCACTTCAAATCTACTTCTTTATCAGTTCAACGAATTGTATAAATCCAATACGAAAAATCTGGTATATAAACAAAATGAAAATGTGCGTCCTCGCTAGTCCAAACAAAGCTGCATACTTAGTTTTTCCGCCATCGATTTTTTCACCTATAGCATCATTATAATATCATGTTGAGGGCATTACTTGCCTTATAGTAACCATAATCGCAAGTAAAAATCGTACTCCGTTGAATATATTATTATAAATATGGATAAAAGGTGTCTTACTAAAATTACCGTTAACTATTTTTTTAATGTGGACTTTTAAAAATAACAGCTCATATAGTAATATATTCTGTAACAAGCCAATGCAAGCACCCGGATCTAGAAGGTGATGTAGCATTATTTAATTTAAAAATTTAATCGAAAATTTAATCAACCCCAGGCCCGCGGGCCATAATATGGCCCGCGAACAAATTCTCATTCTTTATTTTTTATTCAAAAAAGAAAAAAAAAAACAAATAGTAAATTAATTACGCGTTCAAAAACACACCCGTATTTGACTCCACCGTAACATTTTACCACCTTTAATTTTTATGCGCCGCACAAAAAAAAAATAAACAATTCAATCGCAGACAAAACTTAAGTGTAGTGGAAAGTGATCTCGTCCCAATCCACGATAAAAAAAGGATTTTTTTTTTGCGGATATGGTGGAAAGAAAATTTGGTGTCGTTAACAATATAATAAAGAATATCCTTAAGTCTCAGTATTGTTCCAAGCCTAAAATCTTGGAAATACATATACACTTAAAACTAAAAAAAGATAAACCTAAAAATAATTAAAAAACACAATTATAATTAATATTTTTTAAAACTATGTGATTAATTATTTTGTAAAAAATAATTTTATTTTCAACCACTAACTAACTATTCGTACCACATAATAATATACTATTTTAAAGTTAAAATAAAAAAACCAAAATAACTTTGATTTGAAATTGTGGAATGTTGGTTAAGTATTTTCTTGAAATACGACATAAACAGTTTTGTTAAAAAAATAAATTATTGTACCAGTTAACAATTTTAAAAATCAAAACCAATTTTTTATGGATATTTTTATTTATTTTAATTTAACATATAAATACCAATTGCTTCAATTAGCTTCGTCGTACAGAAATTGGGAAAATTGTTAATTCAACAGTTGTTAAAGTTTTATTGTAAATTGTTAAGTTCCATAGTTATTTGTAGCTTTTTTTGTTCAAAACACAAACCAATGTCGCACTTGCTAAAATTTGTTTTTTAAACAATACTTGTAGTTTCGCAGTACGGGTCCCAGGACTTTCAAAAAACGAAGTAAAATTTACAAATTTTCGTTAATCCATTCACAATCAGTTCGACTGAAATATTTAGTTATATCCTTTCTATTCATTTAGAACCCACTGACCTAAAAATCATTCTCCACTAAAACAACATTTTCAGAAAAATTACTTCAAAGCTACAAGCTTTTTCAGAAGAATTTGTATGCAGTTTTGGATCGACACGTATGTACGTTCGTGACAAAGGTTTTTTCTAATTTTAATTTTATAAAAAAAAATACAGCACATCTCTGACACCTGACATACACATACAGATGAATTAATAAAACGAAAACAATGTCATAAATCACATTGATGCACCAATTACTAGAATTTAAGTTTTTAATAAGCTTTTATCACATAAAACATACATATATAAATGTTTGCTTTTTTTTTGGCAGAGATGCTATTTATTATATTGCTTTGATGAATGAAATTCAAATAAAAAAAATAGTTTTCCTTGCATAAAATAAGGTTAAAATTACCAGTGGCCCATCATTGATTTTTAACCGTCAATTTGGCCCAGGTGTCAGAAATATTGGGCAGTCTTGATTTAAGATTATGAAAAACGTACTTATAATAAAAGTATAGTATATGCATAACAATTTACGCATCGATTCTAAATTATTATGCTTAACTTATAAAAATTGTTTGAAAAGCTAGACAAATGCAAAAATAAAAAGCATCAAATATTCGATTGCCAGAAAATCTTCCGTGGTCAAAAACGATTTTATTTTCATCAAAATCATCATCAACCAGGTGGTCTTCACAGATTTACGCCTCTTCAAATAAAAATTAATTTGAAAATTATTGACAGCGGAACGATCTTTTAAGAAGACCCATTTTTGTTTTTAGTTTCAATTTTCAATAAAAATTAATTTCAATTCTGGAAGAATAAAAATTCTCATTTTCTTTTGCTCTTTCTTCATCGTTTTCGGATTCAATGGGAATTCAATTTCACGCTTTAACGCCACCCAAATTGGACGATTAATTATTACAATCACATTTCCACCGATCCCAGCTTCATCCAACTGTCAAATATTTTAACCGAAAAATAGTCCCAAAAATAATTTGTTCTGCGCCTGTGAACAGACCGAGAAATACATTTTAAATTAATATTGAATTAAATTTCAATTCAATGAAATTGTCCATTGCCTGTCGGCCTATTATAGTTGTGTTAATACATTTATATGAAAATAAAAAAAAAGAAAACCCTTTGTCCCTATTACACAATAATTAATAACACAATATTTGTGCTCCCCCTCGAAATGCTGCTGCACATCCTATATAGACACATGACCCCTTTTTCCATCCCAAAACATTTATGAACTCTATTCAATTTGACTTTATATTGTTGTCTTTGTATTTATGTGCTCAACTCATGTCCTGATCCTGATTCCTGACAACAAGGAAGGATAACACGATAGAAACATATTCAAATAATTATTATTATTGTGAACATCCAGCAGGATAGATGGAAAAAGTATGTGAGGGGTTGATTGGGGTGAAGCGTGTCAAATACGATTTAAGCGAATCTGTGTGTTGTTACACGTCCCGATTATTATGCTATTATTCAGATAAATGTCAAATTTTCAGGGTGTGGTTTTTCTGGCGGCACTCTCATAGCCCCCTGGACTGTTTCGTTCCAAGGACAAATTGCAGGAAAATCGTTGAGCCAATGATATAGTCACAGGGATATCTTTCAGAGGGTATAGTAGGCAGTTAAAGGTATACACAGACACAGCCATTAAGGGTAAATTTATGTTTTTGTTTGTTACGGTATGTTTAATTTTCCGGGTTCTTTTTCAATTGAATTAAAAAAGAGCAACGTTTATATTTTAGCTTCCTCCCAGAATTCTTTTTTTGTTGTCATATTTCATGTTTTTATTCGGCGGCAACGTAAGCGGAACGGAAGTGGATAATGTTGTTGCTAAAATATTACTTTGTTCCGCGAGTTATTTCTTTTTTTTTTTTTTGTTTTGTTCCTTCGTATAACTTTGTAGGTTATATTGTTGCTTATGTGAGGAGAACGAGGAATACAAATCTTTGTAGTGAGGTACCTACATATATATAACCGGGCTAAATTATGGGCATGTATAAAACAATATTGTAGATATACGTTATACATACATTTATTGAAGCATGAACATCCAATTGCAATTTCAAGAGATAATTTTTAACAATAGATATAGGACCATGCGTGGTAGACCATGCTTGCGCTGGAGAGATGGCGTAGACCAGGACGCCCGGAGCCTTGGGGTGCGCAACTGGATGGCGTCGGCTCGAGACCGGGATAGGTGGAGACACTTGTTGAAGGAGGCCAGGACCGGACCCCGGTTGTCGAGCCGATGATGATGATGATGAAATTACACTAAAATTAAGTTAATTTTTTATTGCTGTAAAAATTTAAAAAGGTCACGTGGCTGACATATAAGGCATCGCAAAAGATTTCAAACCAATTTCAAAAATGTTTCTTCAATCGTCCACACCAAAAGTTATCTAATTTCACCAGCTATGAATGCAAAGAAATATATGTACCTATGTAGCACGTCCTATTGACTTTTAGATAATAGATAATAAACATAGAATTTAACTAAAACAGTTATTTCAATAATAACTACAGTAATATAATTGAGTAAAAACTTTAGGGAGAAGTGTACCGATTATAAAATACCTAATGTGTAAACTAAAATTAAATGTCTTTCAGTCTTTTAATTAGATATTGATGAAAATACTATAAACTAATTGTAAAACAAAATAAAAATTAAACAAAAATCTTACCCTTCTTTAAATAAACAAAAAGTGACCCTAATATAATTTTTATTTGTTGTCTTTTATATGTTTTTCATTGTTTTTTTTTTTTAATTTTTTTATTTCAATATAATTTGGAGAATTTCCTTATTCCCAATATGGAATACTAAGTTACTAATGTGAAATCCTATTCCATATTAGGAACAATCTGGTATTTCATATAAGGAACAAGGGGTTCAATGAGATTAATTAATTACGTTATATTTTTATATTATCCTAACGGTTGACCTTTTATACTTATAGTGACTAATGAAAAAAAAACGTATTTGAAGTTTAACCAATTACAAAATATAAGTAAAATAAACTAACAATAATATGTGATGTAGTTTACCTAAAACTATTTTGAATAACTGTTTTGCATGTCAGCCGTTTCCAACCACAATAATTCAAATAAGTGCCTAAAATGGAAGTTTAAACTGATATTAACAAATTTGTACCTACATAACGAGATTTTTAGAATATTGCGCACTATTCCATATTATTCCATATTTGCTATACACATAGCATATTTGCTATACACATAGCAAATATGGAATTACTAATTCAACCAGCTACACAAGCTGTAGCTGGTTGAAATAGTAATCTTGTACATATTGTACATATGTCACAATACGAAAAAATGGAGAAACTTCTTGCCCATGCAGTGTACTATTACCAATTATTATCAAAAACATAGAACCAGGATTAAGGTAAACAATATGTTTGGAGGAAACACAAAAAAACTTCCATTAGAAGGGTGATTCGTATAAGGTGTGACAAAATGGCGGGAGAACGCCCCCCTCGTTTAGGCGGGAGAACCAATTTTCTAAAAAAAACTTTATGTAATGGAAAAAAAATATTAAAAAACAACGATAAAACTAACAATCCCATGCTGTACCTTTTTGGAAATCCAGAAATATCTTCTTTTATTTTTATTTTAAATAAAGTTGTTTTAGTGAAAAGATTTTGTAAATTGCGGCGCGGCGCGGGTGCGTTTTGAGTGCCGCCACGCGCCATGCCCGTACTGCGTATCACGTCACAGTTCCCCCCCCTCCCTTCCACGCGGATAAATGTCAGGGGATGTTGTTTTCTGTTTTGACAAAACTGTCTGGCCTATTTCCAAAGTTATAGTAGGAAATTAGGCCAGAATACATTAAATAATTTTATGGCCTAATTTACATTTTGCTTTCTGTTTTTTTCCATTTCTGTCAAAAAACTGTACTTCTTTTTCCAATTAGAAGCAGAAAACATTATCTGGCGTTTTTTCAAAAAAAAAAAATCTGGCGTAATTTCTGGGACCCATTTAATTCCATTCAAGGAACTACTTCAGAAATATTTTATTTTATTCACTATTGTAAAAAGAATAATTTGTAAATCCGTTTTTTTTATGACACCATTACCATGTAAGTAACAAATATTATATTTTATTTATTTTTTTCTTATTTCAATTTACATAGATAAGTAATTGTATTTGTTGTTACTTCTATTAATATAATTTTTTTCAATTTCTTGAGTTATCAATTATCAAACCTATCATTATTATCCAACTGTAATTCAGTAATAATAGATATACAGAAATACCTAACATCTAAACGTTTCAATCAAAAAATTATATTCTTTATACATAAAAGTATTGCTGAGATAAGTGCTTAATTTATGTCCCAACAACAATCGGCTTAAAAAGTAATTCCTCTACCACAACAAATTAATCTTTTTTATTTGAAACAGAAATATTTGTCAGCATTCGAGCTCAAAGGTAGATAATATTTTATCAGAAAAATTTAATTTCTCGTTGAATTTGTGTGGTATCCCTCAGATATCCCAATCAACACAAACATCCCGTTTACTAAATGGTTGATAGGATTAAAATCTCATAACGTAAATAAAATGCCACTAAGCTGCCGTTAAGTAATGAGATAAAGTCTGATTAAATTGTCCAATGATGAGGCATAGAAACCGCCGCGAATCGTTTACTGCAATCACTCGTCAGTTTATGTTATGAAGAGATACATTTTACAGGATAAAGATAAACAATCAGTAGGTACGCTACGCTACGCTGCTGCTGCCGCCAAGGCAGAAAAAGACAGCATCATAGCATGCAGACAATATTGTTGGAAGCGTAGTCATTTCACGGTATCTTGAACAAATTCTTGAGGCTACACGACTCAGTGTTGAATGGTAACCGGCATGAGCTGACAATCAGAGATGCTTCGTGATTTAAAGTCTTTGGTGATGATGAAAAATTATGAAGGGTTATAATTACTAAAGATTTGAACACAAAAGACATCCGTTTTATGTTTATTATCATCGTTTGTAATTTTAATTCGATGATACTACGCTTTCTTTACTATGTGCTACTAATTGTATATTTTGTCGAAATAGAGGATTATGCGCCTTGTTATATCTATACCATACAAAATTCCGTGGAAATCGATGTCAAGATGCTTATAGAATACTCAACAATCTTATTTTTTTAACAAATTGTATGCAGTCTGCCATTGCAAAATTTTAAGGTGCCAATTTGGCTGAGTTCTCCTATTTAGATTTTCTTATATTTAAATGGGGTCTTCTCCTCCTGTGTAGTGTGTATGCCATCAGGGGTAAGTTTGAAGATTCCTAATATTTGGTGCATTGCTGTCCATATAAGTATTCTTATCTAATTAGTCTGCTAGCTACCTCAGCCGCTGTATTTTACGATTTTTAAGCTAATTTCCACTCTTCTTCGATAGGTACATAGATATTTTATTATTGATGCACACTATACCAAGATTCCCTTCTTCAGACATACTTTCATAAGACGAAATTTCAAAAAAGTTGGTGTGTGCTTCTTAGCAAGTTCAACTGTTCAGCACTGCTAATACAACTTCAGTTTTTAAGATTCTAACTGCTCTTTATGTAGTTTGCTTATATGGTGATTACCTCAAAGCATTTCCTAAAGCCTGCATATAGAGGTTGGGTAAAGCGACCCCGTAATGAAATTCGATAAGACGACAAAACAGCAACACTCCAGTGTTGAAAACATGCGACTAAATACTGACATTAGCCCGCTAGGCAACACCATACGCAGATAAACAAATGACCGGATTCTTAGGGCTTGCTGATGTTCCTGATCTGAAAGTGGTGATTTATAGAACGTAGGAACAGGCAGACGATGTTACGAGCTTCAAGAGAACAAGATACAGAGAAAGTGACTGGGGTATCTCAATCTCATGCGTCCAAGAAACAAAATGGGAACATAGTGAATACAGCGACCGGATTTTCGATGTTATGACCATAAAGTACCTATATATCAATACCCGTGCTATTTTGGCAAATTATACATAGCGAAGTGGGAAATTCCCAAAAAAAAAACCCATCCGCAGCCGCATTGGTAGCCGCGTTTTCGTATTTGAAATATGGTACTACTGAACTGTCAGACAGAATAAAATAAAAAAAAAAACAATTCATAAAAGAGATATTTTCAAAGAGAAAAACACATATAAAAAATAAAACTAAAAATGTTAAAGAAAATGTGGTAATAACTAATAACATATAGAAACAGTTGAATTTTATAACATAATTCATGTTATAATTCATGGCAAATTTGCATTCTTACAGACGTAATTTCAATTTTTTTATTTTGCAGCAACAAAAATAAATACAAGAGCAAATGGGGTTTGTTCGTAGAAAAGATATGTTTTACACATACATATGTTTCATTGGAGTTTCTGGAGCACAGTTTTTTATTATCTTTTCCATATTTAGTGGAACCAACAGTTAAGCATATGCTTTGAACCAAAAAATATTAACGATTAATATATATTTAGCTTTGCGATGACGGTTTGCACTAAATAGGTAATTTGCAAATGTCAAGATTTCAGATCTTTCAAACTACAAAATGTCAAATATATTTCCTTTGATGACAGTTAGCAATAAATACTCTGCAATGTTCAAATTATATTTGTAAAAGCTTGTTGAACAATCGTAAGCCTTAGTAATAATACATATTTGCATATTTGGCCCTAAAAATCTTTTAAAGACAGCGAGTTCGCACTGAACATTCCACAAATGCGAATCTGTCCAACCACAATGTGACAAACTCAAAACTGAGCAAAACCTTAAAACAAAAAAAAGAACTTAGATTTCACGTTTGATAAGATACTGTTTGCTTTTTTTACTCTAGGAAATATGAAAAATGCAACAAAAGCACATTTTTTGATGGAACTTGCAGATGTAATGTCCTACTATGTATACATTTTTCAAAAACCTTTGATTTTCCTTAAAAAAATTGATAATTTGTTTCGAGATTTGGATATGTTCTGTTCGTGGGCAATCGAACATAAAACAAGATCACACTTTAAAAGACACTACAACTTTATGAATAAACATACCCCTATCGAGATTCATGAATTTATCATTCGTACCAACAATTACAAAAAATTTGATCGATACTCGAATGAAAGTCCACAATTTATCGACACGGCAGTGAGAATTGAATTCTAGTAAGATTTTGTAGAAAAAAACAAATCTCACTACGGACAGCTTTTTCAAAAAAACACGGATAATATAAATATGGAATCGGTATCATCCTTGCGTAAGAGTAACTGTGTGATGTTTGTTGTATGTGTATTTGAAACTTATCATACTGAATGTTGCCAATGCAACATATAAACAGTTAGCAAGCGGAGAAAAAATCCTACGGTCCGTTGTGTACGAAAAATTTATGATGAAGAAGGTGAGCTATAAAAAGCGAATTGTTAAAAATTCTGCAATCCGTATAGGATCTTCTGTGGCTCTGGTTGTCTGTCTGTCTCTCTGTCATTCTGGTTGTATAAGTATCTAACTACAGCCTAAACGGCTGAACCGATTAGCGTCAAATTTGGTATGTAGGGTTCATAAACTATTCCCCAGAGGAATAGTTTATGAACCCAAGTTCGTGCTCTTTATTTTCTTTGTTTTATAATAAGTAATATATGTGTCTTTTAACTAGATCACGAAAAACATCTTGTTAATATACTACTATTATTATAAGGTTAAATGCAAATAAAAGTGGTTTCATTCTTTTAAATATCAAATATTCGTTTCATTGATCACTTGGGAAAAAACCATTCCGGTAGAGTGAAATATTTTCTGTATAGCGCATTCGTCAAATAAGTACAATTAATGAATTGCTCAAGGTTATGGTTTTCTGCACAATGTACATATGTACATACATATGTATGAAGAATTCTGAGGTGGGCTATAGAATAAATATATGCAAGTTGAAATTTGGTCAAAATGAGATGGGTAAGTAGGTACCTACACCATTCGACTTAAAGAGATGCGAAATGTTTGGAAAAATCAGTGTATGTAATGTAATGTAGGTATATATTATGTACATATGTAGATATATACATATGTAAGTCTTGAGAAGTTAAAGTTATTTTTGACATACTCCTTCTACCACCAACCCTAGAATTGTTATTGATTGAGTCAACCTATATATCATGAATTTTTGATGCATGAATCAACAGTTTTATCTGTTGTGGTTTAATTAGTTTTATTATATACTCCCAACATGCATGATAATTATTCTGGAAGTCTGCCAACATTTCGGTGTATTGGGATTTGTTATGCACCGTTAAAGTTAAGAAATGTATGGGGACATTTTTTCGCTGCAATCTTATGGGAAGGGGAGATATCCTCCATTCAGCTGGGAGGGGAACAGACTTCCGGATTATTTATCACACGTGTTGGGAGATAATATACTTAATAAAACTATAATTAATTTCGTTATCAAATGACGTATGTATTTTGGTTGATATAGCTCTTAGACTGTTTATTGACTGGACAATAGACATGAACTTTATGTTAATTAATATAAATGGACTTGAGATGGAAGCCAACATTTAAATTAAAATTAAAATTTAAATGTATCTAGTATATACAAAAATGCTAGAAGGTATCCTACCTATGGCGCGGCAGCGTGGTGGCGCCGCGCCGAGGGTGTTCATCAATTTTAGTTGGAAATGTTCATGTGTCCCGATATCCTTTAGTTATGGTTTAATTTTACATATCTACCTAGATAGTTATTTAAAAATAGCAACCCTGTAAATATATTATAACCATACCTAATACATACTTATAATAAACAGCCTATAGATATTAAAAACATCAAATTTACCATATCTATTATTATATTTATTTATTATATTTATTTAAACAAATTCACTTTTACATTAGATATAGATATACTTATTCGAACAATCAACTTAAATAAAAAAAAATCTGAGTTCCGTCAAATTATCCGCCTAGGAAAATCACACACGTGATGTGTGCACAAACAATCATATTAAAAACAAAAATATCCATATAGGTATAGGTTCTTACCTATAGATATACCTCTTCTAAGCAAAGTATTTTTTTTTGTGTTTCTCTACCTATATAAACAATAAACGCATGTATTGCATGATATAATTCAATAATCATGTTTTATTGTTTACAAAATATCACAAACAATCCCTCTCTGTCCCGCTATAATCAATTTTAGGTCCAAAGAAATAAATATAAAACCATCCATCATAAAGCAAATCCACAACACATTCACAAAAGAGACAAAAACATGGCTAACTCTATTTTAAACACAACAACAAAAATAAAACAACAAATAAGAAAACATTATTACAATATTCAGCAAATATTTAAAAACAAATTCTCAAACAATCTTTACAGAGCGAGAGAGACCCAAAACACACATAAACAAGTTGCTCTTTTCCCGACATCCATTTTCATTCTCTCTCCCAACCAATTGGAAGCCCACCAATAACGGAACAGATACTCCCATCTTGTATGAAGTGAGTTTGCCGGAAGAAAGAAAAAATGGAGAACAGACCAGTGGATTGGTAGACATTTTGTTTTTCACCACAACAAACATGTGTTAGTGACGGGCGTCTCTATGGTGGCGTTACAGTAAGAATCCGAAGCCTCAAAAGTGATTGCTAACAAGCCCCTAACAAGCCGGTTCGGTATTATTTACTGTTGACACTCCCCCGGAGTTAAATTTCTGACTGCATCTGCACTCAACTGACATTAACATTGACAACAAAAAGAAGAAAAATAAGAGAGAACAAAGCCCATCAGTCGTGTCGTGTGTCCAAACAAACTGACTTTTGAGCAAAGTGTTGGTTTTGTAATAGAAACCTCGTGTTTTTATTTATATACACATGTGTGTGTGTTGTTTACCAACACAATGGCATGAGTCGTGATTTTATTATTTGTTATTTCGCGCCTCGTCAGGGGGAGGTTGTTGTTTATATTATTCTTCCTTCCCTGTATACACAGTTTGATTAGCGAGCGCAAAGCTTGCACACTGATGGTACCGCAAGTCGTCGCCGTCGGTAAAAAGTAAAAACAATAGCGAACCTTGTTTGGAGCCCTGTGTGGGGGGAAATAAGTTTTAATATGGGAGAAAAAGAGATAGCTAGGTACTAGCGCACCATTCTTTCATTGAGGGGCCCTAACGAGGTATATGCACCAAAAATCATCGGCAATCAGTAATTTTACATTTCAACACCTTCTTGCGCGATAGTTGGATACAAAAACGCGTTACACGAAAGCATCAGCGAGAAAGAGAGTGCGGAGCGTTTAGCTTTCGGTAGATAATTTGTTTTTTGTGTGATTTCTGTTTTATTTTTGTTGGGATGGACGGATGTTGACTCTGGATGAAAAATAGGCGAACACAATCGCAATAGGTATGGCGACAATGGTGATGGTGATGATGAGTGCTCAAGCAGCACCTCTTTGTGTCCTGTGTCCGCTATTCGGTGGTTAGTGTTATTTACACGGTCGGGCTTAAAAATATAATTTTTTGTCGGTTGACAACGGGCGAACTATAAGAAGATATTTTCACAGTGTTTGTATTTGATATCAAAAATTAACTTAATTATACACACAAGTGATAGTGACAAAAATACCTGATCCCGAATTTAAACCATGCCACGACCATCGCGAGAATCTTACGGAGATCAAAAGCCGCCATATTCCTATATATCGTTGACCGCTATGGCGATTTGGAGCTCGCCGGAAAAAATGCTCCCATTAAGTGACATTTATAAATTTATTACGGACCGGTTTCCCTATTATCGAAAAAATACGCAACGATGGCAGAATTCGCTGCGACATAATTTAAGTTTCAATGACTGTTTTATAAAAGTTCCTCGACGACCCGATAGACCGGGCAAGGGTGCCTATTGGGCGCTTCATCCTCAAGCTTTTGATATGTTTGAAAATGGAAGTCTTTTACGGCGACGAAAACGATTTAAACTTCACAAAAATGATAAGGACTTGTTAAATGAGGAGCTGGCAGCACTGGCAAATTTAAATCGGATGTTCTTTACTACTAATAATACTACTACTGCTATGTATCCGCCGCCGCCCATGGCTGCAGCGGAGCCAACTCTATACATGCAACGCCTCCCGCCTATGGTGAACTCTTCTCCAGTACGACCAATTTCACCTATGCAAACATCAACCACGACCCTTATTCATGATCGACCGAAAAGGGCATTCACAATTGAAAGCCTCATCACACCTGACAGGGATTCTGTAATATCAGTGGATGACATTACGGTTGATGATCTACCTGACGACGATGAGAGGTTTTCACAGCGACATGTGCCCCTGCCACCGTTGCATACGATAAACGCTGGCAATATACCATTCCTGCATTATCCTGGACCTAATCCTGCCACGCTGGGTTATGATCTACCAATGCATCCGTTACTTATGATAACGACACCTTTGGGTGGATTTAATCCAGCGGCATATTATCAAACTAACATTGGAATGCAGCACCATGCAGCCGAGTTGAATCATCGAATAAATGCTGGATTAAGAACTGTGTAGGAGGTAGAGGTTAAGTTTTTTCATTGATTGAATATGTAAATATATTTTTAAGTATTTAATTCAAAATGCATACAATAATATCTGTAGAAAAGGTAATTAAAATTCAATTATATAGAAGTTGCTTTTTAAACACACACTTTGGATTTTTTGTGTGGGAAGTAAAGTGATTAAAAAAAAAGTTTAAATGAAAGCAAAATAGCTATACTTTGAATTTCAATGTTGTGGGTTTTGCGTGGTAATAAATTGTTTGTTTACTGGAATGTTAATGACTTGAATACAAATATTTGTTTAATATTAACTGTTTAATTTCAAGAATCGTATTAAAGCATTAAAATGCATGGCAATAAGCAATTCTAAATGAACATTTTATATTTGCGATGTGCATTTTTAGTTTCGAAATTAAATATACTGTGTGGTAGAATAAGATCAGTTGTGGACACAACTTCTCTTTTGTCAAGGATTAAAGAAACTGACCTATTTTTTCATTTTTGTTTTTATAGAATTTCAAAAAATAATTCAGGTATCTTAAGTAGCTTATAGGAGGTACCTAAAGTATATGCACACCACGTATATGGATACAACAAAAAGCGTATGTCTGGACAAGATTTAAGCAGATTTTTCCATTTCAGAATAGAACAGAAAGCTTATGCTACTTAAAATAATGAAGAATTTTTAGTAAAAAATTGTTTTAGTATGATGACAACAATTGCCCTTGCCAAAACTTTTCATTCATATTTTGGAATATAATACCAATGCCTTCGATATGACCAGACCATAGATATTAATTTGATTGATATTTTAGCAAATCACTCATCAAATTGAGCCAAGTTAATTATCATAATTATAGTGGGCGTAGCTTTTTAATCAATAAAAAAATCATCGATTTGTATGCAACTGAAACCTTAATTTAATTTTGAGCAAAATTACTACAAAACCGCTTTTTACCTGAAACTAGAAAAATATTTTTAACTAGCTGTTATCCGGCGCGTTGCTGCCGCAGAAAAAATTAAGGGAGAAAGCATTGATTTCGAAAAAGTAACTTTTTAGCTCATATATAAGAGTTTTCATAAAAGCTACCCGAGCGCCATCTTTGGGATAATTTACTTCATAAGTTACTTCCTACAACAGCAGCTATTTGTCACTGAAAGTCCTGCTAAAATCGGTCCAGTAGTTTCTGATCGGTTCATATATAAGAATATGCGAAAAAAGCGACCCAAACGCCACCTAGCGAGCCCCAGCGCCATCTAGAGGGTAATTAAAATAACCTAACTCGCTCCCTACAACATCAGCTTTCTCTAAGTGGCAAGTCCCGTGTCCCGTCAAAATAGGTCCAGCCGTTCTTGAGATTAGCCAGGACAAACAGACAGACAGACAAAAATTTTAAAATTGTATGTTTTGTTGTAAGGGCTGTGTATGCTTTCATATGCATGTAGTTAAATACTGTTATTTTGACATTACAAACAGACACTCCATTTTTATTTATGTGTATAGATTAAGAAAAACTCTGAGAATAGATTTTTCATTAACAAAAACCACACCCAGGCATTAGCTTCGCATCGGTTAAAAAATTACATTGACAAGAAACGAACGCAAATAAATTTGGAAAACGATGAACGATATGATGTCAATCACCGATTAGAAAATCGATAACCGCAGAAGGGGCCATGCTTCCATTCAATCCAAATACATACTTTCATTCGATATACCTACTTGACATCTAACATTCAAAACTGTAAATTGTTCTTTACCTATTTATTTTTTGGCAACTAAAATTGAAATATCCCATTATTTATATAAAACATTAGTTATAATTTTAATAAAAAAAAATTGCGGAATATATAGCAGAGATTATAACAACCGCCAAAAAATGAATTTAATGAAAATTTATAGAAAATTAAATTGTTTATCTTTTTTAAATATACTTTTAAAATTTTATATTTAAAAAAATTATAAACAAATAAAAATGGAATCCATCAGGAATTTTTTGGTTTTTTTCATTATAATACTTGCAGAAAATACTTCAGCAATTCTGTTAGAATGTCAGCCTCAACAGTACTTCCTGCTTTGGTTTCCCTCTGCATTGATAGCACTGATTCACATAAGCACTGTACAGATATTGACAAATTAAGTTGGCCTGTGAACTCATAATTAGCGAAAAGCCCCGACGGGCTATGGCCTGCCACAGACCTAGATCTGCTCGCCGGTTTCAAGATTTAAAAAAATTGCAAAGAACAAACAAAATAAAGCTAAATACATAAAGCGAAATAAGAATTTAAATTAAACTATGTCCGTAACTGAGCGAGAACAAAAAATTTGTAGGTACATATATTCTGCCCTTAATAGCGTATTGCTCTGGTTTTGTCAAGTTTCGATAATTTTTTCTTACTGACAAGACGTTAACTGCACTCCCGTCCGCATTTCACGTACGATCATTAAAATCTTCATTTTCTTTGTGCTTCTTTTCGATTGAAAGTAGCTAGTCATTATGGCTCATTGTTGTTTTTTTTTTTTGAAAAGCTTCCGTCAAACTATGCCATTTAGACGCAAATTTTTAAACAAATTCCTAATGACAGACTCGCGGTAACGAGTCTGAAAAGTCCCGCTTAGCAATGAAGTTTGAAAATTAAAGGCTGTCCAAAATTCTGCATCTTTTAAATTTATTTTTGCCACTACCATGTGACGACATATCTGCCCGATTTAAAATATTATACTGTTGTTTGTTAGTTCTGTAAAAATGTCCATGTAAGCATTGGAACAACAGCACGTAGTTATGTTCCATTCCATATACAACGATACTTTTGGTTAAAGAGCTTATAAAACTGACGCAATGTCTTCCATATGGCCTAAGACCGATAAATAAAGTTCAGTGTAAAATGTATCCTCTCACATTCTAACATTCTAATTTGTGTTTCCTTTTCTTACGTCAAACTAGCACCTTAAACCTTTGCGCTTTGGCATAATTTTCTTCTTTTTTGCCTTTAGATTGAAATTTGTAGCTCAGTTCCCAGTTCTCTTGCGTATATTATTTCCTTTTTCACCGTTTCAAAAGAAGAAAACTCGCGAGATATTATATTATCATAAGATTTACTACACTTTTTTCTAGAGTGAATCCGGATTTTTGCAAGTTTTACTGTGCTTCATCAACTTCTTTCAAAATATCGCACCAGAATTAAAGATAACACAAGTCAAAAAAAGTAAAGTTGCATTCAACAGATAAAAGTATGGTTGCAGCACCTCTTGTATCCGAATTTTTGCTTTGAGGATCACAAAGGAGTTCAAAAGTTGAAACTATAATTTTCTTTCAATGGCTTAACAGGCAAAATCCATCTAAGAATACCGCACCATTTATTTTTTGCAGCTTCAAGCTGAATTTTGTTCAATGAATTCTCACATTACTTTAGTATATAAAATTTGTATCATCAATAAACAAGCTTGTTACGCATTACAACATAAGATATCTGCCAGCGAAAGTCACGTCAAAAGATGTCCAGAAAAGATTAGCCGGCAAAAACAGACAAACAGACGCAGGTAAACAGACAAACAGACGCAGATAAACAGACAAACAGACAGACAGAAAAGCGTTTTTAAAATTGATGTTTGCTATAAGTAGGTACCGTATATGCTGTCATATGCATCTTGTAACTTAGACATTTCAACTACCCATAGATATCCTTTAGATATCCTTTACAGCATTATCAAACATTTAGACCAACCGACCGTTCGTTGTAGGATAGACCTCTTTTTTGCCTTCTTTTTTGCCTTTATTTTATTCCTTTTAAATTGAATGTGTATCTAAGTTCAAAAATGTGCATGCTTTTTATTGCTATTGGGTATTGGGTATTGGAAGTAAATGTACCAAGTAATTTTAAAACAAAAATAATTTGCATCACTATATTATGCATACGTACATATGTAAATGTAAATTTTTATTAAGGAAGCGATTAATATCAGCGCTTTCGGTAACTGATATTCTCAAAATCTTAAACGGGTATATATTTAAAATATACTTAAATTAAAGTCTTTGGACAAATCTTCTATTTCTTATATGTTGAGCTAAAAAAAATCTTATAATAAATTTTTGTTTTAAATACAAATATATAAGAAGATATTCAGGTGCTTTATATGTTCATAATTCTTTTGGTAAAAACCAATAATCGGAGAGCCCAGCGATCAAAATACTTACGTCATTTGATAACGAACACGAGTGATGATCAAATTTAAAGTTCCCAAAGTAAATTTTGTGTGTAAAATTTGGTCTTTGCAAATTTATAGTATGGGATCTTCAAAAGGAATGAAAAACAAAAATATAGACCATTTTACCCATGATGAAATGTGCTTTTTCCTATACAGATCCAATTATTAATTTGCAGCGAAAAATTAAGTTCCTACTTACATATATTTACTATCTCCAAACAATTTTCAACACTTTAATTAGGGTAATTAGGGGGTACGCGGTGTCAACACCCACCACTAATTAATCAAAGACTACAAAAAATTCGTTGTCAAATGACATAAGTGTTTTGGTTGCTAGCTCTTAAACTACTACTACCAAAATGAAATTAAAACTAAAATAATGAATGGGTTCAAACTATAAGATAATCAAAGTGTTTTGTTATATGGACGCTATACAAACTGATAATGAGAAAACCACCTGTGTTTCGAAAATATATTGTCACAAATTATAATATGAAACAGAACTAGAATAACCACCAAAATCTACAACAAATGATCATGTTCAACTGCTTTGTATAATAAATAATGAAATTAAAGTAATTTTTAATACTATATCTAAATATAGGTATATAGTGAAAAAAATTAAAATATAAAAAACAAACAGAGTAAGTTTTAAATGAAAAAAATATATATGTGCCAAAATAATAAGTAAAAATAAATAAATTTACTCACCAAAATAAAAATTTAACAATGTGTATTCAAAATTTATTTTGTATTAAGTTTGTGATCAATACCTACCTACTTATTAATTTTCGATTTAGTAAATAATTAAGAAAATAAATTTATATTTAAAAAAATGTACATTTGAAATCTAATTTTAATTTTATACAATTAATTTATTAAAAATGTCCTATTAATTCATAAGCAATAATGAAAGCAATTTTTTATTTGAGTGTAATATAGATTTAATTAAAGAAATAAATAACGTTTATACATTAGTTTTCTTTTATGTATGTCAAGTCCATGATTTCAGGTATTTTTTTTTATAATGTCTTTGGGAAAAAACTAAGTCCAGGTAATGGTTATATCAATTAAAAAAATGGAAATACTCAAATAATAAGGTGCTCACGAAGCTGGGATCGAACCCAGACCCCCGGCGTGATAGTCCGACACACTAACCAAAACAAAAGCTGATTTTAAATTTCTGTTTTTGTTTCAATAACAAAATATTTTTGTTATTATAACAATTTTTTTTACTAGACCAACGAATTTTGTTTTTTATTTTTACAAAAAAGAAGTAACTTTTAATATTGTGTTTTTGTATTAAAGACAAAAATTCCTTCATTCAAACAGGTACCGTTGTTTTTTTTAGGTAGTCATGTTTGACCTATAATTGCAAGTAAAAATTGCATCAAAACTAAAATAGGTACTTTTATCACAACTACAAAATGATCAAAAACTTACAGCTATTTTCACAAAAACCAACCCAAATTTGAATATTTTTTTTTGTACCAATAACAAAATAGTTATGTTAAACTGACAATATTTATAAAACACTTTTTTTTTGCTACTTTACAATTCACGGTGTGAATGCAGCAAAATATAATAAGTAAATGTGCAATTTGTATGAAAAGCTCTCCGTTGAGAATACCAGTCGTTAGTATTGAACTGCAAAGATCACCGAATTCTACACGCGCTTTTAAGCTATTTATAGCAGTCAAACTAAGATTTTTTTGCTATTTAAGTAATAGGTATTGTCGTAATTATTTTTGGAGGATTTCAACTAATTTCAACATGGACTTGGTTCCCTCTTGTGAAATGTTTATTAAACAAAAGATTTTGTTAATTCAGCAAAAAAAAATGTTGAATTAACGAAAAAGTTTTGTGATTTTTTTATTAAAAATGTGAAATTAACAATGTTGTTGTCTTAGCCATTTTGTTAAATTAACAATTATTTTTTTGAAAACAATAACCATTTTGTTGATTTTGACATATTCACAAAATATTTTGTTGTACTGTAATATAACTTAAATAAACAAAATCACTAAACCAAATTTTTGTAAAACAAACAAATATGTAGGTATGATATAACAAAACCATTCTGTTGTTTCAACAAAAAAAAAATCTTTTAAAAAATTGTGTTGAATCAACAGTAGGTTTTAGTTGGAAGTATATTAACAAAAGTTTTGTTGATTCAAACTGCATTTTTGTTAATAGGTAGTACCTATCTTGATTTTATTTTCAGCGTAACGGACGCACAGTACAGTAAATTTTGTTGACATAGTATTTATCTTTTTAATCAAATATGAAATCTTCTACCGTTTTCTATTATAAATTCAACATCCATCAAGTAGTGTCACAGACACTTTTCTATAAATAGGTAAACAGTTAAAGTTTGTTGCAAATTGCCTTACAAATAACAACTTTGATTGCACATAATTGAATTTATTGTTGCGTCCCTTATTGTTTTCTATTTATATAAACTACCCTATAATAATTAAATGTTTGTTATCCTTTATGCTCACCATTCATTGCAAATTATCCTCCGACGCAATGCCATTTGATATTCATCTTGAATAGCAAACTGAAAGTAATTGGAAAAACAATTGGTTCTTCCCTTACTTCTCTTTCAAAACAAAGGACTTCAAATAAAAATCAATATAGGAAATCTGTTTTAAGGATAAACACTACACTGCAGTAATTTTGCATTTAAGAGTGGAATGGTGAAAAGCAAAGTTTCTTTATGCAGCTGTAAGGTATAGGAAAACTGCCCATCCTTTTCCTGGTACTATAGTGGCTGATGGTTGGTGGTGGGTGGCGCATACAATTTCAAGTCAAACAAAATGAAAAACTGTTTACATAATTAATTTGCCAGCTCAAAAAGGAACAATCAAAAGGCGGACGGACAAATGTACTCCCACGCTCCTATTTCGCCCTACACAACACTAGTTACACCAGCAGTTTTGTAGGGAAGTGTTTCTAGCAGGACCTAACAACATATCAAATTTCCATAGAATATTCTTTTCTAAAAAGGATTAAAAAGACAGCACTAGCGGCAACGGTAAATATTGTAAGAAAAAAACATTTGCATATCGTGCACCACAAAAATACATACGTATATATAGAATGGAAAACCATATTAAGTGCTTTGTTGCATGTCCTTTTGGCATTTTCTTGGCCCCTTTGCTTGTGGGTAGGTGTTGTAATAAATAATCCTTGTATTTCCTTATGAGAGATACACGTACCTTTTCGGTTCGGGTATAGATGTACCTACTATAAGCATCAATTTAAACAACTTGTCAGAGCGCCACTTTTGAACGATGATTAACGTGCGCCCAACATCCTTCACTCCCTTACTTATTCTCACATCGTCCTTTTTTACTTAAGCTCACCTTTTGTGTTTGTTCTCGAATACCGAGTTGTTGCTTTGAATTTTGTGAATATTAATTGCACTGGGCGCGTGAATTGAACATTCAAATAAAATGCGATATTGTAATTTTAAGCGTTATCCTGCTTATCCTGTTGTGGCTTTTCTTGGTGTGTATTACCATGGATGAATGAAGGTATGGAAGGGAACATATTTTTATAATTTATTAAATATTTAAAAGTTATTTGAGACAAGCACGCGATTGAAGACTTTTTTTTTGAAACAAAGAGTCGCTTTATGGAATAAGTTGTTTTTATAACTGAATGAAATTAAAAGAAGGCGTATGGTATTTGTGAGTGTTTCCCCCGGATGTTTATCTTAGTAAATTGAAAAAAGAACCTCAGTCACAGAAAAACAGTAGGTATACTAACTAATTTAAAAACTACTGCAGTAAAATCTGCGATGTTCTCATTTTTAATAACTTATTTTAGGTAAGTATATCGGGAGCTGTTATAGAATTAAATAATTTCTGATTGCATTCACGTGAAAACTAAATTCAATTTTAAATAAATGAATTAAAATCGTTGTCATCAAATACCGCTAAGTGAAGTAAGGCCAACTTTTAAAAATCGGTTTTATATCGCTTTCCAAAAGTGTAATAAATACAAAAGTCAAATTACGCCAAGTAATGAAATAAAATCCAGCGAAATACGACCATATCTTAAAATTGTATATACTTACATAATATCCTGAATGTACAGAAGCGTGCTTTCTTTCACAAGACTTAATATTTTGTTGACTTTTGGGTTTGAACACTTAAGAACACACGGAAAGGAAAGCATCGTTTTGGATTGGCCTTACGTCTAAGCTATAAGTTTAAACATATTGGTGCAAAATTATAGTCGCGTCCTCATTTAAGTTAATCCTAACATTAAACTTAACATTATCACCAGCTAATAAGTTTGTATCATTTTATAAACAATTTATGGAATTTCCAGTAATAACTTCCAGTGAGAGATTTTGTTGTTGGATTTTAACAGTGTTTGTGTGTAGTTTTATTCTCTTTTGAGAGGGTGGGTAGTTTATCTGTCAAAAAATTAGAGTCGGATCTAAAAAGATAAAATGGAGATTTCCTGGTTTTAAAGTATGTTTTTATCAAAGAGTTATTAGCTCTATCGGTCTATAAGTTGAAAAAACGTTAACAAAGTGTTAAATATTTTTTTGGATCGTGTTATTTTGACTATAATTTTTCGCCATTGTTTCGGAGAGCAAAACCTGTACTGGCAATAGACTTGAAAAAAAATTAAACACATCATTAAATTCTTTTAACAAAATGAATATTAAGTATATCTTTTGAAACTTTGCTTAATTTTTTACCTTTTGAAAGAAATGAAATGCATCTATATTTATGTTGCTATTCACTTGGAATTATTAAGGGCGATTTTAATGAGGTACAACCAAAGATTAAAACGAGTATAGCTGAATTAAAGGCGAGAAAAAAGTCTTATGAATGGGGTCTACCCCCGAATAATTAAGAGGAGCAATTTTTAAAAAGTTGACTCAAAAATACAAACCAAATTATTAAAAATCAACGATAATGTTCTATATTTTTATTTTAAACCTAAAATACATGTGTTGGATGCTGTCACACCACAATGTTGTTCAAACTTAATTTTCCACTTACCAGATTCTGGACACATCTCACAAGTTTAACGATTGTAATTGTAAACACTTAAACCTAAAAAGTTATATGGAGGTGAAATAAATACTTGAAGTTTTTACCAAAAGTTTTTGGATGTGTTTAATTTTTGCGAAAGAAATGAAACATAAACACATCCCTAATATACGGGGGGGGGGGTGTACCTGAATATACATATATATATTATCTTTTCTTGACCTTAAAGGAAATGTTTGCATTTTGACTATCTTTAAAAAGCGTTAAATATTTTTTTTATCTGAAAGATAAAATTAAGATGATGTTTTTTTTTACTCGTTTTTTCTTTACAACTTCTAAGATACTACCTACCACTATACAAATAAAAATTCCGATTTGTATAGATAGTTAAAATTGCAACAAACAAGTATTTAATAGTTTTATCCACAAAATCATACACAAAAAACGCTAAAATTAAAAGAAAAAAATTAAATTCAAGATGCCGGCTGCTGCACAACACCGAAAACTCAGTTTTGTACACAGAATCAACCCCCGGAGAACGTTCATCTTCAAAAATGATAATTATTAAAAATATCCTGCGTACGAAGATGAAAGAGAAGTGACTCATTTCTGTGGTTCATTTCTGATTAATAAGTATGGAGAGTGATTTACTTCGAGAAATGATAAATCATTAAGGATTTGCCGCTAAGAATGCACGAAAAGTGTCTTAAATTCGATTTTCAGATATAAAAAGAAAATTTAAAGCTAAAATTTACATCTAATCCTTTTTCATAGGTTTTAACTGAAGCTATTCTTATTCTTTCAAATTGAGAAGGAAGGTACATACAATTATTATACATACCTGATCAATCAATTTAATTTTCATTGGTAATTCAAATTGTAAAGTAAACTATTTTAATCCATTAAAATCTAATAATACATTTTATAAATTGTATTTTTTTTTTCGTTTAAGACCACTAACAACCTTAAGCTACTGAAATAATTTATTTTGTCTACCAACATACGAAGAGGTATTATAATAGTTAAATGAAAATCATTATCCAACCCCCTAAACCACGTCGCAGGGCCGCGCTAGTGGCGGACTAACCTTAGCAATATTAAACTCAAACATTAGCAAATAAATGAATAATTTTAATTTATAAAATCGAGTTAATCCACGATTACCTAACTAAACATAAACAACGAAAATGCAATCACCAAACCACCATTGCCACAACAATGGTCCATCAGCATCTCCAACTTCAGCCAATTACCATCACCAACTCTGATTGTGTTTGGGTCTAAATCATGATTTGATAGTTTCTCATCAGTGCTATTTTTTTTTTTTTATAAATTACCACCACCACCACTAATACCCATCGAAGCCATCAAACAAAAAGCAGCGGCACAAACAGCAGCCACTGTAGCGCAATCAAAGAGGTGAGAAAATCACTTGAACCGTAGAAACGATCTCGAGGCAAACCGCACAGATACCGAAATTTTATATTTTAACAGATATTTTTTTTCCACTTCAGCAAACATCGATCACCTCTGAAATTTGTGATAGGAGGCCAAGCCACTGGTTGGTGGGATGGTTGGTTAGATGTGACCAGTTTGTGGCTAAAGCTCAGATTTCACATCTCTTAAATGTGGAACACGGTGACTACATCCAGATATACAACAATAAGATCTCAGATGTATCTGGATCTGGCAGATACAACTTAAAATACGAAGCGATACCGAAAAATAAAAAAAGAAAGCCATATTGAAACAGACACTATTGAGCTGACAGCACATACCTACAGTGGTGTTTGAAACATTTGACACTTAGATTTGATTTCAAACTTATAGTAACACCGTTTGAAATTTCGCTGCATGGTTTAATTATCCTCAATTTATTCGGTAAAATTTACAAAAAAAAAACTTTATTTAATAAACGTGGCTTTAAACAATTATTTTTATAAAGAATACAATAAGTGCACTGTCTTGTAGATTATGTAACGAAATGAATATTTTATTTTATAGTGTAATACTCATATAGGATATACCTTAAAAATTTCTTTGAAAAATTGTTTTTATTGATCATTAGATATACTTCTTTATTAAAAAAAATTAAATAAATGCTAAATAATTAGTTTCTATAAATTAAATTAAAAAAAAATACTCTCCAGAGCAAAACCTATACAAAAAATAAACTATTTTGAATTTAGCAAACGAGCATTACGACACCCTTTTTGTTGAAACTTTTATTAAAATTTTGAATTTTATTTTAATTTATGTGTTAATTAATCATTCTTATCAAATTTAACAGTTTGAAGAAAAATACACATTTTAAGATAACAGTGAAAATGTAAATAGAATTATCGTGGCAGACTTTTGACACAACTTTATTGAGCGACTACATATTTAAAAATGTCGTCATAACTATTTATCGGTGGCGTGAAATAACAGATTCTATTTATGGTAGATAATTATTGTTTATTGTTAAAAAAAACATGTTTCTATGCGTATTTGCCGGTGTTTCAAATATTTGCGGTGTTTCAGGAAAGTAGGTACAACCCGACTAGGTGTTTCAAATATTTGAGGTTTTTTAGGAAAGTAGGTACGACCCGACTAGGATAATTATGATATACCAGATTTAAAGCATTTTTTCGATCCCCACTGTATAGACCGCTATACTTAGTTTTGCTTTTATTTTATTTTATTTTTATTTATTCGATGTCGAATTTGATGAACGTAATTGGATGGTAATACAATTTTGAGAATAGCTCGCGCGGTCTTCTTTGAATGATCTGAACGAATCTCGCTCTCTTTGAATCTGGGCAGAGGCACAACTCTCTGAAAATAGCAGGGTGCCTAAAATAGCCAATTATGTACAGATCAATTTGGGAAATAATAACAAAGTGATACGAAAGCGTTCACACATTTATCCAAAAGCAAATTATATGGCAAAAGACGAGAAGAAAATTCGAATATAGCTACGTGCTTGTGTACGACAGGAGGAGGTGGAGGCTTCTGAGATTTATTTTCTGCATGATTTGTTACACTTGAAGCACAAGGGTTTTATGTGTTGAAGTTGGAGTTAATGCCGATTGCCGATGGGACTGTAATTGAAAAGAAGAGTTTCATTTGTACACAGTAGCTGGAGGGCAGCATACATAAAAATGCTTTGGAAAAAGTTGAGAATCGATCGGAAGAACATAATACTCGGGGCTAAGGGTTACTGTACTGTCTGTACTGTCATCGTTCATTTATATAATTTAGTATGACAATGAATTATTTGAAAATTAAAACATGCAACAATAACAAAATAAAATACAAAATTTAATTTTGATTGCTGTTGAATGACAGAACAAAGAAAATGTAAAGAAAAGTTAACAAAGTTTTTTTTGGGAAATCAACTCATTGAAATTCAACATGTTAGTTATGTTTTTTTAGTGACCCAGTTAACATTTTTTTTTTTTACAATGGATCTATTTTGAAACCTCTGGTCCTGGTGATTTATTTTGGTTCCAAAATGTTTTTGAACATTTCATTTACTAATTTATCTATTTAAGTAATTATATGTGCATAAAGTCTTAAGACTATACAATTCGGAACAACTGCAGGAGTATAGTTAAATTTAAACTAAAGGATAATAAAAAACTTCTTTTTCTCGTACAATAATTTAATTTTATTTAAAAGTTAACGTTTTCGAGAATAATTATATTCTCAACATCAGACAAGCAAAACTAAAGTTGAAAATAATTTATTTACAAATATTTTTTCTCTATTGAAATATTGAAAAGTATAAAATTAAATTTATTCAAAAAATTAAGAGTAGAATTAGAAGAAGTGTAATGAAAGTGAATAAATGCATTTAGAATTTAGCTTCAAATATTTTTGTAGATGATAGTGGTTCCAAAAATGTATGTAAAAAAGATTGTTCACATATTTTATTTTTATTTATATGGTTTGTACGGTGTATGAACATTTCTTCATATGCATTTAATAGTTATGGGTTGGTAACTTGTTTCAACAAGCGAAAACCTGCTAAAACATGATTATTGCTAATCATATGATCGGCAGGAGTAGATTCAGTTAACATTTTATAATGAATTGACTTATAAAGCTCTGACCATTAAGTAATGATGTGTTAAAAGTCTTAGTTACCATAATGCTCATAGTTCAAGTAATACATACATCACACCTAAAAGCAGATATTGAAAACGGGAAAAATCATATAGAGCACGACTGAGTTGCATGAAGTGGAAAATTACCTTGGTGCTTAAAGCTTTGCAATATCTAGTCTCTTATAGAAAGGTAGGCAAAGGTTTTGAAATTGTTAAAACAAAGAAACTAAAAATTGCGATTTTTACAATTTTCTCATACACTCAGAAAAAAATACTATAAAATCAATAGAAAAATCGATGTTTTCAATAGTTTTTTTTACTATTAAAATTGGTCAATGGTATTGTCTTATTAATAACTAAAGGTAGCCCCTATTGAATCAATGATGTGCTTATACCATCAGATATATAATTTTGTCGTTTAAGTTCAATAATTTGTACCATAGAAAAGTAATAATATCTCCTATTAATTTAAAATGCCTCAACCATTGAACTTTTATGGTATCGACCTTTTGAAACAATTCTGTTTCGGAATAAGTTCAATAAGGTGTAGGTATGAAAACAAAACTCTAATAGCATTGTTTTTATTTGATGAAAGAATTAATAACGAAGACGATCCTATTAAAGTAAAATTATCCAAACTATTGTTTTAATAGAATGAAGGAATTAGTGTTATATCACAAAAAATGTTGAATGGCGTGAAGTTCTATAAATTAAGCTCTTAGATTTAAAAGGACACCTTAAAATAACTCCACTTGAGTCGGTACTTGTTCGTTTTTAATAATTTAATTAACATTAACATTTAACACGAAACGAATAAACATTAAAATCAAAAATGAAAAATAAAAATAAAAAATAAAAACAAACACGTAACTAACTTGAATGCATTTCGAAGCTCTTGCGCTTCATCTTCAGCAATCACGACTAAACGTTGAGTGCATATAATTGAAGTTCTGTTGATGAATTTGTATCATAGAACACAGCTATGATCAAAGGTCAATATTTTCCTTTTCGTATTTTTATATATTGCTGCGACACATAATGTTAATTAGGCAAGACTCAATATTGCCGTTGTCTAAGTTCAGTGCGTTTGGGTCTTTTTGTATGTAAAAAGATTCATAGGCATCCAATCTTCTATGATCATTAACTTGTTTAATAAGAGTCAAATTGTCTATATTTATATTTTCATGGCCATTATTTAGCACATGAGATGCAATTGCAGATTTTTGCGGTTGATTAAGGCGAATACACGAAATATGTTCTTTAAACCTTGTTTCAATACTCCTTTTTGTCTGTCCATAATATTTTAAATTGCAGTCACCACACTCGATTTCATAAATACCCGATTTACATAAAGGAGGTATCTTATCTTTTGTCGAACCTAGTATATTAACCATTTTCTGGTCGTTTATCTAGAAGCAACAAAACTCTGCATGAACCAAAATATTTTTCAGTTTCGGGAAAAAATATACAGAGTGGAATTCGGTACCAATATGGGCAACCCGCTCAGCCCACTGATATCTGAAATGTTCATGTCCGCGTTTGAAATAAGATTGAAAAGACAGAATCTTCTTCCGCGAGTGTGGCATCGCTATGTAGATGATGTTTTTTCAGTTGTAAATCAAGATGATGTTCCAAAAACAATAGACATTTTGAATAGCCAATTCGACTCAATAAAATTCACATATGAAATAGAAAAAGAAAGAAAATTACCTTTTCTTGATTTAGAAGTTCAATATGTGAATAATAAAATTGAATTAGGTGTATTTCATAAGCCAACAAGTACGATGAGAACTATCACCAGTGATTCGTTTTGTCCAATACAGCATAAGCTAGCCGCATACCATTCGATGGTTCATAGATTGTGTCGTCTACCCCTCGAGATAACTAATTTCAAAAAAGAGTATGAATACATAAAAAATACTGCGCTCATTAATGGTTTTAGTGAACAAATGATAGACAAATTAATTTATAAACATACTCGAAAAGTGAATAATTATAATATGTCGACCTTTTTCTCACAAAAAGAAAAAAATCAAAATAAAAGGGTGGCTTTGACGTTTGTACCACAAGTAACAAACAAATTAAAAAAAGTTTTCAGTGATCACCAACTAGATATTGTGTATAAAAACGACCAGAAAATGGTTAATATACTAGGTTCGACAAAAGATAAGATACCTCCTTTATGTAAATCGGGTATTTATGAAATCGAGTGTGGTGACTGCAATTTAAAATATTATGGACAGACAAAAAGGAGTATTGAAACAAGGTTTAAAGAACATATTTCGTGTATTCGCCTTAATCAACCGCAAAAATCTGCAATTGCATCTCATGTGCTAAATAATGGCCATGAAAATATAAATATAGACAATTTGACTCTTATTAAACAAGTTAATGATCATAGAAGATTGGATGCCTATGAATCTTTTTACATACAAAAAGACCCAAACGCACTGAACTTAGACAACGGCAATATTGAGTCTTGCCTAATTAACATTATGTGTCGCAGCAATATATAAAAATACGAAAAGGAAAATATTGACCTTTGATCATAGCTGTGTTCTATGATACAAATTCATCAACAGAACTTCAATTATATGCACTCAACGTTTAGTCGTGAAATGCATTCAAGTTAGTTACGTGTTTGTTTTTATTTTTTATTTTTATTTTTCATTTTTGATTTTAATGTTTATTCGTTTCGTGTTAAATGTTAATGTTAATTAAATTATTAAAAACGAACAAGTACCGACTCAAGTGGAGTTATTTTAAGGTGTCCTTTTAAATCTAAGAGCTTAATTAGTGTTATAGTTTTTTTTTATCCAAATAAAAGGATGTCACATTGTATTAAGAAGACGTCCTACTAAAATAAAAATATCGAAACTATTGTTTTAATGGGACGAAAGAATTGGGTTTAAAGTTTTTTTTTCTGTAAATAAAAGGATGTTCCATTGAACTGAAAAGACGCTCCTATTAAAATAAAAGTATCTAAATTATTATTTCAATAGGATGTAAGAATGAATACTATAGTTTTATTTTCTGTACATAAAACGATGTCCCATTGAACTGAAAAGACGCTCGTATTAAAATTAAAGTATCTTAACTATTATTTTAATAGGATGGAAGAATGAATTCTAGTTTTTTTTTAAATAAAAGGATGTCCCATTGGATTAAGAAGTTGCTCCTATTAAAATTTAAAAAATATATATTTTCTTTAAAATATATTGCAGTACGAAAAGAGACTCATTTTATCTCAACCAGCCGAAAAACTAGTAAGGCTATCTCTTTCTAAATCTCAAATGACACTGTGAGGGAAGCCATGTTTTTAAATGGTTATTGCGGTATATTTTTTAATTGTGGGAAATTCAGATTAAGGTTAAGATTCAGAACTTATTGTGTTTCTAAGAATAACACATTGAAGTGAATATCTTTTCAAAACAGTTTGTAATTCAAAATTCCATGATTCTTAGAAAAAATATTTTGCCAACAATGCGCTATAGAATTGATTACACAAAAACTGATAACAAACAATATAAAATCAAAATATTTTGCAAAAATATTAACAACGTGTGTTGTGCATTTGTTCGCTTACTAAATATAAAAAAAAAATATAATATTTAATTCTGGTTCTAGTAAAATAATAACAGTAGGTAATTTTTTCTTTGTTAACTAATATTATAATTTGATAAAATGTTATTTTATTTATATTTATGTAAGTTCATGAAGATGTGGACCACCATTTACTCTGCCACTTATAATTCAAGTAAAAATACATGGTGCATATATGTATACATTTATATCAGAACACATTATTTATGTTTATCCAAAGCTTTTTAAATAATTGACATTAAAAAGTTTTGGTATGTAACTTTTTGGATTGACAAATTTAAAATCGTTTCCGTTATGAACAAACAGTAATATTGATACGGAATACCTATTACAATCATGAGTCATTAATAACCTACAACTCCACAAAACTTATAAATATTTCTTAGTCATAAGTGCAATATACACAAATTTATTTAGGAAGCTAATGAAGAAGTTCCTTAGAAAAATTATTTTTATTCAAAACGTGCGTCGCATCTCTTTCGCTTACCGTTCCATACTTCCATAATTTACTAGTCATTAGTAGGGTAATATCGCTTATACAACTCACTGTCCTTTAAAGGCTCAAATTTATTGCTACAATGTAGGCAGCTGATGTCACTGCAATTTGTTTCGGTCAAAAATATTATTCGCTCATTTGTAACGCAGCACACCATAGGTAGTTAATGCAAGAAAAACACTGTGTGTTTACACGGTCGTTTCCTGATCAAGGTTTACATGTACCTCAAAGAAAAGAAATGGTAAATTAACATTTTTTTATTCTATGCACCAGACTTCTGTCATTAATCGAATATTTTAATTACTTCTTTCACATATCTTGGGAGACGAATGTCAAAAATCTGTTTTCACAACTTTTTTGCGTGTGATTCTAGTTTTGTTTTTTGATTCAACATAATTCATTTTTATTATATGAATTGAATGACAAGCAGCTGTTGGTTTTATTTTTAACCAAAAGTAACCGATAACTAAAAAAAAAAAAACTTCAAAAGAAATACTTTGTTGAGTCATTCGAACAAAAACCGACAAAAACCATCAACACAAAAAAAAAAACAAGAACGTCAGCAGCTCAAATGAGCTTAAGCAAAGGCTTGCTGTTGCTAGCATGCCACTGGCCGACCACTCTACACGTCATCTGTCATAAACTCATATGAGACTTTTGACAGATCAATTATGTTGGACCAGGCGCGCAAATAAAAAAAAAAATATGCTTTTTTCGGTGTTATTGTGGCGTGATCCGAGCTGTCACGTCAATGGCAGCCCATTTGCCTGCCTTGCTCTCCATTAACGGCCTGAAATTGAAGGTAATTGTTTCAAAGTGTTTCGATGGCACTCGCCGCCATTAAATTGACTCGTTCGATCATGTGCACATCGAAGATAATAAGGATATCATAATGTTACATGGTCTGTCATAACGAGTGTCTAATTAAATCATTATATATTACGTTATGTTATGACGAGGTGATGCTTTGCCGGCCATGCATTCTATATTTGTACGTGACTTAAGCGTCTGAAGAAAAGTTTCATCTGACGTTTTTAAGGGCGCCATCTCGGGGCATCGTCTCTAAAAGGTGAAAGAAAACGCGAGAAAATTGATTTCTATTCAATTGGTTGCTTCTATGAATTTACCTCTCTTTCGCTGTTATAATTAAATAATTGTCCCTGGTGGACGAGGTTATAAAATCCACATGTGTATAATAAAATCGCATAGTATGAAATTAATATTTATGCAGTCGGAATGCAGCCAGGAGCTGTGTCTTGGTCTTGGCAACCAGTCTTTGATGCCTAGTGGCGAAGTTCAGTCGAAGTAATTCGCATATGCAAACATCGCATTTTTATCAATTTATTGTATATGGTTCGGAGCCACAGGGTCTTTATGGGGGTTCGAGAGGAGAAGTGATTCGAGCCAACATGTTTAACCATCAACAACAATTTTTTCTGCTGGTGGATGTTCTGGGAGAAGATCATTGAACACGTATAGTATATTTTTCTCGAACTATGAAGACGTATAGATGATATGTGGATATCAAGGTAAAAAAACACACAAAAAAAACCACCATCAAATGGAAACGAATATCGATTTCCATAAACTATTTAATTAAGCTAAATATTTTCTAAAGAAACGATCAACTACATGATTATGCATAGATATGGAACAAGCTTGGGCTTGAATTATTTTCATCAGACATATTGCGATATGAATTTATGGGCGGATGCTTCGTTAAAGTGACGCAAACAACACCGTCTCCTGGTGTTAGAATTTGTTTTATTGTGACGAGGAAAATAAGCAAAAGAACAGGGATATTTGGAGAAATCAAGTAATATAGTCCATAATCGGGATAAACCAAAAGGTGACATAAAAAGTGATTTGAGTGTTAAACTATGAAGACATTCAAAAATGAAGAGTGTGAGGTAACAAATATCTATGTTGCGTGCGATTGTCCTGCGGTCTCGAAAAATATGGAAGATATCGGGCTTTGATTGATGGATTACGATACTTAACCATTGGCGTAAAGTTTACCTTCTAAATTTACAAGGGGAAAAGAGTGATACTCAAAATACTTTGAAAGTTATCGTTCAATCGGACTGATGTCACTGTGACATCAGATAAAGGTGGTTCTAAGACAAGGAAGCGTCTTGAGTACTTTGCTCTTTATAACATTTCTTGATTATCTACTTACTTCAATATATGGTGACGGACAGATCTGTAAAAGACTTAAATCATTTGGTGATTTCATTCATTTGAATAAAGACTGCAACGAATTGAATTCCCAATTCATTTTGAATTAAGTGATTTAATTCACAAATTTCAAAATGATTTCAGAATTAAGCATGTTCAAAACCCATTTATTTTGAATTCGTGATTTAAATCACTGACTTCAAAAATTAATTGAGAATGCGGTGTGTTCAAATCCCATTCATTTTGAATTAATTTTTCTAAATCACTAATTAATTTTCATTCAGTGATTTAAATCCTATTAATTTTGTATTCAAATCCTCAATTTTTCATTTATTTTGTCTTAAATGTGATTGTATTTTTGTTTCATCCTTAAAGATAATGGCAACTTAACATTCTTGATTCTGAAGGCTATTTAAATTGATTGATTTTATTGAATGGGATTTAAACACTCTGAATTCTGAATTCATTTTCAATTCAATGATTTAAGTCAGTAAATTAAAGATAATTCAGTGATTTAAGCCACTGAATTCAAAATCAATGAGATTTGAACATGCTTAATTCTGAAATCATTTTGAATTCAATGATTAAAATCACTGAATTGAAAGCGAATGGGGGATGAAAAAAAGTGAATTCGGAAGTCATTCAGTGATTTCAATTCATTTATATCGAATTGAATTCAAATTCAAGTGAATGAATTCGCAATTGGTTTCGTTCTTTTACAGCTCTGGTGAGGGACGTTGATCCTAAAGGCGATAAAGCCATCATATGGGAAGAACTTACACTTTTACAACGAGAACTTGATGTATTGGTGGCCATTATTAAAGGAAATGATTATCATATAAATGCCAAATATTCAAAATACTTATGCAGGCAACTTTCTAATCCACTCAGACGAATTCCAAAATTTTATTTGACCAGAGTAGTGCTTATTAGACTCAAGTGCAAAACGTTTAAATTCCTTGAATAATCTTAGAATAGCGAATAAAGAATCCTTAGATAAATGATATGATATGAAAAGAGATATGAAATGAGATAAAGCTTATACTTTGTACGCACTTGAAGTAAGAACAACCTTAAATTAAGGATCCGAACCGAACGCCTTAAAAACCCTTATTGGAAACTAAGAATCGGCTCCAAAGTGCTTTGTCGTACTACCGGACGCAACGTTCAATTACAATCTCAAAAAAGGAGAGGCCTAAAAGGTTCTGAAAAAAAAAATCCATCCAGTTGACCTCACCCTGACACATAAGAAACAGAAGATTGGCGACGTTTTTTGAGGTCAAATAAGAACATCAGAAACAAATTCTTTAATGAAGTGAAAAACATATGTTCCCAGTCGAGATCACTAACATCTTCTCCAAAGACAATAACCATAACAAAATAAAACGTTTGTCTTCAGTATTCTGGTTAAACATATCTTCGCCGCTACATTTGAAAAGTCAATCATCATATTATGTATATCAAATAATTTTATTAATCACACTTAAAAAAAAAATTTACATCGTCCCTTTTCACTTAACATGGAAAAGAAAAATAACAAAACAACTATGCATAATGCACAACTGCCATCATACTCTCTTTGGCTGAACTGCCAACAAAATCTTCGAATAGATCACTGAAAAGCTATTAATGATGAATATAATAGAAAACAAAACACATATACTTATCCCTGATGAGATCAAAAGACCCGACAGCCTTTCATCATGGCCCATACTTGCCGAAAAGAGTTCATTCCTTTCACGGGGACTTCATCATCATTGAATGAGGGCGCCCCCGGAGCTCATTGACGTCTACCTGTCAGAGTGCGATCCTTCGTTTCTCTTTCAACGATTTGTCGATATTAGCTTTACTATTAATATTCCCTCCTTCTCTTTATCTTGATGATTAACAATTTGACAGATACAATCGATGAAACAGAATATAACATTTATTTAAAATGCGAATTGAAACACAAGACTCAATAAAGATCAATCGCAGCTAATGGTGTTATTGCATCCATCGAGATCCATTTCGAATTTTGATTGACGTTCGGTTTGTTCGTAAACAATTTGTACAATGGGCGTAAAGTTTTAGGGGCTGGAAGATGTTTTTCTGACGAATATTAACTGACTTCATGATATGCAGCTATGGTTTATTTTGATATACATATAAACATATAAGTTAAACGCAAAACTTTTTTTTCTGCGATTTTTGTTTAATTAAAATATTATTTTCTTAAGAAAAATCATACCTACTATATAAACGTAACCGATAATTGAAATTGAAATGAAGGACTGGAATTCTTTGATCAACGTAAAACAAATACCTACTCAGTTTTACCCTCATTTACCGCACTATAGGCCCATACCGGTGCTTTATTTACTCGAATGTTGACGAACGCATCTTGACCATCGGATAGATGGTAGACTTACTTGCGGTCTAAATTTACATTGGTAACGACCAATCATGGTTTTAAACACTCGCTCTTAACAGAAGATAAGATCTTGTACTTGTATGCGATATTCAAGAGACTATTATTTTGGTTCAAATAAGAGAATTTCCTTTTTTGGGAATCGGGCAAGATACTAAGATATTCATCAGAAATGTTAATCTCCGACTATATTTTCAGTTTCTACAGAAGCTGTATTTTAGCTTTTTAAGTGACCTTTATATGGCCTTTGGAAGATTCTTTATAAAATCTCGCTTATTAAGTATCTGAGTAAGTTTCAAGTCTTATACTCAGCAGTTAAATTCATTGTTTGCTGTGTATTGTTTTATTGTTTTCTGTCAAAAAAAGTTCTGAATAGCTTAATTGAAACTCACTAAGGGCCAGTTGTACAAACATTTGTACCGCAGTTTAGCTTTTTTTATCTTTCAAACTAGGCTACTTAACTGTGATAATAAGCAATTGCATGACTTAACAATAGTTGAACAACAGTTTAACCTGTCAAAATCGGTAGGTAAAAAACTTGAACCACGTTAAACCACGATTGTACAATCGGCCCTTAGATATTGTGAAACAAGCCCTAAACAAAATAAATATTTATGAAATGTTAATAAAAAAAAAAAACTACGATAAATATAAAATTTCAGAAAAACCCCTTAATTTTCTAATTGAGTACCTATAGGTACTGAATTATTAATTATTTATAAATATGTAAGTAAAAACTTTTCTATGGAATCGCTTCAATAAGAAAGTTTAAAGTTCAATTGCTGCCATGATGCGTGGAGGCCCTCACGCACTTATAAAAACACGCTAGGTACTTCTATATACCATTTTTGCCCGCTGCAATTTTCTACTGTTGCACCTTGAATAAACCAAAACCCCCTCGCAAACAGATACCTGTACAGTGTACGTGTACATGTACCTTTGTGCTATAAGTGCGTAACAATTTGTCAGCCTACCACATCATTTGCAAAATTGCGTGCAACTCGGCGACTTGTTTAAGCAAAAGAGTTTAAGTAGAACAACAAATATTTACATAGCAAATTATTAGGACAACCTGATCCGTGCCGGGTAGAAATAAAAAAATGTCTTTAACCTACGGCCACTAAATACTGGATTCAGCTATTATAAAAGACCGCATGAAAGTAAAAACCCGTAGCACGCAATTTTTAAAATTGGCTGCAAAGTATCGCGTTCGCGTATAAAGTACAAGGCAGGAACAACAACTACAAACACCTCTGCTGATGCCAACAGCCCGCAATTGTCCAGCTGGAACAGAACGTTCGGTCGTCGTCATCATCACCATCGGCAGTAAGGAATGCGTTTCTAAAGCGTATAAAGGTTTAGCTAAGAAAACAACACGCCGGAGAAAATTGTGCCTTTTTGCATTTTTCTTAGATCGTTCAAGTTGATTGCGAGAGTATGCAAATATTAGGTTCTCTTTCTCCTCTTTCTTCGAATTGTCGGAGGTGCAGGGAGCGGTTGGTGGCCCCGTCTGGAGTCCTGTCTTGAGCAGTTCCTGCCACTGCGAGGGGTGTGAGAATGAGAAATTACGATTTTATTTATTAGCCGCTGATATGGACTAGTTTTTGTGGCCCCTTTGGGCGGCCCGCAGCCATATTTTAAAGTGTTTTGACAGAAAATGACTCAAATTAATGGTTTAAATCGTTTTTGGGCGGTTAGTTATTTTTTTTTTTTATTTTTTTTTTCTTCATCTTTGTCTTGAAAGACATTGCACACTAAATATTGGTTTGGAACACAATATCATGAGAGACAATGCAATTTATTGACATGGATAGAAATGCCTCCTTAATGAATGTTTAATTTATTAATAGCAAGCCGATATAGTTTATAATTCTTTTGAAGGAAAGTAATTAACTTTTTGTTGGGAGATTCTGAACTATAAAGTAAAATAAATGCAGCAGCTTTTTGTTTAAAAAAAAAATAAAGGGCACGCCTGGGTCGCACAAATTTGCTCTCGTTACCTGAGGGCTTAGCTTGAAAATTAAAATAAATTAATATTATAAACAAAATCCGTTATTAAAAGTGCTAAAACTACTTTTTACAATAATTCAATCAAAATCCGAAGTAGGTATGAAGACATTTTTTGTATCTATAGTATAAGTTTATACCAAAAAAATAATTCCAAAATCGTAAGAGCGGGTTTTTAAATAAATCGATGTTTACTTAATAATTAAAAAAAAAAATTCTTTACATACTTGTAGTACCTTCGCGAATTTTGAGTGCTAAATATTTTGCATTTTATAATTAAGAAATAAAATTTTTTTGTGTAGCCATTTTCCAAATATTAAATTTATTTTTTGTTCTGAAACATGTTCCAATAAAGTTCAAGTTGTTGAGTTGAAATCGATTACTCCGTTCACGAGGTATAGCTGAAGAAAAAAATAACGGTTCTTTGGGAAGTGATGTGATTCTATAGCAACCAAATTTGAATTTTTGTTTAAGCCCGTCTAACTACCTCCCGTACAACGGTTTTAGTTGTTCTACAATTTTGATAAAACTTTGTGTAAGTATACGCTATATTTAGTGCTTTGAAAATAACTGCATTTTATCAGGTTTTTGATAAAAATGCATATAACGGAGATTTGGTGCTTACGGTTTATGTTACAAATTTGGCCATACAATGATAACGACTTAATATATTTATAGAACAAGTTTGTGCGACCGAGTCGTGCCTTTTTTTACTATAAAGGTTAACTATTTTAAGATAACAATCAAACATTACATTACAATGATAGAGAAGACGATGTCTATCTATCTCGGCACCTACTGCCTAAACGGGTGGCCGATAGACTTCAAATTTGGTATAGTTATGGTCTTTCAGCTAATAGGCCCAGATTTTTTTTTGTAGGTCACTGTAAGTCAAAAAATAACGGTACCTGCGATATAACAGTTATAAAAAACCTTATTTTTCTCGAAAACGGCTCTAAGGGTTTCAACCATATTTCACATGTGCAATGAAGTGTAAAAGGTCAAATAAAGAAAACCAAACCTTCAAGAAAATTCATTTACCAACACTGCCATATAACGGTATGTTTGAATTTCGTTTATCTCGATAACGACTAAAGCGATTTAAACGAAATTCAATACTGAAATCGTTCTAGCTATTTTAAATAACATGGCAGAAAAAAAATTTCAAAAATGTTTTTCTTAAGTTTTAAATAATTTTTAAAAAACACTTATTTTTATGAAATTTAGTTTCAAAGTATAATAAATTAAGTTTAAGAAACGTGCATACTCAATATTTTTTAGAAAAATAATTTTGAAAATTAAAAAAAAAAAAAAAAAACGATTTTTTTGAACATCGATTTTGTTTTGAATCTTTTTAAGACATGGATTTAGAACTTTTTATAAAATTTTATACGATTTTTTCGATAATTCCGTTTGTACTTCTAACCCTTAGGTAACTTGCCACTAGAATAAGTTTGTGCAACCCAGTCGTGCCCTTTATTTTGAGTATATTTGAGCCCTATTTCACAAACGGTATATTTCATGGCAGTCATTTTTGAGCTAAAACAAACATTTCAATTTCTCTTCAAAGCTGATAATACCTTTATTTACTCGTGGTCAGGTCAGGTTAAAATTTTATAGTGAAGAGTTTTTTAATACAAATTCTACATACTACAACTCATCGGTTGTAAGCGGTACTTTTTTGACATTGTATGATGCTAATTAACTCACATACAAAAGATCAATGACGAACAAATAAGTTTTTTTTGCTTATTTTTTGCATGTTTAAGACAGTTTAAGCAGTCCATTTCCATCACACGCATAGCCAAATTGAGTGTTTCATTACAGTTTGAACGACGAACAAATTGGCCGTTTTTTACTGTCGCGGGCTCCCGGACTATGCCTCTTGCGAGGAAGTGGCAAAACCAATACAAGAGTATCATAACCTTAATTCTTCGGCCTTGATTTTTCGAAACTGTCGGTCCCACTAATTTTATTTATTTTTTAGTGAATTACTAATTTAATTTAAATTAAAGCCTATAAGCTTATGAAAAAATGGCGTTTCATGTTAATGGTCGGCTTACCATACACTCCTAAGTTGACTAATAGTGAGCATCATCTTATCAGTAGGCAAATTTGAAATTTTGGATGATTTGTATGTTTTTTGGCTTTTGACATTTCTATGGTTAAAGCGTTATGAATTTGGTCTATAAATTTGAAAGTAAAAAATATCATAGCATCCGATTTGAATGTCGCATCATCCGAATTTGAGTAAAATTTAAAACAACAAATTATTCAGAGCTTTTTTGGACGTTATGATATTTATTATTTGGTCCATATGACCTTACGCCAGAGAAGGGGACATTGTCAATATTGGATGAGGAATTCCTGGTTGGCGTTGAGTGGATTTTTATATTTGTGTGATCTCCGAGTAACCTTATCAGTGGGAATTCGCAGAGGAGAAAGGAGTTACCTAACGGTCTTTCCAAGTATTTTTGGTTTTGAGAAGCACCAGGTACCTGGCACCCGTAGCCATAAACGATTAGTATATCGATAAGTATATATATATCCGGATAAAACGAGTGAATATTAGGGATGTAAGTGAATTTTCTCAATTCTTAAGGCACTGTCCTAGACTATGTATGTGCCAAAAAGTCTAGTTCATATGCAGAACACTTATTTATTGAAATAAATGGTGTATTTCCCATACATTTTCAGTTCCGACAATTCGTTCAATTAAATTTATAAGCGTATAGAAATATAATACTAACTAGCTAGATCGACTACCATGCAGCAGCAAATGTTAAAAGTAAAAAGTCATTTCCACCTTCAACCGGGCAATTCGCATAATTCTAATAAAATTTATGATTTTCACACATTCATCGAACTGCTTTGCGTATATAGCTACTTCAGATGCAGTCTAAAGACATGGATATCAAAGAGCCAGGACTATAATAGGTGATGACGATTGGCAACCCATAGCAAGCCATAAATGCCAAGCAATATAAGCCACACTTTTATAGTTAAAGAATAACTGCTGCATGTTGTATGCAAATTGAAATTGGTTTCAAAGAGAATTAGACAGAGCTGTGATTTTTATGGCACACGCGGACGTTTAACTGTTTTGCCAGCAACCCTTCACTTTTCGATACATAATATAAAAGGCGAGGATATGAGGATACGACATGAAGATGATGGACCACAAATCACATCCAAGTATTTCAAAGTGGATCCCGATTCTGAGACTTGAATTTAAAATTAATTAAAACGATGGCTTCTGTTAATGCTCATGCAGGTTCTCATGTTAATGATATAAAATGGATGCAAATACATTAAGGAAATTATTCATAAATGAGTATTCGTGAGAAGATGGAATTATTGCAATAACATAAATATACAAAATTTATAATAAGAATAAAATGAATGATAACTTAAAAAAATGGCTCACTAATGACACCTCTCCCCTATTTTTGCGTTTTATTTTATTTTACGTCGATGATAACTGATAACTAATTTACATCGGAGAGGTGAATGAATCTGGAATAATATTGTTGCACGAAAAGTTATATTTCCTTATGTTGTCCCTTATTTGGTTCCCATTATGCTTTAAAATGAGATTGGAAACATAATACTTATTTGCAAGACTTATAAAACCAAAGAAAATAGGACTCAATAGGTTTATTGGGTTTCTCCACTTCACTGTTTGGATACTCTGTTATAGGTACGCACATTATTATGTATTTATTTGTGGGAATTTATTTTTATACTGGGTAAACAACTTTGTTGCATTAATCGGAAGTTTCTTTCGATCAACTCATCATTTCAAATTACATTTACATACATATTTTTATATGTATAATGCTTGGGATTTATTAACTTTAACTTTGTTGCAAATTTTACAACTCATTGTTGCAATTGTATAATTTTCATTTTCCAAGCAATCAACGTACATCAAGTAATCTATTCATGACTGTGCACACAATTGGAGACCTCATCGAGCGAAGTGTGAACCAGAAGTAGCACTCTACTAACATGGTAATAAACCAACAGGGTACCTACATATATCTTACAGATGCAACCAATTCCGAATGATAAATTCAAATTATGCATCTTACCCAACTGCAGGTCTATCTTTTGAATGCAATTTCAATCCGCGGCCAACAGTAGTTAATGAAGGGCCACATTGTTTCATGATTAAAAACTTCACATGCTTCAGAGAATATAGGTATATGTTGCCAGCCGATGCCCACATGGCCAATGCCCATCATCGCCAACCGAACTATATGTACCAACATTTCATCGGGCGCGTTCACTAAACCGTGCTTGCCCTCCCTTGCTGGTTCTGCATCCTCGTTCCAATCATCACAAGCACAAAGCCCTCAAAAGATAAAGCCAGGTAAACGTTGCAGATCCAACCAAACAATCTGTGAACACTTTGAAAGGTGCCATTTATTTTATCCTTTATAGGTTAGCGCACAATCTGACGGGCGATTAGCCCAAGGGATGCGCGAATAGGACAGTGGGGCTAGAGCGGTGCTCTTATAAAGAGCATCCGTACCGCAACACAGCACAGATGGGGCGGTGTGGTGTAGACGTAGAGAGGTAAATCTGGAAGTCAATTTTCATACACCCTATTGAAGATTTGCCGAGCTAATAACAAGATCGTTATATCGGGGTTCCTCACACACACACACGCCAAAAAGATGGCTTTGATGATTTTTCCAGGTTTGAAAGATGGAACTTGGAACATGCCGATATTTATACTTCGTCGTTTAACTTTGTAATCTCATCTCTCGCGCACAGAGAATATGCCAACTTTTGTTGTCTTGCCCCTCTAGCCATGGGTTATGATGTTCAATATGGGCATTGTGAGTTAAGGAGCAGAGAGTGTATGAGGATTGGATGTTGGGAGTTGGGAGTCTTTTGTTTTGCGGCCGTGCCGAATAACACGCTTTAATAAAGTAATGGAGGCCCTTAGTTGGACGATCACTCATCATAACACCACGGACTCGCGGATCTCTTGATGGCTAATATGCGCAGTAATAAATGATTATGGAATGCCATGCATTGAGTCTTGAATATATTGCTGGGCTTAGATCATTTGGGATGCCGCAAAGAAAATCCGAAATGATTTTTTGTTGAATAAACGAATTTGAAAATATATGAATATTTAACAGTTCATGCGAGATTGATGATGGATAAATTATGACATGAAAGCATTTTTTGCAAGGCGTTAGTATCTACGTTTATGGCTTGATCAAAAAATTGTTAAGTTGTTCAATTAATTGTCAATTTTAAGCTTCAACGAAATGGAAAGGGATCCTAGTGCAGAGAAAGGCCATAAAATCCCTACAGAAATTATACAGATTCTCCTAAAAGGCGGCCTAATATTAAATCACATGATAAACAACATACCCAAAACCAAAAGCATGCATGCCCAACAACACTTCCTCTATACTCTATTTACTTTAACATCTTCTTCTCCCGACGATATTTTGATCTTTAATGGGACCAAATGTGTTCCACTTCACAAGGATTTGTTTGTGTAAGCTTCCATCTATACTTTTTCTTTATATAGTATTTTCCTTTCCTACGATTTGATCGTATTATTCGGTTCTGTTCCTACGTTCAGAAAACATGAAGGAGGGGGTTGAAATCGTCCATCCAACCACTATATAATATCAGATAGAGGGCATTTTTCGGTCACATAAAATGGCAATTCTTTCCACTTATTCCATCTTCTGATTACGAGATTGTTGATATCGTATTCACAAGATGCTTCGTTAATGATCATTGACATTTAAACTTTTCTTACTTTTGAGAAGCACTGTTTCGTTTAAATAGATTTCCGGAAATTCCGGACCGGAATAGGCATAAGTATAGATCAGAAAATTGTCAGCAAAAGCATTCTGTATTTTGGCACACTTCACTATCAAGTCTTTTGATGGTTTGGAAGAGAACATTTTTCCTATCATAGATGAATTCCTCCACTTTAATTTGTCCCTATTGTAACACTTGATTCTTCTCTTTCTTTCTTTCACATCCTCGCCTCATACAAACATTCAATAACCCAGGCAACACCTGGTTATAGGCAACACCCTATATCAATTTCATGTCGCTTCATGAAAATGTTTATAAAATTATAGTCAATCTGAGCCACTGGTGTATGTTTAAGGATTATTTGTCTGATGAACAGTGTTTAAAACGATAAAACCTGCACTACTAAGGATGTCTTCACAACATTATAAATATAATGGCAGTCTGCAATCCGCATTGTCGTCGGTAGGCTTCCCGAAATGTTCATTCAAAAAGAGAAATCAAACAGTCAATATATAGATTTTAAAATAGCCAAGACGCTACCCAGTAACTCTTCAGCGACTATAATACCGAATCCGTTCATCCTTTGTTCTCATTAAAATAAAATATGTTTTAGTGTTCACATTCAAGAAACGGGTCCCTTTTCAGTGCTTTGCCAGTTTATTTCCCAGAAGATGTCCAGTCACATTGTGTTTATGATTTCTTCCAGCTCGTAGCTTCGTTCGTTCTAAAGTCCCAACTCGCCACTATCAGCTTTCGACTAATATGTTTCTTTCAGTATAAGTACCGTATTTGTATTGTTATTACACTCAATCAAGGAGGAGGGTAGCAAAATTTTGTATGAATTTGACCCAAAAATGTACTGTTATTTTGCTCATTGTTAGGTTAACATACGTAGAGCATTTTTGCATTTAAACATCCAAATTGAATTTTTGGCACTTGTACTGTTCTTACACTCACCGATTCAATTTAAGAACGGACGAAGCAGGGGCAGACTTTGTCCAAAGATCTTAGATTTGAGTAGCAAAAAGAAATCCGGAACTCTTGTGCTATGGAGGTGGTATCTCAAAGCAGTAAGGTTTCCTGTGGGCGTAAAAACTTGGGGGAGATGGAATCCGAGCATAGTTGCATTCGTTTATTCCAAATCTGTAGTATATTACGATAAGTAACTTCCCCATCATAAATGAAGGATCACTTTTATTATTCGCTTACTGTTTGGGTTGAATTTTGAAAACAAAAAATTAACTTTTTTTTAAGCTTTTTATGGCCTTTAGTCCATGAAAAAATGGCGTTGTGAGCAAAGTGAGCACCTTGTCAATACGGAAATTTCCGCTTGTTTCAGTTCAACTTTTTTGACAAAAAGCTAAAGTGAACTATATCCAACAAGATTACGATTGCAATCATTAAGCTGGAAGTGTTTACCCGTGGCCTGGTTAAAGTTATATACATATAAAATGTTTTTGTTATAATGCAAATTCTATATACCTACATTGAAAAAATTAAGAAATAGAATAATAAATAAATATAATAAATAAAAATAAACTAAGTAGAAGACTTAGCATTAAATTTAGTGGACTTGTTGAATTATTGATTCAAATTAGCTTTTTATGGTCTTTAGTCCATGAAAAAATGGCGGTTCTTGCGGATGCTCACTTTGCACTAAAAATTATTTTTTCAAAAACTGTTCACTAAAACAACTTTATTTAAAAAGGACATAATAGAATAGATTTGTGGCTTTCCAAAAAGGTTTAACATAGTAATGTGGGTTGTACCCAGCGTTGCCAACCATTTTCGGCAAAATTATGCCTCACTTTGAAAAAAAATTATGTTAAAAAATCAAAAATTTAACACATTCCTATTCAAAGTTAAAATATAACAAAAAATCTATGCATTATAGATTGGATATGATCTTTTATTCAGTTAACACCTAATAACAATTTAGATATTAATAAAAATAAACATAAACATAAATTACTTGGAAAAAACTATTGTCTTTTAAAGTTACACATTACACATACCTATACATAATCTTAAACAATGTAATCTTAGTTTTTTTGAATTGCAAGTTATAGCAGTTTCAATATTTAAAAAGCGGGCATACTTATTTAATGTTTCTATTTTTAGACTTTTCATGAACTTTGTTTTCTATAATTGAATGCACAAAAAATCTTTCAAACTGTCGTTTAAAAAGCGAACACGAACCAAGAACGAAAAATTTACCAACGACTCTATAAACTTGGCTAAAATAACCCACCATCAGTAACTAGATATTAGTTTGAAAGATTTTGTATCTAAATATTCGGTGACCGAAAGTTGTAAATAAGTAGTTTGAAGTTGCAAGCAAATTCTTTTAGAAAAAGTATTAAGATAAGTTTTTAAAAAACTTATTCTTTTAGGAAAAATATTAAGATAAGTTTTTAAGTTTTTAAATCAAGAATAATTTCAAATGAAAAAATTAAGCCTTAGAGCCTCAGCCAATGAAATTATGCCTAATATGCTTAATCATGCCTCAGTTGGCATCGCTGGTTGTACCGTTGTTTTTTTTAATAGGTATTTGTTTTCTCTTAAGTCAATTTTTTTCAGAAAATTGCCCCTCCCACCTAAACGTGGGAAAATAGAACCGCCCACCAATTCGATTTTTTCACCAAATGTTCACGAAGAACCTAATTAACTCTGTAGATATCATCTTTGAAAATGCTGTCAAAAGCAGCCTTAAGGAACTGGTGCTGTGAATCGCCTTGATGAAAAATTCGTCATTGGGGTAAGACATGTTTTATGTATTGCTCTAAAATCATGAAAAGATCAATAAATATTCGGTTATATTGGTTTGTTTGCAAAATGTAGGAACATATTTCGAGAACATCCCTAATATCCTCAGTATTTTTTTGAAAAGTCAGAAAACTACTCTTTTATTTAATTTTTAAATTAAGTTGTTTAAGTGAACAGTTTTAAAAAAAATTATTTTCAAACTCAAAATTTTGAAAAAAAAACTAAAAAAAAAATGTTTAAACTAATTTTTTTCAAAATTTTATGTAATTAACTATTTTTATTTTCAAAATTCAATGCTCTTATTATTTTTTAGTCAAAAACAGAAAACCGTTTTTGAGAAATTAAAAAAAATTAAAAGTAAAACTAGTAAGTACCTAAAGTAAAAAGTTAATTCGTTTTTTTTTATTATTTGAATAAAATCGGATGGTATGTAATAAAAAATAAAAAAGGGATAATTCTCTAATTAATAATTGACCTGAACAGGTCAAATTTGGGAAAACCAAAAAAAAAGTGTTTTTCTTGGAAAAAAATACTTCTAGTTTTTCTTAATTTCTCCAAAACTAAGATACATTTTGGCATCTGGTTTTCTGTTTTTGATTAAAAATTAATAAGAGCATTGAATTTTGAAAAAAAAATAATAGTTAATTACATAAAATTTAAAAAAAAATTAGTTTTGTTTGCACAATGTATAGGAACATATTATGAGAACATCCCTTATATCATCAGCCTCTTTAACAAAATAAATGTTTTTCAAATTCTCTCTTAAATGAATTCTCACTATTAAAACTCTTTTCATTAACATCAGAATAAAATTAATAATTTTATTGATTAAATCGAAAGCATGCGGCACAACCGTTTAAAAGAATTTGTCTAAGTTATTACCATAAACTATGATCAATGAATGGCTCCACCTCATTATCGATTTATTGCTCCAATCATATATTTAGTTATAGTTTGGTTGGTCTAGTCACCCTGTTATTATCAAGAGACTGTCGGAAAATGTTAAATCATTCATATTATGTGAATATGAATACATGATTCCTACGTTGGAATAACAATAATCATCAAGGTCGTTTGAAGTAAGCCGCTTCATAGCAAATTAGCCTCAACTATAACTACTTTTAAACAAATACAATTTATTAATGATCCATGTAAGGCATGTTCTCGGACTCACATCAAACCCAAAGGCTAAAAGGGGAACAACAAATTCGAAATCGAAATCCAAATAAGATAAATGATGTGAAATTTGAGGTTCATCTCGTTTATAATTATTTGTATATAATATGTATCTACACAGCCCTTTGTTATTCTGGGATTTTGAAAAAAATGAAGGATGTGAAAACAAGGTATCTACAGAAACAAAACGCCGAAATAGCCACTTGTGTATCAGAGGCACGGAGGTGAGGTGACCTCCTGCGCAACATGGATGCGCACTGTGCGCACAGCCCATTCAGGGGTGAAAAAGGTGTGATGACCAAGCTGTTTGGTACAAATTATCACTGCAGGACGTCTTACAAAGCGGCTCCTTTTAAACATGTCAATTGTTAAGCACAGGGAAACATCCGATACAAAACCATTAAATCGGGTTAATTTGAGAATTTGGAAATTTTATTTTTTTAGCTCTCCCAGCAGTGAAGGCCAACAGCGGCGTTTGGATGATCATGTTGATGGAATGATGCAACCAGACGCATTTTGTTATACAAAGTTATTGAATCAATCAAATTAACCGAAACCGAGACATAATTTTAATTTGTTTTTCACCTGTTGCCGGTTGATTTGATCTAATAATTAAAATGAATTTCTTCAATTTTTTCAAAACTATATGTAATGGAGTTTCAGCACGGAAGAAACTCGAATTTTGTTTATTTGTATACGTATAACCATTGAAGTTGATAGAAAAGGAATTCATTTTTGTAGAAGAAGCTTTTTTGGAATGCACAAAAAGAAATAGGTATATAGGTAGGTACATACTTTAAATATTGCGTATGCCGATGATCTAATAGCGTACAGAACAGGTCCAAAAGTTGAAGTTATCAAAATTCTTTTGCAGCGTGACTTCGACAAGATTCAGCAATATTGCGATGACTGGAAGTTGAAAATCAACTTTCAGAAATGCGAAACTATTCTGTTTAGAACCCCTTTGTCTAGAGCTTCTGCGGATACGAGAAAGAATTGGCGAAAACTTGTGATCGTTGGACCACTTGGACAGCCACTGGCAAGTAAAAGTGTCGTGAAGTACTTTGGCATCTGGCTGGATCAATATCTGTATTTCGACAGACATATAGATGCTGCTCTGACCAGGGCTAGGGGAGCCTTTGCCCTGACAAGACGCCTGTTTTACAGCAGCCATCTTGATAGCAGGATGAAGGTGATTTGTTACATGGCTTTAATCAGGCCGATGATTGCCTATGGATGTCCTGTGTGGTTCAACGTTGCACCATCTCAAATTGAAAAGATTCGGGCATTTGAGAGGCAGTGTCTTAGACACTGCCTTGGATTGCACAGAACACCAGAGTCGGAGTACATAAAATATTATTCCAACGAGGTTCTATACAACAGGGCTAACATAAACAGATTAGATAATTTTTTAATCAAGCTGATTCGGGGTCATATTGCAAGAGCGATGACTTTAACTAATGGCTTGATTTTCGGGGCTTACTACCCCAAAGATGAATACTACGAAAGTGTGTGTCTAAGCGGATTTATCCCACCCGACGCTTTCCTCTTTTTAGACAGTCGAGGGCTGATACAGGATAGTTCGGCGGTACCGCTGATCTCCCACGTCGGCCGAAAAACTGTGGATAGGCGACTCCTTTATGGTCGTGACGTCGTCGCAGAAAGCGGAGCAGAGCGCCTTCGGTT